>JAPQWN010000002.1:74039840-74741982 GCA_028538565.1 Umbellularia californica | reverse complement strand
AATTTCGAGCGCCGAACTGCCTGAAGTGTTTTCCAGACCCTAGAAACTCCCCAAAACCGTTTTTAACAGAAAAGCATCCCGAAATGTCGTAAAACGCGCATCTGAACATTTTCGTGCACAGGTGCCTTGATGCGCACGAAAATCCGTCCGGAGCAGTTTCGAGCGCCGTACTGCCTGAAGTGTTTTCCAGACCCTACAAACTCCCCAAAACCGTTTTTAACAGAAAAGCATCTCGAAATGTCCTAAAACGCGCATCTGAACATTTTCGTGCACAGGTGCCGTTGATGCGCACGAAAATCCGTCCGGAGCAGTTTCGAGAGCCGAACTGCCTGAAGTATTTTCCAGACCCTAGAAACTCCCCAAAACCGTTTTTAACAGAAAAGCGTCTCGAAATGTCCTAAAACGCGCATCTGAACATTTTCGTGCACAGGTACCGTAGATGCGCACGAAAATCGGTCCGGAGCAGTTTCGAGCGCCGAACTGCCTGAAGTGTTTTCCAGACCCTAGAAACTCCCCAAAACCGTTTTCAAACGAAAAGCATCTCGAAATGTCCTAAAACGCGCATCTGAAAATTTTCGTGCACAGGTGCCGTAGATGCGCACGAAAATCCGCCCGGAGCCGTTTCGAGCGCCGAACTGCCTGAAGTGTTTTCCAGACCCTAGAAACTCCCCAAAACCGTTTTTAACAGAAAAGCATCCCGAAATATCGTAAAACGCGCATCTGAACATTTTCGTGCACAGGTGCCTTGATGCGCACGAAAATCCGTCCGGAGCAGTTTCGAGCGCCGTACTGCCTGAAGTGTTTTCCAGACCCTACAAACTCCCCAAAACCGTTTTTAACAGAAAAGCATCTCGAAATGTCCTAAAACGCGCATCTGAACATTTTCGTGCACAGGTGCCGTTGATGCGCACGAAAATCCGTCCGGAGCAGTTTCGAGAGCCGAACTGCCTGAAGTGTTTTCCAGACCCTACAAACTCCCCAAAACCGTTTTTAACAGAAAAGCATCTCGAAATGTCCTAAAACGCGCATCTGAACATTTTCGTGCACAGGTGCCGTAGATGCGTATGAAAATCCGTCCGGAGCAGTTTCGAGCGCCGAACTGCCTGAAGTGTTTTCCAGACCCTAGAAACTCCCCAAAACCGTTTTTAACAGAAAAGCATCTCGAAATGTACTAAAACGCGCATCTGAACATTTTCGTGAACAGGTGCCGTAGATGCGCACGAAAATATGTCCGGAGCCGTTTCGAGCGGCGAACTGCCTGAAGTGTTTTCCAGACCCTAGAAACTCCCCAAAACCGTTTTTAACAGAAAAGCATCTCGAAATGTCCTAAAACGCGCATCTGAACATTTTCGTGCACAGGTACCGTTGATGCGCACGAAAATCCGTCCGGAGCAGTTTCGAGCGCCGAACTGCCTGAAGTGTTTTCCAGACCCTAGAAACTCCCCAAAACCGTTTTTAACAGAAAACCATCTAGAAATGTCCTAAAACGCGCATCTGAACATTTTCGTGCACAGGTGCCGTAGATGCGCACGAAAATATGTCCGGAGCCGTTTCGAGCGGCGAACTGCCTGAAGTGTTTTCCAGACCCTAGAAACTCCCCAAAACCGTTTTTAACAGAAAAGCATCTCGAAATGTCCTAAAACGCGCATCTGAACATTTTCGTGCACAGGTGCCGTTGATGCGCACGAAAATCCGTCCGGAGCAGTTTCGAGCGCCGAACTGCCTGAAGTGTTTTCCAGACCCTAGAAACTCCCCAAAACCGTTTTTAACAGAAAACCATCTAGAAATGTCCTAAAACGCGCATCTGAACATTTTCGTGCACAGGTGCCGTTGATGCGCACGAAAATCCGTCCGGAGCAGTTTCGAGAGCCGAACTGCCTGAAGTGTTTTCCAGACCCTAGAAACTCCCCAAAACCGTTTTTAACAGAAAAGCGTCTCGAAATGTCCTAAAACGCGCATCTGAACATTTTCGTGCACAGGTGCCGTAGATGCGCACGAAAATCGGTCCGGAGCAGTTTCGAGCGCCGAACTGCCTGAAGTGTTTTCCAGACCCTAGAAACTCCCCAAAACCGTTTTTAAACGAAAAGCATCTCGAAATGTCCTAAAACGCGCATCTGAAAATTTTTTTGCACTGGTGCCGTAGATGCGCACGAAAATCCGCCCGGAGCCGTTTCGAGCGTCGAACTGCCTGAAGTGTTTTCCAGACCCTAGAAACTCCCCAAAACCGTTTTTAACAGAAAAGCATCCCGAAATATCGTAAAACGCGCATCTGAACATTTTCGTGCACAGGTGCCTTGATGCGCACGAAAATCCGTCCGGAGCAGTTTCGAGCGCCGTACTGCCTGAAGTGTTTTCCAGACCCTACAAACTCCCCAAAACCGTTTTTAACAGAAAAGCATCTCGAAATGTCCTAAAACGCGCATCTGAACATTTTCGTGCACAGGTGCCGTTGATGCGCACGAAAATCCGTCTGGAGCAGTTTCGAGAGCCGAACTGCCTGAAGTGTTTTCCAGACCCTAGAAACTCCCCAAAACCGTTTTTAACAGAAAAGCATCTCGAAATGTCCTAAAACGCGCATCTGAACATTTTCGTGCACAGGTGCCGTAGATGCGTATGAAAATCCGTCCGGAGCAGTTTCGAGCGCCGAACTGCCTGAAGTGTTTTCCAGACCTTAGAAACTCCCCAAAACCGTTTTTAACAGAAAAGCATCTCGAAATGTACTAAAACGCGCATCTGAACATTTTCGTGCACAGGTGCCGTAGATGCGCACGAAAATATGTCCGGAGCCGTTTCGAGCGGCGAACTGCCTGAAGTGTTTTCCAGACCCTAGAAACTCCCCAAAACCGTTTTTAACAGAAAAGCATCTCGAAATGTCCTTAAACGCGCATCTGAACATTTTCGTGCACAGGTGCCGTTGATGCGCACGAAAATCCGTCCGGAGCAGTTTCGAGCGCCGAACTGCCTGAAGTGTTTTCCAGACCCTAGAAACTCCCAAAACCGTTTTTAACAGAAAACCATCTAGAAATGTCCTAAAACGCGCATCTGAACATTTTCGTGCACAGGTGCCGTAGATGCGCAAGAAAATCCGTCCGGAGCAGTTTCGAGCGCCGAACTGCCTGAAGTGTTTTCCAGACCCTAGAAACTCCCCAAAACCGTTTTTAACAGAAAAGCATCTCGAAATGTCCTAAAACGCGCATCTGAACATTTTCGTGCACAGGTGCCGTAGATGCGCACGAAAATCCGTCCGGAGCCGTTTCGAGCGCCGAACTGCCTGAAGTGTTTTCCAGACCCTAGAAACTCCCCAAAACCGTTTTTAACAGAAAAGCATCTCGAAATGTCGTAAAACGCGCATCTGAACATTTTCGTGCACAGGTGCCGTTGATCCGCACGAAAATCCGTCCGGAGCAATTTCGAGCGCCGAACTGCCTGAAGTGTTTTCCAGACCCTAAAAACTCCCCAAAACCGTTTTTAACAGAAAAGAATCTCGAAATGTCCTAAAACGCGCATCTGAACATTTTCGTGCACAGGTGCCGTTGATGCGCACGAAAATCCGTCCGGAGCAGTTTCGAGAGCCGAACTGCCTGAAGTGTTTTCCAGACCCTAGAAACTCCCCAAAACCGTTTTTAACAGAAAAGCATCTCGAAATGTCCTAAAACGCGCATCTGAACATTTTCGTGCACAGGTGCCGTAGATGCGCACGAAAATCCGTCCGGAGCCGTTTCGAGCGCCGAACTGCCTGAAGTGTTTTCCAGACCCTAGAAACTCCCCAAAACCGTTTTTAAACGAAAAGCATCTCGAAATGTCCTAAAACGCGCATCTGAAAATTTTCGTTCACAGGTGCCGTAGATGCGCACGAAAATCCGTCCGGGGCCGTTTCGAGCGCCGAACTGCCTGAAGTGTTTTCCAGACCCTAGAAACTCCCTAAAACCGTTTTTAACAGAAAAGCATCTCGAAATGTCCTAAAACGCGCATCTGAACATTTTCGTGCACAGGTGCCGTAGATGCGCACGAAAATCCGTCCGGAGCAGTTTCGAGCGCCGAACTGCCTGAAGTGTTTTCCAGACCCTAGAAACTCCCCAAAACCGTTTTTAACAGAAAAGCATCTCGAAATGTCCTAAAACGCGCATCTGAACATTTTCGTGCACAGGTGCCGTAGATGCACACGAAAATCCGTCCGGAGCCGTTTCGAGCGCCGAACTGCCTGAAGTGTTTTCCAGACCCTAGAAACTCCCCAAAACCGTTTTTAACAGAAAAGCATCTCGAAATTTCGTAAAACGCGCATCTTAAACATTTTCGTGCACAGGTGCCGTAGATGCGCACGAAAATCCGTCCGGAGCCGTTTCGAGCGCCGAACTGCCTGAAGTGTTTTTCAGACCCTAGAAACTCCCCAAAACCGTTTTTAACAGAAAAGCGTCTCGAAATGTCCTAAAACGCGCATCTGAACATTTTCGTGCACAGGTGCCGTAGATGCGCACGAAAATCGGTCCGGAGCAGTTTCGAGCGCCGAACTGCCTGAAGTGTTTTCCAGACCCTAGAAACTCCCCAAAACCGTTTTTAAACGAAAAGCATCTCGAAATGTCCTAAAACGCGCATCTGAAAATTTTCGTGCACAGGTGCTGTAGATGCGCACGAAAATCCGTCCGGAGCCGATTCGGGCGCCGAACGGCCTGGAGTATTTTCCAGACCCAAGAAACTCCCCAAAATCGATTTTAACCGAAAAGCATCTCGAAATGTCCTAAAACGCGCATCTAAACATTTTTGTGCACAGGTGCCGTAGATGCGCATGAAAATCGGTCCGGAGCCGATTCGGGCGCCGAACGGCCTGGATTGTTTTCCAGACCCAAGTAACTCCCTAAAACCGTTTTTAACCGAAAAGCATCTCGAAATGTCCTAAAACGCGCATCTAACCATTTTCGTACACAGGTGCCGTCGATGTGCTCGAAAATTGGTCCGGAGCCGATTCGGGCGCCGAACGGCCTGCATTGTTTTCCAGACCCAAGAAACACTCCAAAACCGTTTTTAACCGAAAAGCATCTCGAAATGTCCTAAAACGCGCATCTAAACATTTTTGTGCACAGGTGCCGTAGATGCGCACGAAAATCGGTCCGGAGCCGATTCGGGCGCCGAACGGCCTGGAGTATTTTCCACACCCAAGAAACTCCCCAAAACCGTTTTTAACCGAAAAGCATCTCGAAATGTCCTAAAACGCGCATCTCAACACAGGTGCCGTAGATGCGCACGAAAATCGGTCCGGAGCCGTTTCGGGCGCCGAACGGCCTGGATTATTTTCCAGACCCAAGAAACTCTCCAAAACCGTTTTTAACCGAAAAGTATCTCGAGATGTCCTAAAACGCGCATCTAACCATTTTCGTGCACAGGTGCCGTAGATGCGCAAGAAAATCGGTCCGGAGCCGTTTCGAGCTCCGAACGGCCTGAAGTGTTTTCCAGACCCAAGAAACTCCCCAAAACTGTTTTTAACCGAAAATCATTTCGAAATGTCCTAAAACGCGCATCTAACCATTTTCGTACACAGGTGCCGTCGATGCGCACGAAAATTGGTCCGGAGCCGATTCGGGCGCCGAACGGCCTGGTGTATTTTCCAGACACAAGAAACTCCCCAAAACCGTTTTTAACCGAAAAGCATCTCGAAATGTCCTCAAATGCGCATCTAAACATTTTCGTGCACTGGTACCGTAGATGCGCACGAAAATCGGTCCGGAGCCGTTTCGAGCGCCGAACAGCCTGAAGTGTTTTCCAGACCCAAGAAACTCCCCAAAACCGTTTTTATCTGAAAAGCATTTCGAAATGACCTAAAACGCGCATCTCAACATTTTCGTGCACTGGTGCCGTAGATGCGCACGAAAATCGGTCCGGAGCCGTTTCGAGCGCCGAAGGGCATGAAGTGTTTTCCAAACCCAAGAAACTCCCCAAAACCGTTTTTAACCGAAAAGCATTTCGAAATGTCCTAAAACGAACATCTAACCATTTTCGTTCACAGGTGCCGTAGGTGCGCACGAACGGCCTGGAGTGTTTTCCAGACCCAAGAAACTCCCGAATACCGTCTTTAACAGAAAAGCATCTCGAAATGTCCTAAAACGCGCATCTCAACATTTTCGTGCACAGGTGCCGTAGATGCGCACGAAAATCGGCCCGGAGCCGATTTGGCCTCCGAACGGCCCGGAGTATTTTCCAGACCCAAGAAACTCCCCAAAACCGTTTTTATCCGAAAAGCATTTCGAATTGTCCTAAAACGCACATCTAACCATTTTCGTGCACAGGTGCCGTAGATGCGCACGAAAATCGGTCCGGTACCGATTCGGGCGCCGAACGGCCTGGATTAGTTTCCAGACCCAAGAAACTCCCCAAAACCGTTTTTAACCGAAAATCATCTCGAAATGTCCTAAAACGCGCATCTAAACATTTTCGTGCACAGGAGCCATAGAAGCGCACGAAAATCGGTCCGAAGCCGTTTCGAGCGCCGAACTGCCTGAAGTGTTTTCCAGACCCAAGAAACTCCCAAAAACCGTTTTTATCCGAAAAGCATTTCGAATTGTCCTAAAACGCACATCTAACCAATTTCGTGCACAGGTGCCGTAGACGCGCACGAAAATCGGTCTGGAGCCGATTCGGGCGCCGAACGGCCTGGAGTATTTTCCACACCCAAGAAACTCCCCAAAATCGTTTTTAACCGAAAACCATCTCGAAATGTCCTAAAACGCGCTTCTCAACATTTTCGTGCATAGGTACCGTAGATGCGCACGAAAATCGGTCCGGAGCCGTTTCGGACGCCGAACGGCCTGGATTATTTTCCAGACCCAAGAAACTCCCCAAAACCGTTTTTAACCGAAAAACATCTCGAAATGTCCTAAAACGCGCATCTAACCATTTTCGTGCACAGGTGCCGTAGATGCGCAAGAAAATCGGTCCCGAGCCGTTTCGAGCTCCGAACGGCCTGAAGTGTTTTCCAGACCCAAGAAACACCCCAAAACCGTTTTTATCCGAAAAGCATCTCGAAATGTCCTAAAACACGCATCTCAACATTTTCGTGCACAGGTGCCGTAGATGCGCACGAAAATCGGTCCGGAGCCGTTTCGAGCGCCGAACGGCCTGAAGTGTTTTCCAGACCCAAGAAACTCACCAAAACCGTTTTTAACCGAAAAGCATCTCGAAATGTCCTAAAATGCGCATCTAACCATTTTCGTGCACAGGTGCCGTAGATGCGCACGAAAATCGGTCCGGAGCCGATTCGGGCGCCGAACGGCCTGGAGTACTTTCCAGACCCAAGAAACTCCCCAAAACCGTTTTTAACCGAAAAGCATCTCGAAATGTCCTAAAACGCGCATCTAAACATTTTTGTGCACAGGTGCCGTAGATGCGCACGAAAATCGGTCCGGAGCCGATTCGGGCGCCGAACGGCCTGGAGTGTTTTCCAGATCCAAGTAACTCCCTAAAACCGTTTATAAACCGAAAAGCATCTCGAAATGTCCTAAAACGCGCATCTAACCATTTACGTACACAGGTGCCGTCGATGCGCTCGAAAATTGGTCCGGAGCCGATTCGGGCGCCGAACGGCCTGCATTGTTTTCCAGACCCAAGAAACACTCCAAAACCGTTTTTAACCGAAAAGCATCTCGAAATGTCCTAAAACACGCATCTCAACATTTTCGTGCACAGGTGCCGTAGATGCGCACGAAAATCGGTCCGGAGCCGTTTCGAGCGCCGAACCGTCCGAAGTGTTTTCCAGACCCAAGAAACTCACCGAAACCGTTTTTTACCGAAAAGCATCTCGAAAAGTCCTAAAACGCACATCTAACCATTTTCGTGCACAGGTGCTGTAGATGCGCACGAAAATCGGTCCGGAGCCGTTTCGAGCGCCGAACGGCATGAAGTGTTTTCCAGACCCAAGAAACTCCCCAAAACTGTTTTTAACCGAAAATGATTTCGAAATGTCCTAAAACGCGCATCTAACCATTTTCGTACACAGGTGCCGTCGATGCGCACGAAAATCGGTCCGGAGCCGATTCGGGCGCCGAACGGCCTGGAGTATTTTCCAGACACAAGAAACTCCCCAAAAACGGTTTTAACCGAAAAGCATCTCGAAATGTCCTCAAACGCGCATCTAAACATTTTCGTGCACAGGTGCCGTAGATGCGCACGAAAATCGGTCCGGAGCCGTTTCGAGCGCCGAACAGCCTGAACTGTTTTCCAGACCCAAGAAACTCCACAAAACCGTTTTTATCTGAAAAGCATTTCGAAATGTCCTAAAACGCGCATCTCAACATTTTCGTGCACTGGTGCCGTAGATGCGCACGAAAATCGGTCCGGAGCCGTTTCGATCGCCGAAGGGCATGAAGTGTTTTCCACACCCAAGAAACTCCCCAAAACCGTTTTTAACCGAAAAGCATTTCGAAATGTCCTAAAACGAACATCTAACCATTTTCGTGCACAGGTGCCGTAGGTGCGCACGAAAATCGGTCCGGAGCCGATTCGGGCGCCGAACGGCCTGGAGTGTTTTCCAGACCCAAGAAACTCCCGAAAACCGTCTTTAACAGAAAAGCATCTCGAAATGTCCTAAAACGCGCATCTCAACATTTTCGTGCACAGGTGCCGTAGATGCGCACGAAAATCGGCCCGGAGCCGATTTGGCCGCCGAACGGCCCGGAGTATTTTCCAGACCCAAGAAACTCCCCAAAACCGTTTTTATCCGAAAAGCATTTCGAATTGTCCTAAAACGCACATCTAACCATTTTCGTGCACAGGTGCCGTAGATGCGCACGAAAATCGGTCCGGTACCGATTCGGGCGCCGAACGGCCTGGATTAGTTTCCAGACCCAAGAAACACCCCAAAACCGTTTTTAACCGAAAAGCATCTCGAAATGTCCTAAAACGCGCATCTAAACATTTTCGTGCACAGGAGCCGTAGAAGCGCACGAAAATCGGTCCGGAGCCGTTTCGAGCGCCGAACTGCCTGAAGTGTTTTCCAGACCCAAGAAACTCCCAAAAACCGTTTTTATCCGAAAAGAATTTCGAATTGTCCTAAAACGC
This sequence comes from Umbellularia californica, assembly GCA_028538565.1. Lineage (NCBI taxonomy): Eukaryota > Viridiplantae > Streptophyta > Magnoliopsida > Laurales > Lauraceae > Umbellularia > Umbellularia californica. Next base: position 74,732,937 of record JAPQWN010000002.1, on the reverse strand, counting down.
ACATCTCACCATTTTCGTGCACAGGTGCCGTAGACGCGCACGAAAATCGGTCCGGAGCCGATTCGGGCGCCGAACGGCCTAGAGTATTTTCCACACCCAAGAAACTCCCCAAAATCGTTTTTAACCGAAAACCATCTCGAAATGTCCTAGAACGCGCATCTCAACATTTTCGTGCATAGGTAACGTAGATGCGCACGAAAATCGGTCCGGAGCCGTTTCGGACGCCGAACGGCCTGGATTATTTTCCAGACCCAAGAAACTCCCCAAAACCGTTTTTAACCGAAAAACATCTCGAAATGTCCTAAAACGCGCATCTAACCATTTTCGTGCACAGGTGCCGTAGATGCGCAAGAAAATCGGTCCCGAGCCGTTTCGAGCTCCGAACGGCCTGAAGTGTTTTCCAGACCCAAGAAACACCCCAAAACCGTTTTTATCCGAAAAGCATCTCGAAATGTCCTAAAACACGCATCTCAACATTTTCGTGCACAGGTGCCGTAGATGCGCACGAAAATCGGTCCGGAGCCGTTTCGAGCGCCGAACGGCCTGAAGTGTTTTCCAGACCCAAGAAACTCACCAAAACCGTTTTTAACCGAAAAGCATCTCGAAATGTCCTAAAATGCGCATCTAACCATTTTCGTGCACAGGTGCCGTTGATGCGCACCAAAATCGGTCCGGAGCCGATTCGGGCGCCGAACGGCCTGGAGTATTTTCCAGACCCAAGAAACTCCCCAAAACCGTTTTTAACCGAAAAGCATCTCGAAATGTCCTAAAACGCGCATCTAAACATTTTTGTGCACAGGTGCCGTAGATGCGCACGAAAATCGGTCCCGAGCCGATTCGGGCGCCGAACGGCCTGGAGTGTTTTCCAGACCCAAGTAACTCCCTAAAACCGTTTATAAACCGAAAAGCATCTCGAAATGTCCTAAAACGCGCATCTAACCATTTTCGTACACAGGTGCCGTCGATGCGCTCGAAAATTGGTCCGGAGCTGATTCGGGCGCCGAACGGCCTGCATTGTTTTCCAGACCCAAGAAACACTCCAAAACCGTTTTTAACCGAAAAGTATCTCGAAATGTCCTAAAACACGCATCTCAACATTTTCGTGCACAGGTGCCGTAGATGCGCACGAAAATCGGTCCGGAGCCGTTTCGAGCGCCGAACCGCCCGAAGTGTTTTCCAGACCCAAGAAACTCACCGAAACCGTTTTTTACCGAAAAGCATCTCGAAATGTCCTAAAACGCACATCTAACCATTTTCGTGCACAGGTGCTGTAGATGCGCACGAAAATCGGTCCGGAGCCGTTTCGAGCGCCGTACGGCATGAAGTGTTTTCCAGACCCAAGAAACTCCCCAAAACTGTTTTTAACCGAAAATGATTTCGAAATGTCCTAAAACGCGCATCTAACCATTTTCGTACACAGGTGCCGTCGATGCGCACGAAAATCGGTCCGGACCCGATTCGGGCGCCGAACGGCCTGGAGTATTTTCCAGACACAAGAAACTCCCCAAAACCGTTTTTAACCGAAAAGCATCTCGAAATGTCCTCAAACGCGCATCTAAACATTTTCGTGCACAGGTGCCGTAGATGCGCACGAAAATCGGTCCGGAGCCGTTTCGAGCGCCGAACAGCCTGAAGTGTTTTCCAGACCCAAGAAACTCCCCAAAACCGTTTTTATCTGAAAAGCATTTCGAAATGTCCTAAAACGCGCATCTCAACATTTTCGTGCACTGGTGCCGTAGATGCGCACGAAAATCGGTCCGGAGCCGTTTCGATCGCCGAAGGGCATGAAGTGTTTTCCACACCCAAGAAACTCCCCAAAACCGTTTTTAACCGAAAAGCATTTCGAAATGTCCTAAAACGAACATCTAACCATTTTCGTGCACAGGTGCCGTAGGTGCGCACGAAAATCGGTCCGGAGCCGATTCGGGCGCCGAACGGCCTGGAGTGTTTTCCAGACCCAAGAAACTCCCGAAAACCGTCTTTAACAGAAAAGCATCTCGAAATGTCCTAAAACGCGCATCTCAACATTTTCGTGCACAGGTGCCGTAGATGCGCACGAAAATCGGCCCGGAGCCGATTTGGCCGCCGAACGGCCCGGAGTATTTTCCAGACCCAAGAAACTCCCCAAAACCGTTTTTATCCGAAAAGCATTTCGAATTGTCCTAAAACGCACATCTAACCATTTTCGTGCACAGGTGCCGTAGATGCGCACGAAAATCGGTCCGGTACCGATTCGGGCGCCGAACGGCCTGGATTAGTTTCCAGACCCAAGAAACACCCCAAAACCGTTTTTAACCGAAAAGCATCTCGAAATGTCCTAAAACGCACATCTAAACATTTTCGTGCACAGGAGCCGTAGAAGCGCACGAAAATCGGTCCGGAGCCGTTTCGAGCGCCGAACTGCCTGAAGTGTTTTCCAGACCCAAGAAACTCCCAAAAACCGTTTTTATCCGAAAAGCATTTCGAATTGTCCTAAAACGCACATCTAACCATTTTCGTGCACAGGTGCCGTAGACGCGCACGAAAATCGGTCCGGAGCCGATTCGGGCGCCGAACGGCCTGGAGTATTTTCCACACCCAAGAAACTCCCCAAAATCGTTTTTAACCGAAAACCATCTCGAAATGTCCTAGAACGCGCATCTCAAGATTTTCGTGCATAGGTAACGTAGATGCGCACGAAAATCGGTCCGGAGCCGTTTCGGACGCCGAACGGCCTGGATTATTTTCCAGACCCAAGAAACTCCCCAAAATCGTTTTTAACCGAAAAACATCTCGAAATGTCCTAAAACGCGCATCTAACCATTTTCGTGCACAGGTGCCGTAGATGCGCAAGAAAATCGGTCCCGGGCCGTTTCGAGCTCCGAACGGCCTGAAGTGTTTTCCAGACCCAAGAAACACCCCAAAACCGTTTTTATCCGAAAAGCATCTCGAAATGTCCTAAAACACGCATCTCAACATTTTCGTGCACAGGTGCCGTAGATGCGCACGAAAATCGGTCCGGAGCCGTTTCGAGCGCCGAACGGCCTGAAATGTTTTCCAGACCCAAGAAACTCACCAAAACCGTTTTTAACCGAAAAGCATCTCGAAATGTCCTAAAATGCGCATCTAACCATTTTCGTGCACAGGTACCGTAGATGCGCACGAAAATCGGTCCGGAGCCGATTCGGGCGCCGAACGGCCTGGAGTATTTTCCAGACCCAAGAAACTCCCCAAAACCGTTTTTAACCGAAAAGCATCTCGAAATGTCCTAAAACGCGCATCTAAACATTTTTGTGCACAGGTGCCGTAGATGCGCACGAAAATCGGTCCGGAGCCGATTCGGGCGCCGAACGGCCTGGAGTGTTTTCCAGACCCAAGTAACTCCCTAAAACCGTTTATAAACCGAAAAGCATCTCGAAATGTCCTAAAACGCGCATCTAACCATTTTCGTACACAGGTGCCGTCGATGCGCTCGAAAATTGGTCCGGAGCCGATTCGGGCGCCGAACGGCCTGCATTGTTTTCCAGACCCAAGAAACACTCCAAAACCGTTTTTAACCGAAAAGTATCTCGAAATGTCCTAAAACACGCATCTCAACATTTTCGTGCACAGGTGCCGTAGATGCGCACGAAAATCGGTCCGGAGCCGTTTCGAGCGCCGAACCGCCCGAAGTGTTTTCCAGACCCAAGAAACTCACCGAAACCGTTTTTTACCGAAAAGCATCTCGAAATGTCCTAAAACGCACATCTAACCATTTTCGTGCACAGGTGCTGTAGATGCGCACGAAAATCGGTCCGGAGCCGTTTCGAGCGCCGTACGGCATGAACTGTTTTCCAGACCCAAGAAACTCCCCAAAACTGTTTTTAACCGAAAATGATTTCGAAATGTCCTAAAACGCGCATCTAACCATTTTCGTACACAGGTGCCGTCGATGCGCACGAAAATCGGTCCGGAGCCGATTCGGGCGCCGAACGGCCTGGAGTATTTTCCAGACACAAGAAACTCCCCAAAACCGTTTTTAACCGAAAAGCATCTCGAAATGTCCTCAAACGCGCATCTAAACATTTTCGTGCACAGGTGCCGTAGATGCGCTCGAAAATCGGTCCGGAGCCGTTTCGAGCGCCGAACAGCCTGAAGTGTTTTCCAGACCCAAGAAACTCCCCAAAACCGTTTTTATCTGAAAAGCATTTCGAAATGTCCTAAAACGCGCATCTCAACATTTTCGTGCACTGGTGCCGTAGATGCGCACGAAAATCGGTCCGGAGCCGTTTCGAGCGCCGAAGGGCATGAAGTGTTTTCCACACCCAAGAAACTCCCCAAAACCGTTTTTAACCGAAAAGCATTTCGAAATGTCCTAAAACGAACATCTAACCATTTTCGTGCACAGCTGCCGTAGGTGCGCACGAAAATCGGTCCGGATCTGATTCGGGCGCCGAACGGCCTGGAGTGTTTTCCAGACCCAAGAAACTCCCGAAAACCGTCTTTAACCGAAAAGCATCTCGAAATGTCCTAAAACGCACATCTCAACATTTTCGTGCACAGGTGCCGTAGATGCGCACGAAAATCGGCCCGGAGCCGATTTGGCCGCCGAACGGCCTGGAGTATTTTCCAGACCCAAGAAACTCCCCAAAACCGTTTTTATCCGAAAAGCATTTCGAATTGTCCTAAAACGCACATCTAACCATTTTCGTGCACAGGTGCCGTAGATGCGCACGAAAATCGGTCCGGTACCGATTCGGGCGCCGAACGGCCTGGATTAGTTTCCAGACCCAAGAAACTCCCCAAAACGGTTTTTAACCGAAAAGCATCTCGAAATGTCCTAAAACGCGCATCTAAACATTTTCGTGCACAGGAGCCGTAGATTTGCACGAAATTCGGTCCGGAGCCGTTTCGAGCGCCGAACTGCCTGAAGTGTTTTCCAGACCCAAGAAACTCCCCAAAACCGTTTTTATCCGAAAAGCATTTCGAATTGTCCTAAAACGCACATCTAACCATTTTCGTGCACAGGTGCCGTAGACGCGCACGAAAATCGGTCCGGAGCCGATTCGGGCGCCGAACGGCCTGGAGTATTTTCCACACCCAAGAAACTCCCCAAAACCGTTTTTAACCGAAAAGCATCTCGAAATGTCCTAAAACGCGCATCTCAACATTTTCGTGCACAGGTGCCGTAGATGCGCACGAAAATCGGTCCGGAGCCGTTTCGGGCGCCGAACGGCCTGGATTATTTTCCAGACCCAAGAACCTCCCCAAAACCGTTTTTAACCGAAAAGCATCTCGAAATGTCCTAAAACGCGCATCTAACCATTTTCGTGCACAGGTGCCGTAGATGCGCAAGAAAATCGGTCCCGAGCCGTTTCGAGCTCCGAACGGCCTGAAGTGTTTTCCAGACCCAAGAAACACCCCAAAACCGTTTTTATCCGAAAAGCATCTCGAAATGTCCTAAAACACGCATCACAACATTTTCGTGCACAGGTGCCGTAGATGCGCACGAAAATAGGTCCGGAGCCGATTCGGGCGCCGAACGGCCTGGAGTGTTTTCCGGACCCAAGTAACTCCCTAAAACCGTTTTTAACCGAAAAGCATCTCGAAATGTCCTAAAACGCGCATCTAACCATTTTCATACACAGGTGCCGTCGATGCGCACGAAAATCGGTCCGGAGCCGATTCGGGCGCCGAACGGGCTGGAGTATTTTCCAGACACAAGAAACTCCCCAAAACCGTTTTTAACCGAAAAGCATCTCTAAATGTCCTCAAACGCGCATCTAAACATTTTCGTGCACAGGTGCCGTAGATGCGCACGAAAATCGGTCCGGAGCCGTTTCGAGCGCCGAACGGCCTGAAGTGTTTTCCAGACCCAAGAAACTCACCAAAACCTTTTTTTACCGAAAAGCATCTCGAAATGTCCTAAAACGCGCATCTAACCATTTTCGTGCACAGGTGCTGTAGATGCGCAAGAAAATCGGTCCGGAGCCGTTTCGAGCGCCGAACGGCATGAAGTGTTTTCCAGACCCAAGAAACTCCCCAAAACTGTTTTTAACCGAAAATCATTTCGAAATGTCCTAAAACGCGCATCTAACCATTTTCGTACACAGGTGCCGTCGATGCGCACGAAAATCGATCCGGAGCCGATTCGGGCGCCGAACGGCCTGGAGTATTTTCCAGACACAGGAAACTCCCCAAAACCGTTTTTAACCGAAAAGCATCTCGAAATGTCCTCAAACGCGCATCTAAACATTTTCGTGCACAGGTGCCGTAGATGCGCACGAAAATCGGTCCGGAGCCGTTTCGAGCGCCGAACGGCATGAAGTGTTTTCCAGACCCAAGAAACTCCCCAAAACTGTTTTTAACCGAAAATCATTTCGAAATGTCCTAAAACGCGCATCTAACCATTTTCGTACACAGGTGCCGTCGATGCGCACGAAAATCGATCCGGAGCCGATTCGGGCGCCGAACGGCCTGGAGTATTTTCCAGACACAAGAAACTCCCCAAAACCGTTTTTAACCGAAAAGTATCTCGAAATGTCCTCAAACGCGCATCTAAACATTTTCGTGCACAGGAGCCGTAGATTTGCACGAAAATCGGTCCGGAGCCGTTTCGAGCGCCGAACTGCCTGAAGTGTTTTCCAGACCCAAGAAACTCCCCAAAACCGTTTTTATCCGAAAAGCATTTCGAATTGTCCTAAAACGCACATCTAACTATTTTCGTGCACAGGTGCCGTAGACGCGCACGAAAATCGGTCCGGAGCCGATTCGGGCGCCGAACGGCCTGGAGTATTTTCCACACCCAAGAAACTCCCCAAAACCGTTTTTAACCGAAAAGCATCTCGAAATGTCCTAAAACGCGCATCTCAACATTTTCGTGCACAGGTGCCGTAGATGCGCACGAAAATCGGCCCGGAGCCGATTTGGCCGCCGAACGGCCTGGAGTATTTTCCAGACCCAAGAAACTCCCCAAAACCGTTTTTATCCGAAAAGCATTTCGAATTGTCCTAAAACGCACATCTAACCATTTTCGTGCACAGGTGCCGTAGATGCGCACGAAAATCGGTCCGGTACCGATTCGGGCGCCGAACGGCCTGGATTAGTTTCCAGACCCAAGAAACTCCCAAAAACCGTTTTTAACCGAAAAGCATCTCGAAATGTCCTAAAACGCGCATCTAAACATTTTCGTGCACAGGAGCCGTAGATTTGCACGAAAATCGGTCCGGAGCCGTTTCGAGCGCCGAACTGCCTGAAGTGTTTTCCAGACCCAAGAAACTCCCCAAAACCGTTTTTATCCGAAAAGCATTTCGAATTGTCCTAAAACGCACATCTAACCATTTTCGTGCATAGGTGCCGTAGACGCGCACGAAAATTGGTCCGGAGCCGATTCGGGCGCCGAACGGCCTGGAGTATTTTCCACACCCAAGAAACTCCCCAAAACCGTTTTTAACCGAAAAGCATCTCGAAATGTCCTAAAACGCGCATCTCAACATTTTCGTGCACAGGTGCCGTAGATGCGCACGAAAATCGGTCCGGAGCCGTTTCGGGCGCCGAACGGCCTGGATTATTTTCCAGACCCAAGAAACTACCCAAAACCGTTTTTAACCGAAAAGCATCTCGAAATGTCCTAAAACGCGCATCTAACCATTTTCGTGCACAGGTGCCGTAGATGCGCAAGAAAATCGGTCCCGAGCCGTTTCGAGCTCCGAACGGCCTGAAGTGTTTTCCAGACCCCAGAAACACCCCAAAACCGTTTTTATCCGAAAAGCATCTCGAAATGTCCTAAAACACGCATCTCAACATTTTCGTGCACAGGTGCCGTAGATGCGCACGAAAATCGGTCCGGAGCCGATTCGGGCGCCGAACGGCCTGGAGTGTTTTCCAGACCCAAGTAACTCCCTAAAACCGTTTTTAACCGAAAAGCATCTCGAAATGTCCTAAAACGCGCATCTAACCATTTTCATACACAGGTGCCGTCGATGCGCACGAAAATCGGTCCGGAGCCGATTCGGGCGCCGAACGGCCTGGAGTATTTTCCAGACACAAGAAACTCCCCAAAACCGTTTTTAACCGAAAAGCATCTCGAAATGTCCTCAAACGCGCATCTAAACATTTTCGTGCACAGGTGCCGTAGATGCGCACGAAAATCGGTCCGGAGCCGTTTCGAGCGCCGAATGGCCTGAAGTGTTTTCCAGACCCAAGAAACTCACCAAAGCCGTTTTTTACCGAAAAGCATCTCGAAATGTCCTAAAACGCGCATCTAACCATTTTCGTGCACAGGTGCTGTAGATGCGCAAGAAAATCGGTCCGGAGCCGTTTCGAGCGCCGAACGGCATGAAGTGTTTTCCAGACCCAAGAAACTCCCCAAAACTGTTTTTAACCGAAAATCATTTCGAAATGTCCTAAAACGCGCATCTAACCATTTTCGTACACAGGTGCCGCCGATGCGCACGAAAATCGATCCGGAGCCGATTCGGGCGCCGAACGGCCTGGAGTATTTTCCAGACACAGGAAACTCCCCAAAACCGATTTTAACCGAAAAGCATCTCGAAATGTCCTCAAACGCGCATCTAAACATTTTCGTGCACAGGTGCCGTAGATGCGCACGAAAATCGGTCCGGAGCCGTTTCGAGTGCCGAACGGCATGAAGTGTTTTCCAGACCCAAGAAACTCCCCAAAACTGTTTTCAACCGAAAATCATTTCGAAATGTCCTAAAACGCGCATCTAACCATTTTCGTACACAGGTGCCGTCGATGCGCACGAAAATCGATCCGGAGCCGATTCGGGCGCCGAACGGCCTGGAGTATTTTCTAGACACAAGAAACTCCCCAAAACCGTTTTTAACCGAAAAGCATCTCGAAATGTCCTCAAACGCGCATCTAAACATTTTCGTGCACAGGTGCCGTAGATGCGCACGAAAATCGGTCCGCAGCCGTTTCGAGCGCCGAACAGCCTGAAGTGTTTTCCAGACCCAAAAAGTCCCCAAAACCGTTTTTATCTGAAAAGCATTTCGAAATGCCCTAAAACGCGCATCTCAACAATTTCGTGCACTGGTGCCGTAGATGCGCACGAAAATCGATCCGGAGCCGTTTCGAGCGCCGAAGGGCATGAAGTGTTTTCCACACCCAAGAAACTCCCCAAAACCGTTTTTAACCGAAAAGCATTTCGAAATGTCCTAAAACGAACATCTAACCATTTTCGTGCACAGGTACCGTAGGTGCGCACGAAAATCGGTCCGGAGCCGATTCGGGCGCCGAACGGCCTGGAGTGTTTTCCAGACCCAAGAAACTCCCGAGAACCGTCTTTAACCGAAAAGCATCTCGAAATGTCCTAAAACGCGCATCTCAACATTTTCGTGCACAGGTGCCGTAGATGCGCACGAAAATCGGCCCGGAGCCGATTTGGCCGCCGAACGGCCTGGAGTATTTTCCAGACCCAAGAAACTCCCCAAAACCGTTTTTATCCGAAAAGCATTTCGAATTGTCCTAAAACGCGCATCTAACCATTTTCGTGCACAGGTGCCGTAGATGCGCACGAAAATCGGTCCGGTGCCGATTCGGGCGCCGAACGGCCTGGATTAGTTTCCAGACTCAAGAAACTCCCCAAAACCGTTTTTAACCGAAAAGCATCTCAAAATGCCCTAAAACGCGCATCTAAACATTTTCGTGCACAGGTGCCATAGATGCGCACGAAAATCGGTCCGGAGCCGTTTCGAGCGCCGAACTGCCTGAATTGTTTTCCAGACCCAAGAAACTCCCCAAAACCGTTTTTATCCGAAAAGCATCTCGAAATGTCCTAAAACGCACATCTCAACATTTTCGTGCATTGGTGCCATAGATGCGCACGAAAATCGGTCCGGAGCCGTTTCGAGCGCCGAACTGCCTGAATTGTTTTCCAGACCCAAGAAACTCCCCAAAACCGTTTTTATCCGAAAAGCATCTCGAATTGTCATAAAACGCGCATCTAACCATTTTCGTGCATAGGTGCCGTAGATGCGCACGAAAATCGGTCCGGAGCCGTTTCGAGCTCCGAACGGCCTGAAGTGTTTACCAGACCCAAGAAACACCCCAAAACCGTTTTTATCCGAAAAGCATCTCGAAATGTCCTAAAACACGCATCTCAACATTTTCGTGCACAGGTGCCGTAGATGCGCACGAAAATCGGTCCGGAGCCGTTTCGAGCGCCGAACGGCCTGAAGTGTTTTCCAGACCCAAGAAACACACCAAAACCGTTTTTAACCGAAAAGCATCTCGAAATGTCCTAAAACGCGCATCTAACCATTTTCGTGCACAGGTGCCGTAGACGCGCACGAAAATCGGTCCGGAGCCGATTCGGGCGCCGAACGGCCTGGAGTATTTTCCACACCCAAGAAACTCCCCAAAACCGTTTTTAACCGAAAAGCATCTCGAAATGTCCTAAAACGCGCATCTCAATATTTTCGTGCACAGGTGCCGTAGATGCGCACGAAAATCGGTCCGGAGCCGTTTCGGGCGCCGAACGGCCTGGATTATTTTCCAGACCCAAGAACCTCCCCAAAACCGTTTTTAACCGAAAAGCATCTCGAAATGTCCTAAAACGCGCATCTAACCATTTTCGTGCACAGGTGCCGTAGATGCGCAAGAAAATCGGTCCCGAGCCGTTTCGAGCTCCGAACGGCCTGAAGTGTTTACCAGACCCAAGAAACACCCCAAAACCGTTTTTATCCGAAAAGCATCTCGAAATGTCCTAAAACACGCATCTCAACATTTTCGTGCACAGGTGCCGTGGATGCGCACGAAAATCGGTCCGGAGCCGTTTCGAGCGCCGAACGGCCTGAAGTGTTTTCCAGACCCAAGAAACTCTCCAAAATCGTTTTTATCTGAAAAGCATTTCGAAATGTCCTAAAACGCGTATCTCAACATTTTCGTGCACTGGTGCCGTAGATGCGCACGAAAATCGGTCCGGAGCCGTTTCGAGCGCCGAAGGGCATGAAGTGTTTTCCACACCCAAGAAACTCCCCAAAACCGTTTTTAACCGAAAAGCATTTCGAAATGTCCTAAAGCGAACATCTAACCATTTTCGTGCACAGGTGCCGTAGGGGCGCACGAAAATCGGTCCGGAGCCGATTCGGGCGCCGAACGGCCTGGAGTGTTTTCCAGACCCAAGAAACTCCCGAAAACCGTCTTTAACCGAAAAGCATCTCGAAATGTCCTTAAACGCGCATCTCAACATTTTCGTGCACAGGTGCCGTAGATGCGCACGAAAATCGGCCCAGAGCCGATTTGGCCGCCGAACGGCCTGGAGTATTTTCCAGAACCAAGAAACTCCCGAAAACCGTTTTTATCCGAAAAGCATTTCGAATTGTCCTAAAACGCACATCTAACCATTTTCGTGCACAGGTGCCGTAGATGCGCACGAAAATCGGTCCGGAGCCGTTTCGAGCGCCGAATGGCATGAAGTGTTTTCCACACCCAAGAAACTCCCCAAAACCGTTTTTAACCGAAAAGAATTTCGAAATGTCCTAAAACGAACATCTAACCATTTTCGTGCACAGGTGCCGTAGGTGCGCACGAAAATCGGCCCGGAGCCGATTCGGGCGCCGAACGGCCTGGAGTGTTTTCCAGACCCAAGAAACTCCCGAAAACCGTCTTTAACCGAAAAGCATCTCGAAATGTCCTAAAACGCGCATCTCAACATTTTCGTGCACAGGTGCCGTAGATACGCACGAAAATCGGTCCGGAGCCGTTTCGAGCGCCGAACAGCCTGAAGTGTTTTCCAGACCCAAGAAACTCCCCAAAACCGTTTTTATCCGAAAAGCATCTCGAAATGTCCTAAAACGCGCATCCCAACATTTTCGTGCACTGGTGCCGTAGATGCGCACGAAAATCGGTCCGGAGCCGTTTCGAGCGCCGAAGGGCATGAAGTGTTTTCCAAACCCAAGAAACTCCCCAAAACCGTTTTTAACCGAAAAGCATTTCGAAATGTCCTAAAACGCGCATCCCAACATTTTCGTGCACTGGTGCCGTAGATGCGCACGAAAATCGGTCCGGAGCCGTTTCGAGCGCCGAAGGGCATGAAGTGTTTTCCAAACCCAAGAAACTCCCCAAAACCGTTTTTAACCGAAAAGCATTTCGAAATGTCCTAAAACAAACATCTAACCATTTTCGTGCACAGGTGCCGTAGGTGCGCACGAAAATCGGTCCGGAGCCGACTCGGGCGCCGAACGGCCTGGAGAGTTTTCTAAACCCAAGAAACTCTCGAAACCGTCTTTAACCGAAAAGCAACTCGAAATGTCCTAAAACGCGCATCTCAACATTTTCGTGCACAGGTGCCGTAGATGCGCACGAAAATCGGCCCGGAGCCGATTTGGGCGCCGAACGGCCTGGAGTATTTTCCAGACCCAAGAAACTCCCGAAAACCGTTTTTATCCGAAAAGCATTTCGAATTGTCCTAAAACGCACATCTAACCATTTTCGTGCACAGGTGCCGTAGATGCGCACGAAAATCGGTCCGGAGCCGTTTCGGGCACCGAACGGCTTGGAGTGTTTTCCAGACCCAAGAAACTCACCAAAACCGTTTTTAACCGAAAAGCATCTCGAAATGTCCTAAAACGCGCATCTAAACATTTTCGTGCACAGGTGCCGTAGATGCGCACGAAAATCGGTCCGGAGCCGTTTCGAGCGCCGAACAGCCTGAAGTGTTTTCCAGACCCATGAAACTCCCCAAAACCGTTTTTATCCGAAAAGCATCTCGAAATGTCCTAAAACACGCATCTCAACATTTTCGTGCACAGGTGCCGTAGATGCGCACGAAAATCGGTCCGGAGCCGTTTCGAGCGCCGAACTGCCTGAAGTGTTTTCCAGACCCAAGAATCTCCCCAAAACCGTTTTTATCCGAAAAGCATTTCGAATTGTCCTAAAACGCACATCTAACCATTTTCGTGCACAGGTGCCGTAGATGCGCACGACAATCGGTCCGGAGCCGATTCGGGCGCCGAACGGCCTGGATTAGTTTCCAGACCCAAGAAACTCCCCAAAACCGTTTTTAACCGAAAAGCATTTCGAATTGTCCTAAAACGCACATCTAACCATTTTCGTGCACAGGTGCCATAGATGCGCACGAAAATCGGTCCGGAGCCGATTCGAGCGCCGAATCCCCCGAAGTGTTTTCCAGACCCAAGAAACTCACGAAAACCGTTTTTAAGCGAAAAGCATCTCGAAATGTCCTAAAACGCGCATCTAAACATTTTCGTACACAGGTGCCGTAGATGTGCACGAAAATCGGTCCGGAGCCGATTCGGGCGCCGAACGGCCTGGATTATTTTCCAGACCCAAGATACTCCCCAAAACCGTTTTTAACCGAAAAGCATCTCGAAATGTCCTAAAACACGCATCTAAACATTTTCGTGCACAGGTGCCGTAGAAGCGCACGAAAATCGGTCCGGAGCCGTTTCGAGCGCCGAACAGCCTGAAGTGTTTTCCGGACCCAAGAAACTCCCCAAAACCGTTTTTATCCGAAAAGCATCTTGAAATGTCCTAAAACGCGCATCTCAACATTTTCGTGCACAGGTGCCGTAGATGCGCACGAAAATCGGTCCGGAGCCGTTTCGAGCGCCGAACTGCCTGAAGTGTTTTCCAGACCCAAGAAACTCCCCAAAACCGTTTTTATCCGAAAAGCATTTCGAATTGTCCAAAAACGCACATCTAACCATTTTCGTGCACAGGTGCCGTAGATGCGCACGAAAATCGGTCCGGAGCCGATTCGGGCTCCGAACGGCCTGGAGTATTTTCCAGACCCAAGAAACTGCCAAAAACCGTTTTTAACCGAAAAGCATCTCGAAATGTCCTAAAACGCGCATCTAAACATTTTCGCGCACAGGTGCCGTAGATGCGAATGAAAATCGGTCCGGAGCCGACTCGGGTGCCGAACGGCCTGGAGTATTTTCCAGACCCAAGCAACTCCCCAAAACCGTTTTTAACCGAAAAGCATCTCGAAATGTCCTAAAACGCGCATCTAAACATTTTCGTGCACAGGTGCCGTAGATGCGCACGAAAATCGGTCCGGAGCCGATTCGGGCGCCGAACGGCCTGGATTAGTTTCCAGACCCAATAAACTCCCCAAAACCGTTTTTAACAGAAAAGCATCTCGAAATGTCCTAAAACGCGCATCTAAACATTTTCGTGCACAGGTGCCGTAGATGCGCACGAAAATCGGCCCGGAGCCGTTTCGAGCGCCGAACAGCCTGAAGTGTTTTCCAGACCCAAGAAACTCCCCAAAACCGTTTTTATCCGAAAAGCATCTCGAAATGTCCTAAAACGCGCATCCCAACATTTTCGTGCACTGGTGCCGTAGATGCGCACGAAAATCGGTCCGGAGCCGTTTTGAGCGCCGATGGGCATGAAGTGTTTTCCAAACCCAAGAAACTCCCCAAAACCGTTTTTAACCGAAAAGCATTTCGAAATGTCCTAAAACGAACATCTAACCATTTTCGTGCACAGGTGCCGTAGGTGCGCACGAAAATCGGTCCGGAGCCGACTCGGGCGCCGAACGGCCTGGAGAGTTTTCTAAACCCAAGAAACTCTCGAAACCGTCTTTAACCGAAAAGCAACTCGAAATGTCCTAAAACGCGCATCTCAACATTTTCGTGCACAGGTGCCGTAGATGCGGACGAAAATCGGCCCGGAGCCGATTTGGGCGCCGAACGGCCTGGAGTATTTTCCAGACCCAAGAAACTCCCGAAAACCGTTTTTATCCGAAAAGCATTTCGAATTGTCCTAAAACGCACATCTAACCATTTTCGTGCACAGGTGCCGTAGATGCGTACGAAAATCGGTCCGGAGCCGTTTCGAGCGCCGAACTGCCTGAAGTGTTTTCCAGACCCAAGAATCTCCCCAAAACCGTTTTTATCCGAAAAGCATTTCGAATTGTCCTAAAACGCACATCTAACCATTTTCGTGCACAGGTGCTGTAGATGCGCACGAAAATCGGTCCGGAGCCGATTCGGGCGCCGAACGGCCTGGATTAGTTTCTAGACCCAAGAAACTCCCCAAAACCGTTTTTAACCGAAAAGCATCTCGAAATGTCCTAAAACGCGCATCTAAACATTTTCGTGCACAGGTGCCGTAGATGCGCACGAAAATCGGTCCGGAGCCGTTTCGAGCGCCGAACAGCCTGAAGTGTTTTCCAGACCCAAGAAACTCCCCAAAACCGTTTTTATCCGAAAAGCATTTCGAATTGTCCTAAAACGCACATCTAACCATTTTCGTGCACAGGTGCCGTAGATGCGCACGAAAATCGGTCCGGAGCCGATTCGAGCGCTGAATCGCCCGAAGTGTTTTCCAGACCCAAGAAACTCACGAAAACCGTTTTTAAGCGTAAAGCATCTCGAAAGGTCCTAAAACGCGCATCTAAACATTTTCGTACACAGGTGCCGTAGATGTGCACGGAAATCGGTCCGAAGCCGATTCGGGCGCCGAACGGCCTGGATTATTTTCCAGACCCAAGATACTCCCCAAAACCGTTTTTAACCGAAAGCATCTCGAAATGTCCTAAAACACGCATCTAAACATTTTCGTGCACAGGTGCCGTAGAAGCGCACGAAAATCGGTCCGGAGTCGTTTCGAGCGCCGAACAGCCTGAAGTGTTTTCCGGACCCAAGAAACTCCCCAAAACCGTTTTTATCCGTAAAGCATCTTGAAATGTCCTAAAACGCGCATCTCAACATTTTCGTGCACAGGTGTCGTAGATGCGCACGAAAATCGGTCCGGAGCCGTTTCGAGCGCCGAACTGCCTTAAGTGTTTTCCAGACCCAAGAAACTCCCCAAAACCGTTTTTATCCGAAAAGCATTTCGAATTGTCCAAAAACGCACATCTAACCATTTTCGTGCACAGGTGCCGTAAATGCGCACGAAAATCGGTCCGGAGCCGATTCGGGCGCACAACGGCCTGGAGAGTTTTCCAGACCCAAGAAACTCCCAAAAACCGTTTTTAACCGAAAAGCATCTCGAAATGTCCTAAAACGCGCATCTAAACATTTTCGCGCACAGGTGCCGTAGATGCGAATGAAAATCGGACCGGAGCCGATTCGGGTGCCGAACGGCCTGGAGTATTTTCCAGACCCAAGCAACTCCCCAAAATCGTTTTTAACCGAAAAGCATCTCGAAATGTCCTAAAACGCGCATCTAAACATTTTCGTGCACAGGTGCCGTAGATGCGCACGAAAATCGGTCCGGAGCCGATTCGAGCGCCGAATCGCCCGAAGTGTTTTCCAGACCCAAGAAACTCACGAAAACCGTTTTTAAGCGAAAAGCATCTCGAAATGTCCTAAAACGCGCATCTAAACATTTTCGTACACAGGTGCCGTAGATGTGCACGAAAATCGGTCCGGAGCCGATTCGGGCGCCGAACGGCCTGGAGTGTTTTCCAGACCCAAGAAACTCCCTAAAACCGTTTCTAACCGAAAAGCATCTCGAAATGTCCTAAAACGCGCATCCCAACATTTTCGTGCACAGGTGCCGTAGATGCGCACGAAAATCGGTCCGGAGCCGTTTCGAGCGCCGAACCGCCCGAAGTGTTTTCCGGACCCAAGAAACTCACCAAAACCGTTTTTTGCCGAAATGCATCTCGAAATGTCCTAAAACGCGCATCTAACCATTTTCGTGCACAGCTGCTGTAGATGCGCACGAAAATCGGTCCGGAGCCGTTTCGAGCGCCGAACGGCATGAAGTGTTTTCCAGACCCAAGATACTCCTCAAAACTATTTTTAACCGAAAATCAGTTCGAAATGTCCTAAAACGCGCATCTAACCATTTTCGTACACAGGTGCCGTCGGTGAGCACGAAAATCGGTCCGGAGCCGATTCGGGCGCCGAACGGCCTGGAGTGTTTTCCAGAACCACGAAACTCCCCAAAAACGTTTTTATCCGAAAAGCATTTCGAATTGTCCTACAACGCACATCTAACCATTTTCGTGCACAGGTGCCGTCTCTAGCGCACGAAAATCGGTCCGGAGCCGTTTCGAGCGCCGAATGGCATGAAGTGTTTTCCAGACCCAAGAAAATCCCCAAAACTATTTTTAACCGAAAAGCATCTCGAAATGTCCTAAAACGCGCATCTAAACATTTTCGTGCACAGGTGCTGTGGATGCGCACGAGAATCGGTCCGGAGCCGATTCGGGCGCCGAACGGCCTGGAGTGTTTTCCAGACCCAAGAAACTCCGTAAAACCGTTTTTAACCGAAAAGCATCTCGAAATGTCCTAAAACGCGCATCTAACCATTTTCGTGCACAGGTGCCGTAGATGCGCACGAAAATCGGTCCGGAGCAATTTCGAGCTACGAACCGCCTGAAGTGTTTTCGTGCACAGGTGCCGTAGATGCGCACGAAAATCGGTCCGGAGCCGATTCGAGCGCCGAACCGCCCGAAGTGTTTTCCAGACCCAAGAAACTCACCAAAACCGTTTTTAACCGAAAAGCATCTCGAAATGTCCTAAAACGCGCATCTAACCATTTTCGTGCACTGGTACCGTAGATGCGCACGAAAATCGGTCCGGAGCCGTTTCGAGCGCCGAACCGCCCGAAGTGTTTTCCAGACCCAAGAAACTCACCAAAACCGTTTTTTACCGAAAAACATCTCGAAATGTCCTAAAACGCGCATCTAACCAATTTCGTGCACAGGTGCCGTAGATGCGAATGAAAATCAGTCCGAAGCCGATTCGGGCTCCGAACGGCCTGGAGTATTTTCCACACCCAAGAAACTCCCCAAAACCGTTTTTAACCGAAAAGCATCTCGAAATGTCCTAAAACGCGCATCTCAACATTTTCGTGCACAGGTACCGTAGATGCGCACGAAAATCGGTCCGGAGCCGTTTCGGGCGCCGAACGGCTTGGATTATTTTCCAGACCCAAGAAACTCCCCAAAACCGTTTTTAACTGAAAAACATCTCGAAATGTCCTAAAACGTGCATCTACCCATTTTCGTGCACAGGTGCCGTAGATGCGCAAGAAAATCGGTCCTGAGCCGTTTCGAGCGCCGAACGGCCTGACGTGTTTTCCAGACCCAAGAAACACCCCAAAACGGTTTTTATCCGAAAAGCATCTCGAAATGTCCTCAAACACGCATCTCAACATTTTCGTGCACAGGTGCCGTAGATGCGCACGAAAATCGGTCCGGAGCAGTTTCGAGCGCCGAACGGCCTGGAGTGTTTTCCAGACCCAAGAAACTCCCGAAAACCGTCTTTAACCGAAAAGCATCTCGAAATGTCCTAAAACGCGCATCTCAACATTTTCGTGCACAGGTGCCGTAGATGCGCACGAAAATCGGCCCGGAGCCGATTTGGGCGCCGAACGGCCTGGAGTATTTTCCAGACCCAAGAAACTCCCCAAAACCGTTTTTATCCGAAAAGCATTTCGAATTGTCCCAAAACGCACATCTAACCATTTTCGTGCACAGGTGCCGTAGATGCGCACGAAAATCGGTCCGGAGCCGATTCGGGCGCCGAACGGCACGAACTGTTTTCCAGACCCAAAAAACTCCCCAAAACCGTCTTTAACCGAAAAGCATCTTGAAATGTCCTAAAACGCGCATCTCAACATTTTCGTGCACAGGTACCGTAGATGCGTACGAAAATCGGTCCGGAGCCGATTCGGGCGCCGAACGGCCTGGAGTATTTTCCAGACCCAAGAAACTCCCCAAAACCGTTTTTATCCGAAAAGCTTTTCGAATTGTCCTAAAACGCACATCTAACCATTTTCGTGCACAGGTGCCGTAGATGCGCACGAAAATCGGTCCGGAGCCGATACGGGCGCCGGACGGCCTGGATTATTTTCCAGACCCAAGAAACTCCTCAAAACCGTTTTTAACCGAAAAGCATCTCGAAATGTCCTAAAACGCGCATCTAAACATTTTCGTGCACAGGTGCCGTAGATGCCACGAAAATCGGTCCGGAGCCGATTCGAGCGCCGAACGGCCTGGAGTATTTTCCAGACCCAAGAAACTCCCGAAAACCGTTTTTATCCGAAAAGCATTTCGAATTGTCCTAAAACGCACATCTAACCATTTTCGTGCACAGGTGCCGTCGATGCGCTCGAAAATCGGTCCGGAGCCGATTCGGGCGCCGAACGGCCTGGAGTATTTTCCAGACCTGAGAAACTCCCCAAAACCGATTTTAACCGAAAAGCATCTCAAAATGTCCTAAAACGCGCATCTCAACATTTTCGTGCACAGGTGCCGTAGATGCGCACGAAAATCGGTCCGGAGCCGTTTCGAGCGCCGAACGGCCTAAAGTGTTTTCCAGACCCATGAAACTCCCCAAAACCGTTTTTATCCGAAAAGCATCTCGAAATGTCCTAAAACACGCATCTCAACATTTTCGTGCACAGGTGCCGTAGATGCGCACGAGAATCGGTCCGGAGCCGTTTCGAGCGCCGAACGGCCTGAAGTGTTTTCAAGACCCAAGAAACTCACCAAAACCGTTTTTAACCGAGAAGCATCTCGAAATGTCCTAAAACACCCATCTAACCATTTTCGTGCACAGGTGCCGTAGATGCCACGAAAATCGGTCCGGAGCCGATTCGGGCGCCGAACGGCCTGGAGTATTTTCCAGACCCAAGAAACTCCCCAAAACCGTTTTTAACCGAAAAGCATCTCGAAATGTCCTAAAACGCGCATCTAACCATTTTCGTGCACAGGTGCCGTAGATGCGCACGAAAATCGGTCCGGAGTAATTTCGAGCTACGAACCGCCTGAAGTGTTTTCCAGAACCAAGACACTCCCCAAAACTGTTTTTAACTGAAAAGCATCTCGAAATCTCCTAAAACGCGCATCTCAACATTTTCGTGCCCAGGTGCCGTAGATGCGCACAAAAATCGGTCCGGAGCCGTTTCGAGCGCCGAACGGCCTGAAGTGTTTTCCAGACCCAAGAAACTCCCCAAAACCGTTTTTAACCGAAATGCATCTCGAATTATCCTAAAACGCACATCTAACCATTTTCGTGCACAGGTGCCGTCGATGCGCTCGAAAATCGGTCCGGAGCCGATTCGGGCGCCGAACGGCCTGGAGTATTTTTTAGACCCAAGAAACTCCCCAAAACCATTTTTAACCGAAAAGCATCTCGAAATGTCCTAAAACGCGCATCTCAACATTTTCGTGCACAGGTGCCGTAGATGCGCACGAAAATCGGTCCGGAGCCGTTTCGAGCGCCGAACGGCCTGAAGTGTTTTCCAGACCCATGAAACTCCCCAAAACCGTTTTTATCCGAAAAGCATCTCGAAATGTCCTAAAACGCGCATCTCAACATTTTCGTGCACAGGTGCCGTAGATGCGCAAGAAAATCGGTCCGGAGCCGTTTCGAGCGCCAAACGGCCTGATGTGTTTTCCAGACCCAAGAAACTCACCAAAACCGTTTTTAACCGAGAAGCATCTCGAAATGTCCTAAAACACGCATCTAACCATTTTCGTGCACAGGTGCCGTAGATGCCACGAAAATCGGTCCGGAGCCGATTCGGGCGCCGAACGGCCTGGAGTATTTTCCAGACACAAGAAACTCCCCAAAACCGTTTTTAACCGAAAAGCATCTCGAAATGTCCTAAAACGCGCATCTAACCGTTTTCGTGCACAGGTGCCGTAGATGCGTAAGAAAATCGGTCCGGAGCCGTTTCGAGCGCCGAACGGCCTGAAGTGTTTTCCAGACCCAAGAAACTCCCCAAAACCGTTTTTATCCGAAAAGCATTTCGAATTGTCCTAAAACGTACATCTAACCATTTTCGTGCACAGGTGCCGTAGATGCGCACGAAAATCGGTCCGGAGCCGATTCGGGCGCCGAACGGCCTGGAGTATTTTCCACACCCAAGAAACTCCCCAAAACCGTTTTTAACCGAAAAGCATCTCGAAATGTCCTAAAACGCGCATCTCAACATTTTCGTGCACAGGTACCGTAGATGCGCACGAAAATCGGTCCGGAGCCGTTTCGGGCGCCGAACGGCCTGGATTATTTTCCAGACCCAAGAAACTCCACAAAACCGTTTTTAACCGAAAAACATCTCGAAATGTCCTAAAACGTGCATCTACCCATTTTCGTGCACAGGTGCCGTAGATGCGCAAGAAAATCGGTCCGGAGCCGTTTCGAGCGCCGAACGGCCTGAAGTGTTTTCCAGACCCAAGAAACACCCCAAAACGGTTTTTATCCGAAAAGCATCTCGAAATGTCCTGAAACACGCATCTCAACATTTTCGTGCACAGGTGCCGTAGATGCGCACGAAAATCGGTCCGGAGCAGTTTCGAGCGCCGAACGGCCTGGAGTGTTTTCCAGACCCAAGAAACTCCCGAAAACCGTCTTTAACCGAAAAGCATCTCGAAATGTCCTAAAACGCGCATCTCAACATTTTCGTGCACAGGTGCCGTAGATGCGCACGAAAATCGGCCCGGAGCCGATTTGGGCGCCGAACGGCCTGGAGTATTTTCCAGACCCAAGAAACTCCCCAAAACCGTTTTTATCCGAAAAGCATTTCGAATTGTCCCAAAACGCACATCTAACCATTTTCGTGCACAGGTGCCGTAGATGCGCACGAAAATCGGTCCGGAGCCGATTCGGGCGCCGAACGGCACGAACTGTTTTCCAGACCCAAAAAACTCCCCAAAACCGTCTTTAACCGAAAAGCATCTGGAAATGTCCTAAAACGCGCATCTCAACATTTTCGTGCACAGGTACCGTAGATGCGCACGAAAATCGGTCCGGAGCCGATTCGGGCGCCGAACGGCCTGGAGTATTTTCCAGACCCAAGAAACTCCCCAAAACCGTTTTTATCCGAAAAGCTTTTCGAATTGTCCTAAAACGCACATCTAACCATTTTCGTGCACAGGTGCCGTAGATGCGCACGAAAATCGGTCCGGAGCCGATACGGGCGCCGGACGGCCTGGATTATTTTCCAGACCCAAGAAACTCCTCAAAACCGTTTTTAACCGAAAAGCATCTCGAAATGTCCTAAAACGCGCATCTAAACATTTTCGTGCACAGGTGCCGTAGATGCCACGAAAATCGGTCCGGAGCCGATTCGAGCGCCGAACGGCCTGGAGTATTTTCCAGACCCAAGAAACTCCCGAAAACCGTTTTTATCCGAAAAGCATTTCGAATTGTCCTAAAACGCACATCTAACCATTTTCGTGCACAGGTGCCGTCGATGCGCTCGAAAATCGGTCCGGAGCCGATTCGGGCGCCGAACGGCCTGGAGTATTTTCCAGACCTGAGAAACTCCCCAAAACCGATTTTAACCGAAAAGCATCTCAAAATGTCCTAAAACGCGCATCTCAACATTTTCGTGCACAGGTGCCGTAGATGCGCACGAAAATCGGTCCGGAGCCGTTTCGAGCGCCGAACGGCCTAAAGTGTTTTCCAGACCCATGAAACTCCCCAAAACCGTTTTTATCCGAAAAGCATCTCGAAATGTCCTAAAACACGCATCTCAACATTTTCGTGCACAGGTGCCGTAGATGCGCACGAGAATCGGTCCGGAGCCGTTTCGAGCGCCGAACGGCCTGAAGTGTTTTCAAGACCCAAGAAACTCACCAAAACCGTTTTTAACCGAGAAGCATCTCGAAATGTCCTAAAACACGCATCTAACCATTTTCGTGCACAGGTGCCGTAGATGCCACGAAAATCGGTCCGGAGCCGATTCGGGCGCCGAACGGCCTGGAGTATTTTCCAGACCCAAGAAACTCCCCAAAACCGTTTTTAACCGAAAAGCATCTCGAAATGTCCTAAAACGCGCATCTAACCATTTTCGTGCACAGGTGCCGTAGATGCGCACGAAAATCGGTCCGGAGTAATTTCGAGCTACGAACCGCCTGAAGTGTTTTCCAGAACCAAGACACTCCCCAAAACTGTTTTTAACAGAAAAGCATCTCGAAATCTCCTAAAACGCGCATCTCAACATTTTCGTGCCCAGGTGCCGTAGATGCGCACAAAAATCGGTCCGGAGCCGTTTCGAGCGCCGAACGGCCTGAAGTGTTTTCCAGACCCAAGAAACTCCCCAAAACCGTTTTTAACCGAAATGCATCTCGAATTATCCTAAAACGCACATCTAACCATTTTCGTGCACAGGTGCCGTCGATGCGCTCGAAAATCGGTCCGGAGCCGATTCGGGCGCCGAACGGCCTGGAGTATTTTTTAGACCCAAGAAACTCCCCAAAACCATTTTTAACCGAAAAGCATCTCGAAATGTCCTAAAACGCGCATCTCAACATTTTCGTGCACAGGTGCCGTAGATGCGCACGAAAATCGGTCCGGAGCCGTTTCGAGCGCCGAACGGCCTGAAGTGTTTTCCAGACCCATGAAACTCCCCAAAACCGTTTTTATCCGAAAAGCATCTCGAAATGTCCTAAAACGCGCATCTCAACATTTTCGTGCACAGGTGCCGTAGATGCGCAAGAAAATCGGTCCGGAGCCGTTTCGAGCGCCAAACGGCCTGATGTGTTTTCCAGACCCAAGAAACTCACCAAAACCGTTTTTAACCGAGAAGCATCTCGAAATGTCCTAAAACACGCATCTAACCATTTTCGTGCACAGGTGCCGTAGATGCCACGAAAATCGGTCCGGAGCCGATTCGGGCGCCGAACGGCCTGGAGTATTTTCCAGACACAAGAAACTCCCCAAAACCGTTTTTAACCGAAAAGCATCTCGAAATGTCCTAAAACGCGCATCTAACCGTTTTCGTGCACAGGTGCCGTAGATGCGTAAGAAAATCGGTCCGGAGCCGTTTCGAGCGCCGAACGGCCTGAAGTGTTTTCCAGACCCAAGAAACTCCCCAAAACCGTTTTTATCCGAAAAGCATTTCGAATTGTCCTAAAACGTACATCTAACCATTTTCGTGCACAGGTGCCGTAGATGCGCACGAAAATCGGTCCGGAGCCGATTCGGGCGCCGAACGGCCTGGAGTATTTTCCACACCCAAGAAACTCCCCAAAACCGTTTTTAACCGAAAAGCATCTCGAAATGTCCTAAAACGCGCATCTCAACATTTTCGTGCACAGGTACCGTAGATGCGCACGAAAATCGGTCCGGAGCCGTTTCGGGCGCCGAACGGCCTGGATTATTTTCCAGACCCATGAAACTCCCCAAAACCGTTTTTAACCGAAAAACATCTCGAAATGTCCTAAAACGTGCATCTACCCATTTTCGTGCACAGGTGCCGTAGATGCGCAAGAAAATCGGTCCGGAGCCGTTTCGAGCGCCGAACGGCCTGAAGTGTTTTCCAGACCCAAGAAACACCCCAAAACGGTTTTTATCCGAAAAGCATCTCGAAATGTCCTGAAACACGCATCTCAACATTTTCGTGCACAGGTGCCGTAGATGCGCACGAAAATCGGTCCGGAGCAGTTTCGAGCGCCGAACGGCCTGGAGTGTTTTCCAGACCCAAGAAACTCCCGAAAACCGTCTTTAACCGAAAAGCATCTCGAAATGTCCTAAAACGCGCATCTCAACATTTTCGTGCACAGGTGCCGTAGATGCGCACGAAAATCGGCCCGGAGCCGATTTGGGCGCCGAACGGCCTGGAGTATTTTCCAGACCCAAGAAACTCCCCAAAACCGTTTTTATCCGAAAAGCATTTCGAATTGTCCCAAAACGCACATCTAACCATTTTCGTGCACAGGTACCGTAGATGCGCACGAAAATCGGTCCGGAGCCGATTCGGGCGCCGAACGGCACGAACTGTTTTCCAGACCCAAAAAACTCCCCAAAACCGTCTTTAACCGAAAAGCATCTGGAAATGTCCTAAAACGCGCATCTCAACATTTTCGTGCACAGGTACCGTAGATGCGCACGAAAATCGGTCCGGAGCCGATTCGGGCGCCGAACGGCCTGGAGTATTTTCCAGACCCAAGAAACTCCCCAAAACCGTTTTTATCCGAAAAGCTTTTCGAATTGTCCTAAAACGCACATCTAACCATTTTCGTGCACAGGTGCCGTAGATGCGCACGAAAATCGGTCCGGAGCCGATACGGGCGCCGGACGGCCTGGATTATTTTCCAGACCCAAGAAACTCCTCAAAACCGTTTTTAACCGAAAAGCATCTCGAAATGTCCTAAAACGCGCATCTAAACATTTTCGTGCACAGGTGCCGTAGATGCCACGAAAATCGGTCCGGAGCCGATTCGAGCGCCGAACGGCCTGGAGTATTTTCCAGACCCAAGAAACTCCCGAAAACCGTTTTTATCCGAAAAGCATTTCGAATTGTCCTAAAACGCACATCTAACCATTTTCGTGCACAGGTGCCGTCGATGCGCTCGAAAATCGGTCCGGAGCCGATTCGGGCGCCGAACGGCCTGGAGTATTTTCCAGACCTGAGAAACTCCCCAAAACCGATTTTAACCGAAAAGCATCTCAAAATGTCCTAAAACGCGCATCTCAACATTTTCGTGCACAGGTGCCGTAGATGCGCACGAAAATCGGTCCGGAGCCGTTTCGAGCGCCGAACGGCCTAAAGTGTTTTCCAGACCCATGAAACTCCCCAAAACCGTTTTTATCCGAAAAGCATCTCGAAATGTCCTAAAACACGCATCTCAACATTTTCGTGCACAGGTGCCGTAGATGCGCACGAGAATCGGTCCGGAGCCGTTTCGAGCGCCGAACGGCCTGAAGTGTTTTCAAGACCCAAGAAACTCACCAAAACCGTTTTTAACCGAGAAGCATCTCGAAATGTCCTAAAACACGCATCTAACCATTTTCGTGCACAGGTGCCGTAGATGCCACGAAAATCGGTCCGGAGCCGATTCGGGCGCCGAACGGCCTGGAGTATTTTCCAGACACAAGAAACTCCCCAAAACCGTTTTTAACCGAAAAGCATCTCGAAATGTCCTAAAACGCGCATCTAACCGTTTTCGTGCACAGGTGCCGTAGATGCGTAAGAAAATCGGTCCGGAGCCGTTTCGAGCGCCGAACGGCCTGAAGTGTTTTCCAGACCCAAGAAACTCCCCAAAACCGTTTTTATCCGAAAAGCATTTCGAATTGTCCTAAAACGTACATCTAACCATTTTCGTGCACAGGTGCCGTAGATGCGCACGAAAATCGGTCCGGAGCCGATTCGGGCGCCGAACGGCCTGGAGTATTTTCCACACCCAAGAAACTCCCCAAAACCGTTTTTAACCGAAAAGCATCTCGAAATGTCCTAAAACGCGCATCTCAACATTTTCGTGCACAGGTACCGTAGATGCGCACGAAAATCGGTCCGGAGCCGTTTCGGGCGCCGAACGGCCTGGATTATTTTCCAGACCCAAGAAACTCCCCAAAACCGTTTTTAACCGAAAAACATCTCGAAATGTCCTAAAACGTGCATCTACCCATTTTCGTGCACAGGTGCCGTAGATGCGCAAGAAAATCGGACCGGAGCCGTTTCGAGCGCCGAACGGCCTGAAGTGTTTTCCAGACCCAAGAAACACCCCAAAACGGTTTTTATCCGAAAAGCATCTCGAAATGTCCTGAAACACGCATCTCAACATTTTCGTGCACAGGTGCCGTAGATGCGCACGAAAATCGGTCCGGAGCAGTTTCGAGCGCCGAACGGCCTGGAGTGTTTTCCAGACCCAAGAAACTCCCGAAAACCGTCTTTAACCGAAAAGCATCTCGAAATGTCCTAAAACGCGCATCTCAACATTTTCGTGCACAGGTGCCGTAGATGCGCACGAAAATCGGCCCGGAGCCGATTTGGGCGCCGAACGGCCTGGAGTATTTTCCAGACCCAAGAAACTCCCCAAAACCGTTTTTATCCGAAAAGCATTTCGAATTGTCCCAAAACGCACATCTAACCATTTTCGTGCACAGGTACCGTAGATGCGCACGAAAATCGGTCCGGAGCCGATTCGGGCGCCGAACGGCACGAACTGTTTTCCAGACCCAAAAAACTCCCCAAAACCGTCTTTAACCGAAAAGCATCTGGAAATGTCCTAAAACGCGCATCTCAACATTTTCGTGCACAGGTACCGTAGATGCGCACGAAAATCGGTCCGGAGCCGATTCGGGCGCCGAACGGCCTGGAGTATTTTCCAGACCCAAGAAACTCCCCAAAACCGTTTTTATCCGAAAAGCTTTTCGAATTGTCCTAAAACGCACATCTAACCATTTTCGTGCACAGGTGCCGTAGATGCGCACGAAAATCGGTCCGGAGCCGATACGGGCGCCGGACGGCCTGGATTATTTTCCAGACCCAAGAAACTCCTCAAAACCGTTTTTAACCGAAAAGCATCTCGAAATGTCCTAAAACGCGCATCTAAACATTTTCGTGCACAGGTGCCGTAGATGCCACGAAAATCGGTCCGGAGCCGATTCGAGCGCCGAACGGCCTGGAGTATTTTCCAGACCCAAGAAACTCCCGAAAACCGTTTTTATCCGAAAAGCATTTCGAATTGTCCTAAAACGCACATCTAACCATTTTCGTGCACAGGTGCCGTCGATGCGCTCGAAAATCGGTCCGGAGCCGATTCGGGCGCCGAACGGCCTGGAGTATTTTCCAGACCTGAGAAACTCCCCAAAACCGATTTTAACCGAAAAGCATCTCAAAATGTCCTAAAACGCGCATCTCAACATTTTCGTGCACAGGTGCCGTAGATGCGCACGAAAATCGGTCCGGAGCCGTTTCGAGCGCCGAACGGCCTAAAGTGTTTTCCAGACCCATGAAACTCCCCAAAACCGTTTTTATCCGAAAAGCATCTCGAAATGTCCTAAAACACGCATCTCAACATTTTCGTGCACAGGTGCCGTAGATGCGCACGAGAATCGGTCCGGAGCCGTTTCGAGCGCCGAACGGCCTGAAGTGTTTTCAAGACCCAAGAAACTCACCAAAACCGTTTTTAACCGAGAAGCATCTCGAAATCTCCTAAAACACGCATCTAACCATTTTCGTGCACAGGTGCCGTAGATGCCACGAAAATCGGTCCGGAGCCGATTCGGGCGCCGAACGGCCTGGAGTATTTTCCAGACCCAAGAAACTCCCCAAAACCGTTTTTAACCGAAAAGCATCTCGAAATGTCCTAAAACGCGCATCTAACCATTTTCGTGCACAGGTGCCATAGATGCGCACGAAAATCGGTCCGGAGTAATTTCGAGCTACGAACCGCCTGAAGTGTTTTCCAGAACCAAGACACTCCCCAAAACTGTTTTTAACTGAAAAGCATCTCGAAATCTCCTAAAACGCGCATCTCAACATTTTCGTGCCCAGGTACCGTAGATGCGCACAAAAATCGGTCCGGAGCCGTTTCGAGCGCCGAACGGCCTGAAGTGTTTTCCAGACCCAAGAAACTCCCCAAAACCGTTTTTAACCGAAATGCATCTCGAATTATCCTAAAACGCACATCTAACCATTTTCGTGCACAGGTGCCGTCGATGCGCTCGAAAATCGGTCCGAAGCCGATTCGGGCGCCGAACGGCCTGGAGTATTTTTTAGACCCAAGAAACTCCCCAAAACCATTTTTAACCGAAAAGCATCTCGAAATGTCCTAAAACGCGCATCTCAACATTTTCGTGCACAGGTGTCGTAGATGCGCACGAAAATCGGTCCGGAGCCGTTTCGAGCGCCGAACGGCCTGAAGTGTTTTCCAGACCCATGAAACTCCCCAAAACCGTTTTTATCCGAAAAGCATCTCGAAATGTCCTAAAACGCGCATCTCAACATTTTCGTGCACAGGTGCCGTAGATGCGCAAGAAAATCGGTCCGGAGCCGTTTCGAGCGCCAAACGGCCTGATGTGTTTTCCAGACCCAAGAAACTCACCAAAACCGTTTTTAACCGAGAAGCATCTCGAAATGTCCTAAAACCCGCATCTAACCATTTTCGTGCACAGGTGCCGTAGATGCCACGAAAATCGGTCCGGAGCCGATTCGGGCGCCGAACGGCCTGGAGTATTTTCCAGACACAAGAAACTCCCCAAAACCGTTTTTAACCGAAAAGCATCTCGAAATGTCCTAAAACGCGCATCTAACCGTTTTCGTGCACAGGTGCCGTAGATGCGTAAGAAAATCGGTCCGGAGCCGTTTCGAGCGCCGAACGGCCTGAAGTGTTTTCCAGACCCAAGAAACTCCCCAAAACCGTTTTTATCCGAAAAGCATTTCGAATTGTCCTAAAACGTACATCTAACCATTTTCGTGCACAGGTGCCGTAGATGCGCACGAAAATCGGTCCGGAGCCGATTCGGGCGCCGAACGGCCTGGAGTATTTTCCACACCCAAGAAACTCCCCAAAACCGTTTTTAACCGAAAAGCATCTCGAAATGTCCTAAAACGCGCATCTCAACATTTTCGTGCACAGGTACCGTAGATGCGCACGAAAATCGGTCCGGAGCCGTTTCGGGCGCCGAACGGCCTGGATTATTTTCCAGACCCAAGAAACTCCCCAAAACCGTTTTTAACCGAAAAACATCTCGAAATGTCCTAAAACGTGCATCTACCCATTTTCGTGCACAGGTGCCGTAGATGCGCAAGAAAATCGGTCCGGAGCCGTTTCGAGCGCCGAACGGCCTGAAGTGTTTTCCAGACCCAAGAAACACCCCAAAACGGTTTTTATCCGAAAAGCATCTCGAAATGTCCTGAAACACGCATCTCAACATTTTCGTGCACAGGTGCCGTAGATGCGCACGAAAATCGGTCCGGAGCCGTTTCGAGCGCCGAACGGCCTGAAGTGTTTTCCAGACCCATGAAACTCCCCAAAACCGTTTTTATCCGAAAAGCATCTCGAAATGTCCTAAAACGCGCATCTCAACATTTTCGTGCACAGGTGCCGTAGATGCGCAAGAAAATCGGTCCGGAGCCGTTTCGAGCGCCAAACGGCCTGATGTGTTTTCCAGACCCAAGAAACTCACCAAAACCGTTTTTAACCGAGAAGCATCTCGAAATGTCCTAAAACACGCATCTAACCATTTTCGTGCACAGGTGCCGTAGATGCCACGAAAATCGGTCCGGAGCCGATTCGGGCGCCGAACGGCCTGGAGTATTTTCCAGACCCAAGAAACTCCCCAAAACCGTTTTTAACCGAAAAGCATCTCGAAATGTCCTAAAACGCGCATCTAACCATTTTCGTGCACAGGTGCCGTAGATGCGCACGAAAATCGGTCCGGAGCCGATTCGGGCGCCGAACGGCCTGGAGTATTTTCCAGACCCAAGAAACTCCCCAAAACCGTTTTTATCCGAAAAGCTTTTCGAATTGTCCTAAAACGCACATCTAACCATTTTCGTGCACAGGTGCCGTAGATGCGCACGAAAATCGGTCCGGAGCCGATACGGGCGCCGGACGGCCTGGATTATTTTCCAGACCCAAGAAACTCCTCAAAACCGTTTTTAACCGAAAAGCATCTCGAAATGTCCTAAATCGCGCATCTAAACATTTTCGTGCACAGGTGCCGTAGATGCCACGAAAATCGGTCCGGAGCCGATTCGAGCGCCGAACGGCCTGGAGTATTTTCCAGACCCAAGAAACTCCCGAAAACCGTTTTTATCCGAAAAGCATTTCGAATTTTCCTAAAACGCACATCTAACCATTTTCGTGCACAGGTGCCGTCGATGCGCTCGAAAATCGGTCCGGAGCCGATTCGGGCGCCGAACGGCCTGGAGTATTTTCCAGACCCGAGAAACTCCCCAAAACCGATTTTAACCGAAAAGCATCTCAAAATGTCCTAAAACGCGCATCTCAACATTTTCGTGCACAGGTGCCGTAGATGCGCACGAAAATCGGTCCGGAGCCGTTTCGAGCGCCGAACGGCCTAAAGTGTTTTCCAGACCCATGAAACTCCCCAAAACCGTTTTTATCCGAAAAGCATCTCGAAATGTCCTAAAACACGCATCTCAACATTTTCGTGCACAGGTGCCGTAGATGCGCACGAGAATCGGTCCGGAGCCGTTTCGAGCGCCGAACGGCCTGAAGTGTTTTCAAGACCCAAGAAACTCACCAAAACCGTTTTTAACCGAGAAGCATCTCGAAATGTCCTAAAACACGCATCTAACCATTTTCGTGCACAGGTGCCGTAGATGCCACGAAAATCGGTCCGGAGCCGATTCGGGCGCCGAACGGCCTGGAGTATTTTCCAGACCCAAGAAACTCCCCAAAACCGTTTTTAACCGAAAAGCATCTCGAAATGTCCTAAAACGCGCATCTAACCATTTTCGTGCACAGTTGCCGTAGATGCGCACGAAAATCGGTCCGGAGCAATTTCGAGCTACGAACCGCCTGAAGTGTTTTCCAGAACCAAGACACTCCCCAAAACTGTTTTTAACTGAAAAGCATCTCGAAATCTCCTAAAACGCGCATCTCAACATTTTCGTGCACAGGTGCCGTAAATGCGCACAAAAATCGGTCCGGAGCCGTTTCGAGCGCCGAACGGCCTGAAGTGTTTTCCAGACCCAAGAAACTCCCCAAAACCGTTTTTAACCGAAATGCATCTCGAATTATCCTAAAACGCACATCTAACCATTTTCGTGCACAGGTGCCGTCGATGCGCTCGAAAATCGGTCCGGAGCCGATTCGGGCGCCGAACGGCCTGGAGTATTTTTTAGACCCAAGAAACTCCCCAAAACCATTTTTAACCGAAAAGCATCTCGAAATGTCCTAAAACGCGCATCTCAACATTTTCGTGCACAGGTGCCGTAGATGCGCACGAAAATCGGTCCGGAGCCGTTTCGAGCGCCGAACGGCCTGAAGTGTTTTCCAGACCCATGAAACTCCCCAAAACCGTTTTTATCCGAAAAGCATCTCGAAATGTCCTAAAACGCGCTTCTCAACATTTTCGTGCACAGGTGCCGTAGATGCGCAAGAAAATCGGTCCGGAGCCGTTTCGAGCGCCAAACGGCCTGATGTGTTTTCCAGACCCAAGAAACTCACCAAAACCGTTTTTAACCGTGAAGCATCTCGAAATGTCCTAAAACACGCATCTAACCATTTTCGTGCACAGGTGCCGTAGATGCCACGAAAATCGGTCCGGAGCCGATTCGGGCGCCGAACGGCCTGGAGTATTTTCCAGACCCAAGAAACTCCCCAAAACCGTTTTTAACCGAAAAGCATCTCGAAATGTCCTAAAACGCGCATCTAACCATTTTCGTGCACAGGTGCCGTAGATGCGCACGAAAATCGGTCCGGAGCAATTTCGAGCTACGAACCGCCTGAAGTGTTTTCCAGACCCAAGACACTCCCCAAAACTGTTTTTAACTGAAAAGCATCTCGAAATCTCCTAAAACGCGCATCTCAACATTTTCGTGCACAGGTGCCGTAGATGCGCACAAAAATCGGTCCGGAGCCGTTTCGAGCGCCGAACGGCCTGAAGTGTTTTTCAGACCCAAGAAACTCCCCAAAACCGTTTTTAACCGAAATGCATCTCGAATTTTCCTAAAACGCACATCTAACCATTTTCGTGCACAGGTGCCGTCGATGCGCTCGAAAATCGGTCCGGAGCCGATTCGGGCGCCGAACGGCCTGGAGTATTTTTTAGACCCAAGAAACTCCCCAAAACCATTTTTAACCGAAAAGCATCTCGAAATGTCCTAAAACGCGCATCTCAACATTTTCGTGCACAGGTGCCGTAGATGCGCACGAAAATCGGTCCGGAGCCGTTTCGAGCGCCGAACGGCCTGAAGTGTTTTCCAGACCCATGAAACTCCCCAAAACCGTTTTTATCCGAAAAGCATCTCGAAATGTCCTAAAACGCGCATCTCAACATTTTCGTGCACAGGTGCCGTAGATGCGCAAGAAAATCGGTCCGGAGCCGTTTCGAGCGCCAAACGGCCTGATGTGTTTTCCAGACCCAAGAAACTCACCAAAACCGTTTTTAACCGAGAAGCATCTCGAAATGTCCTAAAACACGCATCTAACCATTTTCGTGCACAGGTGCCGTAGATGCCACGAAAATCGGTCCGGAGCCGATTCGGGCGCCGAACGGCCTGGAGTATTTTCCAGACCCAAGAAACTCCCCAAAACCGTTTTTAACCGAAAAGCATCTCGAAATGTCCTAAAACGCGCATCTAACCATTTTCGTGCACAGGTGCCGTAGATGCGCACGAAAATCGGTCCGGAGCAATTTCGAGCTACGAACCGCCTGAAGTGTTTTCCAGACCCAAGACACTACCCAAAACTGTTTTTAACTGAAAAGCATCTCGAAATCTCCTAAAACGCGCATCTCAACATTTTCGTGCACAGGTGCCGTAGATGCGCACAAAAATCGGTCCGGAGCCGTTTCGAGCGCCGAACGGCCTGAAGTGTTTTTCAGACCCAAGAAACTCCCCAAAACCGTTTTTAACCGAAATGCATCTCGAATTTTCCTAAAACGCACATCTAACCATTTTCGTGCACAGGTGCCGTCGATGCGCTCGAAAATCGGTCCGGAGCCGATTCGGGCGCCGAACGGCCTGGAGTATTTTCCAGACCCAAGAAACTCCCCAAAACCGTTTTTAACCGAAAAGCATCTCGAAATGTCCTAAAACGCGCATCTCAACATTTTCGTGCACAGGTGCCGTAGATGCGCACGAAAATCGGTCCGGAGCCGTTTCGAGCGCCGAACGGCCTGAAGTGTTTTCCAGACCCATGAAACTCCCCAAAACCGTTTTTATCCGAAAAGCATCTCGAAATGTCCTAAAACACGCATCTCAACATTTTCGTGCACAGGTGCCGTAGATGCGCAAGAAAATCGGTCCGGAGCCGTTTCGAGCGCCGAACGGCCTGAAGTGTTTTCCAGACCCAAGAAACTCACCAAAACCGTTTTTAACCGAGAAGCATCTCGAAATATCCTAAAACACGCATCTAACCATTTTCGTGCACAGGTGCCGTAGATGCCACGAAAATCGGTCCGGAGCCGATTCGGGCGCCGAACGGCCTAGAGTATCTTCCAGACCCAAGAAACTCCCCAAAACCGTTTTTAACCGAAAAGCATCTCGAAATGTCCTAAAACGCGCATCTAACCATTTTCGTGCACAGGTGCCGTAGATGCGCACGAAAATCGGTCCGGAGCAATTTCGAGCTACGAACCGCCTGAAGTGTTTTCCAGACCCAAGACACTCCCCAAAACCGTTTTTAACCGAAAAGCATCTCGAAATCTCCTAAAACGCGCATCTCAACATTTTCGTGCACAGGTGCCGTAGATGCGCACAAAAATCGGTCCGGAGCCGTTTCGAGCGCCGAACAGCCTGAAATGTTTTCCAGACCCAAGAAACTCCCCAAAACCGTTTTTAACCGAAATGCATCTCGAAATGTCCTAAAACGCGCATCTCAACATTTTCGTGCTAAGGTGCCGTAGATGCGCACGAAAATCTGTCTTGTCAATTTCGCGATCGGTCGGACAGAAAGTGCACTTTCTTGGTCAGCCGATTGGCGATCTTGGAACGATCGGTGATGATTTCATGCTTTTGACGGCGGATCCGAGATGTCGACGAAGATCAGTCATTTTCAAGCATCAAATATTGGATTTTCAGAAAATCACAGAGGCAGGAACCCCCGAAACGCGAAAAGTATCGGAAAACGGACGTTTTGGTTCAAAATCCGGCGACCTGGATTTGCAGGGTCGCCGGGCGACCATGCACCCAGGGTCGCCGGCGACCATACAGCTTTGGCCCGTTTGTTCGAAGAGCATCGTTTTCGGCCGTTTTTTCGTCTTTTTCGTCCCTTTTTTCTTCTGTATTTTTCTTGACATTTTTCCTCAATTATTGACTTCATTTTCTTGGAGAAAACTTGGCGAGAACCCGCGAGAAATCGGAGCACAACGTTTCCCATTTTTTGGGAAAGCCGAAGACTTTGTAGCCGATTTTCCGTCAAGAGTCGAAACTAGGTCAAACGATGTCGGAATGACCTGAAAATTGAGGTGAAGCTTCTTGAGTAGTGGATAGGACAAACCATGGTCTTTTATTTGAGTTTTGAAGCCGTTTGGGGTCCCATCGATGCTTCACTTGATTTTGCTGCGGGGAAAATGCCGAGCTTTGATATGTGGTCAAACGATGTCCGATTGACCTGAAATTCGACGAGGAGCCTATTGGAGTCATTTTGAGTCGTTCCATGGGCTCCGTTTTGGATGTCATGGTCCCGGGTTACTCCGCCGCCGGTAGGCTTGATTTTCTCTCGGAGCATCGAAACCTGGTCAAACTTTGTCGGAATGACCTCAAATTCGACGTGCAGCCTTTTGGAAGCATGTTGAAGCCACTCATGTATTTTGTTTGATGAGTGATGGCTTCGGTGGTTCCCGCCGCCGGGAGGCTTGATTTTGCTGCTCGAGCATTGATGGAGGGTCAAACGTTGTCGGTTTGACTTGAAATTTGGCATGGAGCCCTTTGGAGACATTCTGGAGTCATCCGTAGGCTCTGATCAAAGTTTTGGTGTCTTTGATGATGTTGCCGCCGGGAGCGCTTGTTTAGCTGTCGGAGCAGTGTAATTAGGCCAAACGCTGTCGGAATGGCCCGAAATCTTAGGTGTGCCCCTCTTTTTGGCTGCCTTGAAAGATCTTTCAGTTTTTGTCTGATTCTTACAAGATCTGATGCTTGAAGTAGCTTTGCCTGTTTTGTAGCAGGATGCAGGTTGACGAGGCTTCTTGATGTAGAGGAGACATAGTGACTTTTTTTGGTGTCAACAAATGCCCCCTCGAGGTACAGCGACGAGTAGCTTTTTGTAGTCGATGTGCCTTGAAGAGAAACTTGGAGGAGAGATTCGAACTTGACCAAGAGTCTTGAGCCTTTTTTTTTTTTTTTAATAGCCTTCTGAGTTTCCGAGGGAATTTTATGGTAGTGAGAGGGATCACACACCATCTCAAGGCAAAGTTTTGAAAATGACATGGGGTATTTGGATTTTGGGTTTTGGATTTTGGTTTTTGACCTTGTGACCTAACAAGCTGTATGTGGCAAGTTAGGGGGTCGGGGTTTGATTTTGATTTTGACCGGTGACCCAACAAGCTGTATGTGGCGAGCTAGGGGACCGGAACTTGGTTTTGTGAAATGTCAATTTCAAGATTTTGGCTCAATTTGGTTCATGAGGTTGGATGGCTTGGTTTTTGGAAACTCATGAGACTTTCTTTTCTCCTTTTTTTTTTAATGGTCCCATCAACTCAAAAGAGGCATGGGACTTTTTTTTTTGCTCTTTTTTTTTTTTTTTTGGCTCTTGGTAAGAGGAATATTTTGACTAAAAGCCACTTTTAGTGCCTAGGTGGTCAAACCTGGCTCATATGGGCTAACCCATGGGACCTTAGGCTTTGGAGATGGCCTAGATCTCATATGGTGTTATATTTGTAAAGAATATCTAAAAATATCTCTTTTGTGTAGAGAATATCTAAAAATATTCTTACTTGGAGAGAATTTTTCTTTTTGTGGAAAGGTTCTCTCAAAATATCTTTCTTTTTGGGAAAGTAGCTAAATTTTAGCACTTACCTCCTTTCTTTTCTCCTTGTTTCCTCTTTTGGCTTGCTCTCTTCTATAAAAGCAAGAGGGTTGTTTCTTTTGCTCCATTGCTTTCTTTTTGCAAGAAATCTTCAAGAGTGCTCTCCAAGATAAGAAGTGCTTTCTCTTCTTCAAGGATCTCCAAGCTTTTCTTCTTCTTCTCTATCAATGGCTTCAAGTAAGTTTTCTTCCTCCTCAAGAATCTCCATTGTAGAAGTAGCTTCTTCATTTTATTTTCTTCTCTTCTTCTTTTTCTTTTCTTTTCTTTTTTTTTTCTTTAAGCACGTTTTTCTTTTCTTTCTTTTTTTTCGTGCTTCTTCTCCTTTCTTTTTTTTTCTCTTTTTTTTTTCTTTAAGCACGTTTTTCTTTTCTTTCTTTTTTTTCGTGCTTCTCTTCTTTTTTTTTTTCCTTTTTCTTTTTCTCACGGTTTTCTCTTTTTTTTTCCGTGAACTTTTTTTTTCTGTTTTTTTTTTCCACGTTGATTTTTGTTTTTTTTTTTCTTTTTTCAGCGTTTTTCTCTTTTTTTTTTCTGCTGTTTTTTTTTTTTTTTTTTTTTTTTTTTTTTTTTTTTTTTTTTTGTTGGCTGTACGGACGACCTGCCACATGGCAATGGGCCACGGCCTGTGGGCCAGAAATTTTTTTTTTTTTGCTGAGATTTTTCTTCTCTTTTTTTTTTCTTTGTTTGCTCACCATGATAATGAGGCTATGCAATTTCAATATGTATGCATTTTTTCTTCTCTTTTTTTTTTTTATGCATCAAGATAGAAGGCTAGAGTCTCTAGGTCAAGCCAATATGATTTTTGACTTGGACAAAGTTTGATTGGTTTTGACCAAATTGGGTTGGAATTGGTCAAACTTTGGTCAAGGTTTTCCTAGTATCTAATGCATGATGATATATTTTTGATGCATGAGTTTTGGTAAATGGATTTGGAAGTATGATGATGCATACCTGAAAATCTTTTGCAAGTATCGGGATTTTGAGCAAGCAGCGATGTTGAGCTTTTTCTCGGTCTTGCTGGATTTTGAGGAAGTTTGCAATCTTTGGATTTTGAAGCTCGCAGCAATGTTGAGCTCTTTTCCAGATTTTGCGGAAGTTTGATGAGATTGGCTTGTTCTTGCAGCGATGTTGAGTTCAAGCCTTCTTTGAGAATTCTCCACTGATTATGAGCTTGCAGCGATGTTGAGCTCATCTTTAGGCTTCCTGTCTTTTTCGGAGTATTTTTCTTTTCGTTGGAATTGCCCCGGAACCATGTCAAAATTTTGCTAGAATTTTTGTAGCAGAATTCTGTCGTTTTGATGTTGATTGATCTTTTCTCTTCCATCTTTTGCAGGTAGTTCTTCTAGAACGAACAAGGGTAAAGGTCTTGTTACTGACGCACCTCGTCGGTCTGCTAGATGTTCCAATGCGGCCGTTCAGCGGGCTTGGGAGAAGGTCCAGTTTGTTGAGAAGAACTTGGAAGAGTGTGATTCCCTCAATCGTGATGAGATGAGACAGCGATTGATCGCTCTCAAAGATGAGGAGTTCTATGATCATGGTAAGCAGCCGTCCTTGGGTTACAGACGATCAGAGCATTGTGCTCAAGCCTACCTTCTTCTTTCGTGATGTAGTCCCCGACGACTTGACATACCAAAGGAGATGTTTTCAGTTCTCTTACACAGCAGATGGTGAGGAGAGAACTATTTCTACCCAGTCGTCTTTTGATCAGACCATCTCGATCCTGAGCCTTTCTCCCACGTGCCCTAAGAGGGAAGATCCTTCGAGCTGGGTGAAGAGGACCAGTGTGATCAAGACCGGGGTTTTTGTTGATGGACCTTCCGGTTTTGCAGAGAAGCCACCTGTCCATATGGACATATTGATGCCAGCCAGTGGCTACCAAGGTTCTGATCATCCATCGATCGATTTGAGACCGGTGGGCCTTGGCGTTTTTCGGGGTGACGGCAGCAATTGGGTGAAGCCTTTTCAACTTCGTGGCCGTTTCAGTGCTGACTCGAGCTGGGAGTCATGGACTGATCACACCCTGAGGATTGGCGAGGCCATTCTTTAGGAGGCCTAGATTTTTGATGCGGTTCGCGCTTTTCGGCAAGCCGTCGTTTTCTCCGATGAGGCTTTCATGGCCATGGTGGAGTCATTCCTTCCTCAAACCAACACATTCATTGTGACGAATGGTGAGATTGGTTTTTCTTTGAAGGAACTAAGCGCCATCACCGGATTGCCTATCCTCGACAAACTCTATGAGGAGTTTATCCCTATTGACAGCGTCCTTGAGGAGCAATCTGAGGAGTTTAGGCTTGTGTACTTTCAGCTCGTCGCCTTCTATGATTTTTTGAAGGAGAAGGAGGGCTTGAAAGTTAGATGCAGCAGTTGGAGAAGTTGTAGCTCCAACTTTTTTGACAGCGGAGATTCTTCTGATGGCATGGCCCAGGATGCTAGGGCTAAAACATCAAGTTTGAAGAAGATCGCTGCTATGCGAGAAGATTTAAAGAAGTTCTTCGCAAGCACAGATGGCAATTGTCCTGACATTGCGTTGCGGAGAGATATTGCTGTTTACCTCACTTCTTGGCTAGGTGAGGCTGTTTTTGTTGGAGGAGATGGAACGCACATCAGGCCGCACTGTATTTTTCCGGCTTGTCAGATGGTGTTTGGAGAGCGGCTGGCTTTGGTACCTGCTCTTTACTCCTATTTGTGTACAGAACTGCAGGCTGCTGCTTTCCTAGTTCGGCTTGGGCTTCCCATGAACAGGGTATTTTCAGCCCATATCTTCTATTCGTGGTATGTATACCACTGTCCTAGCTTCCATCGTTTGGGAGTTGCACAGGACGAAGATCCCTTTATGATTCGTTTGGCTAGAGGGACAGCCGTTCCCGAATCACTTTTGTCTGCCCGTTTAAGGATCCGACGATTTAGGGACGTCGAGATTGGGCAGTCTTCGGTGAAGCTTTCTCCGGGCTTGCGGAAGAAGGCTTTTGACTTTGGTGTCTCCCGTGATTCGACCAGGGCAGGGTCGGGAAGACACTATGCTTTGACAGACGCGGAGAAGAGATGGCTCTTCAACATACGGGTTGGTACGATGGTGTACCGCAGACATCTTTTCGTCGATATCCAGCCATATGTCCCTTCGCGTTTTGCATTGCAACTTGGCTTCTCTCAAGGCGTTGTTGGAGCGCCTTCGAGCATGGTGAAGCGTTTTGGAGGTCTGCAGGATGGGAGAAATGCATGGGCTTTTTATAGCGCCGAGGACACTACCGCCATAATTTCCTATCCCGAGCTGCCCACCTTCCGGACTGCTGGCTTCACGAAGTGGTTCGTGGAGAGCTTCTCAGTGTACCAGGGGCTTTCCAAGAAAGAGCTCGATATTAAGCAATCTCCTGGGAAGGGTCTTGGCAAATCGGATGGTGTCCGTCGGGAGGAAGTTTTGGTCTTCCTTTCTGGAGAGAAGCATAAGATAGGCTTTCTCAACGGGCAGGACATCATCAAATCAGGAGCTGCACAAGGGATTCCAGGTGAGGTCTTAAGACAGTTGGAAGAGGAGGAGGCCGAGATCGATGCTATGATACAGGCAGAGCATACGAAGGCTTCCATGGAGTCTACTGAGAAAAGTAGACCATCCCGGTGAGGACTCTAGTGAGAGGCCTAATGTTGATAGTGGGGCAGGATCGTCGAGCAGATTGATCCGCAGAGGCAAGAGGAGGAGAGGACAATGCTGTAACATGAGACGGCACGATAGTCCTTCTGATCTTGAAGTTCCTCTCACCATTGCTGAGGAGGTGTCGAGGATGCTGACGAGCCTCCGGAGAAGAGAAGCCGAGAAGAGGAGATAGCTGGTATGATCCTCTTTCTTTCCTTTGTTTCTTGTTTTTTTTTTTCTTGTGAAAGATTTTGTTTTGATCCGCTGCCTCTTTTTTTTTTTTTAGCAGAGGACGATGACTTGGTGATGCCTGAGGTTCCTGCCGATGAGGCGATGACGTATCCAGTCGTGGCATCTGAGGAAGAGCCCAGGGATTCTGGAGTGGTTCCAGATCCTTCACCTGGTATGATTGCTTTGGCTTCTTCTTTTTTTTTTTTTTTTTTTATTTGTGCTGCCATTTGCTAACATGTAGCTGACTTGCCAGAGGATTCTGACAATTTTGAACCATCCATGGACGCAACTTTTGATGATGTTTCGGATGAGCTCAGAGAGGCAAAGAGTACTCCGCCAATTGTCGAAGCAGGTATTTTTGCAATAATAATCTTAATATATTTTGACAAGGACAAGATTATATTCATACCTTTTTTGTCTTTTTTTTCTTGACAGATTGTGAAGCAGCAGGAGAGGTTCCTCCGTCTTCCTTGGAGCCAGAACAGGAGATACCTGCTGCTGATCCAGGGGCTTCTCCTTCTTTCAATGAGTCAGCTTCTTTCGTTGGAAAGAGTTTATTGATTACTCTTCCAATGGAGCATGACGTGGGCAGTCGGGCACCAGAGCATGGCGAATCCTCATCTGCACCGCACCTTCAGTATGCAAGGAAGGTGTTGAAGACTGTCTTGAGCTCATGGGTTGAGACTCTTTCTTCAGGTCATTTGGAAGCTGGTTTTGGCATGATCAAGCAAGTGCAGGACATCCTCGCTGATAGCAAAGAAGTCGGTCTGGACATCGCAAGCGCCAAGGATTTTGTTGAGGAGATCATCACCTTGGGGAACAAATGGACTGAGACCAAGAGTTTCTCAGATGGTGACT
This sequence comes from Umbellularia californica, assembly GCA_028538565.1. Classification (NCBI taxonomy): domain Eukaryota; kingdom Viridiplantae; phylum Streptophyta; class Magnoliopsida; order Laurales; family Lauraceae; genus Umbellularia; species Umbellularia californica. The sequence goes on along the minus strand of JAPQWN010000002.1, from coordinate 74,691,913 downwards.
TTTTTGATGAGATGATCATAAAACCTTCCAGTAAAGTCAAAGCTGAGCTGACTGAGGTCACGAAGACTCGAGGCAGATCGTTCGGGAGAAGAACGTTACCAAGTTATCCATCATGGTGCTGAAGCAAGACTTGGACCGCCTTGATAAGGAGGTTGTCGAGGCTAGGCAGCGTCTTGATCTTTTAGAGGAAGAAGCTGCTGCCAAATGGACCGCCATTGTGGAGGCTCGCGACAAGGAGGGGACTCTCATTCGCCAGGTTGAGGAAGCTGAAGGTAATGTCCGGAGGAAGACTCAGGAGCATGAGCAGTGGCAGGTCCTCTGGGAAGAACTTCCTCGTGCTGCAGATGGGTCACGGCATTCGGCCGCATTTTATGGGGACATTTTGAAGAAGCGTGGCCTAAAAACTTTGGAAGTTAAGGCCAAGGGTTTGCTTGAGGAGTTGAACCTTTGGTTGAAGACCATGTCGGATTGAGCTCCTGAGTTGTAACAAACTCTTTTTCCTTCTTCTTTTTTTTTTGGTACCTCCATTTATAAACAGTTTTCGTATTATATTTTGTATCCCCTTCCTTTCACTTAAATCATTTTTTGATGAAAACAATTTTGAGCAAAAGTTGATGGGAATGTTTGTTTAAGAATTTGATCAAAAGGTTATCATTTTGTGAAAATCTTTTGTCAAAGAGTTGTTTTGGGCATGAAAGCCAATTTTGTGGCGAAAAGCCTGGTTTTTGATGGCTTGAAAACCAAATTTTAGGTGGCATGAAAGCCTAATTTTTTTTTTTGTGGCCTGGGAGCCAAATTTGTTTGTGGCATGGGAGCCAAAAATTTTGAGATGGCATGAAAGACGATTTTGGCGTTTATAGCCGAAATTTTTTTCTGGTTTTGGCATTTATAGCCGGATTTTGGCGTTTATAGCTGAGTTTTTTTTTAAAACCAAGTTTTGTTTTATTGGCGTGAAAGCCGATTTTGGCATTTATAGCCGAATTTTTTTTGTTTGTTTTGGCATTTATAGCCGAATTTTGGCGTTTATAGCCGAGTTTTGGTATTTATAGCCGAGTTTTTTGAAAACCAAGTTTTGTTTTATTGGCGTGAAAGCCGATTTTGGCGTTTATAGCTGAATTTTTTTTGTTTGTTTTGGCATTTATATCCGAATTTTGGCATTTATAGCCGGATTTTGGCGTTTATAGCCGATTTTTGGTTTTCAAAATGCAGGTATCGACTAAATGTCGCCTCCCCGCTGAATGGTCTTGCAAGTATCGATGGAATGTCGCTTCCTTGTTCATTCGGCTTTGCGAGTATTGATGGAATGTCACTTCCTCGCGGGTTGGGTTTTGCGAGTATCGATGGAATGTCGCTTCCTCGCGAATTGGGGTACAAGTATCGACTAAGCGTTGCTTCCCTGCTTTTCCCAAAACTTTTGGTTTTGATGGGTACTGACTTGGTGTTGTTTTCCCGCGATTTTTTAAATTTGAGGTTTTTTCGAACCATTAGAAATTTTGGTTGTGGATATCAACTGGTATGTTGCTTCTCCACGATTTTTGAAATTTAGGTTGTGGATATCAACTGGTATGTTGCTTCTCCATGATTTTTGAAATTTGGGTTGTGGATATCAACTGGTTTGTTGCTTCTCCACGATTTTTGAAATTTGGGTTGTGGATATCAATTGGTTTGTTGCTTCTCCACGATTTTTGAAATTTTGCAAGTATCGAATGGGGTTCGCTTCTTGCGATTTTTGGGTTTTACGAGTATCGACTAAGTGTCGCTTCCTCGCGGTTTTGTTCAGAGACACGAGGGTCATAAATTTTGGCTTAAAACCATTTTGGTTGTAAAAGCCAAGGCAGCCTAGGGTGAAAATTCCTGAGTCCTGGTTTTTGTTTCAAACCATGAATTTTGGGTTCAATGATCGAAAATTTTGGTCAAGTCTGGGAAGGGGCTCCTAAACTTGGATTTTTGGATTTTGATTTTTTTTTTTTTTTGAACAATGAAACGATGAAAGTAAGCATTGTTTTGAGAGATTTTTTTTGGAAACTTCAACATAAAGATCAAAATTTCAAAAGGGGTGGGTTTCACGAGCAAGTACCTTGGAAATAGGCTTTGGCTGTGTAGATATCGCTCTGACCTGTTTGAGGAAGTCTTCAAGGGTAGTACCGCTTCAAGAACTTGCCGTTGATGGGTAGCATACATCTGTCTCCTTCCATGTTTAGAAGAGCGTATGCACCGTTGGAGAAGACTTTGTCGATGACGAAGGGTCCCTCCCATTTTGGTTCAAATTTGCCTTTAGATTTGTGGGCAAAGACTATGGGTCTTTTTACTGTAAGAACCAAGTCACCCTTTTGTAGACGCGTTGCCTAACCTTTTTGTCGAAAGATCCTGCCATGCATGCTTGGTACAACTCAATGCTTTGTAGAGCTTCAAGTCGTCTTTCGTCGAGATTATCTAGCTCTTAGAGTCTCAATTTGACGTTGCTTTCTTGCGTCATGTCATTTTGCAGAGATACCCTTAAGGAAGGAATTTGTACTTTCAAAGGGACAACAGCTTCGCATCCATAGACCAAGGAGAATGGTGTACTATGGGTTGGTCCTCGAACGGTGGTTCGATAGGCCCACAAAGCTTCTAGAGTTTGTCGCCCCAGTCTCTTTTGTGACTAGAGACCATTTTCTTGAGAATTTTGCAGAGTGTCTTGTTGAAGGCTTCTGCTAGTCCATTCGCTGTTGGATTATATGGAGTCGAAGGACAACTTTGGATTTTGTACTTGTTGCAGAACCTGTAGAATCTGTGATTCGGGAATTGTGGTCCATTATCATGGACGAATCTTTTAGGTATGCCGAAGCGACAAATAATGTTAGTACACAAGAACTGGAGGACTGATGAGGTCTTCATTTCGCTGAGCGCAAATGCTTCTGACCACTTGGAGAAATAATCCGTAGCGGCGAAGATGAAGCGATGACCTTTGCTTGATGGGGGAGAAATAGGACCTATGATGTCCATACCCCAGGCTTCGAAAGGCCATGAGATTGCTGTTGGATGTAGCCATTCTGGAGGCATGTGGACATAATCTCCGTGAATCTGGCATTTTTTGCAGCGCTTGGCAAATTGCATTGCATCAGCTACCATGGTAGGCCAATAATAACCTAGCCTTTTTATCTGGTTGTAGAGCTTAGGGCCAGCCTGATGGGCTCCACAAAGACCAACAGGAACTTCTTGGAGAGTTTCCTCAGCCTCTTGTTGTGACAAGCAGCGTAGGAGTACTCCATTGAAAGATTTTCTGTAAAGTGCTTTTGAAGGTATATCCAAATGAAAGTTCGGGGCTCGTCTTTGGATGCTTACCCGTTCTTTTCGATCTTCAGGTAGGATTTCGAACATGATGTAATCAATGAACGGATCTCTCCAGTTGCTAATCGGAGGTTTAAGGATGGACATCCGACTTCCAACCACTTGGTGGCATTCAGCAACTGCTTGGTGTGTGTTGAGAGGAGGGAGAATCCTTCTTTGACACATTGTGACTTGCATATTTTCCCCTTCTTGGATTGCCATGGATGTGGTGAGTCCGGCCAGGGCATCTGCACGGATGTTTTCACCTCTGAGGATGTGGGTGATATGGCAGATGTTGAATTTTTGTTGAAGCGACTGCGCCTTATTGTAGTAAGGTAGCAAATCAGGCTTCCTGACTTCATATGTCTGATTCATCTGGTTGACGATCAGTTGAGAGTCTCCAAAAGCTTCCAGCATGGTGATGCCGGATTCGAGGGCGAGTTCCAATCCTACAATCAAGGCTTGGTACTCAGCTGCATTGTTTGAACATGGTTCCAGCAGCGAGAAGGCGTGTGGAATCATGTATTTGTCGGGGCTGACAAAGAGGATGCCGATTCCCGATATTTTCTTTCATTTTTCATTTGTCCTGGTTGCACCGTCAAAGTACATGTCCCAGGAAGCATTTGATAAGGAAGTTTCCACATTGTAGACAAATTCGTCTGGGAGATCATCCCTGAGTGGAGAATCTTTAGGCAATGGATGCTCTGCGAGAAAGTCTGCTAGGGCTTGGCCTTTGATTGCTTTTTGTGGTACATACCTAATATCAAACTGTGATAGAAGAATGGACCATTTTGCTAGTCAGGCATTGAGAGGACCTGCTTTTGTGACAAGGACCTTTAGGAGGTTGATCCTCGAAATCAGGTAAACTGCGTTTGACAGCAGATAGTGACGCAGCTTTTGTACGGTGAACATTACTGCAAGGCATTCTTTTTCGACTGGGAGTAGCGATGCTCTGCACCTACTATCATGCGGCTAAGGTAATATAGAGCAGCTTCTTTTCCGTCGTCATTTTCTTGTGTGAGCAGAGCACCCAAAGAGTGGTCGAGAGCTCTTGTGTACAAGATAAATGGTTTTTCAGTTGTGGGGGCAGCCAGCACTGGAGGTTTGGTGAGGTATGCTTTGATGTCTTGAAATGCATTTTCACATTCAGCATCCCAGACAAAGTCCACGCCTTTCTTCATTAAGCGAGAAAATGGACGGCATTTCCGTGATAGATTGGAGATGAACCGTCGAATGTAGGCCAGCCTTCCTTGAAGCCCTTTTAATTCTCTTAGGGTTCTGGGAGATGGCATTTCCAGGATAGCCTTGACTTTGGTGGGGTCAAGTTCTATTCCAGCTTTCCGTACTATGAATCCGAGAAACTTACCCGATGAGACACCGAAGAAGCACTTTAGTGGATTCATCCGCAATTTGTGTTTGCGAAGTCGGAGGAAGACTTCTCGAAGATCATTGAGATGGTCTTCTTTTCTTCTGTTTTTTATGGCGAGGTCGTCAACATAGCATTCGACCGTCTTGTGCTGCATATCTTGGAATATTTTCATCATAGCCCTCTGATATGTTGCACCTGCATTTTTCAGACCAAACGGCATAACAGTGTAGCAATACACGCCGAATGGTGTCCGAAATGATGTATGCCTTTCATCTTCAGGATGCATCTTTATCTGATTGTAGCAAGAGAATCCATCCATGAATGTCATTCACTCGAACCCATAGGTGTTGTCAATCATCACCTCTGGTATGGGGAGCGGGAATTCATCTTTAGGACATGCACTATTCAGGTCTCTGTAGTCAATACAGACCCTTGTCTGCCCATTTTTCTTTGTCACGGGCACGATGTTGGCCAACCATTCAGGATGCTGTTCCTCGCAGATGAAGCCAACGTTTTTGAGTTTCTGAACTTCTTGTTCAATTTTGTCCATCACGTCGGGACGGAATCTTCTTTGGCCTTGTTTGATAGGCTTGATTTCTTTTTGCAAGTTGAGCTTGTGGACTGCTACTTTGGGATCCAAGCCAGGCATTTCGGCATAAGACCATGCAAAGAAATCAACGAACTCACGAAGAAAAGAGATATACTCAGGTAACTCATCATCCTTTATATTCTTGCTTATGAATACAGGACGTGGGTTATCAGGTGTTCCCAAGTCTATCTTTTGAACAGGGTCTTCTGTCGGAAGGTTTGAAGGTGGTTCCTCCACAATGTTTTCGGAGGCTTCCAACTCAACAAGACCTTCTGAAGTGCCAAAGGCATTTTCAGACTGGAGCTCTGTTTCTGTCCATGAATCTTCTTGATTAGCATCCTTCTCAAGGCTTGCAATGAGATGGTCCCAATCATTTCCTGGAATTGGGTTGAAGTATGGTATTTCTTTTGGAGACGATGATTCTTCTGGGAAAGAGAACCGCTCGTCTATGTCATCAGGCAATTCCTCTTTATTATCAGAGAAGTCATACCAATTGGAGGAGCTTTCTGGATTTTTGACGAGTAACTCCTCAAAGAGATATCCAGGGACTTTGTAGCCATGGCGTCAACTGTCTCATAGGAGCGGTAGGATCATACCCCAACCCATATGAAGACTTGCCTTTGTGAAGGTGGATTTTCCAATCTTCTGGTTGACTTTTGGTCAGGGTGGGTTCCAATGGTGTAAGAATACCACGGCCACCTCCCAAACCGGTCGGATTTTGAGCGTCGTAGCCCATTTTCTTCATGATAGCTTGTGTCATTGGACTATACAAGGATAGCTGAGGCATACCTTCGTTTTGGAAAGGTTCAAGCAGAGAGTTCAGTGGAGATGCTCCTGATCTGTGGAAGAAGATTGTTTTTTCTTCTAGCGAAGTTGCCGGAATAACAAAGGAAGCAGACGTAGGGTCTTCTATGTCTGCAAGTGTCTCCAGTGGAGTGAGAGTGAGCTGATCTTGCTGAGTATCAGCTTGGCTTGATGCTATGTCATCTTCTGGCTCTGACTCTGAGTCTGTGTCATGCATAATAGACACAAAGGAGACAGTGAACTTGCCCCCAGCCTTTTGTTTTGTCTTCTTTGCTTTGGTGGTGATTACCAAAGGCTTTGGAGATTTGAAGGAGTCGACGAAGGGAGCTTGGCCGCTTACTTCGAGTTTGGTGGAGGGTTTGTTTACCTCCGATGATTGCTGAGGAGCCTTGCCTTTATATTTCTGGAGACTGTCGGCAAAGTGAATTGTTTTTTCCTTCTGTTCTTCTTTTCCATCTTTATACATTTGAGCATCTGCAAAATGGACATCCTTGCCTTTGAAGGGCTTTTTGTCTGCAAATACTCGATGCATCAAGCCATCGTCGCCAACGAACTTGATGCACTGATGTAGAATTGAAGGGACGACACCATTCTCATGTATCCAGGGTCGTCCAAGGAGTATATTGTAGCATGAAGGGGTCCTTATCGCATATACAGTGACTTTAGAAATAAGATCACCGATTTGCAATTTGAACTTGATTTTGCCGATAGGCCTTTGAGAGCTGCCGTCATATCTGAAGATGGATACAGACGTGTGACTCAGCTTGCTAGGTGGGATGCCCAGCTCTTCGAGTACCGAAGTAGAGATGAGGTTGAGTGCAGAACCTGGATTGATCTGAACTATGTGTACTGGCATTTCTTTGATGTACCCTGTAAAGTACAAGGGTCGGTTGTGCTTTGTCTCGCCTAGCAGGAGGTCATCCTTGTCGAAGGCAATTGTTGCACTTGCTGCTTTTTGTACCGAGAGGCATTCATTGCTTGATCCCTCAGTTTTCTTCTTTTCTCCCTTTGAGGGAGTATTTGATTTTTTGACCCTATAGTCCATTTCAATTTGTAGGACTTGTGGGGCATGTTTGTTGACATCCGTATTCAGTTTTTGTAATTCTGAAATGAGACTATCACGAGTTTGTGGAGACATTCGTAATAAGTCAAGGATGTGCAGATGTGCAGGTATGTGTTTGAAGTGCTCAATCAAGTCATACTTGAAAGCCTCCTTCGGGCCTGCATTTTCATTATTATTGCCACTTGGGGCACTTACAACTTGCTTTCCCGAAGGATTTACATAAGAAGAAGAGGGTTGATTGTAATTTTTGTGGTAATCCCGGCCAGAACGGGTACCCCTACCAACTTCAAGAGCCTCTAGAGAAGGGTCTTCTTTTGGAAGATCGTTCTCAGGATCAAGGGGTTGATCCTTTGCTGAAGACGTCTCTATAACAGCATTGGTGTCTTTAGTAATTGTGTTGCACGGAGCAATTTCCGGGAACAAGTCCTGAACAGCAGCCGGCAACTTTTCTTTATTAGTCCAGACATCGCCCGTGAGATCGGGTATCTGGGACCAATTGACTGAGTTTTCATTTAAGAAGATTTCATTGGCAGAAGTTTCTTTAAGATGATCAATTGGGAGAGGCTTGAGCTCTGATGTCACAGCTTCAGGAGACGAGGGATGAGAGGATGTTATCTCAGTGGAAGTCACCTGAGAGGATGTAGCTCCGGAAGATACGCTACCGGTTGGGGAGTACGTGTCTTCGAAAGCTTCAGAGCCACTGTCGTCCTGAGCTATCGCATTGCAGGTCATCTGGACAGGAGATGCCCCCAGTGCAGACTGTTGGGAATCAGACTCATCCTCAGATGTAAGAGGATCATCGATCCAACTGTTTTCTCCATTTTCAGGAATTGAGGGAGAAAGTTCCCGTTGATTTTCAGGGACTTCCAGTTCTGGATCATGACAAAGATTGATGCGATCCTGCTCCTGCTCTATGGCAAGATATTGCAAGATTCTTGCATATTCTTCAAGATCAGGCATGGGAGCCAAATCTTCTTCGTCAGTTGCTCCTTGTGGTTCTCCCATGTTGAGTTCCACTGAAGCATTTGCTGGTGCTGGATCAACAGCGTTTTCTTAAACAGGGTCCTGGTCTTCTTCATCATCAGACCAAGATCCTTGTGACTGTAATGGATTATACCAGATTACTGGCATAAGATGAGACACGGGAATCCATTCCTCGTTGGAGAGGTATTCTCCTGTTTCAAGGGATTCTTCCCACTCATCTATATCACTGGCAGTATCACTGGACTCGTATCCATTCATGGAGAATCCAACTACCGAGTTGCAAGAGTATGATGCCCCCTGCACATTTTCATTTTTGTATAGAGGTGGCATGAAATCATCAAGAGTGAATTTTCTTACCGCCTTGGAGGTTTTGGGAAGAGATTCTTCTGTCGTCCCGAGTGAAGCAGTGGAAGAAGTTTCTACTTTTTCAAGGACTTCTTGTTTTGGTTGAGACTTTTGCTGCTGTTTGAGCTTGCGGAGCTGTCTCTTGGCTTTCCTTCGCTGCTGAGCGGTTGACTTTGTTTTGACAATCTCCCAATTTTCATCATCTAGGAGATCGGGATGCACCCATATAGGTTGTCCATCTGGTGTTGGATAGGGAACCAATTCTTGGGATGCTTGAGCCATTTTAATCACCTTGAATGAAGTAATGGTCTTCTTCTTCGGTGATTTTGAAACTTGCCCACATGACACTATGTTGACAGAAGTGGAGCCGTAGTTTTTGTCGAAAGTTATGACTCCGTTTTTCCACATCTCATTGATCTTCTCTCTCACAACGAAGCATTGATTGAGAGGATGTGAGATCATCTGATGGTATGGACAGTATCGGGGATCATTGGTTTTGCCAACATCTCCCGGTCTTTTGGGTTCTGGCAAAATGAGTTTGCCATTTGCTAGGAGAGCCTCAAAGATTTCTTCAACATCTTCATCGAACGGATATTTCTTTTCTACACGTTCTTTGAAGGCATCAGAGAGTTCAGGCCTTTTACCTGCAGTTTTGTTTTCAGGTTTCTTTAGCTGCTGAGGAGCTGACTTAGTCTGCACATTGAGAACTTCCTTTTTCCTTGGTTGAGGTTGTAACAGCAGTCGGCTCTTTCTTTGATGATTTTTTACGGTTGAGGTCTTTGATCACCATTTCAGCTTCCATGGAAGCTTCGAGGAGTTCCCCCAGGTTCTTTGATTTGTTGCCGATGATCATGGAGCGAATTTTTGCTCTCATATTGTTACGGCAGATGTTGACTAGCGACGCTTGTGGCAGTACATCTGAGCATTTGTACGCCATTGCCTTCCATTTGTGAATGAAGTCGTATGTTGACTCATTCTCTCCCTGTTTTAGGCTACAGAGTTGAGCCATAGTAACAGGATGATCCTCACCTTGGAAGTGGGTCAGGAAGCATGTCTCGAGCATAGCCCAGTTCTGAATGGAGTTCTCCGGCATAGTGGAGTACCAATCATAGGCTGTACCTTTTAGGGTACTTGCAAAGAGGCGAATCTTGAGGGCATCTTGATTCGCAATAGCTCCCGTCAGGATCTTGAAGTGGATGATGTGTTGTCTGGCTGAACCTTTCCCCGTATATGTCTGGAGAGTAGGTTGTTTGAATTTTGCAGGGAACGGAACCAAGTCCATCCATAAAGGGTAGGGTGGCTTGATCCCATGTTCCTTCAATGTATCCTCTTCTTTTGCTTTTGCGAGGATATCGTCCACGTCCTTTTTGGTAAGGGCGCGAGACTCATTGTTTTCTGCATTGCCCTCGTCATCTTCATGATTTGGAGGGGTTTCATTGTTAGGTGGTGGACGCTGTAGAGTGAGAATGAGGTTTTCCATCAAAGCCTCAATTCTCCGTTGTCCTTGCTCCAAGTGCTGGATGCGTGCGGTTACATCGTCATGCTGTGGAGGCAGCTCAGAACTTGTAGCCTTGTTCATCCCTCGGGATTCGAACGAAGAAATCGTTCTGGTGACTGAGCTGGGGCTCATTCTTCTGGATGAAGAATCTGAGGAGTGGTTACTCCGGTGTTCTTGGCTTGGAGGAGTGGAAGATTCTTCCAGATGTGTTCTTGTCCGAGAGACGCTGCGAGTCACTGGACGTCTAACACTGATTTTGGTTGATGACTTCCGACGTTTTCTGGTTTTGCCAACCATATGAACAGCAACGAATTGGTCGGGTCTTTCTTTTTCGACCCATTTGTTTGAGACGTGGAGAGTAGAACGCTGGGTTCTTTGTTTCTCGAGTCTCTTTTGTCGATATGCAATGCGGTGACGCATACGACGAGCAATTTGAGCTTCAGTCAGCTCTGGCTGGGCTCTGGCGATGAAGGATGTAGTCCCTCGTGCGCAGCAGCCGAGTTTGTCTTCTTTGAAGCTTGGCAAGTACAGAATCTGGACGCGGTCCTTTGCCTGTCGCAATGAAGACTTGAATTTTGCGAGCTCGGCCCCTGTTGAGATGAAGGGTCGACTCGCAGGAGTGCAGGCTTCAGCATGTTTTTGCGTAGGCCTAACAATGCAGGATTTAATTTTGGGCTTGTAAGAGCAAGCCGGCTCATGATGATTTTGTTTGTTTTTTGGGCGGAGGGTAGGTTTCTCCTCTTTCATGTAAGAGAGAGGGTAAGACTGATTTTCCTTGAGAGGGTATGCTGGCTTTGCAGATGTTTGGGACCTCCGTTGCTTTGGTGAAGATCTCGGGGACCAAGTTTTGGTGTAAACCTGGTTTCTTGTGGGTTGAGGCTTCGTGGGAACGCCACGGGCTTCAGGCTTCTTGGTGTCGCCCTTGGTGCCATTTTAGTGACACGTTGCGGGGTGGTTTTCTGCTTCTTGGCAGGTACAGTGTCTTCTGCGGGAAGTGAGAATGGTCCCAGCGATCCGAAGATGATGGTCCGGGGAGTTGAAGTTGACCCGGTGTTTGGAGAGTTGTCGAGGGAGATGACGCTTTGACAACTGGCAGGGCGCTTATGCTTGTTTTGCTTGTCTTGAAGCATAAGTTGGTACTTGTTCTCATCGAAAGTGATGGTCAATAAAGCTGCCATTGTTAGTTTTGAAAAACTTCTGAAACAAGACCAAATCCATTAGTAATCACAAAAATATGGTGATCATAAATGGAGAACCACTATATTTTTGGATTTCAAATCACTTGAGGGGACATGGCCCAGCCCAAGGACGATGAAGAAGGTAAAAAGCCATAAATGATACAATTGTTCTAGAATGCAAGTATGGTAGGCTCAGAGCGAGCGTTCCAGTGACTGCTAGAAGCAATTGTAGACCTTAATTCAAATTACCGAGGAGCAAGGCTCATTCGAGGTAAAATGATATAAGGTTGGAGATACATATGTGTCGGTCGCGAATACAGTAGACCCGAAAGGGTGTACGTACTAGCACCGCTAAGCACAAATGTTGCAAATCGCATCCTTGGAAAGGACACGAGATGGGATTTTTTTTGAAAGGTCAAATTTGGATTCATAAAGGAGAGCAAATGGTGTTCCGATCCGAACAAACGCTCAACATTTCTGCGAGCGCTAAATTCAGAAGGGAAGGAACCAGAATTTCTCGGATGTGAATCCAGTAATGACGGAAGTTTTTTTTTGAAGGGTCAAGATTGAGTTCATCAAAGAGAGCAAATGGTGTTCTGTTTCGAACAAGGCTCAACATTTCTGCGAGCGCTAAATCCGAAAGGGAGGGAACCAAAATTTCTCAACTCTGAACTCAAAAGTGTCGGAGGTTTTTTTTGAAAGGTCAAGATTGAATTCATCGAAGAGAGCAAATGGTGTTCCATTCCGAACAAGGCTCAACATTTCTGCGAGCGCTAAATCCGAAAGGGAAAGAACCAAGATTTCTCAACTCTGAATTCAAAGTGACAGAAGTTTTTTTTTTTTTTAAAGATTTTTTTGGAGGATTTTTTTTTTGAAAGGTGCACATAGATTTCCAATTCGATCTTATGAAACCTTAGTAAATAGATCAGCCCCCAGGTAAGGGTAGGATTACTTAATGAACCCGTTTGGAGGACCCTTGCCTCGAACAGTCTAGCTGTCTCCACACTCTGGACAAGGCTTTTCTTAAATCCACTTTGGTCAAAGAACGCAACTGGTGGAACCTTAGTGGTTTTTTTTTTAACTCTTTTTTTGAAAGGTTTTTAATGAACTCATCAAAGAGAGCGAATGGTGTTCCAATCCGAACAAAGGCTCAACATTTCTGCGAGCGCTAAATCCGAAAGGGAAGGAACCAAGGTTTCTCAAATTTGAATGCAAAAGAGAGAAAACTAATTTTTTTTTGAAATTATAATTTTTTTTGAAATCCCAATTGGACTCATCAAAGAGAAAAGATGGCCCAATCCCCGATATGAACGATAGCTGCGAACATTTCTGTGAGCTATCAAGTTCAAAGAGGAGATGATCAAAATTTCTCAAAGTTGAATCTTGAGAAAGAGAGATCATTTTTTTTTTGAAAGAGTTTGAAATGAAGGTGTTTTTTTTGAAATCCCAATTGGACTCATCAAAGAGAAAAGATAGCCGAATCCCCGATATGAACAATAGCTGCGAACATTTCTGTGAGCTATCAAGTTCGAAGAGGGAAGGATCAAAATTTCTCAAAGTTGAGTTTTTAAGAAACAGAGATCAGATTTGTTTTTTTTTTTTTTTGAAGTGAGAAAGAACAATTGAAATCCCATCTCATATTTTTTAGATGCAAAATGCAACATAGGCCACCAACTAGAAAGGAGCCAAGTGATCAAAGCATCACGTTCTCAAGTCAATGGGTCCCACCGGGTATGCCAACTTGATGGACCCGAAAGGAATCTTCCGTCCTCTCCTTCCGCACCCCGGGGGCTGACCTGGGTCTCGACGGAGGAGGGAAAATCTCGGGCATCAACATTTTTGTACGGGTATGCCAGATTTACTTTCTACTTGGAATTTGGATGGTGATAATCCGGAGATTCACCTTCATAAGTAGAAAGGAAATCAATCCTTTTTTTCTAACTTTTCAAATTGCATTAATATTAAGAAAAGAGACAAGTTTGTTTTTTTAGAATGCAGTAGGAGGCGTTTTTGTTTGTTTGCCGTAAAAGGCGATTTTGCCGTGAAAGGCGATTTTACAAAACTCATCAAATACGAAAGACAAGAATTGTGATTTCTTTTGTCTCTTTAAGAAATACAAACTACAATAGAAAAGTAAGAAAATGAATCTAACTTCTCAGGAGATTGTGGGGACACGTTGAGATCGACGGTCGCAAGTCATGTATGGGCTTCGCCATCGTCCTTCAAATGAGAACATGTGATGCTTTGATTCTTTGGCTTAGCTCCTAACCTCAGTTTTTTAAAGGACAAGGACCAAGAGGAGGTCCTATATCCAATGAAAAACCAAGTAAACGGGCTGAAAAGCCGCGTTTAGGCCATGTTGGAGAAGGAGGAGACCTTGGGAGGGGTGGCCCCCCAAGGGATGTTGATCACCTTGTGGTGCTTCCGGGAGCAAAGTAGCAGGACTTCGTCTCTCTCTTGGATTTTCTAGATTTTCAGAGCTTGCACTTGGGATCTATTTTCATTATGCATTCTTCTTGGAATGGACCTCCTTTTATAGGCTTTTGGTAGCCATGAGGTGTTTATTGGCATTGATGGCCATGATGAAAGAATTGATGAGGAGTTACAAGTTGATTTTGTAACTCTTTTTTCATGGCTTGTGATTGGCCGATGAAGGTAGTGGGCATTTAATCACCTTTATGCTTCATGTTGATAGGAGTTTCATGGGTTTAATGCCATGATTACTTGGATTTGTAACTCCCAAATGCTTGAATCTGATTGGGCCGTCCAAAATAATGAGTTAATGACTGCATTAAGTTGTCATAAACGGGTCAATTAACGTCATTAAGTGGTCGCCAAGGCATGTGAAGAGTCGCGGGCCACGCTGCGTCTTTTGAGATTCTTCTTGCGATCATCACGGGTGGATCCACACATTGTTTGATGTCGGATTGCAGTGCAATTTCAGACATTGATTGATGTTGGTGGGCCGGTGACATCTGTCTTGTCGATTTCACGATCGGTCGGACAGAAAGTGCACTTTCTTGGTCAGCCGGTTGGCGATCTTGGAACAATCGGTGATCATTTCATGCTTTTGACGGCGGATCCGAGATGTCGATGAAGATCAGTCGTTTTCAAGCATCAAACATTGGATTTTCAGAAAATCACAGAGGCAGGAACACCCGAAACGTTAAAAGTATCGGAAAACAGACGTTTTGGTGCAAAATCCGGCGACCCTGGGTGCATGGTTGCCCGGCGACCTTGGGCCAAGGTTGCCGGCGACCATAGGGCTTTGGCCCGTTTGGTCGCCGAGCGTCGTTTTCGGCTGTTTTTTCGTCTTTTTCTTTCCTTTTTTCTTCTGTATTTTTCTTGACATTTTTCCTCAATTATTGACTTCATTTTCTTGGAGAAAACTTGGCGAGAACCCGCGCGAAATCAGAGCACAAAGTTTCCCATTTTTTGGGAAAGCCGAAGACTTTGTAGCCGATTTTCCGTCAAGAGTCGAAACTAGGTCAAACGATGTCGGAATGACCTGAAAATTGAGGTGAAGCTTCTTAAGCAGTGGATAGGACCAACCATGGGCTTTTATTTGAGTTTTGAAGCTGTTTGGGGTCCCATCGATGCTTCACTTGATTTTGCTGCTAAAATGCCGAGCTTTGATATGTGGTCAAACGATGTCCGATTGACCTGAAATTCGACGAGGAGCCTATTGGAGTCATTTTGAGACGTTCCATGGGCTCCGTTTTGGATGTCATGGTCCCGGGTTGCTTCGCCGCCGGTAGGCTTGATTTTCTCTCGGAGCATCGAAACCTGGTCAAACTTTGTCGGAATGACCTCAAATTCGACGTGCAGCCTTTTGGAAGCATGTTGAAGCCACTCATGTATTTTGTTTGATGAGTGATGGCTTCGGTGGTTCCCGCCGCTGGGAGTCTTGATTTTGCTGCTCGAGCATTGATGGAGGGTCAAACGTTGTCGGTTTGACTTGAAATTTGGCATGGAGCCCTTTGGAGACATTCTGGAGTCATCCGTAGGCTCTGATCAAAGTTTTGGTGTCTTTGATGATGTTGCCGCCGGGAGCGCTTGTTTAGCTGTCGGAGTAGTGTAATTAGGCCAAACGCTGTCGGAATGGCCCGAAATCTTAGGTGTGCCCCTCTTTTTGGCTGCCTTGAAAGATCTTTCAGTTTTTGTCTGATTCTTACAAGATCTGATGCTTGAAGTTGCTTTGCCTGTTTTGTAGCAGGATGCAGCTTGATGAGGTTTCTTGATGTGGAGGAGACATAGTGACTTTTTTTTGTGTCAACATGCAATTCTAGGATTAGGAACGCATTGTTGAGGATTAAGGGTTGAACAAGACTAAACCTCGTGATTCGGACAGTTCGTAGGGAATTCTAGGCGGGTCTGGAAAAATGTTGGGTGAAACTGCATGAAACGCAATTCACAAGTGAAAGACGCACTCTCAAATTTTTTTTTTTTTTTTTTTTTTTGAAGAATGAGTTAGGTCTTCATTTCAACAAAAGGAATATAATAAATTACAAATGCGGATTTCTAAAGTCATCACTAGCCTTAGAGAATCCAAAGGGGCATACCCCAATATACAATTAAAAAGTAGTGAAATCTGCTAAAGTATTTAAATTAAACCCACAACCCGGGATTCAAGCAAAAGAATGACGCCAAAGCATTTCAATGTCAAGATTTGAGATATGAGAAGGCACCAAACTGTTCCTACTCAATTTTTTGCTGAATCGAACCGTTGTAGTCTGAAGATCCACAAAGGTGACCTGATACTGCTGAAGAGCAGCTGTTATAGTTCTGACTTGAAACCTTACAATCCATGGAGAAGTATGTGGGAATCGTAAGATTTGACCTAAAGAAGGATCTACTTCAATGATAATGGAAGATAAGTGGGCTGGAACAAGTGCCACCAAGCTAAGAATCCCTTGATAATAATCCAGAGTTGAAAATAACGCCCCTTCAATGGGCTGGTCATTAGATGCCCACATGATTCCAATACTCACTTGAGAAGAAGTATAAATAGAAAGTCGCCAGCCATGGTAAACAATAGGAATGACGCGCGTGTGTGTGTATAAGGCAGGCGGGAGGTTCCAATGACAAGAAACATTTCCTGGAAGAGTCAAACCAAGGTATAACAGTCTACTTTGAAGGATCTGAAGAATGCGGTGCACCACTGAAGAGGCTGGAGACCCTTGGTCTTTGAAGATACGCATATTTCTCTCAGCCCAGATGTGCCACACATAGGCACAGAAACATAGTTGAGCCAACGTGTGGAGCCCCTTATGCTGCGGATCAACCCGTGAAAGGATTGAGTCCAATAATTCTATAGGTGTATCACAAGGGATAAAAGTCAGATTTAAATTTGCTAACAGAGAAGTCCAAACTGATTGCGAAAAGGGACAGTGAAGCATAAGATGTGATCCAGATTCCCAAGTACAATCACACAGCACGCAGCAGGAGTCACAGTCCACATTTCGTTGAAGGAGAAAATCCTTGGTCTTCAACTTTCCCCTCATAAGCATCCATGCACAAAGGGAATGTTTTTTAATACAGCCCTTAAACCATAGTAAAGAAGGCCACCGCAAATTCTGATTTGGACTAGAAGTTACCATTCTGTAGGCAGATCGAAGCGTGAACCGACCATCATCCTCCAAAGTCCATACAAGTTCATCATCAAAATCATAACAAGGCTGAACTTCTAAAGGAATCTCACAGAAAATATCCATAAGAGCATTGGAAGTAGGACTTGGAAATAGCCATTCATGATTCTCAATAAAACAATGCAACCTGATGTCAGGGCCAAACCCAAAAATTTGATGTTATTCTTTTACTTTAAAACGGATTTCAAACAAATTCGGACAAAAGAACTTATCTAATGGTATTCAAGGCCGTTTCTGGCTAATAAAGAACGTAATTTGTGCAATCAATAGCTTGTATTTCGATAAAAACGTGTACTCAATTATTCAAAGGCATTTTAGGGTATTCTAAACAAGTATTCTGCATTGAAATGCACTCTTATGACTCTATATGTTGAAATACACATTTTAAGATATTCTGAGATGCTTCCCTATTTAAAATGAATTTCACAGGCGATACTAGGGTTTGGAATGCATTATATGGGTTTAAGGGTCGTTTCAGACTGAAACCTGTGCTTCGCGCCGGGAGTAGGGGATTCCAGACAGCTTTGGGAAAATGTTGGCTCCAAATCAGATTTAACACAATTCTAATATGTTTCCAATTAAAACACGCACTTTAAACCGCGTTTTACGCTATTTATGGTTGAAAGATGCGCTCTAGAAAATTTTGGGATATCTTTTTTCCTTTAAAACGAGTTTCACGAAAATTCGGGCTTAAGTAATCTCGTGGAATTCTAAGCGACTTCTGACAGTAAACCGTAATTGGTGCAATCAATAGCACATATTCAATCACAACACCTGTTAGGGGATTCAAAGGTATGTCAGGGCATTATGGTTTAGTCTTTTCCTTTGAATTGCATTTTTTACGATTTTTTGATGAAATATGCACTTTAGGTTATTCTAAAACTATTGTGTTTGAATCAGTTTTTGGAAAGAAATAAAAATGGTAAATAAAGTAAGCAACCATGCAAATATAGAAACTCTAAATAAAACAAGTAACCATGCCAAATTACAAATTCTAATTTTAGTAAGTCCTCTTCCACGTGGCCCAATGCGAAAAGATGTCTTGGCCTTCATCATCTTCCAAACTCTTTGGGATTCCTCAAACTCTTTGAATAACTCCAAAGTCTTTGGCCATCACAAACTCTATCTTGACTCGAAAGCCACCGAAATTTACAAATAATAAAAATTAAAAAATAAATAAAATTCCTATATTTCAAAAATTGAGATTTACATGGCAATCTATTAATAGAAATAAAATAGGCTTAGGGAAACCATCATGCCTTGCCCTTTCGTGGGAAAACCAAGGAAACCATGATGCCCTTTATAAGTTGCCTAACATAACCAATAATATAACAAAAATAGAAACTTGTGGAGCTACATGGAGAGGACAACCACTTGCAAGGTTAGTATCTCATATAGAATAGGAACTAGAGCTAAGGAGGTGCATCATGATGAAAAATTCGAATTGTCAAAACTGACAGCGGTCCTACGTGCTTGGGCGGAGATGAACCCGCTCGAGCAGGCACTTCACACCAGGTCCGCTTGAGTAGGTTCAACCCCGCTCGAGCACCCTACTCGTAGAAACTAGGTCAGCTCGAGCAGGGATGAATCCGTTCGCTAACACGCTGTTGGAAGAAAAACAATGATTTTTGACCAACTAGTTCCTTCTCATGCATACAGAAAACATAATACATGCAAAAAAAAAAAAAAAAACCCCTCAAAAACTGATCCTTACACAACCCTAAATCCATCCACTCCACATCTCATGTAGAGACTAAAACACCGATCTAACACAATGAGAATCTATGGATCGCTAAGTAGGTGGTCCTCGTGGATAAATATTTACAAACTTTTGAACCACTTATGCAGGGATCAATACCCATAAGGCAAAAAACCCAACCCCGAGATCTAAAACCCTAATCTCATGCATTAAGATCAAATAATACATCAAGAAGATAGATCAATAAACAAACAAGCACAATTAAATCTACTAAAACAAATAGATAATAGATATATACCTTTGGAGCTTGGTTGCGCTCAAATCGAGAAGTTGAAAACTTGATCTCTATGAAAACTCTTTTCGCAGATTTTGATCTCCTTTTTCCTCTGTGTTCTTCCACGCTATAACCCTCTTAGAAAACTTCTCAAAGAGAATGGTGGGATCTCCAAGTAGAATAAAACCCTAGCACTCTTATAGGAAACAAGAGGGGATCGAGGAGCAAGAGAGAGAGAAACTTAATCAACCGCCCTATATGTCATTAGTAGCAAGAAATTGTTTCCTTTTTTTATAAATAAGGAGAACTATACAAATTTATTTGTCATAGTAATCGTTGATAGTGAATTAGTGATCCTCAGCTA
This sequence comes from Umbellularia californica, assembly GCA_028538565.1. NCBI lineage: Eukaryota > Viridiplantae > Streptophyta > Magnoliopsida > Laurales > Lauraceae > Umbellularia > Umbellularia californica. The sequence continues at coordinate 74,672,789 of JAPQWN010000002.1, read as the reverse complement.
TAAAAAATAAATAAATAAATAAATAAAAAGCCTACCACAACGAATTAGCTAAACAAAATGAACCTACAACAATGAATTAGCGAACTCCAATAGGTGGTGAGTGAAATGCACACTGCGAACTTGAATTATTAGATGAGTTGCGAACTAAGTAACCATTGATTCATCTAGTAGCAAAGGAAGAAGCAAATAACTATTTAAATTTCAAAAAGTATGATAAATTATCAATATACCCAAATGAATCAGCAACTGCATTGATACTTGTGATGCCTCTTAATTGATCAATAGCTTAGATATCTCAATCTCACCAATCAAAGGGTTAAAATTGACATCTAAGAATGCCCTTATCTAACAAACATAAGCACAATCTTTCAAACTGAAAATTAAAATCATTATAATATGACAATAAACTAGAAAGAAAAAAGAGTAATATAGTATACCTATTTTCAACTGAGGTTGATATCATTAATGTCATTCAAATCTTTTGCATCCAAATTGTCAGCATCAAGAAAATACATCTATAAAAAAAAAAAATTTTTTTTTTTAGTATCTCATAAGCATGCAAGGTTGTCAAAGGGTAGCACTCCAATAGTTCAGGTCTGAAGTCTATGGATATGGCCAGGCATATTAAAGAGTTTGACTTGCTCAACCTCATCTTTGTCCATTGCTATGCTAAAAATATCCAATTAACATATTATATTTTTAAAAAGTTAGAAAAACAATAATCTCTGTTGGTAAAGAGAGTATGATAATAAAAATAGATTACACTAAAATGACCAAGACATAGTGGCATGGTTCTAGCAATTAGGATGACACGTTCAAAACTTTAGCAAATTTTGATACTTCACATTTTGTGTGTAAAATCCATGTGGCTGTGACATCCATTGGTAAAGAGAGTATAATAATAAAAATAGATTACACTAAAATGACAAGGACATAGTGGCATGGTTCTAGCAATTAGGATGACACGTTCAAAACTTTAGCAAATTTTGATACTTCACATTTTGTGTGTAAAATCCATGTGTCTGTGACATCCATTGCATTTGTACTATATCAAAGCCGTATCAGTGTATCATATGTCCTCACACCCACACTCAGTTGAAGTGGCACTTGTCCAAGTGGCCCAGAGGACTCATTGCACTATTCCAGGTGGCCCCAGATTATTATGTTTCCTAATTAAGTAAAGATAAATCAACAAAGTTCACAGAAGTAAATAAAAATCAACGCAACTCCAATATCATAAACTCATTTCTTCATAAGTAAAGATAACAGAAGAACCGAATGAGAAACCCATTTTGATATAGTTGGAAACATCATAAAATTATAACAGAAGAATCAAAGAAGAAATCAACCAAATGGAATTTGCTAGTCATCCTAAAATAGAAAGTAGATACATATATTGATGCAGGATCAAAAAGTTGCTTGTGAAGGAGTTATGTTAGGCCATTTATTATAAGGAATTTCAGGTTTTTCATCACATATATTTTCACATGAAGTATATATTCTAAAATTTATACCAATTATCTCCAAGTATGTATATCTCATCTGGCCAGATAAAAAAAAAACCCCAAATCAGTCCATTGTGTGCCAGGGTGACATGGTAGTAAGCCTTGTCAAGTCACAAGAATTGGCAAAAAAGAAACTGCCTTAACCAAATGAACTAAGAAAACCGACAACAAAGGGGCATAACTAAATTTTGGAACACGGCTTATGAGGATGGATTACAATCTAACTTGTGACAAGCAGAATAAAGATGAGAAAGGGAAAGAGAGACCCCATTTGGCATTGTTTCGATGTTATTTCCAGTATTATGCTGAGACCAGTTTGTGTTGAGGCTATGTCTGTCCTAAGGTGCTAGAACTTAAATCTATTGTTTAGTGCTAATGGGGAAGTTGGCAACACAAATTTATACTCTTATTGTCAACTAAGAGGATTTCTTTCTTCAGATTTATAAGTGGAACTCATAGCACCACCAATAAAAAAAAAGGATATACTCACACAGCATCTGACATATAGTTTTCCATTCATCTCCATAGGCCTTGCTAACTGATTTTTCAAAGTACAAAAAAAATATAAGCATAAATGAGGAAAGCAAAAGCAAGGAGACCTTATAAGAAGAAATTTCTTACCGCAGCTACTAATTTGTTGTTAGGTTGTTTTGTTCCTTTTAAAATATCTTCTGAAACTCCTTTAATAAAAAAATCAGATCCAGGTTGTTATATCTATAAGAAGCAGATAACCCAAAACAGAAAAAAAGAAAAAAAAAATGAGAGAAATTGAGAAGAAAAAATCACTAACATAAAAACGAAGAAGGAACTTGGAGGCCTCTTAGGCTTTTGTTCGGATCCTACTTTGCCAGCTGTTTTGCTGCCTGGTCGTTTGATTTCTTCACAGATAACCTACATAACAGCTGAAAATAGAGAGTGATGTGATATGGCAAATATTCCCACCTATTCAAATCAACAGGCAACAAAGGTGCATGGTCAATAACTGTTTATATTACCAAACAATCAATCTAATTTAGAAATCCGTTTCATGGAGTATATTGTTCACTCAATCTTATTTTTTCTGTGGGGTTGTGGCAGCAAAGGCAGTCCACCAATCTCAAATTAGTGGTCGCTGGCTTAAAAAAAAAAACTAAATGCATGAACAAAACCAATTCAATATAAAGGATCAAATAAATCATAAATCCAAACAATGACAGTTAGAAAGAGGAACTTGTTACCTCCCCACGTGAAAAAGTGTAGGGGTCTCCGGGATTTATAGATTGGTCTACTCAAACAAACAATCCAAAAGTGTACAGAAATAAATATAATGCAGCGGAAATAAAACAACAAGCACACATCACAAGGACACCAAATTTTAAGGTGGAAAACCCTAACCGAGTGAAAAACCACCGATCCGAACTGGATCAAATCAAGCACTATGAATCTCGCAATTACAAGAAACTCAGATCTCCTCCCTAGATATCCCTTACCCAAGGACTGAAGTTACCTTGTGTTGCTTCACGCTTCAACGACTTCACACCATTGATTTCAACAGATCCAAACCAGCACTTGACTCCTCAAATCTTCTCGCAGGAAGATAATCTTCTACAAAGGATGCAGAAGAACTGACTCTAGAGAACTTGGCAGCACAACAACATAAAAACTCTAGAGAAGAATACTCTCAATAAAAATCTCTAACTCAGAACTTTGAGAGGTGAGGTGTAACTTTGGAATAGCCCTTGAGTCCTTTAAATAGCCCTTGGTTCGTGCTTAAGATTGCCTAAGTTGCTTAGGACTAAAACAGCAGTTTGAGCACAATCAGAATATCAAGTTTCCAATTTCATCTCATTGTCCGCGCCAGGTTCGCTCGAGCGATCTCTAGGTTCGCTCTAGCGAACTACCCTCTGTTTTAGAACTGGGCTAGACAGAACACTGTTCGCTCGAGCCAGTGGAATGGTCACTCGAGCGAACTCCCCTCTGGACTTGATCCAGAAATTCAACTCTCTTTCTCCAGCAGATTTCTTCTAATTCCTTCAAGCTTTCTTCATCTGAGTCCTTTCAATCTTCTAACTTCAAAGTCCTTTTCTAAATAAAAATTACAACTCAAAGACCCAGAGTTTTGTCCAACCCATGAATTTAACCAACACTCAAAAACCTAACACCACGTCTTACAAAGAGGGAATGATGAGGAGGAGAAGATTTGCATGGATAAGTTGTTAGAACAACAATTACATAAATCAAACAAAGATTTTCGAAAACCCTCAAACAAATCTTTATTTTCGTTCGCCGTTTCACCAAGAAGAAGAGATGCTCTCCTTTTCGTTAGTCATCTCACCAAGAGGGAAAGCAAAAGAAGATGGGAAGAGGTGACAAGGCGAAACTCTCCATTTCTTGCATGACAGCTGTGCCTAAGAGGAAGATTCGAGAGAAGAAAGGAAGGATGGGGAGAATTTTGCTTAGCCCTACATCTAAGTGGGTCCCACGAGTGGTGGAATGAATGTCCGGCAACAGGCAGCTGAAACTGCTGCTTTTATATTACAGTATAGAAATCATGGTTCAAAAAGATCTTTGGAATAATTATAATGGTACTACTTTAATTTCACTTAACTGTCATGATAATAAGCAAGAAAATATTTCAGACATTGTCAAGCATGTGAATTTATCAATGGATACGGAAAAAAATCCTACATTTGAGCTGTCACAATGGAAATTGATTTAAGTTAAAAAGTAGGGAAAAAAGGTTCTCAAAATTGTTAGTTTGCCCGAAGATGATAGTCTTTTAATATTCAATCCTCCGCCAAATAGTTTTGCTAGATTTACAAATTCATTCAAGTAGTTTTGAGGCTCACTGTCAAATTGACGAGAGGATTTACATAACCAACAATATCAACTTGTTAAACACGAGCTCCACTACAGTTGCAATGAGGAAGGAAAGAGGTCAATGTAAGGCTCAAAAAGGTCGAAAGAATACAAAAAGGCACAAAAAGGCATAAAGAAAAATGCCAATGTAAGGCACAAAAAGATACAAAGCAACCTGTATATAGCCTAGTTTTATTAATTTATTTAGGGCTTTGATTAGCCAACAACAAGTAGATGGGAAAGTCTTCAATGATGATTATAAGTTGTATCCCCATCGAAAAAAAAACTCCCAAAGGGCACTTCTCCACTCAACAGCATCTTCAGTCATCCCCATCTCCAATAATAAAACCCCAATAAAGACGCTTCTCCACTCAATTCCCCTTCTCCGTTTCCAAACCTATTTTTCTCCATTTCCAAACCTATATTGAATCTGCAGCAAATCTTTACACATCCAAAGACAGCCTAAACAACTAAAATCATCAATCCACAACAAAACCGACCCACAACAGGATAACCACATAAATTAAAAAAAAATTAAAGCTACTAAAAAATTCAAAAAAAAAAAGGCTCAATCAGTGATTTGAACCATCATTTTCAAATCAGACGGCGAAGAAAGAGGGGAAGACAGACCTAGAAATATTAGACGACGCAGGGACGAATCCACAAACAATAATGTGAAGCAATGAAAGGCACTGCATTGGATGAGATTGGGCTTGCATGCATGTGCAATCAGGCAGTGAAGAGGAGAGGAAGATAGACCGTATCAAACGAGGCAATGACGAAACCAGAAACAATGGTGAAGAGCGAAAGGAATTGCATGAAATTCGGGCTGCATGTATGTGGGCCCATTATGAGATCTTCTTTGAAGACACCTTGCATGTAAGGGGCCACATGTAACATCTGAGTAAGCAACACCCATCAAAAGATATGAAGCAAGCAGCAGGAGCTGACCATAAAGGAGGAGAAACTCCTCTTTTTTAATATGGGTATAGAAAGGTTTGAGCTTTACTCTAAGGGGCTGTTTGGTAATTTTACTAGGGTGAACTCCTATTCTGTTCCACACTTAATTTTCAACAAATAAACAATTAAATATGGATAGGTTCCTCCTAAATAAAAAAAGGGAAAATGGATAAAAAAAATATATGAACCATGCTAAAAGATACAATAACATCAATAATTAGTAGTAGAAATGTACCATGGCTCTTCAACAATATCATCAGGATGGCTGAAAACATTTGCAGCATTGTGTCTTTTTTTATTGGACTTGATTTATCAATTGGTGTGTATGCATTAGACATCACCTAGAAACAAAAAAGCATACACATATAAATATTAAAATAAAAAAAAATTAAGAAGAGTCATAATAATCAGAGAGAAAATTGTTAGTATTAAAGGATCAACGTGAACGGATAACATATCAAGTAACACATAAAGTTTTGCCTTTGGTTGATATGCTGAGACTTGGATTCACGAGAAATTCGTGAGGTTCCTTCGGGATTGATTCGTTAATTGGTGTGTATGCATTAAACATCACCTAGAAAAAAAAAAAGCTTTCACAGATAAATATTAAAATTAAAATAATAAAAAAAACCCTTAAGAAGAGTTATAATAATCAGAGAGAAACTTGTTAGTATTAAATGAAGGATCAACATGAACAGATAACATGTCAAGGGCAGAATTTTGAATAAGTAAAAACATTAAAGGTAGAGAACCCTTAAGAAGAGTTATAATAATCAGAGAGAAACTTGTTAGTATTAAATGAAGGATCAACATGAACAGATAACATGTCAAGGGCAGAATTTTGAATAAGTAAAAACATTAAAGGTAGAGAATTACCCATAGAAAGAGCTTGAAACTGAGTTCCTCCATGTTCTGATACCTCTAGGGGAGAAGAATTATGCATATAAACTAATTGGATTAACTGATCTTTCATGCAGAGGAATTGGTGAGCTATATGAAACAAATATCGGTAAGCTATAGGCAGTGAAAAAATAGTTTCACATTCGAAGTTTTGCATCACTAAATATGTATGCACTCAGTAGTTAGGAATTAGTATTTGTAAGCAATATGAATTAATAGTAGTTAACCCAATACATGATCATCAACTATACCAAGCATTTAAGAAAAGTTGGAAAAGAAAGATAAAGTTTTGCATACATGTGACATACAATCAAATATGAATAGATTCTTGCCGAAAGTGACAAATGTACTATAGATCTAGGTGGATATGATGGATCTACATGTGACATACAATCAAATACGAACAGATTCTTGCCGAAAGTGACAAATGTACTATAGATCTAGGTGGATATGATGGATCTATTGTGCTCATTGTTACCACTATGAACATGTGCTGTGTATGGCAAAGTGTTGTGTGCAATTCTTTTCCTTTTTTTCTTTTGGGTCTGCAATTCACTTGTAACATGTATGGGTCTACTTACATGCATTTCCAAATAAGTGACCAGTACATAAGCAACTTGCAAATTCAATGAATTTAAAAAATAATTCAATAAAAGTTCGCTATGTGTGCACATATAACACGAATCAAAAGGTCCATGCTTGACTATGCTAGTTTCCTCTGATAGGCTAAGATTTAACTTCAGTAGATAGAATGTCACATCAGATTATCTAAGTTTCGCAACTATAGAATCAAGGATAGAAGGAGTAAGACAGGGAAAAGGAAGAGCAGATCATTTATTATCTTACGACTTGAAAATCCTATTGTTTCATTTCATGTTATCTTAGGACTTGAAAATCCAATAGGCAATGTTATAGTTTAATAAGAAGAATATCCAAACCATACTGACCTCTGCAATATAGGCAAAACATTCTCTAGATACTAGTTTGTTGAAGCATGAACAGGTGTCGCTCGAATGGCCAGTTTGAATATCCAAACCATAATTTGAAACTTTGAAACCAAATGGCTAGCTTGATTTAAAAGACTTTTCCAAATATAAATGCATCCAAGTTTGAAACCAAAACATGCATGAACCTAAAAGGTTTACAAGATTTAAAGCAATGCATGAGTAAATTAAGATTTCAAGATTTCTAAAACAATGCATGTGTGAAAATTCAAATGATCAATAAAATGAATAATGCATCCATCAAATTGCAATACACAAAATCCCTAACATAAATCTTTGCATCTCTACAAATTAGGATAGTTATTAGTTATTTTGCATTTAATCTATTTCAATCCAAGTTCTACCTTTTCATATGTTTTCTTAAATTTTGATTTTCTATAACTATCTTTTTTTTTTCCTAAAAAAATCTAAATCGTCTTAAAATTTGTTGACCTCTTATTTTTCTTTATTCAAAAACTAAATACCCATCCCCACTTTATGTTATAAACTCTAAGTAATCATATATGGACCTGAATAGACCTGGGTCGAGACCCTAGACCCAATTATAAATCAGATCCTAGTTCATTGACTCCTCGCTCTCTCTATGTTGTGTGTGTGTGTGAAAAGTGACCTCCATCTTGGTATGCTTTTGGTGGGCCACCGACTCCTTGGATGGTTGCATGTTCCATTTGTATGCAGTCAAACCATATCTTTAATGGTGATCTTTCTTCCTATACTAGGGTATCTAGGGTTGATCATCGTTGAATACTAACCTGATGGTAATCAATTCGCGATGTTATCTAAACAAAATATAAGATGGTACTTAGAGATTGCAAAACCTTAGATAAATTAATCAAGAGACTATGAACGGTCTTGATTAATGAAATGTGGTCCACATAATGCATATTTCAATTGTCCAATTAAAGTTTTAGTATTTTCCACCTTTGTGAGGCCCCGCCCATGGTGGGCCTTCATTTTGAATTTGAATACTATTAATTATAGTAATATAGCATAATTGTACTAATTAATAGAGATTAGTAAGAGTAGATAGATATTTTTCCTATTTGAATACTATTAATTACGATAATATAGCATAATTGTACTAATTAATAGATATAAGTAAGGGTAGATAGGTATTTTTCCTAAGTTTTAGCCTATTTTATAGGATTTATGCCTATTGTGTATTTTATAGACCTATAGGGTGCCTTTTAATAATTTTGTAGGGTTTTAGGTATTGAAGCCCTTACTAGTAAATAGGTTTTTATAAGGGGCTTTTTCATACTTGAGAACATGCTAGAACTTCTACCAAAGGACTAAAATGCCCATGTCCTTATCCACACCCCTATACAAACTAAAAGGCCCTTTTGGTAATCATAAAAAACCCTAACTTATGTAAGCTAAACTATTGCATTGGGAAATGAACACCAAATTCACTCTCATTTATCCCTCGCCCTGGAAACCCTAGCTAAAACCCTAAGTCCAAAACCCTAGTTACAAGAAGAAGAATGAGGTCATCTTCTACCTCTCTTGTCAGTCTCTTTTTCTTCTACAAACCAGGGTAAGGCTCCTTCCCTAGTCAATTTCCATGTGATTCTCTAGAATTTCCTTTCTCTCTAGATTTCCTTTCTAAGCCTAGGTTCTCTTGTGGAATGGGCTCTAGGTTTGGTAGATTAGATTTGATTTGGATAGCTTGGATTGACTCTTCTTGCTATTTTCCCTTACAAATCCGGATTTGAGGCAAGTGCAATGTACCTTAGCATAGAATGCATGTTTACAGTTTTTTATTTTGAAAATTTTATTCATATTATGCTAGAAATGCTTAAATTTACCTATGAGCTTGTTTATTTGGGTTTTAGCCATTAATGGATGGATTTCTTGCTCATTTGGAAGGTTGATGGGTTAATGGTGATTGTGATAGGTTGTTGGATTGAGATTCCACTCAAATCCACCCATGGCCAATGAAGAAACAACCTGTAACAGTTATTGGACATGGAAACCGTGACGGCCTGATTTTCTTGAGTTGATACCGGGACCCAAGTGGGCCACCCGATGACCCATTTGATCCATGGATTCGAAGAATGACCCACGAGCGACCCAGTAGGTGGTGGACCTATGCGAGGTGGGCCCTGTTTGGCCCACCATCCAGCGTCTGATTGGAGAGAGATGACATGTTAGAAAATAGCAGCTTTGACAGCAAATGGTTATGGGACCCAGTAGATGATCCAATTGTAGATCGGGTCCCCACATCTGATAGTGGACCCAAGGGCGAACTAGATGGTGGTAGACCCATGGGGATTGGGTCCCATCTGGCTCCACATCTTAGGATTGCATGGTTTGGGCGTTAAACACAAAAGGGGGTTTTTATTTTGAATATCTGATCGTGGCAGGGCCCATTGAGTGCCTGATCACAATCTCATCCGTTCCAATAGCCGTACAAGCCTGGGCGACCTTCATGGTGAGGTCTGATCTGGGTCTAAATCAGTGGAGCCCACACTAGTAGCAGTTTAATATCCCAGGTAAGAGCTCATTTTCTGCTGGAAACGGTATGTTGCAGAACGTGTGCTGGTGGGAGATAAGTGATTGGTTTGGTGGTCTGGGGTTGTATAGGAAGAAGTTACGGTAACCTATTTTGTGTACCTTACTTTTTTTTATGATTAACTGTGTAACTGACCTTTTTGTTTCTAGAACTAGTGGAATTGTACGTGCACTGAATATACAGTTTTACTAAGAAAATCTTAAAAAAAAATGAAGTTCTTAAAAAATTAAGTAGAAGCTTCAATACATTTAAAAAATAAAATTTCAACAGAAAATGAATAATTGTAAATTGCAAGGCCCGTGCAATGTCCAAATACAACTGATACTACTTTTTTTCTATACATTTGAAAATGATAAAATAATGATATAGTGAGAAAAATGAGATATCAAAAGACAATCGATATGGAATTTATATAACTTTTTGAGGATATTAATCATATATTTCTAAATATTTTATCATGAATATGTACAAAGAAATTTCGATTTACTTTATTTAACCTGTCAGGTCGACTTATCAGTTTCCTGGTAGACTTAACCTGCTAAAGTTGGAGTCCAGTCGAAAGCATAGTCAAATTGATAACTTGCAGTTTTATAAAAAATAAAAATAAAAACTAAGAACCAAATGAGCTTACTGTTCTAACCAATTACCATGAACATTATATGTTCACTACAAAATCAGATTCTATTAAGGAAAAAAATTAATTATATCTTACCAAAGGACATCAGAATAACAAAACTGAGATGGTGGTTTTAGTCTTAACTTACAAAGAAGAATAACATCTCACACCGACCGTCAAGAATAATGAAGTAATCTGGCTTGTCCTCAAGCAATAAGGATCAATAATGGTGGAACTACGATATGAACTTTGACGGGTAAGATTTGCAGAGCACCTGTTGATCAATATTAGTATGTAACATGTGCTTTGTTTTATTTTATAAGACAAACAACTATCAGGTAAAAAGAGATAATACCTCTCCAAGAGTTAGCATCTTCTTTTGCTTGATATAAAGTGCTATATTTTAAACCCTATAAGAAAATGATATTACAAAGTAATCATAGAAGTTCAGTTAAATGGAAACTCACAAATAGAGATGTCCATAGGGAAAAAAATACCAAAAAACAAAAACCTATAAATACAAATATGTCAAAAGAATTGGACCTTCCTTTTAAGAAATACATAAGAATATAACCTAGGTATTCTAGATCAACTCTTCTGCTCTATTCTATATAGAGGATGGGAGTACAAATTAAAGTAAGAAAAATTCGGAACGAACAAAGACAAACTGCATTTGTTGCAGCTTAGCATCAAATACTTATTTTAGTTGTTTACACTTAAAACGACCACTTCATTCATTAACTTTGAAGTTAGTAGTAACGCTAGCATAACAAGCAGTTTCTATAAGATTCTCGTTTTCCCTTTAAGGAAAGGCATGACGTTTCATTGAAATATATGAAAAGAAAAACAAGAACAAGAAGAAGAAGAAGCAGCTTGCAATGATGAAAGAAATAAATGTGTTAGAAAATTATCAAAGTTTTTCAATTTAAGCCTCATGAGTAAGAGCAATAATAAATAAATATATTCATGCCCTTGAAATGCCCTTTTATAATAAAAGAATTCACAAAAGTTGTATATTAAGAAACTAAAAATTCTACTAAACAACAACAATTTTACGATAGCAACCTATAAGACCTACCACTAAATTGCATTTATGGAATTATCTTTAGCAATCACTAATATCAGAAGAAAACTAATATTTAATAATAGTTATCACATTATCCAACTTGTGATTACTCTTCCAACCGGGGTATAAATCAAGATCAATATAACTATTATGTCAGATTGAAGACTTAATTATTCTAATTCAATAAAATACAAACACTTGAAGCAGAAGGGAAAAGAATATTTAAATTTTTTTAATGGTAACCTTCGTTAGAAAAGAGAAAACACAGGGAAGACCTAAAATGAGTTTAAGTTTGTACATTTCACTTTCTTATTTATGATATTTTGTTAGTTGCTACTTTTTTTCTAAAAAGGATTAGAAAAAACTAAACATAAAGCAATAATGCAAACGAAGTACCTGTATATATGGGATGTGCTTATAAGTTTTGGAGGTCCCTATACCTTTTTAAAAGGCCATAATAAATAATATACAACTGAAGGAACATCAAATTACAAATATTTAAGTTTAGTGTACAAAAGATTAAAGGGTTAATATTTCAAAAATAATAACAAAAGGTTACATCCGTACAAAGAAAATAATCTCATATCTTCTGAAAACCTTCCAGAGCCCTCTGATGTTCTTAACTCTCAAATTTCAAATATAAATACCACTCAAGAATCTTTTCGCTCCACAAAAAAATAAAAAATAAAAATAAATAAATAAATAGAAACTATTTGCATAATTAGCATTGTTTTAGGTAAAAAAAAAGGGAATGTTAATTCTCTCGTGTGTAGTCAATTTGGTATTTGAATTATAACACAACCACCAATTGGTCACCAGCAACAATAACAAAAGTAGCAAGCTAGCTTATACCTTTTGTCGCGACTTTTAAATTGATGGCGAAGTATTTAAAGTACCCACAAAATTGTAAGTATTGAACACCAAAAGGTAGTAAGTAAAATACACTTGATTCATTTTCTTTTCATCTATTATAAAATACACTATTCATTTTCTTTTTTTATTTTCGTCCCGTCCTAGTTCAAGGTTTATTATTGATAAAATCTGAAATATTTTTCCTTTGAAATGATTCTTAATTGCACCATATCTCACAATTAATTTTACAAAAGACTGAAAAAAAAAACAACTGAATAAAAAATTGGAAATTACTGAACAAAATGGTTCAATGAGAACCCCGAATGAATGCTAATTGGTCTTATTCAACTCTTGAGGGGTTTGGAAGGTGACGATTGAAGAGGCCTTGGTCTAGAGCATAAGACATTAACTAACATAAACTAAAGGAGGACAGATAAACAAAATAAAATGTCAGATTCTTTACAAATATGGATTATGTTTTTGGCATTTTGAATATTAGCACCTGTACTGCTTAAAAAAAAGGGCTTCCGCTTCGACTCTATGGAGAAGGAAAACAGATTATGACAGATAATGGAAAGCTTTTCCATGTCTCATAGCATCGTTCTTTTAGTTATTTTCTACTTTGCTTTTTTCAACCAGGACACTTTCTGTTTGAGTTTTCTATTTTCCTATTGTCACGACCCCAAACCAGGGGTCCGTGAAGTAAAAATTATGTTTCTCCCAAGATCCGCGTGTGTGAGGATTACAAATTCCAACACACTCTGAATATTTAGCGGAAGCTTTCGTGGTGTTGCGACTCGGAGTCCGTGGCCATTGGATTCCGCACCGCACTCAACCCAAGCATAGTCATCTTATCATTGATCCATCTCAGACTGATCTAAACCATCACATGAAAGTACAGAGCTGACAGTAACCGGGTATTACATTCCCATATATGTTCAAGTTACAAATAACAATGTGTATTAATTATAAACCCCAAGCAAAAGGCTAATAAAAGCCATACAAGAAAACAAGCTAATGATCACTACCCCATATGTGACGTAATACCGATGTCAAGCTCAGTGTCTACATGACATAGCCGACAAACAACCTGTAAGCTCATGGCTCCACAGCCAACACGTGCACTCATCTCGGGTGAAGAAGTCTGAACCTGAGTACCAAAGTAGTGGGTCAGACACGACGGTCTGGCAGGTGGGTGAAAAGATACAAACAATATACTGAACTATCTAACATGTAATAAATCATGTTGTCTGATCAAAATTGTACATAATTACAAATGTATAGGAAATCATGAATATCTGACAAATCTGACAAAATCCTGTCGTCATATAAAGCGGGTATGAAACATAAATATTTGACAAAACATGTATTCCTTTAAAGCATGTATAAAACATGGACATTTCACAAATCGAGAACTCATTTTAAGGGTGTATAAACAATAAACATTTTACAAATCGAGAACTCATTTTAAGCGTGTATAAACAATAAACATTTTACAAATCAGGTACTCATCTAAAGCATGTATAAATAGTAAACATTTTACAAATCGGGTACTCAGCTAAAGCATGTATAAATAGTAAACATTTTACAAATCGGGTACTCATCTAAAGCATGTATAAATAGTAAACATTTTACAAATCGGGTACTCATCTAAAGCATGTATAAATAGTGCACGTTTATTAAGAAAAGACGTGATCAATATAAAGCAGTACGGGTATCAAGGATCAGGAACTATCAAGATGGCATCCACAAGAAGCTAAATCCTCTATCACCGAAGTGACAAGAGTCTGTCGGGGTGTTAACCTCAGTCACCGAAGTGAGGAGGTGCAACAACATTTACATATACATAAGTAATAATATGGGACGGGACCACGGTAGCAAACCGGGTATCGGGAACCACGGGAGCGAGTCGGGTATCGGGACGGGACCACGGTTAATAAACCGGGTAGCGGGATCCAAGCTACAGCTGGCGGGACGGGAGGGGATCTCTAAGTCGGTAGATCAGACCGACAAGGTCATCCAAGCTTAGTGGTGCCGACTCATGGGTTATATGCGAGTAAACAAAACAAATACATGTATGCATGTTCTCCTTTTGGCTCATGGACTCGCACTACAAAGCTCTGGTCCCATATTGCCTCAAGGTTTTACTCTCAAAATAATAATCCTTTTGGTTCATGGGCTCGCACTACAAAGCTCTGGCCCCATCTTACCTCAAGGTTTTACTCTCATGGGTCATATACAAGAAATCAAATCAAATAAATACATATGATGGGACAGGGTGCTCATAAGCAGAAAAGCATATCTATATCGGTCGGGCATGTACGGGCTAGCAACAATGCTAAAAAAAGACATAACTTTCAATACTGTCAGGCAAGTCTAGTCATAAAACACGAGATTTCAAGTGTATAAGTGAAATTCGGTCAAAATAAAGCATGAATGGATTTCTCATATTCTCCGGGCCAAGTGTTGAAAGTCCAAGATTTGAATCAATGTAACTAGGGTCCCGTATGTTAGATTTGATATACATTTGGTAGTCTTTAAGAATTGAAAACATTCCGGGGCCTTATATACATTAACAAATCTAAAAGACCTAAACAACAAAGTCATGATGATGGAATTTCTTCTTCTGTACAGTTCCTCACTCTCCTCCAATATAGTTCCCTATGGTTCTTCAAGAAGAAAACAATACAATTGCTGTCGGTCAGCTCCTCGGTTGGCTGTCGGTCAACCGAACTAGGATGTCGGCTAGCCGACGGCTGATCGATGCTGACTGTCAGCTCCACACACATCAGGAAGTTTGTTGCTCTCTGGAAAATGAACCGAAAGATCTGTCGGTTGGCTCTCGGTCGACCGAACTAGGGAGTTCGGTCAGCCGACAGCTGACCGACAGATTTCCTGATGGAAATTTGCTCTCTGGAATTGGAACCGAGAGGGTTTCGGTCCACCTCGGTTGGCTGTCGGTTAACCGACTGGCTGACCGACAGCTGACCGACGTTACTGCGGACACAGAATTCTGAAGCTGTTTTCAGTCCTTTCTTTCTCCCAACACTCCTCATTCTCAAGGGTCAGATCCCTGTAATAAAGTGAGCTAAAAGATCCTCCATTTCCAACAATCAAAACCTCATTCTCAACACTTCAAATTCACCATTCAACTACATCCATTTTTCCATGAAATCATCCATTCCATTCACATTCAACCAAAAGAAATCCATCACATGAAACGAGCCAAAACTTAATATCATCAAGATACCATTTTCAAGAATGCAATATACTAATAAGATACACTAAAGAGTATATTTCAAATCTCAATAAAAGCATGTCATGAGGTAGAGCATAAGTAATGAAAATCATTAATGAAAGCTACACATTGTATAAAACACAATCAATGAAAATAAATCAATTCATCCACTTGCCTTAGGTCTTCTAACAAGCAATCCAAGCTCTAAACCAACTTTCCAAGCCAAGATCCAAGCTACAAGCAAAACCCCCAAAAATAAAACCCTAAAATGGCAAAACCAAACCAAATAAAAAGGAAAACTTCCAATAATCAAAACAAAGCTTCTCAAATGGGTAGGAGAATACAAATCCAAAAGATTATAAGGATCCCTTACTTGGAAGTTCTTCAAAAAGCAAGAGGTTGTTCAAAGGAAATCTTGAAAAGCTTGGTTTTCTTAAAAAATGACATCAATGGATAGCTCTTGAGATGAGGATGAAAATGGTAGAGTCCAATCTAGGTTTAGTAATGGTTTGGTGGTGCTATGAGATGGAGAAAGCAAGAAAGGGATGGAGAAAAACCATGGCTGATGGGGCTGCTCCTCTCTTAGAAATTAGGTCAAGGAGGAAGAGAAGAGAAGAAGGGTTCCTTTTATAACAAAGGGGAGATGGGTCCCACAACTTAAAACATTTGTCGGGCTAAAAACATGCATTTCGGGACCTCAAATGGATTCGACGAAGAAGACAAAGTTGATAAACGAAATATCTAGTTTCCAAAAAGTATATATTTTGCGGGTTTTGGTGACAGTGAAAATCGTGTCCAGATTTTGGGTGAAAAGACTGTTTTGCCCTCAAATTGAGAAAAGTCGGGTTTAAAAGTTTCAAACGAGGACGGGTCCAACATGAAAGTTGTAGGGATTAACAATATAAGTTAAATGGGATGAAAACACAATTTTTAGGAAATCAAAATAAATCCCAAGTTCACACAAAATCTCAATAAGAACCCCCAAAGTGTCCCACAAGTTAAGAAGGTTCCCAAAACTTTTCAAAACCAAGGAAAAGGGTAGTTAAACTAAGAAAGTTAAACAAACAACCACTAAAACCACTGAGAAAACTAAATCACGATTAAAACCACACTAAACCAGGAAATTAAGGGTTGGGTTCTCACACCTATCTCACATAACAAAACAGTATCAATTTTACATTTTAAATGCTATGCACAAATTCATATTTCAATCATAGAGTGAGAACTAAAATACTAAGTTATACCATAAGGAAACACGAAACACGCATAATTTGAAAGCCTGTAGTTGAGATTCAAGAAATAAAACAGACATATAAATAAAATTATCAGAGCACGAAGGCTATCAATGGGCCTAACTTTGGCCCAAACATGAATGAGAAAGAAAAAACCAACTCTTCATCATCATTTTCTTAACTCTGGTTGCACCCATTTTTCTTAGAATGAAGATTTTATTGCAACATTAAAAAAAATTAAAGAAGAAGACATAATCAAACAATAATAATTTCAGTAGACAGTGCTCACTTACATGTATGAAAACTCCCTCCATTCCAAAATAAGCTTAGAGTTAATGAAAAATCTGTTAAAATATCATGTTCTTCCTTACACAATTACTCACAGAGGAAAAACCTCATACCCACAAAATTCCTTGCATTGAAAATCTTGTAGTATCTAAATAAGAAGAATGTTAAAAGAAAATCGAAAAAAGAAGAGGGAAAAAACAACATTTGAGATATTTATTTGAGATAGATTCCAATCATATCCACATTTTCCTTTCCTTTTCTCCACCACCTTAAAAAAAAAACCAGAGAAATTGAAAAAAAATTACTCGATTTATTGGAATGTATTAAAATGAAATCTTATTACGTTTAAAATATCAGCATCTACTCAATAAGATTAAAAAAATTATTATGATCATGTGTGCCAAGTTTGGTCCGGATCTGGGTTCATTTGGGTATAGTAGGGGGTAGTTAGCAATTTTCCAAAGAATTTAGGGGGCTTTTTCGTAATTTTAGATTTTTGAGATTATGGTACCATTGGATAGATATTTTTAATTCTTAAACTTTAGTCTTCTAAATCATCTTGATCCGGATCCTTTAAACCCCTCTAAATCCAAGCCAGACCCAAAGTTTATTTTAGACAAATTGGGAAATTCCCATTATGTCCCCATCTTTATCCATATATAAAATACATATGCATAATAAATATATATAACGGTGGGCCCCACAACTTGCATTTTATTGGGCATGTGTGTAGTGAAAAAAAGTACATCATCTTTCTCTCTTTTTTAGACACTCTTATAATAGGGTATAGAAATTGGGAAATTCCCATTATGTCCCCATCTTTATTCATTTATAAAATACATATACATAATAAATATATATAAGGGCCCCACAACTTACATTTTATTGGGCATGTATGGAGTGAAAAAAGTACATCATCTTTCTCTTTTTTATAAGAGTAGGAGTAGATAGATAGATAGAAGTAGATAGATATGGATTGGGTGGTTTGTGAGTGCAAGGAATAGTGTGGCCTCATTGATATGCTCCCTTGGTCTTTCTGCATCTAGGTGGGCCCACTAAAAGGAACTTGAGTTTGTGAAATTTGCCAAGATTAAATAAAAGCCATTTTTGTCATTTATTCATAATAACTAGTAATCATATAATTCACCGTCAGCTACTTAGTGCTCGGCAACACTTAAAATATCACTTTGTTTGATAAAAAGTTACCTAATCATATAAAAATTACGTAATGAAATAAGGGCCTTTTTTATTTTACCAAATAGACTAATTGTAAATTGGGACATAAAATCAAAGCCTTTTATTTTAGGCCTTAATATGCTTAACTCTTGTTAATTAGACTAGAGTTTTCAAATGGCCCTTAATTGGCTGTAAAATAAAAGAATGTAACAAATGATAATCCAAATCAGCTAGATGAAGGTGTTTGACCCGAGAAGATGTGGACCAAATCGTTAATCAGTTAGAACTACGACAAGAAAATTAAGGTTCCAAAAGTCCTAACAAATATGTTGCGTAAAAAGACCAACGATACTGATGCATTACGACAACTCTTTCAGGATTTATTTGAATCAATGGCCAAAGAAGAAGAAAAATATGATAATATCTTTATCAACTATGAAACAATATTTAAATTCGAATTGGTAAGAAAAGAATTCATAAAAAAATTCGATAAGGTGTCGAGTCAGCTAACATGAGCAGATTGTTTTTTTTGAAAGAATCAATGTAGGATCTAGCGTAGCTCGATATATACTTATTACGTGATAGGGAAGGCTCCATTAATTAGAGCTGTCTTTCTAATGAGGTAGTTTTATGAAGTGAAAACCTTAATTAGCTCGTTATTTTGTAAATTGTAATGCAGCTTTAAAAGAACAATGACCCACACATGAACACAACAACAATATATCATGGACCCTGCAGTCTAGGAATGAAGAAATGCACAATAAATTAAAAACACACACATATTGTTGACACAAAAAATGTCACTTTGCCTCTCCAAATCAAGAAAGCTGCATGAAGTCGCAACCTGCCATAAATAGACAATGCAATTTCTCCAAAAAATCAAATCTTGTCAGAATCAAACAAAAACTGCAAGATCCTTCAAGATAGCCAAGAGAAGAGTACACATGAAGTTTCGGGCCATTTCAGAATCATTTGGCCTAACTTCGCTTCTCCGTTAGCTAAAATGGCGCTCCCGGCGGCGACATCATCGGAGACGTCAAAACTTCGATCAGAGCCTACAGATGACTCCAGCATGTCTCAAAAGGGCTCCATGCCAAATTTCAAGTCAAACCAACAACGTTTGACCCTCCATCAATGCTCGAGCAGCAAAATCAAGCCTCCCGATGGCGGGAACCACCGAAGCCTTCGCTCATCAAACCAAGTGCATGAGTGGCTTCAACATGCTTCCAAAAGGCTGCACGTCAAATTTCAGGTCATTCCGACAACGTTTGACCAGGTTTCGATGCTCCGAGAGAAAATCAAGCCTACCGGCGGCGGAGCAACCCGGGACCATGACATCCAAAACGGAGCCCATGGAACGTCTCAAAATGACTCCAATAGGCTCCCCGTCAAATTTCAGGTCAATCGGACATCGTTTGGCCACATATCAAAGCTCGGCATTTTCCCCGCAGCAAAATCAAGTGAAGCATCGACGGGACCCCAAACAGCTTCAAAACTCAAACAAAAGCCTATGGTTGGTCTTATTTATTGCTCAAGAGGCTTCACCTCAAATTTCAGGTCATTCCGACATCGTTTGACCAAGTTTCAGCTTCTGGCGGAAAATCAGCAGCTTTACGCGACAAAGTCTTCGGCTTTCCCGGAAAATTGGAAACTTTGCACTCTAAAAATGCAAGGATTCTCACCAGTTTTTCTACAGGGAAATCAAGCCAATAAATGAGAAGAAATGTCAGGAAAAATACAGAAGAAAACGGCGACGAAAAAGACCTCAAAACGACCGCGAAACGGGCTCCGAAGGGGAAAATTCCCCCAGGGTCGCAGGCCCCTGCGACCATGGCCCATGGTCGCCGGCCCATGGTCGCCGGCGACCATGGAAGTCCGGGTCACCGGATTTTCCGCCGGTGACCCGTTTTTCCGTCTTTTTTCGCGTTTCGCGCACTTTGGCCCCTGTGGTTTCCTGAAAATGTGATTTTTAGTGCTTGAAATTGACTCATATCCTCCGACATCCGTCAAAATCACGGGTCAACCTCCAAAAGCATAAAATCATCATTGATCGCTCCAAGATCGTCAACCGGCTGACCAAGAAAGTGCACTTTCTGTCCGACCGATCGTGAAATCGACAAGACAGATGTCACCGGCCCGCTCTTAGCTATCACTGTCTGAAGTTACATGTTCATCCGATGTCGATCAGCATGAAGATCCATCGATGATCATCGCCAGAAGAATTCCAGAAGACACGGCACGGCCCGCGACTCTTCGACTGCTCGGCGACCAATTAATGTGGTTAATTGACTAGCTTTATTGCAGTCATTAATTCATTTCTTTGGACGGCCCAATCAGAAGCAAGCATTTGGGAGTTACAAGTCAATTGATTCATGGCATTTAACCCATGAAACTCCTCCCATTATGGTAATTAAGGTGATTAAAAGCCCTTAATCTCCATCGGCCAATCAGATTCAAGGAAAAAGGAGTTACAAAATCAAGAAATAAATCTTGTAACTCCTCCCATTAAAGCCATTAAAGCCCATAAACTCTCCTAAATGGCTACCAAAAGCCTATAAATAGGAGAGCATTCCATTGAAATCGGGATCAGAAAAAAAGATCAGAAAGAGATCTGAGAGAAAGAAAAAGAGAGAAAAACTCTGCTGAAGTTCTGCACCGGCCACCACTACAAGGTGACAAAAGTCCCTTGGGGGGCACCCCCCCCCCCCCCAAGGTCCTTGCCTTCTCCCGCTGCCTCCAATGGCTTAGACGTGGCTTTTCAGCCCGTCTACTTAGCTTTTTATTGGACATAGGACCTTCTCTTGGTCTTTGTCCTCTAAAAACCTGAGGTTATAGCCAAGCCAAGCGAATCAAGAGCATCTTCTGTTCTCATTTGCATGGATGATGGCGAAGCCCATACATGGCTTGCGACCGTCAATCTGAACGAGTCCCCCACAATCTCCTGAAAAGTTAGATCTTCCTTTTCTTGCTTTTCATTGTAGTTTGTATTTTTCTAAAGAGACAAAAATCACAACTCTTGTCTTTCATTATTGATAAGAACTGTAAATCGGCTATAAACGCCAAAATCGGCTATAAATGCCAAACAAATCGCCTTTCACGGCAAATTAAGGAAATGTCTCTTTTCTTAAATATTTGTGCAATGGAAAACTTGAAAGAAGTTGATTTCCTTTTTACTTGCGAAGGTTGATCTCCGGATTACCACTTGCAATTCCAAGTAAAATAGAAAATCTGGCACACCCACATAAAAGAAATGTTGATGCACGCTTCAGGCCCGCCAGGGCGCGAAAGGGCCGGACCCGACGGACTCCCACGTTCCGCCGACCCCGGTAGCCGCCCCACGGCGCCTCGGAGCGCGTTCCATCAAGCTGGCACACCCGGTGGGACTCGTTCATTTGAGAACACGGTGCTCGGAAATGAAATATTTGCATATCATACTTTTTGCTCTATGCTTATACTTCTTTTCCGGATTCCTTGGCTACTTTCTAGCTGGTAGCCTATGTTGGATTTTGCATCCTAAAAAAAAAATGAGATGGGATTTTTTGGAAATTTCTATTTCTTTGAGTTTGTTTCCATTCTTTCTCTTTTCAAAAAAAAAAAAATCAGTTTTCTTAGTTTGAATTCAAAATTGAGAAACTTTGATCCTATCCAATCGTTCTTTGGTGCTTGCAGAAATGTTGAGCCCGTTCGACTAAGGTTTTGGACCATCGTTTCTCTTCGATGAGTTCATTAGAGATTTCAAAAAAAAAAAATAAAAATAAAAAAATCAGTTTTCTTAGTTCGGATTCAAAATTGAGAAACTTTGATCCTATCCTATCGTTCTTTGGTGCTTGCAGAAATGTTGAGCCCGTTCGACTAAGGTTTTGGGCCATCGTTTCTCTTCGATGAGTCTATTTGGGATTTGAAAAAAAAAAAGATATAGACCACTAAGGTTAAACCAATTGCGTTCTTTGATCACGATTGATTCAAGAAAAGCCTTGTCCAGAGTGTGGAGACAGCTTGATTGTTCTAGGCAAGGGTCCTCCAAACGGGTTCATTAAGTAATCCTACCCTTACCTGGGGGCAATTCTATCAATTGAGGTTTCATAAGACCGGGTTAGGAGGCTTATGTGTACTCTCTCGTCTTTAAATCTTAAAAAAATTAAAAAATAAATCAAAATAAAAAAAATAAATAAAAAAAAAAAAGATTTTCAAAAAAAAAAATCTTAAACAAAAAAATCAAAATTAAAAAAAAAATAAATGAAAAAAGATTTTCAAAAAAAAAATCTTAAAATAAAAAAAAATCTTCAAAAAAAAATAAAAATAAATAATCTTAAAAAAAATATTTTTTTAAAAAAAAAATAATAATAATAAATAAAAATAATAAAATAAAAAAAATAATTTCAAAAAAAAAATCTTCAAAAAAAATAAAAATAAATAATCTTAAAAAACATATATTTTTTAAAAAATAAAAATAATAAAATAAAAAAAATCATTTCAAAAAAAAAAATCTTCAAAAACTCGTCACTTTTGATTTCAGATCTGAGAAATTTTGGTTTCTTCTTTTCTGAGCACTGGCGCTCGCGGAAATCGCCGAGACCGTGTTCAGATTGGAATACCATTTGCTCTCCTTGATGGAACCAATCTTGACATTTCAAAAAAAAAAAAACTCGTCACTTTTGGATTCAGATTCGAGAAATTGTGGTCTCTTCCCTTCTGAGTACTGGCGCTCGCGGAAATCGTTGAGCCCGTATTTGAATCGGAATGCCACCTGCTCTCTTTGAAGAATCCATTTCTGACATTTCAAAACAAAGAATCCCATCTCATGGATGCGATCTCCAACATTTGTGCCTAGCAATACTGGTACGCCCTTTCAGGGTCTACTGTATCTGTGACCGGCACATTTGTAACTCCTACCTTATATGCTTCTTATCTCGAGCAAGCCCTGCTTCTCGATAAGTCGAATTTAGGTTTACAATTGCTTCTAGCAGTCACTGGAACGCTCATTCTGAGCTCACCATACTTGCTGTCAGAACAATTGTACCATCTATGGCTTTTTGCCTTCTTCATGTCGCTTGGGTCATATCCCTTGAGCGATTTGAAAAGACAACCATAGAAATTCCCATTTATGATCATCATATTCTTGTGATTACTAATGGATGTGGTCTTGTTTCAGAACTTTTTCGAAACTAACAATGGCAGCCTTAACCATTATCTTCGATGAGAACAAGCACCAACTCATGCTTCAACAGAAGCAAACCGAGCGCACTTACAAGCGCCCTGCCAGCTGCCGAAGCATCAACTCCCTCGGCAACTCTCCAAACTCCGGGTCGACCTCGACTCCCCGGACTATCTTCTTTGGGACGCTGGGACCATTCCCACTTCCCGAAGAACAAGCTGCGCCTGCTAAAAAGCAGAAGATCGCCTCTCAACGTGTCACTCCCGTGACACCAAAGGCGAGCGCCCAAAAGCCCGAAGCCCGCGGCACCCCCGCGAAGCCTTGACCAACAACCAACCAGGTCTACCCTAAGACTTGGTCTCCAAGACCTTCCCCAAAACAAAGAAGGTCTCAAACCTCCACCAAGCCAGTATACCTGGCCCCACTCAAGGAGAACCAGTTCTACCCTCTTGCCTACATGAAAGAGGAGAGACCCATCTCCAACTTGACTCCCAAGTCAACCCAGCATGAACCGGCTTGCTCCCACAAGCCCAGAATCAGATCACGCATCACCAGGCCTCTACAAGCACCTGCCAAGGCCTACACTCCTTCAGTTCGACCCTTCATCTCTACAGGGGCCGAACTCGAAAGGTTCAAAGCTTCGCTGCAACAGGCAAAGGACCGGGTCCGGATCCTGTCCTTGCCTAGCTACAAAGAAGACAGGCTCGGCTGCTGCGCCCGAGGGAGCACATCCTTCATCGTCAGAGCCCAACCAGAGCTGACCAAAGCTCAAATCGCTCGTCGAGCACGCCGCCGTGCGTCATATCGACAAAAGAGACTAGAGAAGCAAAGGACCCAGCCTCCTACACTTCAAGTCTCCCGCAAATGGGTTGAAAAAGAAAGACCCGACCAAGTTGCTGCCGTCCATATGGTTGGAAAAACCACAAGACGCCAAAGGTCAGCATCAAAAATCCATGTCCGACGTCCGGTGACCCGTAGCGTCACCAGGATACAAAGACATCCCGAAGAATCTCCTGCCCCTTCCAGCCAAGGACGGGAGAGTAATCCTTCATCAAGCTCTTCATAAAAAAGAATGAGCCTCAGCTCAGTCACCAGGACGGTTTCTTCGTTCGAATCTCGAGGGATGAACGTCTTGGCTACAAGTTCTGAGCCACCACCTCAGAATCCACCTCAAGATGATGCGCTCACACGCATCCAGCAGTTGGAACAAGGCCAGCAGAGGATTGAAACTTTGATGGAAAACCTTCTCCTTATTGTCCAAAATCAGGTGAACAATGAGCCTCCTCCGAATCATCGCAATAACGAGGAGAATTGTGAAGAAAATGAGTCACGCGCCCTTACCAAAAAGGACGTAGACAGTATCCTCGCCAAAGCTCAAGAAGAGGATATACTCAAAGAGCATGGGATCAAGCCACCATATCCCTTATGGATGGACTCAGTCCCATTCCCAACAAAATTCAAACATCCTACTCTCCAAACATATACGGGGAAAGGATCAGCCAGACAGCACGTCATCCACTTCAAGATTTTGACGGGAGCTATCGCGGATCAAGATGCACTCAAGATTCGCCTCTTTGCAAGTACCCTAAAAGGTACGGCCTTCGATTGGTACTCCACTCTGCCGGAGAACTCCATTCAGAACTGGGCTATGCTAGAGACACGCTTCCTGACCCACTTCCAAGGTGAGGATCATCCTGTTACTATGGCTCAGCTCTGTAGCCTAAAACAGGGAGAGAATGAGTCAACTTATGACTTCATTCACAAGTGGAAAGCAATGACATACAAATGTTCAGATGTATTGCCACAGGCGTCGCTAGTCGACATCTGCCGAAACAACATGAGAGCTAGAATCCGCTCCATGATCATCGGCAACAAATCAAAAAACCTGGGAGAACTCTTGGAAGCTTCTATGGAAGCTGAAACGGTGATTAAAGACCTCAACAGTCAGAAGTCATCAAGAAAAGAGCCAACTGCCATTGCAACCTCTAAACCAAAGAAGAAAGAGGTCCTCAATGTGCAAACCAAGTCAGCTCCTCAGCAACCAAAGAAAGCTGAAAACAGAGCTGCAGGTAAGAGACCTGAACTCTCTGATGCCTTCAAAGAGCGAGTAGAAAAGAAATACCCGTTCGATGAAGATGTTGACGAAATCTTCGAGGCTCTCGTGGCAAACGGCAAGCTCACCTTGCCTGAACCCAAAAGACCGGGCGATGTTGGCAAAACCAACGATCCTCGGTACTGTCCATACCACCAGATGGTCTCGCATCCTCTCAATCAATGCTTTGTTGTGAGAGAGAAGATCAACGAGATGTGGAAAAACGGAGTCATCACCTTTGACAAAAACTATGGGACTGCCTCCGTCAACATGGTGTCATGTGGACAAACACCAAAATCACCGAAGAAGAAGATCACTACTTCCTTCATGGTGATAAACAAAATTCAAGCGTCCGAGGAACTGGTTCCCTATCCAACACCAGATGGACAACCTATATGGGTACATCCCGATCTCCTAGAAGATGAAAATTGGGAGATCGTGAAAACAAAGCCGACAGCTCAACAGCGAAGGCAGGCTAGGAAACATCTCCTCAGGCTCAAACGGCAAGAGAAGACCCAGCCAAAACAAGAAGTCCATGAAAAGGCAGAGGCCTCCTGTACCACTTCACTCGGGGCAACAGAAACGTCCCTTCCAGAGACTTCAAAGGCGGTAAGAAACTTCACTCTCAGTGATTTCATGCCACCTCAATTCAGAAAAGAAGCCATGCAGGGGGCATCATACTCTTGCAACTCGGTAGTTGGATTCTCCATTGATGGATACGAGTCCAGCGACACCGAAAATGGATTCGAGCCCAACTACACCGGCGAGTGGGAGGAATCTCTTGAAACAGGAGAGTATCTCTCCGACGAAGAATGGGTTCCTGAAACTCACCTTATGCCAGTAATCTGGTATAACCCCTTACAGCCACAAGGATCCTGGTCTGATGATGAGGAAGACCAAGAGGCTGTACAAGAAAATGCTGTTGAACCAGCACCCGTCGTTGCTCCAGTGGAAATCAACCATGTTGAGCCACAAATAGCAGACGAAGAAGAAGATTTGGCTCCCATGCCTGATCTTGAAGAATATGCGAGGATCTTGCAGCATCTCGCTCTAGAACAAGAGCAAGACCGCGTCAACGAGATTCCTCACAATCCAGAGCCGGAAGTCCCTGAAGCCCACCAGGTACCTCCTCCCTCAACTCCTGAAAATGGAGAAAATTGCTGGGTAGACGATCCTCTTACATCTAAGGATGAGTCTGACTCCGAGCAGACAACGTCTCCTTTAAGAGTTGCCTGTAATGTGATAATTCGGGATTATAGCCCTTCCGATGCATCATCTGATGAGATCACTTACACACCGGCGACACCTAGCACCATATCTTCTGGGGCTACCTCGTCTCGCGTGACTTTCACAGAGATGACACCCTCTCAGGCTTCGTCCCCTGAGACTGTGACTTCAGAACTCACGCTCTTCCCGACTCATCATCATGAAGAAAACCCAACTTGGGATGATGGATGGGTCAACGAAGAAGAAAAGCTGCTGGATGCTGTTCAGGACTCTCTCCCGGAAAATGCTCCATGCAACACAATCACTGAGGATGGCAATTCTGCTGCAGACGCATCCTCAGTAAATGAGAAATGAAAGCCTCTTGATCCTGAGGACAATCTTCCAAGCGAAGACCCTTCTCAAGAAGCTCTCGAAGTTGGTAGAGGCACCCACTCGGGCCGGGACTACCACAAAAATTACAACCAATCTTCCTTTACTTATGTAAATCCTTCGGGAAAAGATGTTGTAAGCGCCCCCAGTGGCAACAATGATGAACATGCAGGCCCTAAGGAGGCTTTCAAGTATGATTTGATCGAGCACTTCAAACACATACCTGCACGACTGCACATCCTGGATTTATTACGAATGTCTCCACGCACTCGTGATAATCTCATCTCAGAATTACAAAAACTGAATGAGGATGTCGACAAACATGCCCCGCAAGTCCTCCAAATTGAAATGGACTACCGGGTCAAAAACTCTGAAACTTCCTCAAAGGGAGAAAAGAAAACTGAGGGATCATGCATTGAATGCCTCTCGGTGCAAAAAGCAGCCAGTGCAACCATCGCCTTCACAAAGGACGACCTCCTACTTGGCGAAGCAAGGCACAACCGACCCCTGTACTTCACAGGGTACATCAAGGAAATGCCTATACACAGAGTTCAGGTCGACCCAGGTTCTGCACTCAACCTCATCTCCACTTCGGCTCTCGAAGAGTTGGGCATCCCACCCAGCAAGCTAAGCCACACATCTGTATCTATCTTTGGATACGATGGGAGTACTCAAAGGCCTATCGGCAAAATCAGGTTCAAATTGCAGATCGGTGATCTTATCTCTGAAGTCACTGTGTATGCAATAAAAACCCCTTCATGCTACAACATCCTTCTCGGACGTCCTTGGATACACGAGAATGGTGTTGTCCCTTCAACTCTACATCAATGCATCAAGTTCGTCGGCGACGACGGCATGGTACATCGAGTCTTTGCGGACAGAAAACCTTTCAAAGGTAAAGAAGTCCACTTCGCAGATTCCCAGATGTATGAAGGAGAAAAAGAAGAAGAGGAAATAGCACCCCCTGCTGAAAATCTCCAGAAAGATAAAGGCAAGGCTCCTCAAAAATCACCGGAAGAAAACAAACCCTCCGGCAAATTAGAAGAGAGTAGTCAATCTCTCTTCGTCATCTCCCTCAAATCTTCAAAACCTTTGGTCATCACAACCAGAGTGAAGAAGGCAAAGCAAAAGCCTGGGGGCAAATTTGTTGTCTCTTTCGTGTCTATCAAGCAAGACACGGATTCGGACTTAGAGCCAGAAGACGACACCTCGTCAAGCCAAGCTGACACTCAGCATGTTCAGCCTGCTCTCACTCCGATGAAGACACTGCTGATGTAGAAGATCCTACGTCTGCTACCTTTGTTGTCCCGACATTATCACCAAAGCAAAGGCCGATCTTCTTCCATAGATCGGACGCTTCTTCATCAAATTCCATGCTGGAACCTTTCCAAAATGAAGGTATGCCTCAGCTATCTCTATATAGTCCTGTGGCACAAGCAATTATGAAGAAAATGGGCTATGACGCTCAAAACCCAGTCGGTTTGGGAGAAAGACGCGGTATTCTCACGCCATTGGAGCTCGCCTTGACCAAAAGCCAGCTGGAAGATTGGAGACTCTACGGTCATGTAGAAAAGTCTTCATATGGGTTAGGGTATGATCCCGACACTCCTCTGAGACAGTTGACACAAAGGCTTAAAAGTCGTTTTACCGACCAAGCCTCAACATCTCAAGTCCATGAAGACATCGATCTCCCTGGATATCTCTTTAAAGAGTTACCTGACAAAGATCCAGGAAGCTCATCCAATTGGTACGATTTCTCTGATGATAAAGAGGAATCGTCCGATAATACAGACTTGTGCTATTCTGACCCAGAAGAACCCTCGTCTCCAAAAGAAATACCAGACTCAACAGGCGATTGGGACTATCTCATAGCAAGCCTTGAGGAGATCACCAATCAAGAAAATCCATGGAAAGGAACAGAGCCTTGGTCTGTTAATGCAGTTGAAACTCCAGAAGGTTTCGTTGAGTTGGAAGCCTCCGAAAATATTGTGGAGGAACCACCTTCGAACCTTCCGACAGAAGATCCTGTTGAAAAGATAGACTTGGGAACACCAGATAACCCACGTCCTGTATTCATAAGCAAGAATATAAAGGATGATGAGTTACCCGAGTATATCGCTTTTCTTCGTGAGTTCGTTGATTGCTTTGCATGGTCCTATGCTGAAATGCCTGGTTTAGACCCCAAAGTAGCAGTCCACAAACTCAATCTTCAAGAAGACATCAAGCCTGTCAAACAAGGCCAAAGAAGATTCCGTCCAGATGTGATGGATAAAATTGAACAAGAAGTTCAAAAACTCAAAAGCGTTGGCTTCATTCGTGAGGAACAACATCCAGAGTGGTTGGCCAATATTGTCCCCGTGACAAAGAAAACTGGGCAGATCAGAGTCTGTATTGACTATAGAGACTTGAATGGCGCTTGCCCTAAAGATGAATTCCCGCTCCCCATACCGGAGGTGATGATTGACAATACCTGCGGATTCGAGCGAATGACATTCATGGATGGCTTCTCTGGTTACAATCAGATAAAGATGCATCCCGAGGATGAAAAACACACTTCATTTCGGACTCCGTTTGGCGTGTATTGCTACACTGTCATGCCATTTGGTCTGAAAAATGCTGGTGCCACATATCAGAGGGCTATGATGAAAATATTCCAAGATATGCAGCACAAGACGGTCGAATGTTACGTTGATGACCTCGCCGTCAAAAGCAGAAGAAAAGAAGACCATCTCAAAGATCTTCGGGAAGTCTTCCTCCGACTTCGCAAACACAAACTGCGGATGAATCCTCTAAAATGCTTCTTCGGCGTCTCGTCGGGTAAGTTTCTCGGATTCCTTGTTTGGAAAGCTGGAATAGAACTTGACCCCATAAAAGTCAAGGCTATTCTAGAAATGCCCTCTCCAAGAACCTTGAGAGAATTAAAAGGGCTTCAAGGGAGATTGGCCTACATCAGACGGTTCATCTCCAATCTTTCGAGGAAATGCCGTCCATTCTCTCGATTGATGAAAAAGGGTGTAGACTTTGTCTGGGATGCCGACTGTGAAGCCGCATTTCAAGATATCAAGTCATACCTGACCAAACCTCCAGTGTTAGCTGCCCCTGCCACTGGAAAACCATTCATCTTGTACACAAGAGCCCTTGATCACTCTCTGGGTGCTCTGCTTGCACAAGAAAATGATGAAAGAAAAGAAGCTGCTCTATACTACCTCAGCCGCATGCTAGTAGGTGCAGAGCATCGCTACTCTCCAGTCGAAAAAGAATGCCTTGCAGTGATGTTCGCCGTACAAAAGCTACGTCACTACTTGCTTTCCAACACAGTCTACCTGGTCTCGAGGATCAACCTCTTGAAGGTCCTTGTCACGAAGGCCGGTTCTCTCAATGCCCGACTGGCAAAATGGTCCATCCTCTTGTCATAATTTGATATTAGGTATGTTCCACAAAAAGCAATCAAAGGCCAAGCTCTAGCAGATTTCCTTGCAGAGCATCCATTGCCTAAAGATTCACCACTCAGAGATGATCTCCCAGACGAACCTGTCTACAACGTGGAGACTTCCTCACCAAATGCCTCCTGGGACATGTACTTTGACGGTGCAACCAGGACAAATGAAAACAGAAAGCTGATCTCGGGAGTTGGCATCCTCTTTGTTAGCCCCGACAAATGCATGATTCCACACGCTTTCTCGCTACTGGAACCATGCACAAACAATGCAGCTGAATACCAAGCTCTGATCCTAGGATTGGAACTCGCCATCGAATCCGGTATCATTATGCTGGAAGTCTTTGGAGACTCTCAACTGATCGTCAACCAGATGAATCAGAAATATGAAGTCAGGAAGCCCGATCTGCTGCCTTATTACAACAAGGCACAATCGCTTCTGCAAAAGTTTGACATCTGCAACATCACCCACATTCGTAGAGGTGAAAACATCCGTGCAGATGCCCTGGCCGGACTTGCCGCATCAATGGCGATCCAGGAAGGGGAAAACATGCAAATTACAGTGTGCGAGAGAAGGATCCTCCCTCCTCTTAACACACACCAAGCAGTTGCTGAATGCCACCGAGTGGTTGGAAGTCGGATCTCTATCCTTCAAACTTCAATCGGCGACTGGAGGGATCCGTTCATTGATTACACTATGTTCGGAATCCTACCTGAAGATCCAAAAGAACGGGTAAGCATCCAAAGGCG
The DNA here is from genome assembly GCA_028538565.1 of Umbellularia californica. Lineage (NCBI taxonomy): Eukaryota > Viridiplantae > Streptophyta > Magnoliopsida > Laurales > Lauraceae > Umbellularia > Umbellularia californica. The sequence continues at coordinate 74,641,570 of JAPQWN010000002.1, read as the reverse complement.
AGCCCCAAACTTTCATCTGGATATTCCTTCAAAAATCCTCTACAGGAAATCCTTCAACGGAGTACTTCTACGCTGCTTGTCACAACAAGAGGCCGAAGAAACACTCAAAGAAGTTCATGCTGGTCTTTGTGGAGCCCATCAGGCAGGTCCTAAGCTCTATGATTAGATAAAAAGGTTAGGTTACTATTGGCCTACCATGGTTGCTGATGCAATGCAATTTGCCAAACGCTGCCAGCTATGCCAAGTTCACGGAGATTACATTCACATGCCTCCGGAATGGCTGCATCCTACAGCAATCTCATGGCCTTTTGAAGCATGGGGCATGGACATCATAGGTCCTATCTCTCCCCCTTCAAGCAAAGGTCATCGCTTCATCTTCGCCGCTACGGATTATTTCTCCAAGTGGTCAGAAGCATTTGCGTTCAACGAAATGAAGACCTCATCAGTTCTTCAATTCCTACGCACCAACATCATTTGTCGTTTCGGCATACCCAAGAGATTCGTCCATGATAACGGACCACAATTCCGGGATCATCGATTCTACAGGTTTTGCGACAAATACAAAATTCAAAGCTGTCCTTCGACTCCATACAATCCGGCAGCAAACGGATTAGCAGAAGCCTTCAACAAGACACTCTGCAAAATCCTCAAGAAAATGGTCTCTAGTCACAAAAGAGACTGGAGCGACAAACTGTCTGAAGCTTTGTGGGCCTATCGAACCACCGTTCGAGGACCAACCCATAGCACACCATTCTCCTTGGTCTATGGATGCGAAGCTGTTGTGCCCCTAGAGGTACAAATTCCTTCTCTGAGGGTATCTCTACAAAATGACATGACTCAAGAAAGCAATGCGAAATTGCGACTCCATGAGCTGGACAATCTCGATGAGAGACGGCTCGAAGCTCGACAAAGCATTGAACTTTCCCAAGCACGCATGGCAGGATCTTTTGACAAAAAGGTCAGGCAACGCGCCTACAAAAAGGGTGACTTGGTTCTTGCGGTAAAAAGACCAATGGTCTTCGCACACAATTCCAAAGGCAAATTTGAACCAAAATGGGAGGGACCCTACGTCATCGACAAAGTCTTCTCCAACGGCGCATATGCCCTCCTAAACATGGAAGGCGACAGATGTATGCTGCCTATCAACGGCAAGTTCTTGAAGCGGTACTACCCTTGAAGACTTACCCAACTGGGTAAGAGCAATGCCTGTATGGCCAAAACCTGTTCTCAGGTACTCGCTCGTCAAACCCACTCTCTTTAGAATTTTCATATCAAATGTCAAAATTTCTAGAGATTCAAAAACAATGCTTACTTTTACCGTTTCATTGTTCAAAAAAAAAAAACAAAAAATCCAAGTTTAGGAGCCTCTCCCTGACTTAACCAAAACTTTCGATCCTTGAACCAAAATTCATGGTTTGAAACAAAAGTCCGGATTCAGGGATTTCCACCCTAGTCCACCTTACCTTTTACCGCCAAATGGTTCTAGGTCAAAATTTACGACCCTCGTGTCTTTAAACAAAAAAAATGGTTTTTCAAAAATCGTGGGGAAACGACATCAAAGTCAGTACCCGCAAAACAAAAATTTTGAAAAAAAGCAAGGATGCGACATTCCATCGATACTTGCACCCAAAATCGCAGGGAAGCGACATTTCGTCGATACTTGCAAAATCCAAAAACCGTGGAGAAGCAACAAACCAGTTGATATCCACAACCCAATTTCAAAAATCGTGGAGATGCAACATACCAGTTGCTATCCACAACCCAAAATTACAAATGGTTCGAGAAAACCTCAAATTTCAAAAATCGCGGAGAAACGACATCAAGTCAGTACCCGCAAAACCAAAAGTCTTGGGAAAAGCAGGGAAGCGACGCTTAGTCGATATTTGCACCCCAATTCGCGAGGAAGCGACATTCCATCGATACTTGCAAAACCTAACCCGCGAGGAAGTGACATTCCATCAATACTCGCAAAACCGAATGAGCAAGGAAGCGACATTCCATCGATACTTGCAAGACCATTCAGCGGGGAGGCGACATTTAGTCGATACCTGCATTTTGAAAACCAAAACTCGGCTATAAATGCCAAAATCCGGCTATAAATGCCAAAACAAAATTTCCGGCTATAAACGCCAAAACCGGCTTTCATGCCAATAAAACAAAACTTGGTTTTCAAAAAAATCGGCTATAAATGCCACACAAAAAAAACTGACTCTCATGTCAAAACCGGCTATAAATGCCACAAACCGGCTATCAATGCCACGAAAAATTGGCTTTCACGCCGACAAACCAAAACTTGGCTTTCAAAAAATGGCTATCAATGCCACAAAACCGGCTATAAATGCCACAAATTGGCTATCAATGCCACCAAACTGGCTGTAAATGCCACAAAAATCCGGCTTCCGTGCCAACCCAAATTTTGGCTTTTACGCCATAAAATTTCGGCTTCCATGCCATCTCAAAATCGGCTTTCACGCCACAACCAAAATCAGGCTCCCATGCCAAAACAATTATTTGACAAAAGATTTTCACAAAATGACAAAGCTTTTGATCAAATCCCATTTAGCAATTGCTTTCATCACAAAAAGATTTGAGTGAGCGTAGGGAACAACAAAAAAAAAAGGTACCAAAAAAATACATGTGGTACCAAAGCAAAAAAAAAAAAATAAAATAAAATAGAAAGTGTTCACAAGCACTACAAAAAAAAAAAAGAAAAGTACCAAAAAAAATACATGTGGTACCAAAAAAAAAGAAAGTGTTCACAAGCACTACAAAAAAAAGAGTACCAAAAAAATACATGTGGTACCAAAAAAAAAAGAAGAATGGTTTCTGCTATAAAAAATCAGGAGCTCAGCCAAAAATGGTCTCCAGCCAAAGCTTCAGCTCCTCAAGCAAACTTTTGGCCTCAGCCGTCAGAGTTTCCAAGGCACGCTTCTTCAGGAACTTGCCATGAGATGCTGGCGAATGCCGTAACCCTTCTTTTACACCGGGAAGCTCTTCCCCAGCAGTTTGCCATCGTTCGTTTTCTAGAGTCCTCCTCTCGAGAACTTGACCGGCATCTGCAACCCTGCGGATCAGAGTACTCTCCCTCTCACGAGCCTCTGTTATAGCAGCCCACTTCGCATCGACTTGTGCCTTCAAATGCTCAAGACGTTTCCTGGCCTCCTCAACTTCCCTATCAAGGACGTTAAGGTCATGCCTCAATCCGATGATGGCTAGCTCTTCCTTGTTCTTCTCCCGAACTAGCTGCTTCTTGCTTTGTGTAGCCTCATTCAGGTCAGACTTAGCTTTATCAGCAGGGTCCAAGAACATCTCCTTGAAGAATTGGTCGTCAGGGAAACCCATGGTCTCAAACCACTTGTCACCCAGTGCAATGATCCTATCAACGATCGCCCTGGCACCTGTGACATCCAGACCAACCTCTTCGGTGTCGGTCAGAATCTCCTGTACATGTGGGATCATGCCAAATCCTGCCTCCAAGTGTCCAGAAAGGAGAGTCTTGACCCAAGAACTCAAAACCCGAGCTAGCACCTTCTTCGCAAATTGAAGAGACGAACTGGATGAAGATTCACCCTTCTCCGCTGATCGGCTGCTCATGTCATGTCCCATTGGAAGAGTAACAAAAGAACTCTTTTCACTTGGAGCCACTGGAGAGGGAATCTCAACACGAGGCATCTCCTCAATCATGTCAGAACTGGTCTCTACCTCCGGATCGACCTCTGGCATCCCTTGCTCTGGTTCTGAAGAAAGCGATGGACTCTCTTCTGTCACTTCAAAACCTGCAAATGAAACACAAAAAGGTATGAATATGATCCTGTTCAAAAAAAAATCATCAGGGACATCACTACAAAGTACCTTCTTCGACGACTGGCGGAACACTCTCTTCCTCCATGAACTCATCAGAAGCATCATCAACATTTGGATCCATTGATAGTTCAAAGTCATCGGAATCCTGTGGCAAGTCAGCTGAAAAGAAAAATGTTAGCAAATCAAGTCACAGGCAAAAAAAAAAAAAAAAAAAAAGAGAAAGCGAAAGAAGTTATACCAATTGGAGATTCTGGAATCATTCCAGAGTCCCTCGGTTCTTCTTCAGATGCCATAACCGGCTCCATCACTGCCTCATCGGTCGGAACCTCAGGCATCGGCAAGTCTTCATCCTCTGCTAAAAAAAAAAAAGCAGCAGCAGGGTGAGAAAACAAATCAGAACATGGAAAGCCCCATGAAAGAAGCAGAAAAAGGAAAAGGAGGAATCATACCTTCACCGATGGTCTCTTCTTCCCGAATCCTCTTCTCCGGAGGTTCGTCAGCTTCCCCTGGCACCTCCTCATTGACAGTGAGAGGGACTTCCACATTAGGAGAGTCTTCGTGCCGCCCCGTGTGACGCTGACTCCTCCTCCTCTTCCTACCTCTACGGGTTCGCTTCCTAGAAGAACCCGCCCCACTATCAGAGTCAGGTTTCTCACTTGACTCCTCATTGGATGGTCTGCTCTTGCCAGTAGACTCCACGGAAGCTCGTCTCTGTGCCGCTTGCATCCAAGCGTCGAGTTCAGCTTCCTCCTGTTCTAGCTGCTCCAAAGCCTCATCAGGTACTTCCCGAACAGCTTCAGAACCAATGACGCCCTGGTCACCGAGAAAGCCTATCTTGTGCTTCTCTCCAGAAAGGAAGGCCCAAACTTCCTCTCGCCGGACGCCATCCGACTTTCCAGTACCTTTCCCCGAAGACAGCTTTACATCAAGCTCCTTCTTGGAAAGCCCCCGATATGCCAAAAAGCTCTCCGCGAACCACTTCGTGAAGCCGGCAGTTCGGAAAGTCGACAGCTCAGGATAAGAGATCGTGGCAATAGTGTCTTCAGCACTATAAAAAGCCCATGCATTTCTGCCATCCTGTAAACCCCCAAAACGCTTCACCATACTCGAAGGCGCTCCAACAACGCCTTGAGAGAAGCCCAACTGAAGCGCAAAGCGAGAAGGTACATACGGCTGGATGTCGACGAAAAGATGTCTGCGGTACACCATCATGCCGACTCGTATGCTGAAAAGCCACTCCTTCTCTGCATTGGTCAAAGGGTAATGCCTTCCCGACCCTGCTCTGGTAGAGTCTCGGGAGGCACCAAAATCAAAAGCCTTCTTCCGCAACTCCGGAGAAAGCTTCACTGAAGACTGTCCCATCTCGACGTCCCTGAACCGTCGGATCCTCATGCGGGCAAACAAAAGTGATTCAGATATGGCTTTTCCCTTAGCCAATCGAATCATCAGAGGATCATCATCCTGTGCAGCACCCAGCTGGTGGAAGCCAGGACAGTGGTATACAAACCACGAATAAAAGATATGGGCTGAAAATACCCTATTCATAGGGAGCCCAAGCCGAACCAAGAAAGCAGCAGCCTGCAGTTCGGTACACAGGTAGGAGTAAAGAGCGGGCACCAAAGCAAGCCGCTCTCCAAACGCCATCTGACAAGCCGGAAAAATACAATGCGGCCTGATGTGCGTCCCATCTCCACCAGCAAAAATAGCCTCACCCAGCCAAAAAGTGAGGTAAACAGCAAGATCTCTCCGCAGTGTAATGTCAGAACAAATGGCATCTGTGCTCGCGAAGAAACCCTTCAACTCTTCCTGCATGGCCGAAGTCTTCTTCCTGTCTTTCCGGGTCATGCTATCAGAAGGTTCTCCACCGTCGAAGAAGTTAGGGAACGAAGAGCCACAACTCTTCCAACTGCTGGATCTTACTTTCGAGCCCTCCTTCAAAAAATCATAGAAGGCGACGAGCTGAAAGTATAGGAGCCTGAACTCCTCTGACTGCTCTTCAAGGACGCTGTCAATCGGCATGAACTCCTCGTAGAGTTTGCCAAGGATGGGCAATCCAGTAATTGATGGAACGCGCTCCGAGGCGCCGTGGGGCGGCTACCGGGGTCGGCGGAACGTGGGAGTCCGTCGGGTCCGACCCTTTCGCGCCCTGGCGGGCCCTGAAGCGTGCATCAACATTTCTTTTGTGTGGGTGTGCCAGATTTTCTATTTTACTTGGAATTGCAAGTGGTCATCCGGAGATCAACCTTCGCAAGTAAAAAGGAAATCAACTTCTTTCAAGTTTTCCATTGCACAAATATTTAAGAAAAGAGACATTTTCTTGGTTTGCCGTGAAAGGCGATTTTGTTTGGCATTTATAGCCGATTTTGGCGTTTATAGCCGATTTACAATTCTCATCAATAATGAAAGACAAGAGTTGTGATTTTTGTCTCTTTTAGAAAAATACAAACTACAATGAAAAGCAAGAAAAGGAAGATCTAACTTTTCAGGAGATTGTGGGGGACTCGTTCAGATTGACGGTCGCAAGCCATGTATGGGCTTCGCCATCATCCATGCAGATGAGAACAGAAGATGCTCTTGATTCGCTTGGCTTGGCTATAACATCAGGTTTTTAGAGGACAAAGACCAAGAGAAGGTCCTATGTCCAATAAAAAGCTAAGTAGACGGGCTGAAAAGCCACGTCTAAGCCATTGGAGGCAGCAGGAGAAGGCAAGGACCTTGGGGGGGTGCCCCCCAAGGGACTTTTGTCACCTTGTAGTGGTGGCCGGTGCAGAACTTCAGCAGAGTTTTTCTCTCTTTTTCTTTCTCTCAGATCTCTTTCTGATCTTTTTTTTCTGATCCTCTGATTTTCTCCTCTTTTTTCCGATCTCAATTTCAATGGAATGCTCTCCTATTTATAGGCTTTTGGTAGCCATTTAGGAGGGTTTATGAGCCTTAATGGCTTTAATGGGAGGAGTTACAAGATTTATTTCTTGATTTTGTAACTCCTTTTTCCTTGAATCTGATTGGCCGATGGAGATTAAGGGCTTTTAATCACCTTAATTACCATAATGGGAGGAGTTTCATGGTTTAAATGCCATGAATCAATTGACTTGTAACTCCCAAATGCTTGCTTCTGATTGGGCCGTCCAAAGAAATGAATTAATGACTGCAATAAAGCTAGTCAATTAACCACATTAATTGGTCGCCGAGCAGTCGAAGAGTCGCGGGCCATGCCGTGTCTTCTGGAATTCTTCTGGCGATGATCATCGATGGATCTACATGCTGATCGACATCGGATGAACATGTAACTTCAGACATTGATAGCTAAGAGTGGGCCGGTGACATCTGTCTTGTCGATTTCACGATCGGTCGGACAGAAAGTGCACTTTCTTGGTCGACCGGTTGGCGATCTTGGAGCGATCAATGATGATTTTATGCTTTTGGAGGTTGACCCGTGATTTTGACGGATGTCGGAGGATATGAGTCAATTTCAAGCACTAAAAATCACATTTTCAGGAAACCACAGGGGCCAAAGTGCGCGAAACGCGAAAAAAAGACGGAAAAAACGGGTCACCGACGGAAAATCCGGTGACCCGGACCTCCATGGTCGCCGGCGACCATGGGCCATGGTCGCAGGGGCCTGCGACCATGGGCCATGGTCGCAGGGGTCTGCGACCTTGGGGGATTTTTCCCCTTCGGAGCCCGTTTTGCGGTCGTTTTGAGGTCTTTTTCGTCGCCGTTTTCTTCTGTATTTTTCTTGACATTTCTTTTCATTTATTGGCTTGATTTCCCTGTAGAAAACCTGATGAGAATCCTTGCATTTTTAGAGTGCAAAGTTTCCAATTTTCCGGGAAAGCCGAAGACTTTGTCGCGTAGAGCTGCTGATTTTCCGCCAGAAGCTGAAACTTGGTCAAACGATGTCGGAATGACCTGAAATTTGAGGTGAAGCCTCCTGAGCAATAAATAAGACCAACCATAGGCTTTTGTTTGAGTTTTGAAGCCGTTTGGGGTCCCATCGATGCTTCACTTGATTTTGCTGCGGGGAAAATGCCGAGCGTTGATATGTGGCCAAACGATGTCCGATTGACCTGAAATTTGACGGGGAGCCTATTGGAGTCATTTTGAGACGTTCCATGGGCTCCGTTTTGGATGTCATGGTCCCGGGTTGCTCCGCCGCCGGTAGGCTTGATTTTCTCTCGGAGCATCGAAACCTGGTCAAATGTTGTCGGAATGACCTGAAATTCGAAGTGCAGCCTTTTGGAAGCATGTTGAAGCCACTCATGCACTTGGTTTGATGAGCGAAGGCTTCGGTGGTTCCCGCCGCCGGGAGGCTTGATTTTGCTGCTCGAGCATTGATGGAGGGTCAAACGTTGTCGGTTTGACTTGAAATTTGGCATAGAGCCCTTTTGAGACATGCTGGAGTCATCTGTAGGCTTTGATCGAAGTTTTGACGTCTCCGATGATGTCGCTGCCGAGAGCTCCCGTTTAGCTGTCGGAGCAGTGAAGTTAGGCCAAATGTTGTCGAAATGGCCCGAAACTTCATGTGTACTCTTCTCTTGGCTATCTTGAAGGATCTTGCAGTTTTTGTTTGATTCTGACAAGATTTGATTTTTTGGAGAAATTGCATTGCCTATTTATGGCGGGTTGCGACTTCATGCAGCTTTCTTGATGTTGAAGAGGCAAAGTGACATTTTTGGTGTCAACAAATGCCCCCTCGAGGTACAGCGACGAGTTGCTTGACTTTTGTAGTCGATGTGCCTCGAAGAGATTTTTGAAGGAGAGCTTGTGTCTTGACCAAGAGTCTTTGAGCAATCTTTCCTTTGGTAGAATAGCCTTTGAGCTTCCAGGGGAATTTTATGGTAGTGAAAGGAATCACACACCATCTCGAGGCAAAGTTTTGAAGATGACATCAGGGATGTGGATTTGGGTTTCTGTTTTTGATCTTGTGACCTAACCGACTATATATGGCAGGTTAGGGGATCGGGTTTTGGTTTTGACCTTGTGACCCAACAAGCTGTATGTGGCAAGTTGGGGGATCATGATTTGGTTTTGGTTTTGGTCTTGTGACCTAACAAGCTGTATGTGGCAAGTTAGGGGACCAGGATTTGGTTTTTGGTCACTCTTTGGGACTGTGTGGGTCCATTGGAGTGGTTTGGATTTTTGTGGAATGTCAATTTCAAGATTTTGGCTCAATTTGGTATATGAGGCTGGATGGTTTGATTTTTGGAAGCTCATGGGGCTTGGGATTTTTTGTATGGTTCAATCAACTCAAAAGAGGCATGAAACCATTTTTGTATGCTCTTGGTAAGAGGGATTTTTTTTTTCTGACTAAAAGCCCATTTTTTTTTTTTTTTAGTGCCTAGGTGGTCAAACCTGGCTCATATGGGCTAACCCATGGGACCTTAAGCTTTTTAGGATGGCTTAGATCTCATGTGGGGCCATTTTTATAAAGAATATCTAAAGATATCTCATTTGGATAGAGAATATCTAAAAATATCTTTATGGGAGAGAATCTCTCAAAGACATCTTTCTTTTTGGGAAAGAATCTTTCTAATTCATTCTCTTTTGGTAAGGTTACTAATTAGTAACACTTACCTTTCTTTTTTGTTTCCTTCTTTGATTTGCTCTCTCCTATAAAAGCAAGGAGGAGGCTAGATCTCTTGCCCTTATTGCTTTCTTTTGCAACAATCTCAAGAGAGCTCCAAGACCAAGAGTTCTTCTTCTTCAAGGATCTTCAAGCTTTTTCCTTCTTCTTCTCCGTCAATGGCTTCAAGTAAGTTTTCTCTCTTTTTCTTTCAAGAAAACTCTATGTAGAGAATAGGATGGTAAAAAAGAAAGTTTCTCTTCTTTTTTTTTTCTTTCTTCTTTTTTTTTTCTTTTTCTTTTCTTTCTATTCTTCTTCTCTTTTTTTTTTTTTCTTTTCTTTTCCACGTGATTTCATTTTTTTCACGTTTTTTTTTTCTTTTTTTTTTGTGGGCCGTACGGACAGATCCGTACGGATCTGGTCCGTACGGCCACGTGGCCTGATTTTTTTTTTTTTTTTTTTTTTGTTTTGAAAGTTTCTCTTTTTTTTTTCTTTTCTTTCTCCCTCTTTTTTTGAGAAAGTTTCTTTTTTTTTTTTTTTTTTTAGCTCATCATGATAATGCGTTTTTATGCAAATCTAGATGTTCATGCATGTACTTTTTGTAAATTGAATTGAGTAGCATGATGTGATAGCATACCTGAAAATCTTTGCAAATTTGGGAATTTGGAGCTCGCAGCGATGTTGAGCCCTTCTTGATTTTGCGGAGATTTTGAGGTTTCGAAAGTTTGGAGTTTCGGAGCCCGCAGAAATGTTGAGCCCATCTTCAAACTTTCTATTTCCGTCGGGGTATTTCCTTTTTCTTTGGAATTGCCCCGGAGTCATGCCAAAATTTCGCCAGATTTTGGGTGGGACAAAGTGACCCTTTTTTTTTTTTTTTTTTTAGCGAAATCCTGTCATTTTGATGACGATCTTTTTCTTTTCCAACCTTTGCAGGTGGTTCCTCCAGAGCGAACAAGGGTAAAGAGCCTGCTACAAGCGTACCTCGTCGATCTGCTAGATCTTCCAATGTGGCCGTTCAGCAGGCCTGGGAGAAGGTCCAGTTTGTTGAGAAGAACTTGGAAGAGTGCGATTCCCTCAATCGCGATGAGATGAGACAGCGATTGATCGCTCTCAAGAATGAGGAATTCTATAAGATCATGGTAAGCAACCGTCCTTGGGTTATGGACGATCTGAGGGTTTTACCCAAGCCTACCTTCTTCTTTGGAGATGCAGTCCCTGACGACTTGACATACCAAAGGAGATGTTTTCAGTTCTCTTACACAGCAGATGGTGAAGAGAAGACTGTTTCTACCCGGTCGTCTTTTGACCGGACCATCTCGATCCTGAGCCTTTCTCCCACGTGCCCTAAGAGGGAAGATCCTCCGAGCTGGGTGAAGAGGACCAGTGTGATCAAGACCGGGGTTTTTGTTGGTGGACCTTCCGGTTTTGCAGAGAAGCCACCTGTCCGTATGGACATGTTGATGCCAGCCAGCGGCTACCAGGGCTCTGATTATCCGTCGGTCGATTTGAGACCGGTGGGCCATGGCGTTTTCAGCGGTGACGGCAGTACTTGGGTGAAGCCTTTTCGACTTCGTGGCCGTTTCAATGCTGACTCCGATTGGAAGTCATGGACTGACCACACCTTGCTGATTGGGGGCGCCGTTTTGAAGGAAGCCGGGATTTTTGACGCGGTCCGCACTTTTAGGGAGACCGTGACTTTTTCCGATGATGCCTTCATGGCTATGTTGGAGTCTTTCCTCCCTCAGACCAATACCTTCGTTGTCACGAATGGTGAGGTTGGTTTTTCTCTGAAGGAGTTGAGTGCTATTACTGGATTGCCCATCCTTGGCAAACTCTACGAGGAGTTCATGCCGATTGACAGCGTCCTTGAGGAGCAGTCAGAGGAGTTCAGGCTCCTATACTTTCGGCTCGTCGCCTTCTATGATTTTTTGAAGGAGGGCTCGAAAGTGAGATCCAGCAGTTGGAAGAGTTATGGCTCTTCATTCTTCAACTTCTTTGACAGCAAAGAGTCTTCTGATAGCATGAGCCGGGAAGACAGGAAGAAGACTTCGGCCATGCAGGAAGAGTTGAAGGGTTTCTTCGCGAGCACAGATGCCATTTGTTCTGACATTGCATTGCGGAGAGATCTTGCTTTTTACCTCACTTTTTGGCTAGGTGAGGCTATTTTTGCTGGTGGAGATGGGACGCACATCAGGCCACATTGTATTTTTCCGGCTTGTCAGATGGCGTTTGGAGAGCGGCTTGCTTTGGTGCCCGCTCTTTACTCCTACCTGTGTACCAAACTGCAGGCTGCTGCTTTCTTGGTTCGGCTTGGGCTCCCTATGAATAGGGTATTTTCAGCCCATATCTTTTATTCATGGTTTGTATACCACTGTCCTGGCTTCCACCAGCTGGGTGCTGCATAGGATGATGATCCTCTGATGATTCGATTGGCTAAGGGAAAAGCCGTATCTGAATCACTTTTGTTTGCCCGTATGAGGATCCGACGGTTCAGGGACGTCGAGATGGGGCAGTCTTCAGTTAAGCTTTCTTCGGAGTTGCGGAAGAAGGCTTTTGATTTTGGTGCCTCCCGAGACTCTACCAGAGCAGGGTCGGGAAGGCATTACTCTTTGACCAATGCAGAGAAGGAGTGGCTTTTCAGCATACGAGTCGGCACGATGGTGTACCGTAGACATCTTTTCGTCGACATCCAGCCGTATGTACCTTCTCGCTTTGCACTTCAGTTGGGCTTCTCTCAAGGCGTTGTTGGAGCGCCTTCGAGTATGGTGAAGCGTTTTGGGGGTTTGCAGGATGGCAGAAATGTATGGGCTTTCTATAGTGCTGAAGACACTACTGCCACGATTTCTTATCCTGAGCTGTCGACTTTCCGAACTGCCGGCTTCACGAAGTGGTTCGCGGAGAGCTTTTTGGCATATCGGGGGCTTTCCAAGAAGGAGCTTGATGTAAAGCTGTCTTCTGGAAAAGGCATTGGGAAGTCGGATGGCGTCCGGCGAGAGGAAGTTTGGGCCTTCCTTTCTGGAGAGAAGCACAAGATAGGCTTTCTCGGTGACCAGGGCGTCATTGGTTCTGAAGCTGTTCGGGAAGTACCTGATGAGGCTTTGGAGCAGCTAGAACAGGAGGAAGCTGAGCTCGACGCTTGGATGCAAGCGGCACAGAGACGAGCTTCCGTGGAGTCTACTGGCGAAAGCAGACCATCCAGTGAGGAGTCAAGTGAGAAACCTGACTCTGATAGTGGGGCGGGTTCTTCTAGGAAGCGAACCCGTAGAGGTAAGAAGAGGAGGAGTCATCATCGCAGCGAGGGGCCACATGAGGACTCTCCTGACATGGAAATCCCTCTTACCATCAACGAGGAGGTGCCAGAGGCTGTCGACGAGCCTCCAGAGAAGAGGAGTCGTGGGGAAGAGACCATTGGTGAAGGTATGATTCTTCCTTTTTCTTTTTCTACTTCTTTCATGGGGCTTTCCATGTTCTGATTTGTTTTCTCACCCTGCTGCTGCTTTTTTTCTTTTTATTTTTTTTTATTTTTAGCAGAGGATGAAGACTTGCCGATGCCTGAGGTTCCGACCGATGAGGCGGTGATGGAGCCGGTTATGGCATCTGAAGAAGAACCGAGGGACTCTGGAATGAATCCGGAATCTCCAATTGGTATAACTTCTTTCGCTTTCTCTTTTTTTTTGCCTGCGACTTGATTTGCTAACATTTTTTTCTTGTCAGCTGACTTGCCACAGGATTCCGATGACTTTGAACCATCAATGGACGCAAATGTCGATGATGCTTCTGATGAGTTCATGGAGGAAAAGAGTGTTCCGCCAGTCGTCGAAGAAGGTACTTTGTAGTGATGACCCTGATGGTTTTTTTTTTTTTTGAACAGGATCATATCATACCTTTTTGTGTTTCATTTGCAGGTTTTGAAGTGACAGAAGAGAGTCCATCGCTTTCTTCAGAACCAGAGCAAGGGATGCCAGAGGTCGATCCGGAGGTAGAGACTCCTACAACCAGTTCTGACGCGATAGAGGAGATACCTCATGCTGAGATTCCTTCTCCAGTAGCTCCAAGTGGAAAGAGTTCTTTTGTTACTCTTCCAATGGGACATGACATGAGCAGCCGATCAGCGGAGAAGGGTGAATCTTCATCCAGTTCGTCTCTTCAATTTGCGAAGAAGGTGCTGGCTCGGGTTTTGAGTTCTTGGATCAAGACTCTCCTTTCTGGACACCTGGATGCCGGATTTGGCATGATCCCACATGTACAGGAGATTCTCACTGATACCGAAGAGGTTGGTCTGGATGTCACAGGTGCCAGGGCGATCGTTGATAGGATCATTGCACTGGGTGACAAGTGGTTTGAGACCATGGGTTTCCCTGACGACCAATTCTTCAAGGAGATGTTCTTGGACCCTGCTGATAAGGCTAAGTCTGACCTGAATGAGGCTACACAAAGCAAGAAGCAGCTAGTTCGGGAGAAGAACAAGGAAGAGCTAGCCATCATCGGATTGAGGCATGACCTTAACGTCCTTGATAGGGAAGTTGAGGAGGCCAGGAAACGTCTTGAGCATTTGAAGGCACAAGTCGATGCGAAGTGGGCTACTATAACAGAGGCTCGTGACAGGGAGAGTACTCTGATTCGCAGGGTTGCAGATGCCGGTCAAGTTCTCGAGAGGAGGACTCTAGAAAACGAACGATGGCAAACTGCTGGGGAAGAGCTTCCCGGTGTACAAGAAGGGTTACGGCATTCGCCAGCATCTCATGGCAAGTTCCTGAAGAAGCGTGCCTTGGAAACTCTGACGGCTGAGGCCAAAAGTTTGCTTGAGGAGCTGAAGCTTTGGCTGGAGACCATTTTTGGCTGAGCTCCTGATTTTTTATAGCAAAAACCATTCTTCTTTTTTTTGGTACCACATGTATTTTTTGGTACTCTTTTTTTTTTTGTAGTGCTTGTGAACACTTTCTTTTTTTTTTGGTACCACATGTATTTTTTTTTGGTACTTTTCTTTTTTTTTTTGTAGTGCTTGTGAACACTTTCTATTTTTTTTTTTTTGCTTTGGTACCACATGTATTTTTTTTTGTACCTTTTTTTTGTGTTCCCTACGCTCACTCAAATCTTTTTGTGATGAAAGCAATTGCTAAATGGGATTTGATCAAAAGCTTTGTCATTTTGTGAAAATCTTTTGTCAAATGGTTGTTTTGGTAGGGGAAACGAATTTTGGTTGTGGCGTGAAAGCCGATTTTGAGATGGCATGGAAGCCGAAATTTTATGGCGTAAATGCCAAAATTTGGGTTGGCATGGAAGCCGGTGTTTTTGTGGCATTTACAGCCAGTTTGGTGGCATTGATAGCCAATTTGTGGCATTGATAGCCAATTGGTGGCATTTATAGCCGGTTTGGTGGCATTGATAGCCAATTTGTGGCATTTATAGCCGGTTTGGTGGCATTGATAGCCAATTTGTGGCATTTATAGCCGGTTTTGACATGAGAGTCAGGTTTTTTTTTTTTTTGTGTGGCATTTGTAGCCGAGTTTTTTGAAAACCAAATTTTGTTTTGTTGGCATGAAAGCCGATTTTGGCGTTTATAGCCGGAAATTTTTGTTTTGGCATTTATAGCCGAGTTTTGGTTTTCAAAATGCAGGTATCGACTAAATGTCGCCTCCCCGCTGAATGGTCTTGCAAGTATCGATGGAATGTCGCTTCCTTGCTCATTCGGTTTTGCGAGTATTGATGGAATGTCACTTCCTCGCGGGTTAGGTTTTGCAAGTATCGATGGAATGTCGCTTCCTCGCGAATTGGGTGCAAATATCGACTAAGCGTCGCTTCCCTGCTTTTCCCAAGACTTTTGGTTTTGCGGGTACTGACTTGATGTTGTTTCTCCGCGATTTTTGAAATTTGAGGTTTTCTCGAACCATTTGTAATTTTGGTTGTGGATAGCAACTGGTATGTTGCATCTCCACGATTTTTGAAATTGGGCTGTGGATATCAACTGGTTTGTTGCTTCTCCACGATTTTAGGTTTTCTCGAACCTTTGAAATTTGGGTTGTGGATATCAACTGGTTTGTTGCTTCTCCACGATTTTTGAAATTGGGTTGTGGATATCAACTGGTTTGTTGCTTCTCCACGATTTTTGAAATTGGGTTGTGGATATCAACTGGTTTGTTGCTTCTCCACGGTTTTTGGATTTTGCAAGTATCGACGAAATGTCGCTTCCCTGCGATTTTGGGTGCAAGTATCGATGGAATGTCGCATCCTTGCTTTTTTTCAAAATTTTTGTTTTGCGGGTACTGACTTTGATGTCGTTTCCCCACGATTTTTGAAAAACCATTTTTTTTTGTTTAAAGACACGAGGGTCGTAAATTTTGACCTAGAACCATTTGGCGGTAAAAGGTAAGGTGGACTAGGGTGGAAATCCCTGAATCCGGATTTTTGTTTCAAACCATGAATTTTGGTTCAAGGATCGAAAGTTTTGGTCAAGTCAGGGAGAGGCTCCTAAACTTGGATTTTTTTTTTTGTTTTTGAACAATGAAACAATGAAAGTAAGCATTGTTTTTGAATCTCTAGAAATTTTGACATTTGATATGAAAATTCTAAAGAGAGTGGGTTTGACGAGCGAGTACCTGAGAACAGGTTTTGGCCATACAGGCATTGCTCTTACCCAGTTGGGTAAGTCTTCAAGGGTAGTACCGCTTCAAGAACTTGCCGTTGATAGGCAGCATACATCTGTCGCCTTCCATGTTTAGGAGGGCATATGCGCCGTTGGAGAAGACCTTGTCGATGACGTAGGGTCCCTCCCATTTTGGTTCAAATTTGCCTTTGGATTTGTGTGCGAAGACCATTGGTCTTTTTACCGCAAGAACCAAGTCACCCTTTTTGTAGGCGCGTTGCCGGACCCTTTTGTCAAAAGATCCTGCCATGCGTGCTTGGTAAAGTTCAATGCTTTGTCGAGCTTCGAGCCGTCTCTCGTCAAGATTGTCCAGCTCATGGAGTCGCAATTTGACATTACTTTCTTGAGTCATGTCATTTTGTAGAGATACCCTCAGAGAAGGAATTTGTACCTCTAGGGGCACGACAGCTTCGCATCCATAGACCAAGGAGAATGGTGTGCTATGGGTTGGTCCTCGAACGGTGGTTCGATAGGCCCACAAAGCTTCAGACAGTTTGTCGCTCCAGTCTCTTTTGTGACTAGAGACCATTTTCTTGAGGATTTTGCAGAGTGTCTTGTTGAAGGCTTCTGCTAATCCGTTTGCTGCCGGATTGTATGGAGTCGAAGGACAGCTTTGAATTTTGTATTTGTTGCAAAACCTGTAGAATCGATGATCCCGGAATTGTGGTCCGTTATCATGGACGAATCTCTTGGGTATGCCAAAACGACAAATGATGTTGGTGCGCAGGAACTGAAGAACTGATGAGGTCTTCATTTCGTTGAACGCAAATGCTTCTGACCACTTGGAGAAATAATCCGTTGCGGCGAAGATGAAGCGATGACCTTTGCTTGAAGGGGGAGAGATAGGACCTATGATGTCCATGCCCCATGCTTCAAAAGGCCATGAGATTGCTGTAGGATGCAGCCATTCCGGAGGCATGTGAATGTAATCTCCGTGAACTTGGCATAGCTGGCAGCGTTTGGCAAATTGCATTGCATCAGCAACAATGGTAGGCCAATAGTAACCTAACCTTTTTATCTGATCATAGAGCTTAGGACCTGCCTGATGGGCTCCACAAAGACCAGCATGAACTTCTTTAAGTGTTTCTTCGGCCTCTTGTTGTGACAAGCAGCGTAGAAGTACTCCGTTGAAGGATTTCCTGTAAAAGATCTTTGAAGGGATATCCAAATGAAAGTTTGGGGCTCGCCTTTGAATGCTTACCCGTTCTTTTGGATCTTCAGGTAGGATTCCGAACATAGTGTAATCAATGAACGGATCCCTCCAGTCGCCGATTGAAGGTTGAAGGATAGAGATCCGACTTCCAACCACTCGGTGGCATTCAGCAACTGCTTGGTGTGTGTTAAGAGGAGGGAGGATCCTTCTCTCATTCACTGTAATTTGCATGTTTTCCACTTCCTGGATCGCCATTGATGCGGCAAGTCCGGCCAGGGCATCTGCACGGATGTTTTCACCTCTACGAATGTGGGTGATGTTGCAGATGTCAAACTTTTGCAGAAGCGATTGTGCCTTGTTGTAATAAGGCAGCAGATCGGGCTTCCTGACTTCATATTTCTGATTCATCTGGTTGACGATCAGTTGAGAGTCTCCAAAGACTTCCAGTATAGTGATACCGGATTCGATGGCGAGTTCCAATCCTAGGATCAGAGCTTGGTATTCAGCTGCATTGTTTGTGCATGGTTCCAGTAGTGAGAAAGCGTGTGGAATCATGTATTTGTCAGGGCTAACAAAGAGGATGCCAACTCCTGAGATCAGCTTTCTTTTTTCATTTGTCCTGGTTGCACCGTCAAAGTACATGTCCCAGGAGGCATTTGGTGAGGAAGTCTCCACGTTGTAGACAGGTTCGTCTGGGAGATCATCTCTGAGTGGTGAATCTTTAGGCAATGGATGCTCTGCGAGGAAATCTGCTAGAGCTTGGCCTTTGATTGCTTTTTGTGGCACATACCTAATATCAAATTGTGACAAGAGGATGGACCATTTTGCCAGTCGGGCATTGAGAGAACCGGCCTTCGTAACAAGGACCTTCAAGAGATTGATCCTTGAGATCAGGTAGACTGTGTTGGAAAGCAAGTAGTGACGTAGCTTTTGTACGGCGAACATCACTGCAAGGCATTCTTTTTCGACTGGAGAGTAGCGATGCTCTGCACCTACTAGCATGCGGCTGAGGTAGTATAGAGCAGCTTCTTTTCCCTCACCATTCTCTTGTGCAAGCAGAGCACCTACAGAATGATCAAGAGCTCTTGTGTACAAGATGAATGGTTTTCCAGTGGCAGGAGCAGCTAACACTGGAGGTTTGGTCAGGTATGACTTGATATCTTGAAATGCGGCTTCACAGTCGGCATCCCAGACAAAGTCTACACCCTTTTTCATCAATCGAGAGAATGGACGGCATTTCCCCGAAAGATTGGAGATGAACCGTCTGATGTAAGCCAATCTCCCTTGGAGCCCTTTTAGTTCTCTCAAGGTTCTTGGAGAGGGCATTTCTAGAATAGCCTTGACTTTTATGGGGTCAAGTTCTATTCCAGCTTTCCGAACAAGGAATCCGAGAAACTTACCCGACGAGACGCCGAAGAAGCATTTTAGAGGATTCATCCGCAGTTTGTGTTTGCGGAGTCGGAGGAAGACTTCCCGAAGATCTTTGAGATGGTCTTCTTTTCTTCTGCTTTTGACGGCGAGGTCATCAACGTAACATTCGACCGTCTTGTGCTGCATATCTTGGAATATTTTCATCATAGCCCTCTGATATGTGGTACCAGCATTTTTCAGACCAAACGGCATGACAGTGTAGCAATACACGCCAAATGGAGTCCGAAATGAAGTGTGTTTTTCATCCTCGGGATGCATCTTTATCTGATTGTAACCAGAGAAGCCATCCATGAATGTCATTCGCTCGAATCCGCAGGTATTGTCAATCATCACCTCCGGTATGGGGAGCGGGAATTCATCTTTAGGGCAAGCGCCATTCAGGTCTCTATAGTCAATACAGACCCTGATCTGCCCATTTTTCTTTGTCACGGGGACAATATTGGCCAACCATTCTGGATGTTGTTCCTCACGGATGAAGCCAACGCTTTTGAGTTTTTGAACTTCTTGTTCAATTTTATCCATCACATCTGGACGGAATCTTCTTTGGCCTTGTTTGACAGGCTTGATGTCTTCTTGAAGTTTGAGTTTGTGGACTGCTACTTTGGGGTCTAAACCAGGCATTTCAGCATAGGACCATGCAAAGCAATCAACGAACTCACGAAGAAAAGCGATATACTCGGGTAACTCATCATCCTTTATATTCTTGCTTATGAATACAGGACGTGGGTTATCTGGTGTTCCCAAGTCTATCTTTTCAACAGGATCTTCTGTCGGAAGGTTCGAAGGTGGTTCCTCCACAATATTTTCGGAGGCTTCCAACTCAACGAAACCTTCTGGAGTTTCAACTGCATTACCAGACCAAGGCTCTGTTCCTTTCCATGGATTTTCTTGATTGGTGATCTCCTCAAGGCTTGCTATGAGATAGTCCCAATCGCCTGTTGAGTCTGGTATTTCTTTTGGAGACGAGGGTTCTTCTGGGTCAGGATGCCACAAGTCTGTATTATCGGACGATTCCTCTTTATCATCAGAGAAATCATACCAATTGGATGAGCTTCCTGGATCTTTGTCAAGTAACTCTTTAAAGAGATTTCCAGGGAGATCGATGTCTTCGTGGACTTTAGATGTTGAGGCTTGGTCGGTAAAACGACTTTTAAGCCTTTGTGTCAACTATCTCAGAGGAGTGTCGGGATCATACCCTAACCCATATGAAGACTTTTCTACATGACCGTAGAGTCTCCAATCTTCCAGCTAGCTTTTGGTCAAGGCGGGCTCCAATGGCGTGAGAATACCGCGTCTTTCTCCCAAACCGACTGGGTTTTGAGCGTCATAGCCCATTTTCTTCATAATTGCTTGTGCCACAGGACTATATAGAGATAGCTGAGGCATACCTTCATTTTGGAAAGGTTCCAGCATGGAATTTGATGAGGAAGCGTCCGATCTATGGAAGAAGATCGGCTTTTGCTTTGGTGATGTTGTCGGAACAACAAAGGTAGCAGACGTAGGATCTTCTACGTCAGCAGGTGTCTCCATCGGAGTGAGAGCAGGCTGAACTTGCTGAGTGTCAGCTTGGCTTGACGATGCATCGTCTTCTGGCTCTGAGTCCGAGTCTGTGTCTTGCATGATAGACACGAGAGAAACAACAAATTTGCCCCCGGACTTTTGTTTCGCCTTCTTTACTTTAGTCGTGATGACCAAAGGTTTTGAAGATTTGAGGGAGATGACGAAGGGAGATTGACTACTCTCTTCTAATTTGCCGGAGGAGTTGTTTTCTTCCGGTGATTTTTGAGGAGCCTTGCCTTTATCTTTCTGGAGATTTTCAGCAGGGGGTGCTATTTCCTCTTCTTCTTCTTTTTCACCTTCATACATTTGGGAGTCTGCGAAGTGGACTTCTTTACCTTTGAAGGGTTTCCTGTCCGCAAAGACTCGATGTACCATGCCGTCGTCGCCGACGAACTTGATGCATTGATGTAGAGTTGAAGGAACAACACCATTCTCGTGTATCCAAGGACGTCCGAGAAGGATGTTGTAGCATGAGGGGGTTTTTATTGCATACACAGTGACCTCAGAGATAAGATCACCGATTTGCAATTTGAACCTGATTTTGCCGATAGGCCTTTGAGTGCTCCCATCGTATCCAAAGATAGATACAGATGAGTGGCTTAGCTTGCTGGGTGGGATGCCCAACTCTTCAAGAGCCGAAGTGGAGATAAGGTTGAGTGCAGAACCTGGGTCGATCTGAACTCTATGTATCGGCATTTCTTTGATGTACCCTGTGAAGTACAGGGGTCGGTTGTGCCTTGCTTCGCGAAGTAGGAGGTCTTCCTTAGTGAAGGCGATGGTTGCACTGGCTGCCTTTTGAACCGAGAGGCATTGGATGCATGATCCCTCAGTTTTCTTTTCTCCCTTTGAGGAAGTTTCAGAGTTTTTGACCCGGTAGTCCATTTCAATTTGGAGGACTTGCGGGGCATGTTTGTCGACATCCTCATTCAGTTTTTGTAATTCTGAGATGAGATTATCACGAGTGCGTGGAGACATTCGTAATAAATCCAGGATGTGCAGTCGTGCAGGTATGTGTTTGAAGTGCTCGATCAAATCATACTTGAAAGCCTCCTTAGGGCCTGCATGTTCATTGTTTTTGCCACTGGGGGCGCTTACAGCATCTTTTCCCGAAGGATTTACATAAGTAACGGAAGATTGGTTGTAATTTTTGTGGTAGTCCCGGCCCGAGCGGGTGCCTCTACCAACTTCGAGAGCTTCTTGAGAAGGATCTTCGTTTGGAAGATTGTCTTCATAATCAAGAGGCTGTCGTTTTTCATCTACTGGGGATGTATCTGCAGCAGAGTTGCCATCCTCAGTGATTGTGTTGCACGGAGCATTTTCCGGGAGCAAGTCCTGAACAGCATCCAGCAGCTTTTCTTCTTCGTTGACCCATCCATCACCCCAAGTTGGGTTTTCTTCATGATGATGAGTCGGGAAGAATGTGTATCCTGAAGTCACAGTCTCAGGAGAAGAAACCTGAGAGGGTGTCATCTCTGTGAAAGTCACGTGAGACGAGGTAGCTCCAGAGGATACATTGCTAGGCGTCGTCGGAGTGTAGGTAATCTCATCAGACGACGCTTCAGAAGAGCTATAGTCCTGATATATTACATTACAGGAAGCTCTGATAGGAGATGTTGCCTGCTCGGAGTCAGACTCATCCTCGGATGTAAGAGGATCATCTATCCAGCAATGTTCTCCATTTTCAGGAGTTGAGGGAGGAGGTACCTGATGGGCTTCAGGGACTTCCGGCTCTGGATTGTGAGGAATCTCGTTGACGCGGTCTTGCTCTTGTTCTAGAGCGAGACGCTGCAAGATCCTTGCATATTCTTCAAGATCAGGCATGGGAGCCAGATCCTCTTCTTCGTCTTCTCCGTGTGGCTCAACATAGTTGATTTCCACTGGAGCAATGACAGATGCTGGGTTAACAGCATCTTCTTGTGCAGCCTCTTGGTCTTCTTCATCATCAGACCAGGATCCTTGTGGTTGCAAGGGGTTATACCAGATTACTGGCATAAGGTGAGTTTCAGGAACCCATTCTTCATCGGAGAGATATTCTCCTGTTTCAAGAGATTCCTCCCACTCATCGGTGTAGTTGGGCTCGAATCCATCGTCGGTGTCGCTAGACTCGTATTCATCAATGGAGAATCCAACTACCGAGTTGCAAGAGTATAATGCCCCCTGCATGGCTTCTTTTTTGAATTGAGGTGGCATGAAATCACTGAGAGTGAAGTTTCTTACCGCCTTTGAAGTCTCTGGAAGGGACGTTTTTATTGCCCCGAGTGAAGTGGTAGAGGAGGCCTCTGCCTTTAATGGACTTCTTGTTTTGGCTGGGTCTTCTCTTGCCGTTTGAGCCTGAGGAGATGTTTCCTAGCCTGCCTTCGCTGTTGAGCTGTCGGCTTTGTTTTTACGATCTCCCGGTTTTCATCTTCCAAGAGATCGGGATGTACCCATATGGGTTGTCCGTCTGGTGTCGGGTAAGGAACCAACACTTCGGACGTTTGAATTCTTTTTATCACCTTGAAGGAAGTAGTGATCTTCTTCTTCGGTGATTTTGGTGTTTGTCCACATGACACCATGTTGACGGAGGCAGTCCCATAGTTTTTGTCAAAGGTGATGACTCCGTTTTTCCACATCTCGTTTATCTTCTCTCTCACAACAAAGCATTGATTGAGAGGATGCGAGACCATCTGGTGGTATGGACAGTACCGAGGATCATTGGTTTTGCCAACGTCTCCAAGTCTTTTGGGCTCTGGCAAAATGAGTTTGCCATTTGCTAGGAGAGCCTCAAAGATTTCTTCAACGTCTTCATCGAACGGATATTTCTTTTCTACTCGCTCTTTGAAGGCATCAGAGAGTTCAGGTCTCTTACCTGCAGCTCTATTTTCAGCTTTCTTTGGCTGCTGAGGAGCTGACTTAGTCTGCACATTGAGAACCTCCTTCTTCTTTGGTTTAGAGGTTGCAACAGCAGTCGGCTCTTTCTTTGATGATTTCTGACTGTTGAGGTCTTTGATTACCGTTTCAGCTTCCATGGAAGCTTCCAGGAGTTCTCCCAGGTTTTTTGACTTGTTGCCGATGATCATGGAGCGTATTTTTGCTCTCATATTGTTACGGCAGATGTCGACTAGCGACGCTTGTGGCAGTACATCTGAGCATTTGTACGCCATTGCTTTCCACTTGTGAATGAAGTCATAAGTTGACTCATTCTCTCCCTGTTTTAGGCTGCAGAGCTGAGCCATAGTAACAGGATGATCATCACCTTGGAAGTGGGTCAGGAAACGTGTCTCCAGCATAGCCCAATTCTGAATGGAGTTCTCCGGCAGAGTGGAGTACCAATCGAAGGCCGTACCTTTTAGGGTACTTGCAAAGAGGCGAATCTTGAGTGCATCTTGATCCGCGATAGCTCCCGTCCAGATCTTGAAGTGGATGGCGTGCTGTCTGGCCGATCCTTTCCCCGTATATGTTTGGAGAGTAGGATGTTTGAATTTTGTGGGGAAGGGGACCGAGTCCATCCATAAAGGATATGGTGGCTTGATCCCATGCTCTTTGAGTATATCCTCTTCTTTTGCTTTGGCGAGGATACTGTCTACGTCCTTTTTGGTAAGGGCGCATGACTCATTTTCTTCTCCATTTTCCTCGTTATTGCCATGATTCGGAGGAGGCTCATTGTTCACCTGATTTTGGACGACAAGGAGAAGGTTTTCCATCAGAGTTTCAATCCTCTGCTGGCCTTGTTCCAACTGCTGAATGCGTGTGAGCGCATCATCTCGAGGTGGATTCTGAGGTGGCGGCTCAGAACTTGTAGCCAAGACGTTCATCCCTCGGGATTCGAACGAAGAAATCGTCCTGGTGACCGAACTGGGGCTCATTCTTTTTGATGAAGAGCTTGATGAAGGATTACTCTCCCGTCCTTGGCTGGAAGGGGCAGGAGATTCTTCGGGATGTCTTTGTGTCCTGGTGATGCTACGGGTCACCGGACGTCGGACATGGATTTTTTATGCTGACCTTTGGCGTCTTCTGGTTTTTCCAACCATATGGACGGCAGCAACTTGGTCGGGTCTTTCTTTTTCGACCCATTTGTGGGAGACTTGAAGTGTAGGAGGCTGGGTCCGTTGCTTCTCTAGTCTCTTTTGTCGATATGACGCACGGCGGCGTGCTCGACGAGCGATTTGAGCTTTGGTCAGCTCTGGCTGGGCTCTGACGATGAAGGATGTGCTCCCTCGGGCGCAGCAGCCGAGCTTGTCTTCTTTGTGGTTGGGCAAGGACAGGATGCGGACCCGGTCCTTTGCCTGTTGCAGCGAAGCTTTGAACCTTTCGAGTTCGGCCCCTGTAGAGATGAAGGGTCGAACTGAAGGAGTGTAGGCCTTAGCAGGTGCTTGGAGAGGCCTGGTGATGCATGATCTAATTTTGGGCCTGTAGGAACAAGCCGGCTCATGCTGGGTTGACTTGGGAGTCAGGTTGGAGATGGGTCTCTCCTCTTTCATGTAGGCAAGAGGGTAGAACTGGTTCTCCTTAAGTGGGGCCAGGTATGCTGGCTTGGTGGAGGTTTGAGACCTCCTTTGTTTTGGGGAAGGTCTTGGAGACCAAGTCTTGGGATAGACCTGGTTGTTTGTGGGTTGAGGCTTCGCGGGGGTGCCGCGGGCTTCGGGCTTTTGGGCGCTCGCCTTTGGTGTCACGGGAGTGACACGTTGAGAGGCGATCTTCTGCTTTTTAGCAGGCGCAGCTTGTTCTTCGGGAAGTGGGAATGGTCCCAGTGTCCCGAAGACGATAGTCCGGGGAGTCGAGGTCGACCCGGAGTTCAGAGAGTTGCCGAGGGAGTTGACGCTTCGGCAGCTGACAGGGCGTTTATGGGTGCGCGCGCTTTGCTTCTGTTGAAGCATGAGCTGGTGCTTGTTCTCATCGAAGATAATGGTTAAGGCTGCCATTGTTAGTTTCGAAAAAGTTCTCTGAAACAAGACCACATCCATTAGTAATCACAAGAATATAATGATCATAAATGGGAATTTCTATGGTTGTCTTTTCAAATCGCTTAAGGGATATGACCCAAGCGACATGAAGAAGGCAAAAAGCCATAGATGGTACAATTGTTCTGACAGCAAGTATGGTGAACCCAGAATGAGCGTTCCAGTGACTGCTAGAAGCAATTGTAAACCTAAATTCGACTTATCGAGAAGCAGGGCTTGCTCGAGATAAGAAGAATTAGAGGTAGGAGTTACAAATGTGCCGGTCACAGATACAGTAGACCCTGAAAGGGCGTACCAGTACTGCTATGCACAAATGTTGGAGATCGCATCCATGAGATGGGATTCTTTGTTTTGAAATGTGAGAAATGGATTCGTCAAAGAGAGCAGGTGGCATTCCGATTCAAATACGGGCTCAACGATTTCCGCGAGCGCCTGTACTCAGAAGGGAAGAGACCACAATTTCTCGAATCTGAATCCAAAAGTGACGAGTTTGGAGATTTTTTTTTTGAAATGATTTTTTTTTTATTTTATTATTTTTATTTTTTTATTATATATTTTTTTCAAAAATATATTTTTATTTATTTTTTTTTTATTTTTTTTTTGAAAATTTTTGTTTTTTTTTTTTTTTAAGATTTTTTTTTTTGAAAATTTTTTTTTATTTTTTTTTTAATTTTTTAAGATTTAAAGACGAGAGAGTACACATAGGCCTCCTAACCCGATCTTATGAAACCTCAATTGATAGAATTGCCCCCAGGTAAGAGTAGGATTACTTAATGAACCCGTTTGGAGGACCCTTGCCTAAAACAGTCAAGCTGTCTCCACACTCTGGACAAGGCTTTTCTTGAATCAATCGTGATCAAAGAACGCAATTGGTTTAACCTTAGTGGTCTATGTCCTTCTTTATAAAAATCCCAAATAGACTCATCGAAGAGAAACGATGGCCCAAAACCTTAGTCGAACGGGCTCAACATTTCTGCAAGCACCAAAGAACGATAGGATAGGATCAAAGTTTCTCAATTTTGAATCCAAACTAAGAAAGATGATTTTTTTATTTATTTATTTATTTTTTGAAATCTCTAATGAACTCATCGAAGAGAAACGATGGTCCAAAACCTTAGTCGAACGGGCTCAACATTTCTGCAAGCACCAAAGAACGATAGGATAGGATCAAGGTTTCTCAATTTTGAATCCAAACTAAGAAAACTGATTTTTTTTTTATATTTTTTTTTTGAAATCTCTAATGAACTCATCGAAGAGAAACGATAGCCCAAAACCTTAGTCGAACGGGCTCAACATTTCTGCAAGCACCAAAGAACGATAGGATAGGATCAAAGTTTCTCAATTTTGAATTCAAACTAAGAAAACTGATTTTTTTTTTATTTTTTTTATTTTTTTTGAAATCTCTAATGAACTCATCGAAGAGAAACGATGGCCCAAAACCTTAGTCGAACGGGCTCAACATTTCTGCAAGCACCAAAGAACGATAGGATAGGATCAAAGTTTCTCAATTTTGAATCCAAACTAAGAAAGCTGATTTTTTTATTTTGATTTTTTTTGCAAAGAGAAAGAGTGGAAACAAACTTAAAGAAGTAGAAATTTCCAAAAAATCCCATCTCATTTTTTTTTAGGATGCAAAATCCAACATAGGCCACCAGCTAGAAAGTAGCCAAGGAATCTGGAGAAGAAGTATAAGCATAGAGCAAAAATATGGTATGCAAATATTTCATTTCCAAGCACCATGTTCTCAAATGAACGGGTCCCACCGGGTGTGCCAGCTTGATGGAACGCGCTCCGAGGCGCCGTGGGGCGGCTACCGGGGTCGGCGGAACGTGGGAGTCCGTCGGGTCCGACCCTTTCGCGCCCTGGCGGGCCCTGAAGCGTGCATCAACATTTCTTTTGTGTGGGTGTGCCAGATTTTCTATTTTACTTGGAATTGCAAGTGGTCATCCGGAGATCAACCTTCGCAAGTAAAAAGGAAATCAACTTCTTTCAAGTTTTCCATTGCACAAATATTTAAGAAAAGAGACATTTTCTTGGTTTGCCGTGAAAGGCGATTTTGTTTGGCATTTATAGCCGATTTTGGCGTTTATAGCCGATTTACAATTCTCATCAATAATGAAAGATAAGAGTTGTGATTTTTGTCTCTTTTAGAAAAATACAAACTACAATGAAAAGCAAGAAAAGGAAGATCTAACTTTTCAGGAGATTGTGGGGGACTCGTTCAGATTGACGGTCGCAAGCCATGTATGGGCTTCGCCATCATCCATGCAGATGAGAACAGAAGATGCTCTTGATTCGCTTGGCTTGGCTATAACCTCAGGTTTTTAGAGGACAAAGACCAAGAGAAGGTCCTATGTCCAATAAAAAGCTAAGTAGACGGGCTGAAAAGCCACGTCTAAGCCATTGGAGGCAGCAGGAGAAGGCAAGGACCTTGGGGGGGGTGCCCCCCAAGGGACTTTTGTCACCTTGTAGTGGTGGCCGGTGCAGAACTTCAGCAGAGTTTTTCTCTCTTTTTCTTTCTCTCAGATCTCTTTCTGATCTTTTTTTTCTGATCCTCTGATTTTCTCCTCTTTTTTCCGATCTCAATTTCAATGGAATGCTCTCCTATTTATAGGCTTTTGGTAGCCATTTAGGAGGGTTTATGAGCCTTAATGGCTTTAATGGGAGGAGTTACAAGATTTATTTCTTGATTTTGTAACTCCTTTTTCCTTGAATCTGATTGGCCGATGGAGATTAAGGGCTTTTAATCACCTTAATTACCATAATGGGAGGAGTTTCATGGTTTAAATGCCATGAATCAATTGACTTGTAACTCCCAAATGCTTGCTTCTGATTGGGCCGTCCAAAGAAATGAATTAATGGCTGCAATAAAGCTAGTCAATTAACCACATTAATTGGTCGCCGAGCAGTCGAAGAGTCGCGGGCCATGCCATGTCTTCTGGAATTCTTCTGGCGATGATCATCGATGGATCTACATGCTGATCGACATCGGATGAACATGTAACTTCAGACATTGATAGCTAAGAGTGGGCCGGTGACATCTGTCTTGTCGATTTCACGATCGGTCGGACAGAAAGTGCACTTTCTTGGTCGACCGGTTGGCGATCTTGGAGCGATCAATGATGATTTTATGCTTTTGGAGGTTGACCCATGATTTTGACGGATGTCGGAGGATATGAGTCAATTTCAAGCACTAAAAATCACATTTTCAGGAAACCCCAGGGGCCAAAGTGCGCGAAACGCGAAAAAAAGACGGAAAAACGGGTCACCGGCGGAAAATCCGGTGACCCGGACCTCCATGGTCGCCGGCGACCATGGACCGACCGGCGACCATGGGCCATGGTCGCAGGGGCCTGCGACCATGGGCCATGGTCGCAGGGGCCTGCGACCCTGGGGGATTTTTCCCCTTCGGAGCCCGTTTTGCGGTCGTTTTGAGGTCTTTTTCGTCGCCGTTTTCTTCTGTATTTTTCTTGACATTTCTTCTCATTTATTGGCTTGATTTCCCTGTAGAAAACCTGATGAGAATCCTTGCATTTTTAGAGTGCAAAGTTTCCAATTTTCCGGGAAAGCCGAAGACTTTGTCGCGTAGAGCTGCTGATTTTCCGCCAGAAGCTGAAACTTGGTCAAACGATGTCGGAATGACCTGAAATTTGAGGTGAAGCCTCCTGAGCAATAAATAAGACCAACCATAGGCTTTTGTTTGAGTTTTGAAGCCGTTTGGGGTCCCATCGATGCTTCACTTGATTTTGCTGCGGGGAAAATGCCGAGCGTTGATATGTGGCCAAACGATGTCCGATTGACCTGAAATTTGACGGGGAGCCTATTGGAGTCATTTTGAGACGTTCCATGGGCTCCGTTTTGGATGTCATGGTCCCGGGTTGCTCCGCCGCCGGTAGGCTTGATTTTCTCTCGGAGCATCGAAACCTGGTCAAACGTTGTCGGAATGACCTGAAATTCGACGTGCAGCCTTTTGGAAGCATGTTGAAGCCACTCATGCACTTGGTTTGATGAGCGAAGGCTTCGGTGGTTCCCGCCGCCGGGAGGCTTGATTTTGCTGCTCGAGCATTGATGGAGGGTCAAACGTTGTCGGTTTGACTTGAAATTTGGCATAGAGCCCTTTTGAGACATGCTGGAGTCATCTGTAGGCTTTGATCGAAGTTTTGACGTCTCCGATGATGTCGCCGCCGGGAGCTCCCGTTTAGCTGTCGGAGCAGTGAAGTTAGGCCAAATGTTGTCGAAATGGCCCGAAACTTCATGTGTACTCTTCTCTTGGCTATCTTGAAGGATCTTGCAGTTTTTGTTTGATTCTGACAAGATTTGATTTTTTGGAGAAATTGCATTGCCTATTTATGGCGGGTTGCGACTTCATGCAGCTTTCTTGATGTTGAAGAGGCAAAGTGACATTTTTGGTGTCAACAGTAATAGCACTCAACTCCTTCAGAGAAAAACCAATCTCACCGTTCGTGACAACGAAGGTATTGGTCTGAGGGAGGAAAGACTCCAACATAGCCATGAAGGCATCATCGGAAAAAGTCACGGTCTCCCTAAAAGCGCGGACCGCGTCAAAAATCCCGGCTTCCTTCAAAACGGCGCCCCCAATCAGCAAGGTGTGGTCAGTCCATGACTTCCAATCGGAGTCAACATTGAAACGGCCACGAAGTCGAAAAGGCTTCACCCAAGTACTGCCGTCACCGCTGAAAACGCCAAGGCCCACCGGTCTCAAATCGACCGACGGATAATCAGAGCCCTGGTAGCCGCTGGCTGGCATCAACATGTCCATACGGACAGGTGGCTTCTCCGCATATCCGGAGGGTCCACCAACAAAAACCTCGGTCTTGATCACACTGGTCCTCTTCACCCAGCTCGGAGGATCTTCCCTCTTAGGGCACGTGGGAGAAAGGCTCAGGATCGAGATGGTCCGATCAAAAGACGACCGGGTAGAAATAGTTCTCTCCTCACCATTTGCTGTGTAAGAGAACTGAAAACATCTCCTTTGGTATGTCAAGTCGTCAGGGACTGCATCTCCAAAGAAGAAGGTAGGCTTGGGTAAAACCCTCAGATCGTCCATAACCCAAGGACGGTTGCTTACCATGATCTTATAGAACTCCTCATCCTTGAGAGCGATCAATCGCTGTCTCATCTCATCGCGATTGAGGGAATCGCACTCTTCCAAGTTCTTCTCAACAAACTGGACCTTCTCCCAGGCTTGCTGAACGGCCACATTGGAAGATCTAGCAGATCGACGAGGTACGCTTGTAGCAGGCTCTTTACCCTTGTTCGCTCTGGAGGAACCACCTGCAAAGGTTGGAAAAGAAAAAGATCGTCATCAAAATGACAGGATTTCGCTAAAAAAAAAAAAAAAAAAAAAAGGGTCACTTTGTCCCACCCAAAATCTGGCGAAATTTTGGCATGACTCCGGGGCAATTCCAAAGAAAAAGGAAATACCCCGACGGAAATAGAAAGTTTGAAGATGGGCTCAACATTGCTGCGGGCTCCGAAACTCCAAACTTTCGAAACCTCAAAATCTCCGCAAAATCAAGAAGGGCTCAACATCGCTGCGAGCTCCAAATTCCCAAATTTGCAAAGATTTTCAGGTATGCTATCATGCTCAATCTACAAAAAGTACATGCATGAACATCTAGATTTGCATAAAAACGCATTATCATGATGAGCAAAAAGAAAAGAAAAAAAAAGAAACTTTCTCAAAAAAAAAAAAAGAGGGAGAAAGAAAAGAAAAAAAAAAGAAACTTTCTAAAAAAAAAAAAAAAAAAAAAAAAAAGAGAAAAGAGACACACGTGAAAAAAAAAAAAAAAAAAAAAAAAAAAAAAAAAAAACAGAAATCAGGTGGAAAAAAAAAAGAAAAAAAAAAGAGAAGAAGAATAGAAAGAAAGAAAAAAAAAAGAAAAGAAAGAAAGAAAAAAAAAAGAAAAGAAACTTTTTTTACCATCCTATTCTCTACATAGAGTTTTCTTGAAAGAAAAAGAAAGAAAACTTACTTGAAGCCATTGATGGAGAAGGAGAAGGAAAAAGCTTGAAGATCCTTGAAGAAGAAAAACTCTTGGTCTTGGAGCTCTCTTGAGATTGTTGCAAAAGAAAGCAATAAGAGCAAGAGATCCTACCTTCCTTTGCTTTTATAGGAGAGAGCAAATCAAAGAAGGAAACAAAGAAGAAAGGTAAGTGTTACTAATTAGTAACCTTACCAAAAGAGAAGGAATTAGAAAGATTCTTTCCCAAAAAGAAAGATGTCTTTGAGAGATTTCCTCCCAAAATCAATCAAATGAGAGATTCTCTCCAACAAAATAGGATATTGAAGATTCTTTCCCAAAAAGAAAGATACCTTGAGATATTCTCTCCCAAATTAAGGGAAGATGAGAGATTCTCTCCAATTAAAGATATTTTTAGATATTCTCTATCCAAATGAGATATCTTTAGATATTCTTTACAAAAATGGCCCCACATGAGATCTAAGCCATCCTAAAAAGCTTAAAGGTCCCATGGGCTAGCCCATATGAGCCAGGTTTGACCACCTAGGCACTATAAAAAATAAAAAAAAAGGGCTTTTAGTCAGAAAAAAATCCTCTTACCAAGAGCATACAATAATGGTTCCATGCCTCTTTTGAGTTGATTGAACCATACAAAAAAATCCCAAGCCCCATGAGCTTCCAAAAATCAAACCATCCAGCCTCATATACCAAATTGAGCCAAAATCTTGAAATTGACATTCCACAAAAATCCAAACCACTCCAATGGACCCACACAGTCCCAAAGAGTGACCAAAAACCAAATCCTGGTCCCCTAACTTGCCACATACAGCTTGTTAGGTCACAAGACCAAAACCAAAAACCAAATCATGATCCCCCAACTTGCCACATACAGCTTGTTGGGTCACAAGGTCAAAACCAAAACCCGATCCCCTAACCTGCCATATATAGCTGGTTAGGTCACAAGATCAAAAACAGAAACCCAAATCCACATCCCTGATATCATCTTCAAAACTTTGCCTCGAGATGGTGTGTGATTCCTTTCACTACCATAAAATTCCCCTGGAAGCTCAAAGGCTACTCTACCAAAGGAAGGATTGCTCAAAGACTCTTGGTCAAGACACAAGCTCTCCTCCAAAAATCTCTTCGAGGCACATCGACTACAAAAGTCAAGCAACTCGTCGCTGTACCTCGAGGGGGCATTTGTTGACACCAAAAATGTCACTTTGCCTCTCCAAATCAAGAAAGCTGCATGAAGTCACAACCTGCCATAAATAGGCAATGCAATTTCTCCAAAAAATCAAATCTTGTCAGAATCAAACAAAAACTGCAAGATCCTTCAAGATAGCCAAGAGAAGAGTACACATGAAGTTTCGGGCCATTTCAGAATCATTTGGCCTAACTTCGCTTCCCCGTTAGCTAAAATGGCGCTCCCGGCGGCGACATCATCGGAGACGTCAAAACTTCGATCAGAGCCTACAGATGACTCCAGCATGTCTCAAAAGGGCTCCATGCCAAATTTCAAGTCAAACCGACAACGTTTGACCCTCCATCAATGCTCGAGCAGCAAAATCAAGCCTCCCGGCGGCGGGAACCACCGAAGCCTTCGCTCATCAAACCAAGTGCATGAGTGGCTTCAACATGCTTCCAAAAGGCTGCACGTCAAATTTCAGGTCATTCCGACAACGTTTGACCAGGTTTCGATGCTCCGAGAGAAAATCAAGCCTATCGGCAGCGGAGCAACCCGGGACCATGACATCCAAAACGGAGCCCATGGAACGTCTCAAAATGACTCCAATAGGCTCCCCGTCAAATTTCAGGTCAATCGGACATCGTTTGGCCACATATCAAAGCTCGGCATTTTCCCCGCAGCAAAATCAAGTAAAGCATCGACGGGACCCCAAACGGCTTCAAAACTCAAACAAAAGCCTATGGTTGGTCTTATGTATTGCTCAAGAGGCTTCACCTCAAATTTCAGGTCATTCCGACATCGTTTGACCAAGTTTCAGCTTCTGGCGGAAAATCAGCAGCTTTACGCGACAAAGTCTTCGGCTTTCCCGGAAAATTGGAAACTTTGCACTCTAAAAATGCAAGGATTCTCACCAGGTTTTCTACAGGGAAATCAAGCCAATAAATGAGAAGAAATTTCAGGAAAAATACAGAAGAAAACGGCGACGAAAAAGACCTCAAAACGACCGCGAAACGGGCTCCGAAGGGGAAAATTCCCCCAGGGTCGCAGGCCCCTGCGACCATGGAAGTCCGGGTCACCGGATTTTCCGCCGGTGACCCGTTTTTTCCGTCTTTTTTCGCGTTTCGCGCACTTTGGCCCCTGTGGTTTCCTGAAAATGTGATTTTTAGTGCTTGAAATTGACTCATATCCTCCGACATCCGTCAAAATCACGGGTCAACCTCCAAAAGCATAAAATCATCATTGATCGCTCCAAGATCGTTAACCGGCTGACCAAGAAAGTGCACTTTCTGTCCGACCGATCGTGAAATCGACAAGACAGATGTCACCGGCCCGCTCTTAGCTATCACTGTCTGAAGTTACATGTTCATCTGATGTCGATCAGCATGAAGATCCATCGATGATCATCGCCAGAAGAATTCCAGAAGACACGGCACGGCCCGCGACTCTTCGACTGCTCGGCGACCAATTAATGTGGTTAATTGACTAGCTTTATTGCAGTCATTAATTCATTTCTTTGGACGGCCCAATCAGAAGCAAGCATTTGGGAGTTACAAGTCAATTGATTCATGGCATTTAACCCATGAAACTCCTCCCATTATGGTAATTAAGGTGATTAAAAGCCCTTAATCTCTATCGGCCAATCAGATTCAAGGAAAAAGGAGTTACAAAATCAAGAAATAAATCTTGTAACTCCTCCCATTAAAGCCATTAAAGCCCATAAACTCTCCTAAATGGCTACCAAAAGCCTATAAATAGGAGAGCATTCCATTGAAATCGGGATCAGAAAAAAAGATCAGAAAGAGATCTGAGAGAAAGAAAAAGAGAGAAAAACTCTGCTGAAGTTCTGCACCGGCCACCACTACAAGGTGACAAAAGTCCCTTGGGGGGCACCCCCCCCCCCCCAAGGTCCTTGCCTTCTCCCGCTGCCTCCAATGGCTTAGACGTGGCTTTTCAGCCCGTCTACTTAGCTTTTTATTGGACATAGGACCTTCTCTTGGTCTTTGTCCTCTAAAAACCTGAGGTTATAGCCAAGCCAAGCGAATCAAGAGCATCTTCTGTTCTCATTTGCATGGATGATGGCGAAGCCCATACATGGCTTGCGACCGTCAATCTGAACGAGTCCCCCACAATCTCCTGAAAAGTTAGATCTTCCTTTTCTTGCTTTTCATTGTAGTTTGTATTTTTCTAAAGAGACAAAAATCACAACTCTTGTCTTTCATTATTGATAAGAATTGTAAATCGGCTATAAACGCCAAAATCGGCTATAAATGCCAAACAAATCGCCTTGCACGGCAAATTAAGGAAATGTCTCTTTTCTTAAATATTTGTGCAATGGAAAACTTGAAAGAAGTTGATTTCCTTTTTACTTGCGAAGGTTGATCTCCGGATTACCACTTGCAATTCCAAGTAAAATAGAAAATCTGGCACACGCACATAAAAGAAATGTTGATGCACGCTTCAGGCCCGCCAGGGCGCGAAAGGGCCGGACCCGACGGACTCCCACGTTCCGCCGACCCCGGTAGCCGCCCCACGGCGCCTCGGAGCGCGTTCCATCACATATATGCATAATTAGAAAGGTGTAAAAAAGATAGGAATAGAAGAAAAAGGAGGATTGTGTACACTACTATTTCTATGTCCCTATATTCCACTATGTGCCATTCGGTTGGTGTATTTTGTTCCCTATGTAAAACTAATTTCGTCACGCATCCAATGACGTTGTTGTTGTCATCTCTTACAAATTCTATCTTTATATTCTTCCAATAATAACGACAAGAACCATCCCCCAATGTACGGTTCATCTTATTTTTCCCAAGCAGCTCCAATTTTGTAAAGCAATGACATTCTGCAAATCATTCGAGTCTCCAAATTTATAAGATACAAGAAAAGAATCTTAAAA
Source organism: Umbellularia californica (assembly GCA_028538565.1). Classification (NCBI taxonomy): domain Eukaryota; kingdom Viridiplantae; phylum Streptophyta; class Magnoliopsida; order Laurales; family Lauraceae; genus Umbellularia; species Umbellularia californica. The sequence goes on along the minus strand of JAPQWN010000002.1, from coordinate 74,606,407 downwards.
GAGAGAGAGAGCTGCAAATCATTCGAGTCTCCAAATTTATAAGATACAAGAAAAGAATCTTAAGAGAGAGAGAGAGAGAGAGAGAGAGAGAGAGAGAGAGAGAGAGAAGAATATATATATAGTTTTTCAATTGAACTGGTGCTCCACTATACCTTCTAGTTGTTTGGGTTGGTGCCGAAATAGAACATCATCTACTTTGAAAATAAGAAGAAGTTTCCCACCTGATCTATTTTTTATATTGACAATTATTATCCCCTCTTCATAAGTAGGATGAAAATGGACACCAATGAGAAGATCCGAATCCAATACATGAATCAAGGAAAATAAAGCATTTATCACGACACCATACTAAAGAGCTTAGTAGTGGAGGCAAGGGAACTAGTAAGAAATCAGAACGACAGGGCTCTTCCTTTTATAGACAAGAAGTGAAGTTTTGAATTGCCAAAAAATAAATAAAAGAAGTATCGCGATACCAAACCTCTTGGGTTTATGCAAGATCCCCACTTCATTGTGGAATGGGTCCATCCCTTGTAAGACCTTGTTGTTGGGAGGGTATTAAGCTTTTCTACCTAGACTAGTGATGAAAGCTTTTCTATCTAGACTAGTGAGGAAAGCCCGGCATGTGAAAGGCTCATCTTGCACATCCCTCTTTCAAATTTGGTCACTTTTGTTCTCTTTTTTAATGGTAGTAGACTAGAGTGGTGTTCATGGCCTGGGCTGTTCATGGTGTTTGGATGATGTTGGTTCAATTAGAGTTGCAAATGTTGAAATTATTAACGTAAATCAATAATTAGAACTGTGAAATTGATAGTTTACAAAATGAATAGTTCAAACAAAATTTTCTACCCTTGCCTGTGTGATATGAAAGCAATAATTTTATTATTCTCATGTTCGGGGAGGATCTCGGAATTCTTTTTTGGAGGGCCAAGGTAATAAAATCTTTCACCTACGTTGTGCTCTTTATGGGAGCACTCATCCAGACCATCTTCAAATGTGGAACCCTCCCTTGGACTATGACTCAAATTTTAAGTTTGATCTCACTATGGATAGGGAAAAATTTGTGAATAATCATGGACCATTGGGTGTAATCAAATTATAAACACGACTTTAATGTGTTTCTTTTCTTTTTTTAGCAGTCCGGTTTTTTCAAATTCTCATAATTCTTGGTCTCCAAATCATGATCCAGCTTCTTTAAAATTAAAAAAAAGGACGTCAAATTTCACCTGTTGGATGGATCAAATATTTGCAAAAAAGTCCAAACCCTCAGATTTTTTAATAGTTTGTGGACCCAAAAATCTATATGCCCCAAAACCAAGATATGAACCATTGATCCTCTTTGAAAGTCTAATCACGGTTTTGTAGTTAAATTTCCAATCTTAACTCATCATGGATTGTGAGAAGTTTGTGAAAAGTCATTAACCACCGGATGTAATCAAGTTACAAATGTGGTTTTTCATTACTTTTTCTTTTCTGCAATCTAGTTTTTTATATTGACAATTCTAATCCCCTCTTCATAAGTAGGATGGAAATGGAAACCAATGAGGAGGTCCAAATCCAATCGAGGATGCAAGGAAGACAAAGCATTTATCAGCGATGCCATACAAGAGAACTTATTAGTGGAGGCCGGGGCGGACCTACATGCAGTGGCCCCCCTTAAGTTTTCAAAATGTTATTTTTTACCACTAAATTTTTTATAATTTATTATTTTCCCCCCTAAAATGTTATAACTTTCTTTTAATAATTTTCATTTGCAATCACCTCACCCCCCCCCCCCCCCCCCCCCCCCCCCAAACACACACACACACACACTAATTCCATTTTCCGGGTCCACCCCTGAGTGGAGGGAAGGGAAGTAGTGTTTATAGGTAGAATTTATTTACCAAACCTCTTGGGTTTGTGCATGTAAAGGAATTTATGTTCCAATCCTATTGGGTTTACTCATGTCGGGGGACCAAATCCCCACTTCATTGTGGACTGGGTTTGTCCAAGCAAGACTTAAGAGGAGACCACACAAGTCAGTTATCATAGACAAAAATGAATTTCATAAGAAAGTCACACTATAAAATGCCCCTATACTTTTATATACTTGGAAAAAAAAAACCTACGAAAAAGCATCCATTGTTCCAATAGAGGTCTCAATTTTCATTTTCACCTGGCTGCCTGCTAGCTTGCTTCTCTTACTGACTATGCTAAGTTTCACTTCAGCCAAATCCTGACTTTTGGGTTTACAAATCAGATCCCCATCTTGACACGTTTTAAAATCATGTGGCTCCAAATCCCATAAGAACTCCAGAGTTAAAAGGTGAAGTTCTCCCTCGAGTACGTGGGTGAAAGCAGAAAGTAATCAACTATTTGGAATTGAGCATTCTGTAAAATAATGCGTGAAACCAGTTGGATTTGGTCATAAACCATATAAACTCTGGGGCCAACTTCAGAGATCCGCACAATGAATGGTTGGGCAAATGTGAAACTAATGCTTGATAATGTGGGCTCCATTGCCAATGGTTTGGAATTGTTGTTTCATGGGATCGACTAATCTAAAGTAATGCCTATGAACTATTACTAACCAGAAGATTTTCATTTCATACCCATTTAATCCCAGTCGAAGCCTCCCTCAAATGGCTATAAAAAAAACTTTTTGGTCCCCATTGGTGATTGCAGTCATCCCAACCATTGGTAAGGATCAATAAAAGAATGTCGTATAAACCATGCACCTAGGTTTGTCAGTTTAGCCTGTTGAAATGGGTACCCAGCCTGGCCCAAGCCCGAAAACACAGGGCTTTTAAAAAAATTGAGCCCATCTTGGATAACTATTTGAAAGCCCGGCCAAAATGGGACTGGGAATGGGCAAAGCATGCCCAGCCTGTCCAACCTAGCTCGGCCTGCCTACAAGGTTATTTTACTAATTTTTATATATTTCAATGGGAAACCCCCAAAAACTCCCTCCAAAATGCCTCTTCCCTTCATGAGAAACCACCATTTCTCATGAGGTCAATCACTTCCCACTCCACATCAAAAACCCACACCATGAATTGGCAGTGGACTCAATTTGATACTTGGACTAGATCCACTATTGAGTTTAGGTTTGAAATTTTTGATAGATTTATCATCCTTCATTTTGAAGACTTAATATCTACTATCTAGAATCTAAACCTTTTGAAATTTGATCAAGCTGATATTTGGTCCACCCCTTGTCCGGCCATCATTATAATCTTTATTAAGAGAGCTTCACCCGTTAAGAATTAGAAAGACATCTCCATTGTTGAAAAAGCTAAAGCCCCGGCCCAGCCCGTGCCCAGCCAAAGCCCGCATGGGATGGGATTTGACATAAGCCCACTCAATTTAGGGCCGGGATTGGACAATCCCCGACAGGCCCAATTAATATTCAGGAAGGGATTGGACAATCCATGCCCAGGCCCTGCCCATTGATAGAAAGCTGGCCAACTACAACAGCCAATATACAATGCTGGTTTTTGGAGGATGTTGGTTCAACTATAGTGGCAAATCTTGAAATTATTAAGGTAAATCAATAATCAGAATCTTGGAATCGATAGTTTACAAAATGAATAGTTCAAACAAAAATTATACCCTCATTTGCGTGATATGAAAGCCGTATTTTTATCATTCTTAGGTACAGGGGTGGAACTACGATTTTTTTTTGGAGGGCCAAGGCAAAATCTTTCACCTACGTTGTGCTCTCCATGGGAGCACTCATTCAGACCATCTTCAAATGTGGAACCCTCCCCTTGAACTTCACAGGTACTGCTGTGACAATGGTAGCGGTCCAATGAAGCGCATAGTGTTGGAGTGCAAGTGAAAGTCTTCCGCCAAAGTAAAATAATCTTAAACAAAATTGCAAATTTTAGTAGTAAAATACACACAAAAAATTTATTGAAATTGTGGTCAAATTTCAGAATCCCTACAAATTTTTTTAAAAATATAAGAACTTCTTAAAAATAAATTATAACAATTGAAGTAAATAAAAATACTCATTTGTCAACCTAGAATTTCAAGGCCCAAAGTAGCCTATCAATTTCAAGGTGGAACTTTAAACGACAAACAATATACCTTATTTACAAATAGTCTAAAATCATTTAAGGCTTCAATTCTTGAGAAATTCATGTGGGTTCTTAATCGGGCCACTTTCGAAAAATTCAAGGCAATTCAAAATAGCCAAGATCCTTGCAAAATCTCATTCAAATAGGATCTTGGCCCACTATCAGATTGATCACTTACAAAAGATTGTGACGTCCAAAGTAACATGATAATTTTGTGAATTTTATTGATCTCAATCTGATCGTGGGCCATCTTTTATTGGATTGAAATTTTGCTACGGTTTATTAGAAAAGAGTTGGCAAATGGCCCCGCTAAAGAACAACACAAAATTTTCTTGAGTCCCAATAAAATAAGAAAATTGTAAGATGGGTTCCTTAACCGTTCCTGTCCAACAAACATTTTATTACTTACCTTTAACTTTCAAGTTTTTGCAAAACCATGAGTTAAGGGTTTGAGTGGGGTGACTTGATCCAAAATCCTATGTCTCTGCTACTCTGATACATTGTGCTAGATGGTATGAATCATTAGTTCCCATTTATAATTTATTGAATAAAGATATTTTTGTATTTTCCCCCTAGGGTTTCTAATATTTCTAAATAGGCTCCTGTAGTTTCGGTATTTTAGTACCTTTCATGTCCCAAAATATATCTAAGTTGCCAGTAATGAGCAACCGACAATCAACGTGAGTTGAATGATGGTTTTTTTTTTTTGAAAATGACAAGTTTGACCTCACATCCATTAAACACTAGTTATTATTTACAAAAGGCTTTTTTGTATATATCTCCCTGAAGTTTCTAAGATTTCTTCCCAACCTGATATGGCTGGGAGATTTATAATTCAACTCGACCTTAGGTCATCTTTATATTTGGGATTTATCTACATCCAATTTGATCAATATGTCCCGAGTTAAGGCAATATGCAACCCATTACACCACTATTATAAGCCCTGAGCTGAGAAAATACTCAACCTAACTTGCCCATGACGCCACTATTAATTACTTTGAAGAGGAGAGTATCAATTAAATTGATTTAAACCTTTTTTTTTTTTTTAAAACGAAAGGACTTGGTTTCCCTTGTTTAAACTACCCAGGAAGTACACTATTCTATATGTTAGCTATAATTAGATTATAATGACTCTTAGTCTTGAAAGAGGAAAACAATAAAAAAAAAAAAAAAAAAAAAACCTACAACGTAGTAGAAGATGAAGACCATACAATGCCATTTGAAAACCAAAGTCTTTTTTTTTTTTTTTCCTTTAAGGGTTGTTTATATTGAAAGAAAGAAACAAAACAAGAGCCCAAGAAAGGAAATTGAATTCATAAAATGTTATAAATGAATAAAGGGAAGGGAAAAAAAAAAAAAAAAAACAAACAAACAAGCGAAAATTGTACCATGTAGATTTATTAAATTCCATTGTTATGAGAAGCACTTGTAGATGTTGATTGTTCATAAAAAAAAAAAAAAAAAAAAAAAAAAACCCACACTCCAAAGAACGAAAGGTAATTCTCATTTGTGAGGCCTAAGGTTAAGTTAAGTAAGAGGATGGATGGATCTTGGGGAACTTTGCTAATCTACAAGTGGTCACTGGAGTGGGGAGGAAGAATGTGAGAAAAAATAAATAAAATAAAATGGTTAAATTATTGTTGGAATGTAAAGAATTTTCCTGATGGCATTTTGAAAATTATGTATAAAAGATAGTGACAAGGGTAAAAGTGTCAGAATGCTTTAAACCCAAATGCGTTCTTCTCATTACTATGGATTTGACATATTTTGGGACATGAAAGGTATAAAAATGCTAAAGCAAAGGCCTATTTACAAATACTAAAACTACATGGACCTATTTACGAATGTTAGAAACCTCAAGAAGGTATATACAAAAAACTCTTGAATAAATGACCCGGACAGAAGGTTCCCATTTATATAATAAATCACTCAAACAGCATTAGCCGTTCTTTCTCCTTTAATTTCTCTCTTTCCTTCCTTTCCCTATCCTTTCCTTTCCTTCACTCTATGTTTTTTTTTTTCACAAATCAACATTATATTTCCCAATTTTGTTGGGGGGGGGGGGGGGGGGGGGGGGCGGCGGCGGCGTACCGGCCGTTTGGAAACATGTTTGTGTAGATGTACGATAGACTTAAGATAAACTGCCTTTATTTCAGAGTCACAAATTTGGCAATTTGAATTAAACAAAGATGTCTGAAGCCAAAAGACCCTCACTCCCACAATGCATGTGATGTTCTTGACGCCTTATTTGGTTTTTCTTTCTTTTCTTTTTTTTCTATGTCAAATTCTAAATCATGATTCAAACCCTTGGATAGGGCAAAAATAGCTATGGAGTCAGATTCAGCCGTTCGATGATCATTGATTTTGGTATATTTGTTAAAAAGTCTAGACCCTTCAATCTATTTTTTGGGTTCCTATGGGTCCCAAAACCAGTATCCGAACCGTTGATCCTCTTTGGAACGCTAATATGACTATGACTCAAATTTCAAGTCTAATCTCATTATGGATAGTGAGAAATTTGTGAAAAATCATGAACCATTGGGTTTAATCAATTTATAAACACGAGTTTAATGTATTTCCTTTTTTCTTTTTCTTTTTTTTTTTTTGGCCTTCCGGTTTTTTCAAATTTTCATAATTCTTGATCTCCAAATCATGATCCAGCTTCTTTAAATTTAAAAAAAAAAAAAAAAAAAAAAGGTCGAATTTCAGCAGTTGGATGAATAAGGTATTTGCAAAAATGTCCAAACCCTCAAATTTTTTTAAAGTTCTATGGGCCCCAAAACCAAGATATGAACCATTGATCCTCTTTGAAAGTTTAATCACAGTTATGGAGTCAAATTTCAAATCTTAACTTATTATGGATTGTGAGAAGTTTGTTAAAAGTCATGAACCACCAGATGTAATCAAGTAACAAACTTGTTTTATCATTTTTTTTCATAATTCTTCACCTCGAAATCACGATCCAAATTGCCCATCCTCATTAAAATGTCAAAAACAGTTATGGGGTCAAATCTCAACAATTGGATGATCTAAATTTTGTGATATTTGTGAAAAAGTCCAAAACCTTATATTTCTTTTGAGGCATTTCTATAGGCCCCGAAACCAAGATATGAACCATTCATCCTCTTTGGAAGGTTATAATTGGCTATGAGGTCAAATTCATATCTTATCTCATCATGAGTTCTCATAAATTTGTGAGAAAAATGAATCGTCAGATGTACTCAAATAATGGAGTGCGTTTCACATGTAATGATCTATTTGTAAAGAATATATTTCAAAATGCTCCATTTGAAACAAATCTATTTAACACATATAAGATTGGAAAAACAGGTTCTTAATCTATATACAAAAGCCTTCCAATCCAACCATCGATGCATTAGAAAGGCGGCTAAGTGGGGCCCACAGTTCTCTGTTGAAGTTCAGCCGATAGGACATAACATGGAATTCTCTCTTACTAGAGACCCACACAGTTGTCATGTAGGTTTTTTTTTTGTTATTGACTTTTATCGAGGGGTTCCCACTTTTTTGAACAATCGAGATTGAAAATCCATCACCACCCTTGTTGGACTAAGTTAGGTGAGAGTCTCTCCCGGTGATAGTGAGATAGGATAGTTTTTATGTTTCTAAGGGGCAAATCTATTGGAAAAAAAAATGGAACAACTAGTTTTTTTAAAAGTTTGACTTTTAGTCAAGGGAGGTTTAGTAAAACCATAAAAAGAGAGGATTTTTTTTAGATTTGCGTGCAAATACAAGGCCTGTTTTTTTTTTTTTTTTTGTAAAAAGCTCAAAAAAATCAGGTTCATTGAGATACAAATCAAATAAGGCTAATATATTTATCTTCTAAACCCTATTTGGTTATGTAAGTTTTGGACTGTGGATGTAAAACACAAGAAAAGTTGCACTCCACCCCTTTCTTGCATGGGTTCTCAATCGTAGAAACAACTTAGTTACTCAAGGGAAGGAAATGAGAGATAATTTCTTGCTGAAGGATGACACTCCCAGACTGTGGCGTAGCCAGAATTTTCGTTTGAGGGGTGCGGACCCTAATAGATAGTTTGGTTTTGGGGGACAACCGAGGATTTTCATGTGGATATTGAGGGTGGACTCATGACTTTTATTGGATTTTTTGAAGTAAACCAAGAATTCTCATATATGTTTTGTAAGCACACCATGGTTTGATGGGTGCACGTGCCTGTACCTAATTCCCACACTGCTCCCAGAGATTCTTACTTGTTTGGCTAATTCATGTGTAGAGTAAATTGAATTGAAGGCTCAACTTTGATGTGACAATGACAGAATATTAATGTGAGTGAAACGACAAGCGGACAAATCCCGGTAGTTGAAGAAATGGGAAAATCCGAGGGAAGAAAATCTTCTTGGAGATAACCACAAGTTATCTAGTTTTCAGTAACAACATGCATTATCAGTGGAGCGCATTCATTATTAATCCAAACCCCCCATACCAACCCAACCATCATCTATCATTGGTTGCATTTTATGTTATTTTCGTATTATAGCTTTTATGCATTTTCAAATTCTCCTTTATCAATAAAAATTGTTATTTTTTCCTCAACTAAACTTTTCTTTAATTTTATTAATAGGGAATCACACCTATTATTTCTTGAGAATTTATTGAGATTATCTTTTTTATCTTGAATTCCAAAATCTATTTTACTTTAGTCATGTATATTTTATATTATTATTTTTTCTTATTTTAATTATTGAAATGCAAAAATTACCCTTTTGAAGAAGAAATATCAATGTCAAATTCATTTTGAGATACATGTGAAAAATACAAAAGTAATTTAGTCCCACTTTCTAATTTTCCTGCACTCTCGTGAGTGCAAAATCAACCTACTTTTTTTCCTTTAATTTTTCTTTGCACTCATTTGGACCAACAATTTATGATCCATATTAGGGGTACTCATGGGCCATGCCCAATCCAGGTCAAGCACACTCTGAGTTAGGCCTTGATATATAAGCTGGGTCCATTTACTAATTGGGTTGGGATTAAATTAAGTGATTGAAAGCCCAAACCACAACCAAGCCTGAATGAAGAATGCTTATTAGTTACTGATAACCTTTCTAAATAATTGTGAAAAAGCTGATACAACAACCCATAAAAGGCATGGTTCGGCCAGGATAGGCCCCACCCAATTGAATAAACGCGCAAACTTGGGCCTAACTTTTATGGCCTATATTGAGTTTGGGCAAGATATAGGCCCCTATTTCTAATGTTAGACCGAGCCTAGATATGCCTCAGTCCGGCTTGGCCCGGCCCATGAGCACCTCTAATGCAAACGCTTCAATACTCACAAAAATCGATAGATCCTAAGGCATAAAGTACCATAAGTTAGATCGTCATGGATTTTCATTACATTTGAAAACTAAATTTTATAAATTTTGTAAGATAAATAAAATAGTTATAATATAAAGATTATGGTTTTCTTCGAGATATTATTGCAAAGAAAAAAAAAACAAATTATACCCCTGGAATTATTCGTAAAATAGTAAATATCATAAATCTCATATAAACATACATTATTACTCTTTGAAGATATATTTTTCATACATTTATTATAATCTTTAAAGTATTTTAACAAATTTTGGTACAATTATTTTAGTCTCATATTTCATATTCTCACTCATTCTTTAAAAAAAAGTCGTTAAAATGGAACCCATTGATGGATTTCTAATAGGCCTGTCAATTTGGCCTTGAGAAAGGGGGACCCAGCCCGGCCCTCAAAAAGCCCTTAAAATGAGGGCTTTTGTTTCTAATGAAAAGCCCTAGGGCCGGGGCTTGGACAATTTTTTGCAACCCTGAGATTTGAGGGCTGGGCTTGGACAATAGTGGCCCTGGCCCTGACCCTCTTATTTTTATTTATTTTATAAATAATATATACATATATGTAAATATATACTAAAATGCCCTTATCAGTCACTTTGCAATGATATGGGGGATATGAAGACAATTTCATACCCACTTACCCATTTAAAAATGTCCTAAAAATCCATACATACATACATACATACTTCATTAATTTCATCTATATTTATTTAAGTTATGTATTGTACTTAATACATAATCAATAAGTGTTGCACAGTTGCTTCTTATTACTTTCTTTTAGTTTTATTGCTTCTTATTTAAGTATTTTATAATATTTTTGTAAAACATTGTTAGTGCAAAAGGGGGTGTACTCATTTCTATTAATAATGATACACTTTTTCCTCTATAGAGTTGCTTAGGATATCAACCAATTCATAAAGTTACTTTGAATGTGCATGGAACTTTATGGATATGGGGTAATCCAAACATCCTTTTAATTAGATAACTATAACTCTCAATTCTTAAAAGTTTAAACTAATAGTATTTTTTAAATGTATTTATTTTTGTGACTGAAATCCAAGAATGCGTAATAGTCAGATTAGTGTTAATTAAAAATAATGTTAATTGATAAAAGGTATGTGAGTGTAAATGGTTTAAAACTCTCAAATTAAGATACCGCTGGAATGATTTCATTTGTGGAAATTCATATGAAAGTCATATTAATGTGTGAAATAGATCATACTCTTTAACCATTTTCCTTCTTTCTCAAAAAAAATAAATTAATATGTCTAGAACCTAACCCAAGTCACCAAAGCACGTATGACTTTATCCGATAAAAGAAACTTTTTAGAGATGCCTTATATTCTCCCAATGTTTTCTTAATGGTTCGTTTGCAATTGAGATTAGACAAGATAACAGATTTTTCTTAATGCTTTCTTTGCAATTGAGGTTAGACAAGATAACGCTCGATCACACTCGGATTTTGGTAATAATGTTAAAAAAATAATTTTCTTATTTTGAAGTCCTGAACCCTGTCCTGGCCCTGGCTCTCGAGGGTAGGGTAAGAGTTTAGATAGTGAAGGCCCTCTAAGGGCTTTGGCCAGCTCAGGCCCGGCCTTGCATATATTGAGGGTAGAGCTAGGACAACCCCAGGCCCAGCCCGGCCCGGCCCTTTGACAGCCCTAATTTACGCTGAAATTAGATAAATTTAAAAGTAAATAATTTGACCATGGCCCACAAGTAATTAGTGCGTTTTACAAGTGAAACAACTATTACAAATATGGAACCCACCAAAGTAGTAAAAAAATAGAAATTTAAAAATATAACAAGCCCATTGAATAGACCCTTTGTGTTTCCTTTTAATTGGTTTTTTTACGTCCAAATAAATATGTCTTGTGATAATAATAATAATATGTTTAATAAATTAATTTTTTGAAAAATTATAAGGATTTTTCTACATTTGAAAATCAGGATTGATTGAAACTTAACCGTTGATGCTCTTCATAAGCCCATGAATCGATATGTCCTTGATTCGTTGTGTATCTCGAGAGACTCTAGAAAAATATTTAAATGTAAGATACTAAAACGTCTATTTCAAACTATGAATTGGTCTTGCCGATCTTTGTATCTTTTCCATAAAAATCTATTATCCATAAATATATTTCATGCAGGTAAAACTTGCCAAACAAAGCCTTAGTAACTTCGTAAATATTAGAATCGATAGTAACTAATTGAACTTAGAAGATTTTAGAGGAAAAATCCCGAAATTTGGACATTCCTTGGAAAGGGTCCCTAAATATTGTGTACTACTAACAAGGTCCGTCATGCCTCACTACATTTTTTTTTCAACTTTGATAAGAGCGATGCTAGCGTCGTTCATGTCTGACGATGGAGACACCAATGTTGCCTTCATCAGACACAAGCGACGTTAGACATTATAGATGCTCTGACGAGGGAGATGCTAGTGTCGCTCGTCAGAGCATTTCCCAATGTCTTCTTCCTCTCCTCCCTTGAGTCTTGAAACATGAGTCTTGAGGGCTTTCAAAGAAAATAAAGAAGGAAACTAAAAAATTGAGGCCTGAAAAAGCGAGAACCGACTCTAAAATCCCTCTGAAAATCTAATACTACCAGTCTCTTCAACACAACGCTTACGCCCAACTACCGCCAGCTCAAAAAAGAGTTAGTTGTGTGGTTTTTCTTGGATTTTAAAATTTTGCAACTCTATTTTCTTTGGAAAGATAGTATTTTTTAGTGTAATCATTTAAAACCCATTGCCAGAATCAACGGGATGCTAGCATGCAATCCATGAAAATTCCCAAACACTTACAAATAAAAAAAACTTTTCATAACTCTTTCAAAGGGTCTATTTGGATGATTAGAAAAGGAAAATCATTTACTGTTTCAAAGTTTTTATAGCATCGTCCTCTTGCATTCTGCATGTCTAAACGACACCTTCATGTTTCTCAGTCAGAAATTTGTTTTACGAGGAAAGATTTCAAGTCATTAGTGGGGGAGATGGAGAAATAGGATGAGGAGAGGAAGAAGACCCTAGGAGATGCTGACGCTAGCGTCACCCATGGTGACACTACCGTCGCTCAGAAAAAAGTTTAAAAAAATAAAGAAAAGAATTGGCAGGAGGACCTTTTTTGTACTACACATATTTGGGGACCCTTTTCAAGGAATGTCCAAATTTCGGGATTTTTCCCGTAAAATCCTCTTGAACTTCATACGTTTTCTTTTCTCTTCTAAAAATGTCACTTGAGAAATCACAATATGTGAACAAAATTTATGAATCCATTTTTATTTATGGTATACTTTAATAATAAAAAATAATGTATCCAAAATACAAAATACTAATTTTTGTCCAATTCATTTGCCATTATATTTTCTTCATTTCTCTCTATTTGATTTGCAATGATATAAAAGATATTTTTTCTTTTTCCACTTTGATTATGATGTGTTTGGCAACTCAAGAAAAATTTGAAGAAAAGATTCTTTTTTTTTTTTTCAAAAAGCTCAATATTTTATCCTATAGCCCCCCCCCCCCCCCCCCCCCCCTCCTCAATTGTAGAAAAAAACTTTTCTACAAGATAAGAATCTTTCAAAATGACGATTACAAAGTGGTAAAATAAAGACTTTAATTCACCAAATCCATTATGATGTGTAAAGTAAAGTAAAAGTAAATGTCACGGCACAATAAAGGTAGGAAGGAATGGTAAAGTGATTTCCTTTTTTGTCTTATTTTATCATGTTTTATCGTAGTTTTATATGGTAAATAAAAAGTGACTTGTTTACAGGTGCGGTAAAGTAAAATAAATATTGATGTCATATTATGGTAAAAGATGAGGTAAAGTAAGGTGAAATGAAGTATGTGGTAAAGCAAAGTGGGAGAGAGAATTATAACGTAGTTGTTTTTTGTATTGACTTGACTTGACTATACTTTACCATGGTTTTATGTGATAAAAGAAAAGTAACTTATGGTAAAAATATGACAGTTGAACTTTATTTTACCACACTACTTTTTTATCCAAATGTGGTAAATTACATATAAGATAAAATATTTAATAAAAAAATATTCTAATAATTTAATTTACTTTTCCAAACAGCTCAATTTAAAATTTATAATATTCTTTAAAAACCGCCAAACAGTAAAAATATTATAATATTATAATATTGCATTATTCTATTCTATATTATTTTATTCTTGTAATATGTAAATCTATAAATATGTTATTATGTAAACACCCAAACGAGCCCTTAACACATTTGTCTTCTCTTTTCTTAGAAAAAATTATATGAAAGATCAAAATATATGAAATTTTATAAATTTATGTTTGATTTATAGTTTATGTAAGTTTATTGCATCTTTTCACCTTTGAATAAAATTTGATATCTAAATATTGTAAATGAAAAATAATATTTTATTTATTTTCTATCTATTTTCGTCCCAAAAAATATTTTTACTAATAGATTATGAGTGCCTTTGCAGTAGATTGTTTCCAGAGCCTTCTTTGAGAGAGAGTCTCTGTTCTATAACCAACTTACCAACTTGAAGGGTGTGCCCTACTTTGCGCAGAAATCCACCATTAGGTCATCCAATTTTTTTTTACTTTTTATTTTCAGAGGGTCAAAATGGCCAGAAAGAGCCCATAGTTTATCAAATACGAAAGCCAATCACATTGAGACGCTTTTTTCTCTCTCCTTTTGTCACGACTCAGGCCTGAGATCCAGTAATCCCGAGCCGTGAACCCATACTTACTCCCATAAATCCCGAATTAACCGAAGTTAAAACGAAAATTCACAAGGGATATAATTCTCAATTTACCTGTTAAATACAAAAATTTGAGGGAACATTTATATTTGATAATAACAATTTACGATTTACATGTATACAAAATAATGTTCTTTATACATGTATCGATCCATCATTTGTTTGTCCATCAGTGCATATCCGAAACGCTATGCAATTACAATTAATTACATACCAAAATGATTATACAAAAAAATAACTTCTCAAAACATTTTCCAAAATATCATAACTCCTTTTCGCACTCAGATACCCATATCAAACGGTATCCCTACCATTCCACTCGTTTAGTCCTCCTGGAGGAGCCGGAGTGGCCTCCTCCGCTGCCGCCGGGGGCGCTGCTGCACCGGCATAGGCAAACGGGCTTGTAATGCCATCAATAATACTAATGAACACAACGGTTCAACAATGTACAAACAGATCTTGTAATAGCATGTTAATCCATAAATTAAACTTATTCAATCTATTAGTAACAGTTCCAATTCTAGATAAGTCTAGAAAGTTCCTACAATAAAATATGTAAACATAAAAGTCAATTTTGTGGACATTTATAGGGTGGTCACTACCATAACATTTATTTTCATTTCATTCAATTTCATTTACCATCTTCCCTAAAAAGAAGGATTCATAATTACCATCTTCCCTCAAAGGAAGGATTCTTCTTCCGAATGGAAGGCATCGATCAATACACATAGATATGATCGGAAATTGTGAGACTTACCAGTGTCCGGGCCAGAGACAACTAGCATCACCACGGAGCTCCAGAACGCCCCAAAATCCATCTACTGAAGTAGGATTAGTCATTTGTTTCATTTATTAAATCATTGAACTCATTTAGTGTTCTAATACAATAGCTAGGTAGTGCCAGACTCAAGGGTCATTTCTTTTCAGTAAGCAATTCATTTCTGGATTCGATTCAATTCTATGATTCCCTTCATAACAAGGAAAGGGAATAATAGTAATACCAATCTATTAGATTGGAACATAACGTTACAATGAGGGAATTACTAATCAATCAAGATTCTACTTAATTCTATTTCAAATCTAAACAACCTTTTAGCTGTAACCAACGATTACCAAATGCATGTGTTATTCTTGATGAGCATCACATTTATATATTAATGTGTGCATTATAGTCCCTGTAGTTAACGTCCATGGAGGTTTAGACCATAATTAATTAACTATAAAACTCTTCCTTCATCATCTTTAATTCTTAACAGTTTCACTTTACCCCATTGTTAGCCTTAGAACTAATTTGGGGAGCATTAAGACTCACAAGGAATGCTCCAAGCCTATGCAAAAATCCAAAATCTGGTCTGATCGATTGGCCAATTTTTAACTCACAATTAACATATTGGCGGTTACCTGGCTGTTAGCCGAAATCTGGCTGGCGGCTAGCCGAAATTTCATCGGTCAGCTCACGGTCAACTTTCTAGAACCTAGCTTTTTGGCAGGGATTTCTGACGCAAATTCGGTCAGCTTACGGTTACCTTGCGCTAGCCGAAATTTCAATTTCGGGTAACCGAAATCTAGTGGTTAGCTTTCCAGAGACACACCCATTTTATAGATTTCGGCGGTTAGCTTCACGATTAGCCTTATGGCTAGTCAAAATTCACCCAGAATTCCATTTTCGAGCTTCAGAACTTCTGAAGCAAATTTTTGAAAACTGAGTTTCTTGAATTCCAATCACTTCAATAATCTATAAAATCCTAAGAAAATGTACACATTTGGAATAAGCATCGGAACCTCCGGCTCCTTCTTCACACACTATCCATTCACAAACACTACCTCTAATTACCCAGTAATCATCCCAAGCAATCCATAGAAATTCTATAAACTTCTACAATGTTTAACACTAATTATAAGAAAATGTTTATACTTGCCTCTTGAAGATTACCAACTCAAGCCCTCTTTTACTTAGCTTGGCTTGAGCTTAAAATCCCCAAATTTCAACCCTAAATTCCATGAAAACACAAAACACTACCCATAAGTTATTTGTGCTAGAAACCTCTCCTCACTACTCAATAGAACTTAGAAAACCTAAGAGAAGACCAACTACTTACTTGTAGTTCCAAGCAAGGGATTTTGAGTTCTTTTTCAAGCTCTACACTTCAAAAATGGAGGAATGGCTTGAGGAAGAAGATGAAGATGGAGATGAAGATGAAGCCTCTCACTCCAAACCACTTAATCATTCCACCAAAAGTCACTCTTGAAGAAAAAGAATGCAAGAGAGGAGAAGAAGATGAAGGAGACATCTAGGGTTTAGGTGAAATGAGCTCATCCCCTCATTTCATTCTAATATAAGGTTCTCTTACCCTAAAACCCCCTCTTATTAAGCATTATTACATTTCGAGTCAAATGAAGTCTCATTTGGTCCATTTGAGGTCAAATGAAATTGCGTCTATTATGAAAGTTAACGTACTATTCGAGATACACACGTTGGTATCAAGAATTTTCGTATTCGAAGAAATACGTGGAAACTCGTATTTACGAAAAAGTCCTTAGCCTACCTTGTTTGAGTCTATACTCATTTTAATCAACTCAATTCCATTCAAATTCATTCCATTATGCTTAATGCATCAATTGAGACTAATTTGTTTCTCCTTGGTCCTTAACCTTCATTAACCCAATTATTCGTGCTTTATTAGCACTAATCCCAATTAATTAGCCTTAATCATGATTAGTTCGGGTCTGGGTGTAACATTCCCCCAAATTTTTAGAACCATTCGGTCCTCCGAATGCAATACAATTCAATAGTCAATTAAAATTAAAATTTACCTGAACGAATAGCTCCGGATACTTTTGAGCCATCTGCTCTTCAAGCTCCCATGTAGCTTCACTGGGTTCACGATGATCCCAAAGGACTTTAACCCATTTGATTGTCCTTGTGCGAAGGACTTGCTCCTTGGTATCGATAATTTGAGTCGGCTTTTCAACATATGTGGTATTTGGCAAAACTTGGATCTCTTCATGCTGAATCATATGCGAAGGATCTGCCACATACTTTCGAAGCATCAATACATGGAATACACTGTGAATACCGGAAAGCTCCAGTGGAAGCTCCAGGCGATAAGCTACATCTCCAATTCTGCTTTGAATCTTGAAAGGTCCGATAAATCTCGATGAAAGCTTGCCATTCTGTCTGAACTGGATAGTACCTTTCATTGGAGAAGTCTTCAAGAACACCAAGTCATTAATGGCGAACTCCAGATCACGCCGACGATTGTCAGCATAGTTTTTCTGCCTTGATCGAGCCACCTTCAATCTATCTTTCACTTTCTGAACCCTCTCTGCTGTTTCAGCAATTATAATAGGACCGTGGAAGCTCCTTGTTCCAACTTCTTCCAAGCTAACTGGAGTCCTACATCTTCGACCATACAGTGCTTCCAAAGGTGCCATTTCAATGCTAGAGTGATAAGCTGTTGTTATACGCAAATTCGCACAATGCTAAGTGTTCATCCCAGTCATTTCCAAAATCCATAACACTGGCACGAAGCAAATCTTCCAAGGTCTGAATAGTCCTCTCCGATTGTCCATCTGTCTGAAGGTGATATACGGTGCTAAACCGAAGTCTAGTACCCATTGAATTTTGAAAGGATTGCCAAAATACGGAAACAAACCAACTATCTTGATCGTAAACAATCGAGAAAGGCGTTCCATGCAATCGAGTTGTCTCTCTGACAAACAACTTGGACATATCGTTGAAGCCCATATCTTTTCTAAATTGATGGAAATGTGCGGACTTTGTTAGACGGTCAATGATCACCCATACGGTGTCATGCTGCCTCCTCGTCCTTGGCAAACTAGACACAAAGTCCATAGTCAAGTTTTTCCACTTCCATCTAGGTATATTCAGTGGATGAAGTAGTCTAGGAGGTTACTTGTGCTCAAACTTCACACGCCGACATGTTAAGCAGGAAGACACATAGCTTGCTATCTCTCGCTTCATGTTATTCCACCAAAATCTATCCTTGAGATTTCTATACATTTTAGTGCTTCCAGGATGCATGGAATACCCTGTGTGATGAGCTTCAAACATTATCGCCTGTTTCAAATCCTCTTGTGCTGGCACACATAATCTGTCTCTGAAATACATGACTCCTTCCACCAACATAAAATCCGGTCTAGTGGCAAGGTTGTCCTTGATTTTCACCAATTCAAGATCTTGAAATTGTCTACCTTTGATTTCCTTGATAAGCATTGGCTCGAAGACGGACATTGCTGCAACCATTACTTTACTGTTCACCGTCTCAACGGACAAGTCCAAATCTCTGAATTCTTCAATTAGATTCCATTCACCAACTAGCAATGCCAAGTCAGCAGATTTCCGACTCAAAGCGTCCGCCACTACATTACCTTTTCCAAGCACATATGTGAATGGAAAATCATAATCTTTGATGAGCTTTAACCAACAACGTTGCCTCAGATTGATGTCCTTCTGAGTGAACAAGTACTGGAGACTTCGGTGGTCACAATGGACTTCAAAAGTCTCTCCATACAAATAATGTCTCCACTGCTTTAAAGCAAACACACCGCCGCGAGCTACAAATCATGCGTCACATAATTTTTCTCATGTTCCTTCAGCTGACGCGAACCGTAGGCAAACCCTACCATTCTGCATCAACACGCATCCCAATCCAACACCTGAAGCGTCTGAGTAAACCACGAATCCTCCACTTCCTTCAGGCAGCGCTAAGATTGGGGCTGAAACCAATCTTTGCTTCAAAATCTGAAAGCTAGACTCGCATTTATCATTCCATTGGAATGGAACGTTCTTCCGAGTCAATTTCGTTAATGGAGTTGCTATCTTAGAGAAGTCCTTTACGAATCTTCTGTAGTAGCCCGCCAACCCTAAGAAGCTCCGAACTTTCTACACATTTTTCGGACTCTGCCATTTGGTAATTGCTTCAACCTTAGCTGTGCCAACAGCTACCCCATCTCTGGTAATTATATGACCCAAAAATGTCAACTGTTGCAGCCATAAACCACATTTCTTTAACTTTGCATACAACTGATTATCCTTGAGGATTTGCAAAGCTGTTCATAGATGAAGTGAATTCTCTCGCTCTGACTTTGAATATACCAGGATGTCGTCAATGAAGACCACGACAAACTGGTCCAGGTACGAAGCAAAAACTCTGTTCATTAAGGCCATAAAAACTGCAGGTGCATTTGTTAGGCCAAAAGGCATTACTAAGAATTCATAGTGGCCATATCGAGTCCTAAATGCAGTCTTCTGCACGTCTTGATCTTTGACTCGAATCTGATGAGATCTAGATCGAAGATCAATCTTGGAAAAGTAAGTTGCACCCTGGAGTTGATCAAACAACTCATCGATCCTAGGCAATGGATATTTATTCTTGATTGTCACTTGATTTATTTGCTTATAATCAATACACATATGAAGGGTGCCATCCTTCTTCTTCATAAATAGTACCGGTGCTCCCCAAGGTGAGACACTTGGCTGGATAAAACATTTGTTTCTTTAGTTCAAACAATTCCGATGGTGCCATTTTATACAGTGCCTTTGATATTGGTGCAGTACCCAACAGAAGTTCCATAGTAAAGTCTACTTCCCTTGCTAGAGGCAGACCTGGCACTTCATCTGGAAATACGTCTGGAAATTCACAAACTACAGGAATATCCTTTAACTCCGGCACAGGGTTCTTCTCATAAATAAATGCAATGTAGCCTTCACAACCACTATGCATCAACCGTTCACCCTTGAGTGCCGAGACAAGCCTGGTATCATATTTCTTCCGAACTCCTTCAAACATCACATTGGCATTGGCCTCATCCACTTTAAAAGTGATGACCTTACGGAAACAGTCTAACCAAGCCCTGTACTTCACAAGCCAATTCATTCCAAATATTATATATCAAAATCGTTCATTGCTAACAACACCAAATCAGCTGGCATTGATACTTCCCCAACTTTCATACTACATTGGAGGATATACAACTCACACACTACTCGTTTTCCTAACGGAGTAGTTACAATAAAATCATAAGGCAATTGCATTACCCGTTCTTGAATATCACAACAAAATGAGGGTGCTATCAATGAATGAGTAGACCCTGGGTCAACTAAAGCAATTGCAGGTCTATTGTCTACCAGAATTGTACCTTCAACCACATTGGTGGCAACCTTTGCTTGTTCTCGATTTACCGCATAGGCCCTTCTTACAAGCTGTGGCCTATTTTGCTGTGGTTGCTGCCTTGTTTCCCATTGACGCTGCTGACCTTGGTGGCAACCTTTGCTTGTTCTCGATTTACCGCATAGGCCCTTCTTACAAGCTATGGCCTATTTTGCTGTGGTTGCTGCCTTGTTTCCCATTGACGCTGCTGGTCTTGACGTGGAGGCTGCCGCCGCCTAGGAGGAGCTGGTAAAGTCAACTGCCGTGGAGGAGCAGGAATCACTGCTTGTCCTTGAGTAAGTTGCTGATATGGAGCTCTATTATCTCTTCCGCCTCTTGGACACTCAGCCATTCTGTGCTCCAAGCAACCAAAAACTAGACATGCTCCAATAGTCCTCCAACATGCCTCGGTCCTATGAGCTTTGCCACAAGTCTCACAGACTGGTCTATTCTCCGTTTTTGCAGCAAACTTTTGCCTCTTGTACTTGTTCTTATGTTGTCCTCCTCCTTTCTTAAACCAGAAGCTAGTAGTGCCACCTCTACTCCTCTTTGAACTCTCAACCATTTCTTCTCTGTGCACTTCCTCAGCTGTAAAGGCTCTATCCACTGCTTCACCAAACGTAGTGGGCTTATTAGATGCCACTACCATCTTCTTATACGTGGGGTTTTGTCGCGACCCTAGACCGGGTTTACGGCCTAATCCAGGATTGGGACCCATAAATGATGAAAAGATAAGGGTAATGATATGTTTAGTACCAATGCGTACACGGATTAATAAAGAATGCACACTACCCGTGCACATGATTTCCCACAGGTGTCCGCGGTGAGGATATCTCAACAACCGTGAATATTTTTGTTAAATGCGGAAGCGTGTAGTAAATCAACATGTTGTTCATGAATTTCATCCCCATCAAGAAGACTGTTAACACATGTATAGATATAAGGAATCAGAATAAGCAATGATCGTTAGCATTTCCCTAAAAGTAATGTTAAGGTTTAAACAAAAGATCATTTAATTACATTCCCTAAAAATAGAGGCCAACACGGCAAATATGAACAAAGATATAAACCCAAAAGAATGGTTAATAACAACCCTAAAAATGTTACGCATCTCAGGCAACTGGATGTTTAGACAACATCATTGGCATGCCACTCAACTAGGCACTGCGGTTCACCAATCGCCTCCTCGAGCTCCTCTTCGGGATAACCAACGACTGGACCTGAGTACCAAAAAGTGGGTCAAACACGACGGTTTGGCAGGTGGGTGAAAAGATTTGACAATATAATAATAAATGAATTTACCTTCAAAAGCGTTTAAATATGTTTAAACAATAATCTTCATGAAAAGATAAATCATTTATTCTAAACATGTATGCAATGTAAAACGAGTAAAGGACATGGCCGCTCGAGTGGGCAGTCATGCTGCCGCCCGAAATGCAGTGAGATTGACTGCGCGCTCGAGCGGCCTGGTACGCGCTCGAGCGGGCAGTCAATCCTGCTGCCCGGGAATGACCTCCATGGCCTTCTTCCCCCTTTTCTCCTACACATTTCACCTGCAATACAAAGGCCTCCTTGCCTCCAATAATCACCCTTCAAAGCTCTTCAACCACTACTTAGGACTCCCATCAAAACTCCAATGATTCTTTAACACCAAGCATCACATTCTCCACATTCAATCACTCAAAAAGAAAAGAGAAAATCCACAATCACAAGGATTCATTTAAGTCATATGCAAGAGGTAAACAAAGAGATACAAACTACATTTCCAAGACAATAAATAAGCTAACAAAAACCCCTTTTTATGAGCATTTATTTCACAATGAATGCAAGTTAGATAAACATTAATGGAGATGACAAGATCAAACACATTTGTCATGAGAACTATTCAAAACCCAAATATCTATTCATTCCACTTGCCTTAGGTCCATGCTAAGCCAAACAAGCTCTAAACACTTCTCCAATCCAAGATCACAAGCTACACACAAAAACCCCCAAATAAAACCCTAGAATGGTCACAACAAGGTACAAGAAGAGGGAACTCATAAAAATGAAAATGAAGGCTCCTCATAGGCTAGGAAAACACAATATCAAAAGATTGGAAGAATTACTTACAAGAGGGTTCTTCAAAAGCACCAAGCTAGTCCAAAGAGGGTCTTGAGGTGGGAGATTTCCTCCAAGAATAGTATCAATGGAGGGCTCTAGTGGTGAGGAAGAAGATGATGACTCCTATTTTTCAACTTGTATCAGGTCTCGTGGAGATTTGGTGTTGGAGAAGCAAGAAGAAGAGAGGAAAAGGGAAAACCCTAGCTTAGATGGTCTCTTTGTGTTGGAAAAGGATAATGGAGGAGAAAGGTTCTCTATTTAAAGTAATTGGAAGTGGGCTCCACTACTAGAAAACATGGGAGGCTGAAATCACGACCTTCGGTGCTTCAAACGAATTCGACGAAGAAGGGAAAAATGATCACCGAAATATCTAGTTTCCAAAAAGTATATCTTTCGCGGGTTTTGGGGATATCAAATTTTGGGTATAGATTTAGTGTGAAAAGACTGTTTTGCCCTCAATGCTAGGAAAGTCGGGTTTCGGGGTTCCAGATGGGTACGAGATCAACATGAAAGTTGTAGGGGTTAACGAGGCAAGTAATACGAGATACGAACATAAATTATAAGAATCTCGTATAATCCCTCAAGTACACGTCAAGTCACTAAAAGAACCCCAGAGGGTCCTACAAATCACCAAGACACTCAAAACTCCTCCAAAGCTATAAAAGAGTTATTCTAATTCCAACTTAACCAAAATTCATTAATCACACTTAGCACTAACACGCGACTTAATTAGTACTAATCGTGGACACTCGGGTCGGGGTCTTACATCCTCCACCCCTTAGGGCATTTGGTCCTCGAAATGAAATATAAAACTCACATCAGGTAGGAGATGTGGATACTTCTTCTGTACTTGATCTCGTATTTCGCACGTTGCTTCTTTCGGTCCATGATTCTCCCAAAGTACTTTCACCCGCTGAATAGTCCGTGTCCTCAACTCTTGTTTCTTTGTATCAATGATCTGAATGGGCTTCTCCACATATGTAGCATCTTCTCGAATTTCCAATGGTTCGTGCCGGAGTACATGTGAAGGGTCGGGGACATACTTCTTCAACATAGATACATGGAAGACGTTGTGTTCGCCATATAACTCGGGTGGTAAGGCTAATCTATAAGCCACATCACCAATCTTGCTCATGATATCATTCGGTCCAATGTATCTCCTTGATAACTTGTCTTTCTGCCCAAATCTCAATGTTCATTTTGTCGGTGACACCTTCAGGAAAACCTTATCTCCTTCTTTGAACTGTAAATCCCTTTGATGAGAGTCTGCATAGCTCTTTTGTCTACTTCGGGCTACTTTCAGACGTTCTTGAATCTGTCTCACTTTGTCACTGGTCTCACTCAATATGGTTAGTCCATGGAAACTGCGAGTGCCAACTTCTTCCCAACAAACAGGTGTTCTGCACCTCTTGCCATACAAAGCTTCAAAGGGCGCCATTCCAATGCTTGAATGGTAGATGTTGTTATAAGCAAACTCACACAATGGTATGGGTCTCATCCCATTGAGTCTTGAAGTCTAACACACAAGCACGGAGCATATCCTCAAGGGTCTGAATTGTCCTCTCTAACTGGCCATCTGCCTGGGGGTGATAAGCTGTACTAAACTGTAACTTCGTACCCATAGACTCATGTATGGTCTTCCAAAATCTTGAGACAAATCTGCTGTCTCTATCGGATGTGATGGAAATTGGTTGTCCATGTCGACTGACAATCTCGTTAACGAACAGCTTTGCTAGGGGTAACATATGCAGCTTCTTTCCTGTCCTCATGGGAATGAAGTGAACTGACTTGGTGAGTTTGTCCACAATCACGCATATGGCATCATTGCCTCTGCTAGTTCTGGGTAGTCCTGAAATAAAGTCCATGGTAATGTGCTCTCATTTCCATTCTGGGATCTCTAATGGTTGTAGCAACCCTGGAGGTTTCTGATGCTCTGCCTTTATCAACTGACAAGTTATACAACGAGGACGAATACTGCAATTTCTCTCTTCATGTTGTTCCACCAAAACCTACCCTTCAAGTTCTGATACATCTTTGTGCTGCCTGGGTGCATGGAATACTTTGTACTGGAGCTTTTGTCATGATGTCATTCCTCAACTCTTCAATGTTAGGCACGCACAGACGGTCACAGTAGTATAAAATTTCATCAACAATAAAAAAGTCTGAACAGTCCGCTATATGTTCTGAAATCTTGGCCAACTCTGGATCTTGCAACTGACTATCCTTGATCTTTTGAATGAACGAATGCTCTGACACTGACATATTAGCAATCATCACACCCTTTCTTAGTGGCTGTAGGTCTATTCTCAGTTCCTCAAACTGCTCGAAAATACAGGTGCCACTTAGATTTGCCAAGCCTACTGATTTTCTGCTCAGAGCATCGGCAACTACATTCGCTTTCCCCGGGTGATACTTGATTGGAAAATCATAATCTTTGATATATTCCATCCATCTTCTCTGCCTCACGTTCAATTTCTTTTGAGAAAACAAGTACTGTAGGCTGCGATGGTCAGAATGGACCTCAAACTTCTCTCCATAGAGATAATGTCTCCTCATTTTCAACGCGAAGACAACCGCTGCCAACTCAAGGTCATGGGTTGCATAGTTCTTCTCGTGATCTTTCAACTGTCGGGACCCATATGCGACTACGTTTCCATCTTGCATCAATACACATCCAAGTCCTACACTCGAAGCATCGGTAAAAATGGTGAAACCGCCGCCACCGGATGGCAAAGTAAGGACTGGTGCTGTAGTCAATCTCTTTTTTAGCTCTTGAAAACTGACCTCACATTGATCTGTCCACACATAAGGCACATTCTTCCTTGTCAACTTTGTCAATGGTGACGCAATTGACGAAAATCCTTGTACAAACCTCCGATAATACCCTGCCAATCCAAATAAACTTCTGATATCTAACACATTCTTCGGTCTTTCCCACTTCACTACTACCTCAATCGTAGACGGGTCTACTGACAATCCTTCTTTGGTGCCCCAAAAACGCTACTTGCTCTAGCCAGAATTCACACTTGTTGAGCTTCGCATACAGCTAGCTCTCTCTTAGAAGTTGCAATACTATCCTCAGATGCTCTTCATGCTCTTCTTTGGTCTTGGAGTACACCAAAATATCATCGATGAACACCACTACAAACTAGTCCAGGTATTGTGCAAATATCTTGTTCATCAATGCCATGAACACTGCCGGTGCATTTGTCAGTAAATGGTATCACTAGGAACTCGTAGTGGCCATATCTTGTTCGGAAAGCTGTCTTCAACACATCTGATTTTCTGACTCTCAATTGATGGTAACCGGATCTCAAGTCAATCTTCGAAAAGTACGAGGCACCCTGTAACTGATCAAACAGTTCATCTATCCTTGGCAATGGATATTTGTTTTTGATGGTCACTTGGTTCAATCTTCGGTAATCAATGCACATCCTCATCAAACCATCTTTCTTTTTGACAGACAAAACCGGAGCTCCCCACGGTGAAATACTAGGCCTTACGAAACCTTTGTCCAACAACTCTTGCAACTGTATCTTAAGTTCTTCCAACTCCACAGAAGCCATTCGATATGGTGCAATAGAAATCGAAGCGGTCTCTGGTAACAACTCGATGGTGAAATCAATTTCTCTTATGGGTGGTAATCCTGAAATCTCCTCCGGAAACACATCCGGGAACTCCCAAACAATAGGGATCTCCTCCACCCCTTGGGACCGTTCATCCTCCATGAAAAACGCTAAATAGGCTTCACATCCATTTCTTAAAAGTCTATCAGCTTTCAACGCTGAGACAAACCCTGCACAAGGATTTCTCCTCTCTCCCTGGAACAACACTCCTGCTGGTGTCTCATCCAATTTGAATGTGAGGGTCTTATGGAAACTGTTGACAAAAAAAAAGTCACTTTGTCTCCTCAACATCAAGAAACCACATGAAGCTGCATCCTGCTACAAACAGGCAATACTACTTCAAGCATCAGATCTTGTCAGAATCAAACAAAAACTGCAAGATCCTTCAAGACAGCCAAAAGAGGGGTACACATGAAGTTTCGGGCCATTCCGACATAGTTTGGCCTAACTTCACTCCTCCGACAGCTAAACAGATGCTCCCGGCGGCGACGGTGTCAAAAACATCAAAACTTCGATCAAAGCCTACGGATGGTTCCAAAATACCTCCAAAGGGCTCCTTGCCAAATTTCAAGTCAAATTGACAACGTTTGACCCTCCATCAAAGCTCGAGCAGAAAAATAAAGCCTCTCGACGGTGAGAACCACCGAGGCCATCAGTCATCAAACAAAGTATATGAATGGCTTCAACATGCTTCAAAGGGCTGCACGTCGAATTTCAGGTCATTCCGACAACGTTTGACAAGACTTCGATGCTCCGAAAGAAAATTAAGCCTACTGACAGCGGAGCCTCCCAAGACCATGACACCCAAGTCGGAGCTAATGGATCATCTCTACATGACTCCAATAGGCCCCCTGTCAAATTTCAGGTCAATCGGACATCGGTTGACCACACATCAAAGCTCAACATCTTTCTCGTAGCAAAATCAAGTCTAGCATCGACGAGACCCCAAACGGCTTCAAAACTCAAATAAAAGCCCATGGTTGGTCCCATCCACTGCTCAAGAGGCTTCACCTCAAATCTCAGGTCATTCCGACATCGTTTGACCTAGTTTCGACTCTTGACGGAAAATCGGCTACAAAGTCTTCTGCTTTCCCGAAAAATGGGAAACTTTGTGCTCGGTTTTGCGCAGGTTCTCGTCAAGTTTTCTCCAAGAAAATCAAGTCAATAATTGAGGAAAAATGTCAAGAAAAATACAGAAGAAAAAAGGAACGAAAAAGAATAAGAAACGACCGAAAAACGAAGCGGCGACCGAAGGGGACAAAACCCCCATGGTCACCGGTGACCCTGGAAATCTGGGTGGCCGGATTTTTCCCCGGATGGCCGTTTTCCGATCTTTTCTGCGTTTCAAGAGTTTCTGCCTCTGTGATTTTCTGAAAATCCAATTCTTGATGCTTGAAAACGACTGATCTTCGCCAACATCTCGGATCTGCCGTCAAGAGCATGAACTCATCACTGATCGCTCCAAGATCGCCAACCGGTTGACCAAGAAAGTACACTTTCTGTCTGACCGATCGAGAAATCGAAAAGATAGATGTTACCGGCCCACTAACATCAATCAATGTCTGAAGTTGCATCGCAATCAGACATCAAACAACGTGTGGATCCATCGGCAATCATCACAAGAAGAATCCCAAAAGAAGCAGCGCGGCCCGCGACTCTTCAAATGCCTAGGCGACCACTTAATGCTGTTAATTGACCTGTTTAATGACAACTTAATGTGGTCATTAACCCATTATTTTGGACGGCCCAATCAGAAGCAAGCAAATAGGAGTTACAAGTCCAAGTAATCATGGCATTAAAACCGTGAGACTCCCTTCATCATTAAGATTAAAGGCGATTAAATGCCCATCATTCTCCATCGGCCAATCACAAGCCAAGAACAATGAGTTTCAAAATCAAGAAATAAAAACTTGTAACTCCTCCCATCATGGAGCATCAATGCCATCAATACCCATAAACCACCTCATGGCTACCAAGAGCCTATAAAAGGAGGTTCATTCCAAAGACTTGCATACTTAGACTTGCACACCGACCGACACCAACAAACACATTCGGAGCCTGGAAAATCCTAGAGAAATTCTGACGAAGTCCTGCTACTCTGCTGCAAGAGACACCACAAGGTGATCAAAGTCCCTTGGGGGGCCACCCCCCTAAGGTCCTCTTCTTCTATCCAACATGGCCTAAACGCGGTTTTTTAACCCGTTTACTCTATTTTTTATTGGATATAGGACCTCCCCTTGGTCTTTATCCTCTAAAAAACTGAGGTTGGAGCCAAACCGAAGAATTGAAGCATCAAGCGTTCTCATTTGAAGGACGATGGCGAAGTCCATACACGACTTGCGACCGTCAATCTGGACGGGTCCCCACAATCTCCTGAGAAGTTAGATCCCTTTTCTTCCTTTTCTATTGTAATTTGTATTTTTTAAAGAGAAAAAAAAATCGCAGTTCTTGTCTTTCAGTTTTGATGAGATTTGTAAATTGCCTTTCACGGCAAAACCGCCTTTCACGGCACCAAATCGCCTTTCACGGAAAACAAACAAAAGATCACCTCTTACGGCATTCTAAAAAATCTTGTCTCTTTTTTTAAATATTTATGTAATTTGAAAAGTTAGGAAATGATCGATTTCCTTTCTACTTGTGAAGGTGAATCTCCGGATCATCACCACTCCAAATTCCAAGTAGAAAAGAAAATCTGGCATACCCATACAAAAATGTTGATACCCGCTTTTTCTCCTCCGCCGGACCCCGGCAACCCCCAGGGCGGAAGGAGAGGACGAAAGGCCGGGTCCATCAGAAATAATCCATGGTGGCGTGGTACCTTGCCAGCCAATCCATCCCTAGGATGACATTAAAATCATTCATCTCCAACAGAATAAGATCTGCGGGTAACACAACCTGTCCTATCTGAACTGTACAAGTGGGGTAACAAGTAGTACAGACAACATGTTTTCCTACTGGGGTGGCCACAGTCAAAATATATTTGTTGACACTAAAAATGTCACTTTGCCTCTTCAACATCAAGAAAGCTGCATGAAGTCGCAACCTGCCATAAATAGGCAATGCAATTTCTCCAAAAAATCAAATCTTGTCAGAATCAAACAAAAACTGCAAGATCCTTCAAGATAGCCAAGAGAAGAGTACACATGAAGTTTCGGGCCATTTCGACAACATTTGGCCTAACTTCACTTCTCCGACAGCTAAAATGGCGCTCCCGGCGGCGACATCATCGGAGACGTCAAAACTTCGATCAAAGCCTACAGATGACTCCAGCATGTCTCAAAAGGGCTCTATGCCAAATTTCAAGTCAAACCGACAACGTTTGACCCTCCATCAATGCTCGAGCAGCAAAATCAAGCCTCCCGGCGGCGGGAACCACCGAATCCTTCGCTCATCAAACCAAGTGCATGAGTGGCTTCAACATGCTTCCAAAAGGCTGCACGTCAAATTTCAGGTCATTCCGAAGACGTTTGACCAGGTTTCGATGCTCCGAGAGAAAATCAAGCCTACCGGCGGCGGAGCAACCCGGGACCATGACATCCAAAACGGAGCCCATGGAACGTCTCAAAATGACTCCAATAGGCTCCCCGTCAAATTTCAGGTCAATCGGACATCGTTTGACCACATATCAAAGCTCGGCATCGACGGGACCCCAAACGGCTTCAAAACTCAAACAAAAGCCTATGGTTGGTCTTATTTATTGGTCAGGAGGCTCCTCCTCAAATTTCAGGTCATTCCGACATCGTTTGACCAAGTTTCAGCTTCTGGCGGAAAATCAGCAGCTCTACGCAACAAAGTCTTCAGCTTTCCCGGAAAATTGGAAACTTTGCACTCTAAAAATGCAAGGATTCTTATCAGGTTTTCTACAGGGAAATCAAGCCAATAAATGAGAAGAAATGTCAAGGAAAATACAGGAGAAAACGGCGACGAAAAAGACCTCAAAACGACCGCAAAACGGGCTCCGAAGGGGAAAAATCCCCCAGGGTCGCAGACCCCTGCGACCATGGCCCATGGTCGCAGGCCCCTGCGACCATGGCCCATGGTCGCCGGTCCATGGTCGCCGGCGACCATGGAGGTCCGGGTCACCGGATTTTCCGCCGGTGACCCGTTTTTCCGTCTTTTTTCGCGTTTCGCGCACTTTGGCCCCTGTGGTTTCCTGAAAATGTGATTTTTAGTGCTTGAAATTGACTCATATCCGACGACATCCGTCAAAATCACGGGTCAACCTCCAAAAGCATAAAATCATCAGTGATCGCTCCAAGATCGCCAACCGGCTGACCAAGAAAGTGCACTTTCTGTCCGACCGATCGTGAAATCGACAAGACAGATGTCACCGGCCCGCTCTTAGCTATCAATGTCTGAAGCTACATGTTCATCCGATGTCGATCAGCATGTAGATCCATCGATGATCGTCGCCAGAAGAATTCCAGAAGACACGGCATGGCCCGCGACTCTTCAACTGCTCGGCGACCAATTAATGTGGTTAATTGACTAGCTTTATTGCAGTCATTAATTCATTTCTTTGGACGGCCCAATCAGAAGCAAGCATTTGGGAGTTACAAGTCAATTGATTCATGGCATTTAAACCATGAAACTCCTCCCATTATGGTAATTAAGGTGATTAAAAGCCCTTAATCTCCATCGGCCAATCAGATTCAAGGAAAAAGGAGTTACAAAATCAAGAAATAAATCTTGTAACTCCTCCCATTAAAGCCATTAAGGCTCATAAACCCTCCTAAATGGCTACCAAAAGCCTATAAATAGGAGAGCATTCCATCGAAAAAGATCGGAAAAGATCGGAAAAAAGAGGAGAAAATCAGAAGATCAGAAAAAAAAGATCAGAAAGAGATCTGAGAGAAAGAAAAAGAGAGAAAAACTCTGCTGAAGTTCTGCACCGGCCACCACTACAAGGTGACAAAAGTCCCTTGGGGGGCACCCCCCCCAAGGTCCTTGCCTTCTCCTGCTGCCTCCAATGGCTTAGACGTGGCTTTTCAGCCCGTCTACTTAGCTTTTTATTGGACATAGGACCTTCTCTTGGTCTTTGTCCTCTAAAAACCTGAGGTTATAGCCAAGCCAAGCGAATCAAGAGCATCTTCTGTTCTCATCTGCATGGATGATGGCGAAGCCCATACATGGCTTGCGACCGTCAATCTGAACGAGTCCCCCACAATCTCCTGAAAAGTTAGATCTTCATTTTCTTGCTTTTCATTGTAGTTTGTATTTTTCTAAAAGAGACAAAAATCACAACTCTTGTCTTTCATTATTGATGAGAATTGTAAATCGGCTATAAACGCCAAAATCGGCTATAAATGCCAAACAAAATCGCCTTTCACGGCAAACCAAGAAAATGTCTCTTTTCTTAAATATTTGTGCAATGGAAAACTTGAAAGAAGTTGATTTCCTTTTTACTTGCGAAGGTTGATCTCCGGATTACCACTTGCAATTCCAAGTAAAATAGAAAATCTGGCACACCCACACAAAAGAAATGTTGATGCACGCTTCAGGGCCCGCCAGGGCGCGAAAGGGTCGGACCCGACGGACTCCCACGTTCCGCCGACCCCGGTAGCCGCCCCAGCAGGTGCCTCGGAGCGCGTTCCATCAAGCTGGCACACCCGGTGGGACTCGTTCATTTGAGAACACGGTGCTTGGAAATGAAATATTTGCATATCATACTTTTTGCTCTATGCTTATACTTCTTTTCCGGATTCCTTGGCTACTTTCTAGCTGGTGGCCTATGTTGGATTTTGCACCCAAAAAAAATGAGATGGGATTTTTTGGAAATTTCTATTTCTTTGAGTTTGTTCCATTCTTTCTCTTTTCAAAAAAAAAAAAATCAGTTTTCTTAGTTTGGATTCAAAATTGAGAAACTTTGATCCTATCCTATCGTTCTTTGGTGCTTGCAGAAATGTTGAGCCCGTTCGACTAAGGTTTTGGGCCATCGTTTCTCTTCGATGAGTTCATTAGAGATTTCAAAGAAAAAAAAATCAAAAAATCAGTTTTCTTAGTTCTGAATTCAAAATTGAGAAACTTTGATCCTATCCTATCGTTCTTTGGTGCTTGCAGAAATGTTGAGCCCGTTCGACTAAGGTTTTGGGCCATCGTTTCTCTTCGATGAGTTCATTAGAGATTTCAAAAAAAAAAATATATTAAAAAAAATAAAAATAAAAAAAAAATCAGTTTTCTTAGTTTGGATTCAAAATTGAGAAACTTTGATCCTATCCTATCGTTCTTTGGTGCTTGCAGAAATGTTGAGCCCGTTCGACTAAGGTTTTGGGCCATCGTTTCTCTTCGATGAGTTCATTAGAGATTTCAAAGAAAAAAAATCAAAAAATCAGTTTTCTCAGTTCTGATTCAAAATTGAGAAGCTTTGATCCTATCCTATCGTTCTTTGGTGCTTGCAGAAATGTTGAGCCCGTTCGACTAAGGTTTTGGGCCATCGTTTCTCTTCGATGAGTCTATTTGGGATTTGAAAAAAAAGACATAGACCACTAAGGTTAAACCAATTGCGTTCTTTGATCACGATTGATTCAAGAAAAGCCTTGTCCAGAGTGTGGAGACAGCTTGACTGTTCTAGGCAAGGGTCCTCCAAACGGGTTCATTAAGTAATCCTACCCTTACCTGGGGGCAATTCTATCAATTGAGGTTTCATAAGACCGGGTTAGGAGGCCTATGTGTACTCTCTCGTCTTTAAATCTTAAAAATTTAAAAAAAAAATCAAAAATAAAAAAAAAAGATTTTCAAAAAAAAAATCTTAAAAAAATAAAAAAATCAAAATAAAAAAAAAATAAAAAATAAAAAATAAAAAAAAAAGATTTTCAAAAAAAAAAAATCTTAAAAAAAAAAAAAAGATTTTTTTTAAAAAAAAAAAAAAATGAAAATCTAAAAAAAAAATCTTCAAAAAAAAAAACTCTCGTCATTTTAGATTCAGATCCGAGAAATTGTGGTTCCTTCCCTTCTGGGTACTGGCGCTCGCGGAAATCGTTGAGCCCGTATTCGGATCGGAATATCATCTGCTCTCTTTGATGAATCCAATCTTGACATTTCAAAAAACAAAGAATCCCATCTCATGGATGCGATCTTCAACATTTGTGCATAGCAATACTGGTACGCCCTTTCAGGGTCTACTGTATCTGTGACCGACACATTTGTAACTCCTACCTTATATTCTTCTTATCTCGAGCAAGCTCCGCTTCTCGATAAGTCGAATTTAGGTATACAATTGCTTCTAGCAGTCACTGGAACGCTCATTCCGGGCTCACCATACTTGCTGTCAGAACAATTGTACCCTCTATGGCTTTTTGCCTTCCTCATATTGCTTGGGTTATGTCCCTTGAGCGATTTGAAAAGACAAAAGCATAGAAATTCCCATTTATGATCATTATTCTTGTGATTACTAATGGATGTGGTCTTGTTTCAGAACTTTTTCGAAACTAACAATGGCAGCCTTAACCATTATCTTCGACGAGAACAAGCACCAACTCATGCTTCAACAGAAGCAAAGCACGCGCACCCATAAGCGCCCTGCCAGCTGCCGAAGCGTCAACTCCCTCGGCAACTCTCTGAACTCCGGGTCGACCTCGACTCCCCGGACCATCGTCTTCGGGACACTGGGACCATTCCCACTTCCCGAAGAACAAACTGCGCCTGCCAAAAGGCAGAAAATCGCCTCTCAACGTGTCACTCCCGTGACACCAAAGGCGAGCGCCCAAAAGCCCGAAGCCCGCGGCACCCCCGCGAAGCCTCGACCAACAACCAACCAGGTCTACCCTAAGACTTGGTCTCCAAGACCTTCCCCAAAACAAAGAAGGTCTCAAACATCCACCAAGCCAGCATACCTGGCCCCACTCAAAGAGAACCAGTTCTACCCTCTTGCCTACATGAAAGAGGAGAGACCCATCTCCAACTTGACTCCCAAGTCGACCCAGCATGAATCGGCTTGCTCCCACAAGCCCAAAATCAGATCATGCATCACCAGGCCTCTCCAAGCACCTGCTAAGGCCTACACTCCTTCAGTTCGACCCTTCATCTCTACAGGGGCCGAACTCGAAAGGTTTAAAGCTTCGCTGCAACAGGCAAAGGACCGGGTCCGCATCCTGTCCTTGCCCAACCACAAAGAAGACAAGCTCGGCTGCTGCGCCTGAGGGAGCACATCCTTCATCGTCAGAGCCCAGCCAGAGCTGACTGAAGCTCAAATCGCTCGTCGAGCACGCCGCCGTGCGTCATATCGATAAAAGAGACTAGAGAAGCAACGGAACCAGCCTCCTACACTTCAAGTCTCCCACAAATGGGTCGAAAAAGAAAGACCCGACCAAGTTGCTGCCGTCCATATGGTTGGAAAAACCAGAAGACGCCAAAAGTCAGCATAAAAAATCCATGTCCGACGTCCGGTGACCCGTAGCGTCACCGGGACACGAAGACATCCTGAAGAATCTCCTGCCCCTTCAAGCCAAGGACGGGAGAGTAATCCTTCATCAATCTCTTCATCAAAAAGAATGAGCCCCAGCTCGGTCACCAGGACAATTTCTTCGTTCGAATCCCGAGGGATGAACGTCTTGGCTACAAGTTCTGAGCCACCACCTCAGAATCCACCTCGAGATGATGCGCTCACACGCATCCAGCAGTTGGAACAAGGCCAGCAGAGGATTGAAACTCTGATGGAAAACATTCTCCTTGTCGTCCAAAATCAGGTGAACAATGAGCCTCCTCCGAATCATAACAATAACGAGGAGAATTGTGAAGAAAATGAGTCACGCGCCCTTACCAAAAAGGACGTAGACAGTATCCTCGCCAAAGCTAAAGAAGAGGATATACTCAAAGAGCATGGGATCAAGCCACCATATCCTTTATGGATGGACTCGGTCCCGTTCCCCACAAAATTCAAACATCCTACTCTCCAAACATATACGGGGAAAGGATCGGCCAGACAACACGTCATCCACTTCAAGATCTTGACGGGAGCTATCGCGGATCAAGATGCACTCAAGATTCGCCTCTTTGCAAGTACCCTAAAAGGTACGGCCTTCGATTGGTACTCCACTCTGCCGGAGAACTCCATTCAGAACTGGGCTATGCTGGAGACACGCTTCCTGACCCACTTCCAAGGTGAGGATCATCCTGTTACTATGGCTCAGCTCTGCAGCCTAAAACAGGGAGAGAATGAGTCAACTTATGACTTCATTCACAAGTGGAAAGCAATGGCGTACAAATGCTCAGATGTACTGCCACAAGCGTCGCTAGTCGACATCTGCCGAAACAACATGAGAGCTAAAATCCGCTCCATGATCATCGGCAACAAATCAAAAAACCTGGGAGAACTCCTGGAAGCTTCCATGGAAGCTGAAACGGTGATCAAAGACCTCAACAGTCAGAAATCATCAAAGAAAGAGCCGACTGCTGTTGCAACCTCTAAACCAAAGAAGAAAGAGGTTCTCAATGTGCAGACTAAGTCAGCTCCTCAGCAACCAAAGAAAGCTGAAAATAGAGCCGCAGGTAAGAGACCTGAACTCTCTGATGCCTTCAAAGAACGTGTAGAAAAGAAATATCCATTCGATGAAGACGTTGAAGAAATCTTTGAGGCTCTCCTAGCAAATGGCAAACTCATTTTGCCAGAGCCCAAAAGACCTGGAGACGTTGGCAAAACCAATGATCCTCGGTACTGTCCATACCACCAGATGGTCTCGCATCCTCTCAATCAATGCTTTGTTGTGAGAGAGAAGATAAACGAGATGTGGAAAAACGGAGTCATCACCTTTGACAAAAACTATGGGGCTGCCTCCGTCAACATGGTGTCATGTGGACAAACACCAAAATCACCGAAGAAGAAGATCACTACTTCCTTCATGGTGATAAACAAAATTCAAGTGTCCGAGAAGCTGGTTCCTTTCCCGACACCAGACGGACAACCCATATGGGTACATCCCGATCTCCTGGAAGATGAAAATTGGGAGATCGTCAAAACAAAGCCGACCGCTCAGCAGCGAAGGCAAGCCAAGAAACATCTCCTCAAGCTCAAACGGCAAGAGAAGACCTAGCCAAAACAAGAAGTCCATGAAAAGGCAGAGGCCTCCTCTACCACTTCACTCGGGGCAACAGAAACGTCCCTTCCAGAGACTTCAAAGGCGGTAAGAAACTTCACTCTCAGTGATTTCATGCCACCTCAATTCAGAGAAGAAGCTATGCAGGGGGCATCATACTCTTGCAACTCGGTAGTTGGATTCTCCATTGATGGATACGAGTCCAGCGACACCGACGATGGATTCGAGCCCAACTACACCGATGAGTGGGAGGAATCTCTTGAAACAGGAGAATATCTCTCCGATGAAGAATGGGTTCCTGAAACTCACCTTATGCCAGTAATCTGGTATAACCCCTTACAGCCACAAGGATCCTGGTCTGATGATGAAGAAGACCAAGAGGCTGCACAAGAAGATGCTGTTAACCCAGCACCTGTCATTGCTCCAGTGGAAATCAACTATGTTGAGCCACACGGAGAAGACGAAGAAAAGGATCTGGCTCCCATGCCTGATCTTGAAGAATATGCAAGGATCTTGCAGCGTCTCGCTCTAGAACAAGAGCAAGACCGCGTCAACGAGATTCCTCACAATCCAGAGCCGGAAGTCCCTGAAGCTCACCAGGTACCTCCACCCTTAACTCCTGAAAATGGAGAACATTGCTGGATTGATGATCCTCTTACATCCGAGGATGAGTCTGGCTCCGAGCAGGCAACATCTCCTATCAGAG
Source organism: Umbellularia californica (assembly GCA_028538565.1). Lineage (NCBI taxonomy): Eukaryota > Viridiplantae > Streptophyta > Magnoliopsida > Laurales > Lauraceae > Umbellularia > Umbellularia californica. The sequence continues at coordinate 74,569,612 of JAPQWN010000002.1, read as the reverse complement.
CTTCCTGTAATGTAATATATCAGGACTATAGCTCTTCTGAAGCGTCGTCTGATGAGATTACCTACACTCCGACGACGCCTAGCAATGTATCCTCTGGAGCTACCTCGTCTCACGTGACTTTCACAGAGATGACACCCTCTCAGGTTTCTTCTCCTGAGACTGTGACTTCAGAATACACATTCTTCCCGACTCATCATCATGAAGAAAACCCAACTTGGGGTGATGGATGGGTCAACGAAGAAGAAAAGCTGCTGGATGCTGTTCAGGACTTGCTCCCGGAAAATGCTCCGTGCAACACAATCACTGAGGATGGAAACTCTGCTGCAGATACATCCCCAGTAGATGAAAAACGACAGCCTCTTGATCCTGAAGACAATCTTCCAAACGAAGATCCTTCTCAAGAAGCTCTCGAAGTTGGTAGAGGCACCCGCTCTGGCCGGGACTACCACAAGAATTACAACCAATCTTCCTTTACTTATGTAAATCCTTCGGGAAAAGATGTTGTAAGCGCCCCCAGTGGAAAAAACAATGAACATGCAGGCCCTAAGGAGGCTTTCAAGTATGACTTGGTTGAGCACTTCAAACACATACCTGCACGTCTTCACATCCTGGATTTATTACGAATGTCTCCACGCACTCGTGATAATCTCATCTCAGAATTACAAAAACTGAATGAGGATGTCGACAAACATGCCCCGCAAGTCCTCCAAATTGAAATGGACTACCGGATCAAAAACTCTGAAACTTCCTCAAAGGGAGAAAAGAAAACTGAGGGATCATGCATCCAATGCCTCTCGGTTCAAAGGGCAGCCAGTGCAACCATCGCCTTCACTAAGGAAGACCTCCTACTTGGCGAAGCAAGGCACAACCGACCCCTGTACTTCACAGGGTACATCAAAGAAATGCCGATACATAGAGTTCAGATCGACCCAGGTTCTGCACTCAACCTTATCTCCACTTCGGCTCTTGAAGAGTTGGGCATCCCACCCAGCAAGCTAAGCCACACATCTGTATCTATCTTTGGATACGATGGGAGCGCTCAAAGGCCTATCGGCAAAATCAGGTTCAAATTGCAAATCGGTGATCTTATCTCTGAGGTCACTGTGTATGCAATAAAAACCCCCTCATGCTACAACATCCTTCTCGGACGTCCTTGGATACACGAGAACGGTGTTGTCCCTTCAACTCTACATCAATGCATCAAGTTCGTCGGCGACGACGGCATTGTACATCGTGTCTTTGCGGACAGAAAACCCTTCAAAGGTAAAGAAGTCCACTTCGCAGACTCCCAAATGTATGAAGGAGAAAAAGAAGAAGAGGAAATAGCACCCCCTGCTGAAAATCTCCAGAAAGATGAAGGCAAGGCTCCTCAAAAATCACCGGAAGAAAACAAACCCTCCGGCAAATTAGAAGAGAGTAGTCAATCTCCCTTCGTTATCTCCCTCAAGAATTCAAAACCTTTGGTCATCACGACTAAAGTGAAGAAGGCGAAACAAAAGCCTGGGGGCAAATTTGTTGTTTCTCTCGTGTCTATCATGCAAGACACAGACTCGGACTCAGAGCCAGAAGACGATGCATCGTCAAGCCAAGCTGACACTCAGCAAGTTCAGCCTGCTCTCACTCCGATGGAGACACCTGCTGATGTAGAAGATCCTACGTCAGCTACCTTTGTTGTTCCGGCAACATCACCAAAGCAAAGGCCGATCTTCTTCCATAGATCGGACGCTTCTTCATCAAACTCCATGCTGGAACCTTTTCAAAATGAAGGTATGCCTCAGCTATCTCTATATAGTCCTGTGGCACAAGCAATTATGAAGAAAATGGGCTTTGACGCTCAAAACCCAGTCGGTTTGGGAGAAAGACGCGGTATTCTCACGCCATTGGAGCCCGCCTTGACCAAAAGCCAGCTGGAAGATTGGAGACTCTACAGTCACGTAGAAAAGTCTTCATATGGGTTAGGATATGATCCTGATACCCCCCTGAGACAGTTGACACAAAGGCTTAAAAGTCAATTTACCGACCAAGCCTCAACATCTCAAGTCCATAAAGACATCGATCTCCCTGGATATCTCTTTAAAGAGTTACCTGACAAAGATCCAGGAAGCTCATCCAATTTGTACGATTTCTCTGATGATAAAGAGGAATCGTCCGATAATATAGACTTGTGCTATTCTGACCCAGAAGAACCCTCGTCTCCAAAAGAAATACCAGACTCAACAGGCGATTGGGACTATCTCATAGCAAGCCTTGAGGAGATCACCAATCAAGAAAATCCATGGAAAGGAACAGAGCCTTGGTCTGGTAATGCAGTTGAAACTCCAGAAGGTTTCGTTGAGTTGGAAGCCTCCGAAAATATTGTGGAGGAACCACCTTCGAACCTTCCGACAGAAGATCCTGTTGAAAAGATAGACTTGGGAACACCAGATAACCCACGTCCTGTATTCATAAGCAAGAATATAAAGGATGATGAGTTACCCGAGTATATCGCTTTTCTTCGTGAGTTCGTTGATTGCTTTGCATGGTCCTATGCTGAAATGCCTGGTTTAGACCCCAAAGTAGCAGTCCACAAACTCAATCTTCAAGAAGACATCAAGCCTGTCAAACAAGGCCAAAGAAGATTCCGTCCAGATGTGATGGATAAAATTGAACAAGAAGTTCAAAAGCTCAAAAGCGTCGGCTTCATCCGTGAGGAACAACATCCAGAATGGTTGGCCAACATTGTCCCCGTGACAAAGAAAAATGGGCAGATCAGAGTCTGTATTGACTATAGAGACTTGAATGGCGCTTGCCCTAAAGATGAATTCCCGCTCCCCATACCGGAGGTGATGATTGACAATACCTGCGGATTCGAGCGAATGACATTCATGGATGGCTTCTCTGGTTACAATCAGATAAAGATGCATCCCGAGGATGAAAAACACACTTCATTTCGGACTCCATTTGGCGTGTATTGCTACACTGTCATGCCATTTGGTCTGAAAAATGCTGGTGCCACATATCAGAGGGCTATGATGAAAATATTCCAAGATATGCAGCACAAGACGGTCGAATGTTACGTTGATGACCTCGCCGTCAAAAGCAGAAGAAAAGAAGACCATCTCAAAGATCTTCGGGAAGTCTTCCTCCGACTCCGCAAACACAAACTGCGGATGAATCCTCTAAAATGCTTCTTCGGCGTCTCGTCGGGTAAGTTTCTCGGATTCCTTGTTCGGAAAGCTGGAATAGAACTTGACCCCATCAAAGTCAAGGCTATTCTAGAAATGCCCTCTCCAAGAACCTTGAGAGAACTAAAAGGGCTTCAAGGGAGATTGGCCTACATCAGACGGTTCATCTCCAATCTTTCAGGGAAATGCCGTCCATTCTCTCGATTGATGAAAAAGGGTGTAGACTTTGTCTGGGATGCCGACTGTGAAGCCGCATTTCAAGATATCAAGTCATACCTGACCAAACCTCCAGTGTTAGCTGCCCCTGCCACTGGAAAACCATTCATCTTGTACACAAGAGCTCTTGATCATTCTGTAGGCGCTCTGCTTGCACAAGAGAATGGTGAGGGAAAAGAAGCTGCTCTATACTACCTCAGCCGCATACTAGTAGGTGCAGAGCATCGCTACTCTCCAGTCGAAAAAGAATGCCTTGCAGTGATGTTCGCCGTACAAAAGCTACGTCACTACTTGCTTTCCAACACAGTCTACCTGGTCTCGAGGATCAACCTCTTGAAGGTCCTTGTCACGAAGGCCGGTTCTCTCAATGCCCGACTGGCAAAATGGTCCATCCTCTTGTCACAATTTGATATTAGGTATGTTCCACAAAAAGCAATCAAAGGCCAAGCTCTAGCAGATTTCCTTGCAGAGCATCCATTGCCTAAAGATTCACCACTCAGAGATGATCTCCCAGACGAACCTGTCTACAACGTGGAGACTTCCTCACCAAATGCCTCCTGGGACATGTACTTTGACGGTGCAACCAGGACAAATGAAAACAGAAAGCTGATCTCGGGAGTTGGCATCCTCTTTGTTAGCCCCGACAAATGCATGATTCCCCACGCTTTCTCGCTACTGGAACCATGCACAAACAATGCAGCTGAATACCAAGCTCTGATCCTAGGATTGGAACTCGCCATCGAATCCGGTATCACTATGCTGGAAGTCTTTGGAGACTCTCAACTGATCGTCAACCAGATGAATCAGAAATATGAAGTCAGGAAGCCCGATCTGCTGCCTTATTACAACAAGGCACAATCGCTTCTGCAAAAGTTTGACATCTGCAACATCACCCACATTCGTAGAGGTGAAAACATCCGTGCAGATGCCCTGGCCGAACTTGCCGCATCAATGGCGATCCAGGAAGGGGAAAACATGCAAATTACAGTGTGTGAGAGAAGGATCCTCCCTCCTCTTAACACACACCAAGCAGTTGCCGAATGCCACCGAGTGGTTGGAAGTCGGATCTCTATCCTTCAACCTTCAATCGTCGACTGGAGGGATCCGTTCATTGATTACACTATGTTCGGAATCCTACCTGAAGATCCAAAAGAACGGGTAAGCATTCAAAGGCGAGCCCCAAACTTTCATTTGGATATCCCTTCAAAGATCCTTTACAGGAAATCCTTCAACGGAGTACTTCTACGCTGCTTGTCACAACAAGAGGCCGAAGAAACACTTAAAGAAGTTCATGCTGGTCTTTGTGGAGCCCATCAGGCAGGTCCTAAGCTCTATGATCAGATAAAAAGGTTAGGTTACTATTGGCCTACCATGGTTGCTGATGCAATGCAATTTGCCAAACGCTGCCAGCTATGCCAAGTTCACGGAGATTACATTCACATGCCTCCGGAATGGCTGCATCCTACAGCAATCTCATGGCCTTTCGAAGCATGGGGCATGGACATCATAGGTCCTATCTCTCCCCCTTCAAGCAAAGGTCATCGCTTCATCTTCGCCGCAACGGATTATTTCTCCAAGTGGTCAGAAGCATTTGCGTTCAACGAAATGAAGACCTCATCAGTTCTTCAATTCCTACGCACCAACATCATTTGTCGTTTCGGCATACCCAAGAGATTCGTCCATGATAACGGACCACAATTCCGGGATCATCGATTCTACAGGTTTTGCGACAAATACAAAATTCAAAGCTGTCCTTCGACTCCATACAATCCGGCAGCAAACGGATTAGCAGAAGCCTTCAACAAGACACTCTGCAAAATCCTCAAGAAAATGGTCTCTAGTCACAAAAGAGACTGGAGCGATAAACTGTCTGAAGCTTTGTGGGCCTATCGAACCACCGTTCGAGGACCAACCCATAGCACACCATTCTCCTTGGTCTATGGATGCGAAGCTGTCGTGCCCCTAGAGGTACAAATTCCTTCTCTGAGGGTATCTCTACAAAATGACATGACTCAAGAAAGCAATGCGAAATTACGACTTCATGAGCTGGACAATCTCGATGAGAAACGGCTCGAAGCTCGACAAAGCATTGAACTTTACCAAGCACGCATGGCAGGATCTTTTGACAAAAAGGTCAGGCAACGCGCCTACAAGAAGGGTGACTTGGTTCTTGCGGTAAAAAGACCAATGGTCTTCGCTCACAAGTCCAAAGGCAAGTTTGAACCAAAATGGGAGGGACCCTACGTCATCGACAATGTCTTCTCCAATGGCGCATATGCCCTCCTAAACATGGAAGGCGACAGATGTATGCTGCCTATCAACGGCAAGTTCTTGAAGCGATACTACCCTTGAAGACTTACCCAACTGGGTAAGAGCAATGCCTGTATGGCCAAAACCTGTTCTCAGGTACTCGCTCGTCAAACCCACTCTCTTTAGAATTTTCATATCAAATGTCAAAATTTCTAGAGATTCAAAAACAATGCTTACTTTCATTGTTTCATTGTTCAAAAACAAAAAAAAAAATCCAAGTTTAGGAGCCTCTCCCTGACTTGACCAGAACTTTCGATCCTTGAACCAAAATTCATGGTTTGAAACAAAAATTCGGATCCAGGGATTTCCACCCTAGTCCACCTTACCTTTTACCGCCAAATGGTTTTAGGTCAAAATTTACGACCCTCGTGTCTTTAAACAAAAAAATGGTTTTTCAAAAACTGCGGGGAAGTGACACTTAGTCGATACTCGCAAAACTCAAAAAATCGGAAGGATGCGAACCCCATTCGATACTTCCAAAACCCCAAAAATCGTGGAGACGCAACATATCAGTTGATATCCACAACCCAAATTTCAAAGGTTCGAGAAAACTAAAATCGTGGAGAAGCAACAAACCAGTTGATATCCACAACCCAATTTCAAAAATCGTGGAGATGTAACATATCAGTTGCTATCCACAACCCAAAATTACAAATGGTTCGAGAAAACCTCAAATTTCAAAAATCGCGGAGAAACGACATCAAGTCAGTACCCGCAAAACCAAAAAGTCTTGGGAAAAGCAGGGAAGCGACGCTTAGTCGATATTTGCACCCCAATTCGCAAGGAAGCGACATTCCATCGATACTTGCAAAACCCAACCCGCGAGGAAGTGACATTCCATCAATACTCGCAAAACCGAATGAGCAAGGAAGCGACATTCCATCGATACTTGCAAGACCATTCAGCGGGGAGGCGACATTTAGTCGATACCTGCATTTTGAAAGCCAAAAAATCTGGCTATAAATGCCAAAACCTGGCTCTTTTGCCAAAAAACCGGCTATAAATGCCACAAACCGGCTATCAATGCCACAAAAATTGGCTTTCACGCCGACAAACCAAAACTTGGCTTTCAAAAAATGGCTATCAATGCCACCAAACCGGCTATAAATGCCACAAATTGGCTATCAATGCCACCAAACCGGCTATAAATGCCACAAATTGGCTATCAATGCCACCAAACTGGCTATAGATGCCACAAAACAAACACCGGCTTCCATGCCAACCCAAATTTTGGCTTTTACGCCATAAAATTTCGGCTTTCATGCCAACCCAAATTTTGGCTTTTACGCCATAAAATTTCGGCTTCCATGCCATCTCAAAATTGGCTCCCATGCCACGAACAAAATTTTTGGCTCTTATGCCATCTCAAAAATCGGCTATGAATGCCACACAAAAAAAAAAAAAACCTGACTCTCATGTCAAAACTGGCTGCAAATGCCACAAAAATCCGGCTTTCATGCCGAATTCGTTTCCCCTACCAAAACAATCATTTGACAAAAGATTTTCACAAAATGACAAAACTTTTGATCAAATCCCATTTAGTAATTGCTTTCATCACAAAAAGATTTGAGTGAGCGTAGGGAAAACAAGAAAAAAAAGAAGTACCAAAAAAATACATGTGGTACCAAAAAAAAAAGTGTTCACAAGCACTGCAAAAAAAAAGAAGTACCAAAAAATACATGTGGTACCAAAAAAAAAGAAGAATGGTTTCTGCTATAAAAAATCAGGAGCTCAGCCAAAAATGGTCTCCAGCCAAAGCTTCAGCTCCTCAAGCAAACTTTTGGCCTCATCCGTCAGAGTTTCCAAGGCACGCTTCTTCAGGAACTTGCCATGAGATGCTGGCGAATGCCGTAACCCTTCTTTTACACCGGGAAGCTCTTCCCCAGCAGTTTGCCATCGTTCGTTTTCTAGAGTCCTCCTCTCGAGAACTTGACCGGCATCTGCAACCCTGCGAATCAGAGTACTCTCCCTGTCACGAGCCTCTGTTATAGCAGCCCACTTAGCATCGACTTGTGCCTTCAAATGCTCAAGACGTTTCCTGGCCTCCTCAACTTCCCTATCAAGGACGTTAAGGTCATGCCTCAATCCGATGATGGCTAGCTCTTCCTTGTTCCTCTCCCGAACTAGCTGCTTCTTGCTTTGTGTAGCCTCATTCAGGTCAGACTTAGCCTTATCAGCAGGGTCCAAGAACATCTCCTTGAAGAATTGGTCGTCAGGGAAGCCCATGGTCTCAAACCACTTGTCACCCAGTGCAATGATCCTATCAACGGTCGCCCTGGCACCTGTGACATCCAGACCAACCTCTTCGGTGTCGGTCAGAATCTCCTGTACATGTGGGATCATGCCAAATCCTGCCTCCAAGTGTCCAGAAAGGAGAGTCTTGACCCAAGAACTCAAAACCCGAGCCAGCACCTTCTTCGCAAATTGAAGAGACGAACTGGATGAAGATTCACCCTTCTCCGCTGATCGGCTGCTCATGTCATGTCCCATTGGAAGAGTAACAAAAGAACTCTTTTCACTTGGAGCCACTGGAGAGGGAATCTCAACACGAGGCATCTCCTCAATCATGTCAGAACTGGTCTCTACCTCCGGATCGACCTCTGGCATCCCTTGCTCTGGTTCTGAAGAAAGCGATGGACTCTCTTCTGTCACTTCAAAACCTGCAAATGAAACACAAAAAGGTATGAATATGATCCTGTTAAAAAAAAAAAAAAAAAAAAAAAAAAAAAAAAAAACATCATCAGGGTCATTACTACAAAGTACCTTCTTCGACGACCGGCGGAACACTCTCTTCCTCCATGAACTCATCAGAAGCATCATCAACATTTGCGTCCATTGATGGTTCAAAGTCATCGGAATCCTGTGGCAAGTCAGCTGACAAGAAAAATGTTAGCAAATCAAGTTGCAGGCAAAAAAAAAAAAAGAAACTTTCTCAAAAAAAAAAAAAAGGGAGAAAGAAAAGACAAAAAAAAAAAGGAGAAAGAAAAGAAAAAAAAGAAACTTTCTCAAAAAAAAAAAAAAAAAAAAAAAGAGAAGAAGAATAGAAATAAAAGAAAGAAAAAAAAAAAAAAAAAAAAAAAAAAAAAAAAAAAAAGAGAGAAACTTTCTTTTTTACCATCCTATTCTCTACATGGAGTTTTCTTGAAAGAAAAAGAGAGAAAACTTACTCGAAGCCATTGATGGAGAAGAAGAAGGAAAAAGCTTGAAGATCCTTGAAGAAGAAGCACTCTTGGTCTTGGAGCTCTCTTGAGATTGTTGCAAAAGAAAGCAATAAGAGCAAGAGATCCTACCTTCCTTTGCTTTTATAGGAGAGAGCAAATCAAAGAAGGAAACAAAGAAGAAAGGTAAGTGTTACTAATTAAGTAACCTTACCAAAAGAGAAGGAATTAGAAAGATTCTTTCCCAAAAAGAAAGATGTCTTTGAGAGATTTCCTCCCAAAATCAATCAAATGAGAGATTCTCTCCAACAAAAAAGGATATTGAAGATTCTTTCCCAAAAAGAAAGATACCTTGAGATATTCTCTCCCAAATTAAGGGAATATGAGAGATTCTCTCCCATAAAGATATTTTTAGATATTCTCTATCCAAATGAGATATCTTTAGATATTCTTTACAAAAATGACCCCACATGAGATCTAAGCCATCCTAAAAAGCTTAAGGTCCCATGGGCTAGCCCATATGAGCCAGGTTTGACCACCTAGGCACTAAAAAAAAAAAAAAAAAAAAAAAAAAAAAAATGGGCTTTTAGTCAGAAAAAATCCCTCTTACCCAAGAGCATACAATAATGGTTCCATGCCTCTTTTGAGTTGATTGGACCATACAAAAAAAATCCCAAGCCCCATGAGCTTCCAAAAATCAAACCATCCAGCCTCATATACCAAATTGAGCCAAAATCTTGAAATTGACATTTCACAAAAATCCAAACCACTCCAATGGACCCACACAGTCCCGAAGAGTGACCAAAAACCAAATCCTGGTCCCCTAACTTGCCACATACAGCTTGTTAGGTCACAAGACCAAAACAAAAAACCAAACCCTGATCCCCCAACTTGCCACATACAGCTTGTTGGGTCACAAGATCAAAACCAAAACCCGATCCCCTAACCTGCCATATATAGCTGGTTAGGTCACAAGATCAAAAACAAAAACCCAAATCCATATCCCTGATGTCATCTTCAAAACTTTGCCTCGAGATGGTGTGTGATTCCCCTCACTACCATAAAATTCCCCTGGAAGCTCAAAGGCTACTCTACCAAAGGAAAGATTGCTCAAAGACTCTTGGTCAAGACACAAGCTCTCCTTCAAAAATCTCTTCGAGGCACATCGACTACAAAAGTCAAGCAACTCGTCGCTGTACCTCAAGGGGGCATTTGTTGACACCAAAAATGTCACTTTGCCTCTTCAACATTAAGAAAGCTGCATGAAGTCGCAACCTGCCATAAATAGGCAATGCAATTTCTCCAAAAAATCAAATCTTGTCAGAATCAAACAAAAACTGCAAGATCCTTCAAGATAGCCAAGAGAAGAGTACACATGAAGTTTCGGGCCATTTCGACAACATTTGGCCTAACTTCACTTCTCCGACAGCTAAAATGGCGCTCCCGGCGGCGACATCATCGGAGACGTCAAAACTTCGATCAAAGCCTACAGATGACTCCAGCATGTCTCAAAAGGGCTCTATGCCAAATTTCAAGTCAAACCGACAACGTTTGACCCTCCATCAATGCTCGAGCAGCAAAATCAAGCCTCCCGGCGGCGGGAACCACCGAATCCTTCGCTCATCAAACCAAGTGCATGAGTGGCTTCAACATGCTTCCAAAAGGCTGCACGTCAAATTTCAGGTCATTCCGAAGACGTTTGACCAGGTTTCGATGCTCCGAGAGAAAATCAAGCCTACCGGCGGCGGAGCAACCCGGGACCATGACATCCAAAACGGAGCCCATGGAACGTCTCAAAATGACTCCAATAGGCTCCCCGTCAAATTTCAGGTCAATCGGACATCGTTTGACCACATATCAAAGCTCGGCATTTTCCCCGCAGCAAAATCAAGTGAAGCATCGACGGGACCCCAAACGGCTTCAAAACTCAAACAAAAGCCTATGGTTGGTCTTATTTATTGGTCAGGAGGCTCCTCCTCAAATTTCAGGTCATTCCGACATCGTTTGACCAAGTTTCAGCTTCTGGCGGAAAATCAGCAGCTCTACGCAACAAAGTCTTCAGCTTTCCCGGAAAATTGGAAACTTTGCACTCTAAAAATGCAAGGATTCTTATCAGGTTTTCTACAGGGAAATCAAGCCAATAAATGAGAAGAAATGTCAAGGAAAATACAGGAGAAAACGGCGACGAAAAAGACCTCAAAACGACCGCAAAACGGGCTCCGAAGGGGAAAAATCCCCCAGGGTCGCAGACCCCTGCGACCATGGCCCATGGTCGCAGGCCCCTGCGACCATGGCCCATGGTCGCCGGTCCATGGTCGCCGGCGACCATGGCCCATGGTCGCCGGCGACCATGGAGGTCCGGGTCACCGGATTTTCCGCCGGTGACCCGTTTTTCCGTCTTTTTTCGCGTTTCGCGCACTTTGGCCCCTGTGGTTTCCTGAAAATGTGATTTTTAGTGCTTGAAATTGACTCATATCCGACGACATCCGTCAAAATCACGGGTCAACCTCCAAAAGCATAAAATCATCAGTGATCGCTCCAAGATCGCCAACCGGCTGACCAAGAAAGTGCACTTTCTGTCCGACCGATCGTGAAATCGACAAGACAGATGTCACCGGCCCGCTCTTAGCTATCAATGTCTGAAGCTACATGTTCATCCGATGTCGATCAGCATGTAGATCCATCGATGATCGTCGCCAGAAGAATTCCAGAAGACACGGCATGGCCCGCGACTCTTCAACTGCTCGGCGACCAATTAATGTGGTTAATTGACTAGCTTTATTGCAGTCATTAATTCATTTCTTTGGACGGCCCAATCAGAAGCAAGCATTTGGGAGTTACAAGTCAATTGATTCATGGCATTTAAACCATGAAACTCCTCCCATTATGGTAATTAAGGTGATTAAAAGCCCTTAATCTCCATCGGCCAATCAGATTCAAGGAAAAAGGAGTTACAAAATCAAGAAATAAATCTTGTAACTCCTCCCATTAAAGCCATTAAGGCTCATAAACCCTCCTAAATGGCTACCAAAAGCCTATAAATAGGAGAGCATTCCATCGAAAAAGATCGGAAAAGATCGGAAAAAAGAGGAGAAAATCAGAAGATCAGAAAAAAAAGATCAGAAAGAGATCTGAGAGAAAGAAAAAGAGAGAAAAACTCTGCTGAAGTTCTGCACCGGCCACCACTACAAGGTGACAAAAGTCCCTTGGGGGGCACCCCCCCCAAGGTCCTTGCCTTCTCCTGCTGCCTCCAATGGCTTAGACGTGGCTTTTCAGCCCGTCTACTTAGCTTTTTATTGGACATAGGACCTTCTCTTGGTCTTTGTCCTCTAAAAACCTGAGGTTATAGCCAAGCCAAGCGAATCAAGAGCATCTTCTGTTCTCATCTGCATGGATGATGGCGAAGCCCATACATGGCTTGCGACCGTCAATCTGAACGAGTCCCCCACAATCTCCTGAAAAGTTAGATCTTCCTTTTCTTGCTTTTCATTGTAGTTTGTATTTTTCTAAAAGAGACAAAAATCACAACTCTTGTCTTTCATTATTGATGAGAATTGTAAATCGGCTATAAACGCCAAAATCGGCTATAAATGCCAAACAAAATCGCCTTTCACGGCAAACCAAGAAAATGTCTCTTTTCTTAAATATTTGTGCAATGGAAAACTTGAAAGAAGTTGATTTCCTTTTTACTTGCGAAGGTTGATCTCCGGATTACCACTTGCAATTCCAAGTAAAATAGAAAATCTGGCACACCCACACAAAAGAAATGTTGATGCACGCTTCAGGGCCCGCCAGGGCGCGAAAGGGTCGGACCCGACGGACTCCCACGTTCCGCCGACCCCGGTAGCCGCCCCAGCAGGCGCCTCGGAGCGCGTTCCATCAATATTCAAGTTCTTTACCATTCACATCAATTAATCTAGAGAATGCATGGGATATAAAAGAATGTATAGAGCCACGGTCAAATAATATCCTAGCTTTTATCCCACAAACAAGAAGTGTACCTTCCACAACATTGCCCGCTGCCTCTGCATCAGCTCTATTAACCGCATACACTTGTCCCCGTTGCTGTGGCCTAATCGGAGCCTACTGTTGCCTGCCTTGAGGGACATTTCTGTTTTGTTGCGGGGGACACTGATTCTGATGTTGTCCTTGTTGACGGGCCTACTGCTGCTGTTGTTGAGGTCTATACTGTTGCGGTGGTGCCTGCTGTTGAAGTAGCCTTACCTGATTTGGGACAACCATTGCATTCTGTGGTGGTGCTTAACGTTGTACTCCCTGGGGTTGCTAATTCTGCCTATTCTGTCTTAGACAATCCCTCATCTGATGGTTCATCGAACCACATCTAAAGCATGCTCCCGAGACTGTACGACACTGAGCACTCTCATGGTTCTTCCCACAGTGAATACAAACTAGCTGAACATTTTGGTCTTGCCTCTGCCTCTTGTGCCGTTGGTTCTTCTGCTAGTTGTTTTGCTGTTGAGGTTGCCCCTGTCCCTTGCCTTGAACTCTAAGGATCTTGTGATGAAAATTCTCAAACTTATAGGCTCTCTTGACAGCTTCTTCAAATGTGACCGGTGGTACTACTCCTGTGGCATCTCTTTCTATGATCGGATGGAGTCCTTCAAGGAACTTGGCAATCTTCTTGTCCACTGTGTCCACCAACTCTGGAGCATACCGCGACAACCTCTTAAACTTGGTGAGGTACTCTAACACTGTCATACTCCCTTGGACAAGCTGCTGGAACTCCACTGCTTTTTGCCTCTTGACATGTGTGGGTACATACTTATTCCCAAACTGCCTATTGAAGTTTGCCCAAGCCACTGCGTCAGCCATAGTTCTATATTCTTCCCTCACTGTCTTCCACCAAATGTTTGCCAAGCCGGTGAAGAGTAATGCTGCAAGTTTTACTTTTTCACCTCTCATACATCTGAAGACTTCAAAGATATTCTCGGTATGCTCTAGCCAATCATCTGCAGCCATTGAGTCTTCTGTCCCAACAAAATCCTTCGGTGCCCTCTTCTGAAACCTCTAAAACAACGCATTTGGGTCATGCTCCCTCTGATTGATGACAATTGCGGGTTAAGGTTGAACCGGTTCTTTCTTTCTCTATAATACCTCTAGCAATTGTCTCTGTATCTCTGCCAACTCTCTGGTATGATCCTTATCCTTCTTAAGCATTTGCTCTTGGAGTCTGGCCTGGTTCTCATTTGCCTGACACTGCTGATCAAGCATAGCCTGCATCATTTGTTGAAACTGATTTGGCATATTGTTATCAACTATATCTTAGTCAACTGGCCCGGTGTAATCACTGTTACTTGCAGTGGGATTGCCGTTTAATGGTCGCTTACGAGGTGGCATGATGCTGCAAAACAAGTTGTTAGCACATACAAATCAAATAAGGGTCACACATTGCTCACGCGATTCTACCTAACGAAAGATCTAACGAGTTCCTCGCCACGTCGTTAGGATTTCTAGTTTCTTTTAATTGCCTAAAACATGTCTCTCTCTGATACAAGTTCTGTCACGACCCCGGACCGAGTTTACGGCCTAATCCAGGATCGGGACCCATAAATGATGAAAAGATAAGGGTAATGGTATGTTTAGTACCAACACGTACACCGATTAATAGAGAACACATATTACCCGTGCACGTGATTTCCCTTAGGTGTCCGCGGTGAGGATATCTCAACAACCGTGAATATTTTTGTTAAATGTGGAAGCATGTAGTAAATCAACATGTAGTTCATGAATTTCATCCCCATCAAGAAGACTGTTAACACATGCATAGATATAAGGAATCAGAATGAGCAATGATCGTTAGCATTTCCCCAAAAGTAATGTTAAGGTTTAAACAAAAGATCATTTAATTACATTCCCCAAAAATAGAGGCCAACACGGCCAATATGAACAAAGATATAAACCCAAAAGAATGGTTAATAACAACCCTAAAAATGTTACGCATCTCGGGCAGCCGGATGTTTAGACAACATCATCTGCATGCCACTCAATTAGGCGTTGCGGTTCACCAACCGCCTCCTTAAGCTCCTCCTCGAGATAACCAACGACTGGACCTGAGTACCAAAGAGTGGGTCAAACACGATGTTTTGGCAGGTGGGTGAAAAGATATGAAAATATAATAATAAATGAATTTACCTTCAAAAGCGTTTAAATCTGTTTAAACAATAATCTTCATGAAAAGATAAATCATTTATTCAAAACATATATGCAATGTAAAACGAGTAAATGTACCAAGGGAACAGGAAACAAACAAGATGGCATCCACACGAAGCTAAATCCTCTATCACCGAAGTGACAAGAGCAAGCATATCAAGGTGTTGACCTCAGTCACCGAAGTGAGGAGGTACAACGAATTTACATATACATATATAAAATATACGGGACATGACCATGGTAGCGAGCTGGGCATCGGGAACCACGGTAGCGAATCGGGGTATCAGGGCAAGACCACAGTTAATAAACCGGGAAACGGGATCCAAATTACAGCTGGCGGGATAAGGGGGGGATCTCCAAGTCGGTTGATCAAACCGGTGAGAGCTTAGTGGTGCCGACTCCTAGGTCAAATAACGAAAATCAAGACATGTGTAAAATAAATCAAGTGCAAGAATATAACCGGGCAAGACGGGGGTGCTCAAGGCACAAGTATCCTTTCAATATTGGTTCATACACGTCGGGTCTAGCAAAAATGCTACAAGTACAATTTCAGTGTTTTCAGGATTTATAAATCATAAATTTCGGGACCATATGTTGAAATTCGGGAATAATGGAGTGCAATGGACTTTCGAAATATCTGGACAAGTATGGGGGTTCAAGACTAGTTCAAGGTGAATAGGGATCCCGTATGTCGATTTCGATATACCTTTGGTATTCCTTGAATTTGGGACATCCCGGGCTCCTTATACGCGTTAGGAAATTCAAAACTTTTGATGAATCTTTGTGACGTGGCTTCCTTTTCAAACGGGCTTCGAACAATGCCTCATAGGTCTCCCCGATGATAAAGGGTTCCTTTAAAAACCTTTCCCGAGCTCCAAAAGTGGTCTAGGCCCAAGAGGGGGTGCGCTCGAGCGGCCAAACGTCCGCTCGAGCGGACATGGCCGCTTGAGCGGGCAGTCATGCTGCCGTACGAAATGCAGTCAGATTGACTGCGCGCTTGAGTGGCCTGGTACGCTCTCAAGAGGGCAGTCAATCCTGCTGCCCGGGAATGACCTCCATGGCCTTTTTCCCCCTTTTCTCCTACACATTTCACCTGTAATACAAAGGCCTCCTTGCCTCCAATAGTCACCTTTCAAACCTTTTCAACCACTACTTAGGACTCCCATCAAAACTCCAATGAATCTTTAACCCCAAGCATCACCTTCTCCACATTCAATCACTCAAAGAGAAAAGAGAAAATCCACAATCACAAGGATTCATTTAAGTCATATGCAAGAGGTAAAACAAAGAGATACAAACTACATTTCCAAGACAATAAATAAGCTAACAAAAACCCCTTTTTATGAGCATTTATTTCACAATGAATGCAAATTAGATAAACATTATTGGAGATGACAAGATCAAACACATTTGTCATGAGAACTATTCAAAACCCAAATATCTATTCATTCCACTTGCCTTAGGTCCATGCTAAGCCAAACAAGCTCTAAACACTTCTCCAAGCCAAGATCACAAGCTACACACAAAACCCCCAAATAAAACCCTAGAATGGTCACAACAAGGTACAAGAAGAGGGAACTCATAAAAATGAAAATGAAGACTCCTCATAGGCTAGGAAAACACAATATCAAAAGATTGGAAGAACTACTTACAAGAGGGTTCTTCAAAAGCACCAAGCTAGTCCAAAGAGGGTCTTGAGGTGGGACATTTCCTCCAAGAATAGTATCAATGGAGGGCTCTAGTGGTGAGGAAGAAGATGATAACTCCTATATTTCAACTTGTATCAGGTCTGGTGGAGATTTGGTGATGAAGAAGCAAGAAGAAGAGAGGAAAAGGGAAAACCCTAGCTTAGATGGTCTCTTTGTGCTGGAAAAGGATAATGGAGGAGAAAGGTTCTCTATTTAATGCAATTGGAAGTGGGCTCCACTACTAGAAAACATGGGAGGCTGAAATCACGACCTTCGGTGCTTCAAACGAATTCGACGAAGAAGGGAAAAATGGTCACTGAAATATCTAGTTTTCAAAAAGTATATCTTTCGGGGGTTTTGCGAATATCAAATTTTGGGTACAGATTTAGTGTGAAAAGACTGTTTTGCCCTCAATGTTAAGAAAGTCGGGTTTCGGGGTTCCAGACGGGTACGAGATCAACATGAAAGTTGTAGGGGTTAACGAGGCAAGTAAAATGGGATATGAACATAAATTATAGGAATCTCGAATAATCCCCCGAGTACACGTCAAGTCACTAAAAGAACCCCTAGAGGGTCCTACAAATCACCAAGACACTCAAAACTCCTCCAAAGCTATAAAAGAACTATTCTAATCCCAACTTAACCAAAATTCACTAATCACACTTAGCACTAACACGCAACTTAATTAGTACTAATCGTGGACACT
The DNA here is from genome assembly GCA_028538565.1 of Umbellularia californica. NCBI lineage: Eukaryota > Viridiplantae > Streptophyta > Magnoliopsida > Laurales > Lauraceae > Umbellularia > Umbellularia californica. The sequence goes on along the minus strand of JAPQWN010000002.1, from coordinate 74,552,199 downwards.
CGGGTCAGGGTCTTACAGGTTCATACCATGAAGGAACCTCTTCACCTTCTTTGCCTCGGTATCTACCAAGTCAGTAGCATACCTAGACAATTGCAGAAAAGTGTGCACGTACACTGATACAATCATCTGTCCTTGCTTCAGATTCAAGATATCCGATTCCTTCCTCTGTTGGATGTGCTATGGTACAAATTTCCTTCTAAACTACGCCTTGAAGGTTTCCCAGATGTCATCTCCTGGTGCTGCCAATAGAGTATCACTGATATTCTTCCACCACGTTTTTGCTTCCTCTCTTAACATGGAAGTGGCAAGCAATACCCTCTGCATTCTTGTGCAAACTATAGTACCAAACACATCACCGGTGTGTTCTAACCATTCGTCTGCTAGTATGACATCTTCAGTGCCACGGAACTCAGTAGCTCCTCTCTTCCGGAACTGCTCATAAAGGACATTAGGATCCTTTTCTTTAGATTGCACTACCACCTGTGTCCCCACATTAGGAGGTGGTTGAACCGATGGTACTGGTTGAGCCTGTAATTGAGCCTGTATTTGGGCCTGCATCTGATTCTGCATTTGGAATAAGAAGGCAATTTGGGCTTACATACCCATCTGGGCCTCATGGCTCTTGGCCATTTGCTCTCTATGCTAATCTTGCATAGCCACTTGTGCCTCGTGGCTCTTTACTAACTGCTCCAGTATAGCAGTCACCCTCGCATCAGCATCCGATGTTTGAGGAGAAGGTGTGGAACCATCATTAACGATAACTTCAACAAAGTTATTGCTCCCCGATCCAGATGCCATCTGAAAACAATAACGAAGGTAAGATACACATCTCTACCCTTCCATCCCATACACATTACATATAGCAAAAGCAATAACACAAATCCAATAGTGGATTTGTACGCAACTTAACGTTCCTCACAACGTGTTTACAGTTTTCTAAGTCTTGTGAGTTTTCCTCTGTTCTTAACTTTAGGCTCTGGTACCATACAATAAGTATGTCACGATCCGGACCTGAGATCCTGTAATCCTGAGCCGTGAACCCATACTTACTCCCGCAAATCCCGAATTAACCAAAGTTAAAACGAAAATTCACAAGGGATATCATTCTCAATTTACCTGTTAAATACACAAATTTGTGGGAACATTTATATTTGACAATAACAATTTACAATTTACAGGTATACAAAATAATGCTCTTTATACATGTATCGATCCATCCTTTATTTGTCCATCAGTGCATATCCGAAATGCAATGCAATGACAATTAATTACATACCAAAATGATTATACAAAAAAAATAACTTCTCAAAACATTTTCCAAAATATCATAACTCCTTTTCGCACTCGGATACCCATATCAAACGGTATCTCGACCATTCCACTCGTTTAGTCCTCCTGAAGGAGCCGGAGCGGCCTCCTCCGCTGCCGCCGGGGGCGCTGCTGCACTGGCATGGGTAAAAGGGCCTGTAATGCCATCAATAACACTAATGAACACAACGGTTCGACAATGTACAAACAGATCTTGTAATAGCATGTTAATCCATAAATTAAACTTATTCAATCTATTAGTAACAGTTCCAATCCTAGATAAGTTTAGAAAGTTCCTACAATAACAATATGTAAACATAAAAAGTCAATCTTGTGGACATGTATTGGGTGGTCACTACCATAGCATTCATTTTCATCTCATTTACCAAGTTCCCTCAACGGAGGGATTCATCATTACCATCTTCCTTCAAAGAAAGGATTCTTCTTCCGAATGGAAGGCATCGATCAATACACATAGATACGATCAGAAATTGTGGGACATATCAATGTCCGGGCTAGGGACAACTAGCATTACCACGGAGCTCCGGAACGCCCTCAAATCCATCTACTGAAGTAGGATTAGTCATTTGTTTCATTTGTTAAATCATTGAACTCATTTAGTGTTCTAATACAATAGCTAGGTAGTGCCAGACTCAAGGGTCAATGCTTTTCATTAAGCAATTTATTTCTGGATTCGATTCAATTCTATGATTCCCTTCATAACAAGGAAAGGGAATAATAGTAATACCAATCTATTAGATTGGAACATAACGTTACAATGAGGGAATTACAAATCAATCAAGATTCTACTTAATTCTATCTCAAATCTAAACAACCTTTTAGGTGTAACCAACGGTTACCAAATACACGTGTCATTCTCGATGAGCATCACATTTATATATTTCACGTGTGCATTATAGTCCCCGTAGTTAATGTCCATGGAAGTTTAGACCATAATTAATTAACTATAAAACTCTTTCTTCATTATCCTTAATTCTTAACAGTTTCACTTTACCCCATTATTAGCCTTAGAACTAATTTGAGGAGCATTTAGACTCACAAGGAACGCTCCAAGCCTATGTAAAAATCGAAAATCCGTACGATCGATTGGCCAATTTTTCACTCACAGTTAACATATTGGCCAATCTCAGGTTTGCTCGGCGGTTACCTGGCGGTTAACCGAAACCGGGTTAGCGGTTAGCCGAAATCTGGCCGGCGGCTAGGCGAAATTTCAGCAGTAAGTTCACGGTCAGCTTTCCAGAACCTAGCTTTCTGGTAGGGATTTCTGACGCAAATTCGGTCAGCTTACGGGTACCTTGCGGCTAATTTCGGCTAACCGAAAACTGGTGGTTGGCATTCCAGAGACACCCATTTTATGGATTTCGGCGGTTAGCTTCACGGTTAGCCTTACGGCTTGTCAAAATTCACCCAGAATTCCATTTTCGAGCTTAGCAAAGTTTTGAAAGCTGAGTTCCTTGAACCCCAATCACTTCAATAATCTATAAAATCCTAAGAAAATGTACACATTTAGAATAAGCATCGGAACCTCCGGCTCCTTCTTCACACACTACCCATCCACAAACACTACCTCTAATTACCCATTAATTATCCCAAGCAATCCATAGAAATTCTATAAACTTCTACAATGACTAACACTAATCACAAGAAAATGTTTATACCTGCCTCTTGAAGATTACCAACTCAAACCCCTCTTTTACATAGCTTGGCTTGAGCTTAAAATCCCCAAATTTCAACCCTAAATTCCATGAAAACACAAAACACTACCCTAAATTCAATGGATGTGGTCTTGTTTCAGAAGTTTTCCTAACTAACAATGGTAGCTTCATTGACCATCACTTTTGATGAGAACAAGTACTAGCTCATGCTTCAAGACAAACAAAATAAGCGCACTCATAAGTGCCCTGCCAGTTGCCGAAGCGTCATCTCCCTCGACAACTTTTAAAACACCGGATCAACCTCAACTTCCCGGACCATCGTTTTCGGGTCGCTGGGACCATTCCCACTCCCCGCAGAAGAAACTGTACCTGCCAAGAAGCAGAAAATTGCCCCACAACGTATCACTAACATGGCACCAAGGGCGAATGCAAAGAAGCCTGAAGCCCGTGGCGCTCCCACGATGCCTCAACCTACAAGAAACTAGGTTTGCCCTAAAACCCGGTCCCAGAGACCTTCACCAAAGCAACGGAGGTCCCAAACATCTACAAAGCCAGCATACCTGGCCCCTCTCAAGGAGAATCGGTTCTACCCTCTCTTACATGAAAGAGGAGAGACCTACTTTCAGCCAAACAAACAAACAAATCCAGCATGAACCGGCTTGCTCCTACAAGCTCAAAACCAAATACTGCATCATTAGGCCTCCTCAAAAACCCGCTGAAGCCTGCACCCCTGCGAGTCGACCCTTCATCTCAACAGGGGCCGAACTTACAAAATTCAAAGCCTCACTACGACAGGCAAAGGACCGTGTCCGAATCCTGTCCATGCCCAGCTTCAAAGAAGATAAGCTCGGCTGCTGCGCATGGGGGACTACATCCTTCATTGCCATAGCCCAGCCAGAGCTAACTAAAGCTCAAATTGCTCGTCGTATATGTCGCTGCGCGGCATATCAACAAAAGAGACTAGAGAAACAAAGAATCCAGCATTCTACCCTCCACGTCTCTAAAACATAGGTCGAAAAAGAAAGACCTGACCAAGTTGTTGTTGTCCATATGGTTGGCAAAACCAGAAGACGGCAGAAGTCAGCAACCAAAATTCATGTCAGACGTCCGGTGACTCACAGCGTCTCCAGGACACGAACATATCTGGAAGAATCCTCCACTCCTTCAAGCCAAGGACACCGGAGTAATCACTCCTCGGACTCTTCATCCAAAAGAATCAGCCACAGCTCGTTCACCAGAACGATTTCTTCGTTCGAATCCCGAGGAATGAACGTCCTGGCTACAAGTTCTGAGCAACCTCCACTACATGATGACGTAACCGCACTCATCCAGTAGTTGGAACAAGGACAACAGAGAATTGAGGCTCTGATGGAAAACCTCCTTCTCACTTTACAGCGTCCACCTAACAATGAAGCCCCTCCGAATCATCAAGATGACGAGGCCAATGCAGAAAATAATGAGTCACGTGCCCTTACCAAAAAGGACGTTGACGATATCCTCGCAAAACCAAAAGAAGAGGATACATTAAAGGAACACGGGATCAAGCCACCCTATCCCCTATGGATGGACTCAGTACCATTCCCTGCAAAATTCAAACAACCTACTCTCCAGACATATACGGGGAAAGGTTCAGCCAGACAGCATGTCATCCACTTCAAGATCCTGACAGGAGCTATCGCAGATCAAGATGCTCTCAAGATCCGTCTCTTTGCAAGTACCCTAAAAGGTACGGCTTTTTATTGGTACTCCACTCTTCTGGAGAACTCCATCCAAAACTTAGCTATGCTGGAGACACGCTTCCTGACCCACTTCCAAGGTGAGGACCATCCTGTTACTACGGCTCAGCTCTGCAGCTTAAAACAGGGAGAGAATGAGTCAACATATGACTTCATTCACAAATGGAAGGCAATGGCGTACAAATGCTAATATGTACTGCCACAAGCGTCGCTAGTCGACATCTGCCGTAACAACATGAGAGCGAGAATCCGCTCCATGATCATCGGCAACAAATCAAAGAACCTAGGAGAACTCCTACAAGCTTCCATGGAGGCTGAAATGGTGATCAAAAACCTCAACAGTCAGAAATCATCAAAGAAAGAGCCAACCGCCATTACAACCTCAAAACCAAAGAAAAAGGAGGTTCTCAATGTGCAGACCAAGTCAGCTCCTCAGTACCCAAAGAAAACTGAAAACAAAACAACTTGTAAAAGACATGAACTCTCTGATGCCTTCAAAGAACGTGTAGAAAAGAAATACATGTTCGATGAAGATGTTGAAGAAATCTTTGAGGCTCTCTTAGCAAACGGAAAACTCACCTTGCCCGAGCCCAAAAGACCAGGAGATGTTGGCAAAAGCAATGATCCTCGGTATTGTCCATACCACCAGATGATCTAGCATCCTCTCAATCAATGCTTCGTTGTGAGAGAGAAGATCAACGGGATGTGGAAAAACGGAGTCATTACCTTTGACAAAAACTACGGGTCCGCCTCCGTCAATATGGTGTCATGTGGGCAAACTACAAATTCACCGAAGAAGAAAATCACTACTTCATTCAAGGTGATAAAAATGGCTCAAGTGTCCCAAGAGTTGGTTCACTATCCAACACCAGATGGACAACCCATATGGGTGCATCCTGGTCTCTTAGAAGATGAAAATTGGGAGATCGTCAAAACAAAGCCGACCGCTCAACAGCGAAGGCAAGCCAAAAGACAACTCCGCAAACTCAAACAGCAGCAGAAATCTCGATCAAAACAAGAAGTCCTTGAAAAGGCAGAAACCTCTTCCACTGCTTCACTAGGGGGGACGGAAGAATCCCTTCCCAAAACTTCAAAAGCGGTAAGAAAATTCACCCTTGGTGATTTCATGCCACCTTATTACAAAAATGAAACTACGCAGGGGGCATCATACTCTTGCAACTCGGTAGTTGGATTCTCCATGGATGGATACGAGTCCAGTGATATTGCCAATGATATCGATGAAGAATCCCTCGAAACAGGAGAATACCTCTCCGATGAGGAATGGATTCCCGAGTCTCATCTTATGCCAGTAATCTGGTATAACCCATTGCAGCCACAAGGATCTTGGTCCGATGATGAGGAAGACCAAGAGGCTGAAAATGCTGTTGACCTGCACTAGCAGATGCTTCAGTGGAACCCAATAATGATGAACCACAAGGAGCAGATGACGAAGAAGATTTGGCTCCTATGCCTGATCTTGAAGAATATGCAAGAATCCTGCAACGCTTGCCATAGAGCAGGAGCAGGATTGCGTCAACGGTCTTCGTCATGATCCAGAACCAGAAGTCCCTGATAATCAACGGGAACTTTCTCCTTCAACTCCTGAAAATGGAGAAAACTTCTGGATCGATGATCCTCTTACATCCAAGGATGAGTCCCATTCCCAACAGTCTACGCTGGGGGCATCTCCTATCAGGATAACCTGCAATGCGATAGCTCAGGATGATAGTGCCTCTGAAGTTTCCGAAGACACGTACTCCCCAGCTGGTAGTATATCTTCCGGAGCTACATCTTCTCAGGGGACTTCCACTGAGATAACATCCTCTCAGCCTTCGTCTCCTGAAACTGTGACATCGGAACTCAAGCCTCTTCCGATTGATCACCCTAAAGAAGCTCCTGCCAATGAAATCTTCTTCAATGAAAACCCGGTTGACTGGTCTCAAATACCCGATCTCATAAACGATGTCTAGACCGATAAATTATTCAACAAAGAAGAAAAGTTGCCGGATGTTGTTCAGGACTTATTCCCGAAAAGTGCTTCGTGCAACACAATCACTGAAGACGGCAACACCACTGCAGAGACGTCTTCATCAAATGGCAAGGATCAACACCTCAATCCCGAAAGTGATCTTCCAAAAGAAGACCCTTCTCTAGAAGCCCTTGAAGTTGGTAGAGGTACCCGCTTTGGCCGGGATTACCACAAAAATTAAAACCAACCTTCTTCTTCTTATGTAAATCCTTCGGGAAAGCAAGTTGTAAACGCCCCAAGTGGCGACAATAATGAAAGTGCAGGCCCGAAGGAGGCTTTCAAGTACGACTTGATTGAGCACTTCAAACACATACCTGCACGACTGCACATCCTTGACCTATTACGAATGTCTCCACAAACTCGTGATAGTCTCTTTTCAGAATTACAAAGGCTGAATGCGGATGTCGACAAACATGCCCCATAAGTCCTACAAATTGAAATGGACTATAGGGTCAAAAAATGAGTGCTTCCTCAAAGGGAGAAAAGAAGAAAACTGAGGGACTAAGCATTGAATGACTCTCGGTTCAAAAAGCAGCAAGTACAACAATTGCCTTTGATAAGGATGATCTCCTACTAGGCAAGACAAAGCACAACCGACCCTTGTACTTCACAGGGTATGTCAAAGAGATGTCAGTACACAGAATCCAAATCGACCCAGGTTATGCACTCAACCTCATCTCTACTTCGGCACTCGAAGAGTTGGGCATCCCACCTAGCAAGCTGAGTCACACGTTTGTATCCATCTTCGGATATGAAGGGAGCGCTCAAAGGCCTATCGGCAAAATTAGGTTCAAATTACAAATCGGTGATCTTATTTATGAAGTCACTGTATATGCAGTAAGGACCCCTTCATGCTACAATATCCTTCTTGGACGCCCCTGGGTTCACGAAAATGGTGTCGTCCCTTCAACTCTACATCAGTGCATCAAGTCTGTTGGCAACGACGGCTTGATACATCGAGTGTTCGCAGACAAAAAGCCCTTCAAAGGCAGAGACGTCCATTTTGCAGATACTCGAATCTATAAAGATGAAAAAGAAGAACAGGAGGAAGAAACAACACCCTTTGCCGAAAATCTCCAGAAAGATAAGGGCAAGGCTCCTCATCAATCATCGGAAGAAAACAAACTTTCCAGCAAATCCGAATAGAGCAGTCTTTCTCCCTTCGTCGACTCCTTCAAATCTCCAAAACCTTTGGTAATCACCACCAAAGCAAAGAAGACAAAACAAAAGGCTGGGGCAAGTTCATTGTCTCCTTTGTGTCTATTATGCATGACACAGATTCAGACTCAGAGCCAGAAGATGACACAGCATCAAACCAAGTTGATACTCAGCAAGATCAGCCTGCTCTCATTCCATTGGAGACACCTGCTGACATAGAAGATCCTACGTCTGCTTTTTTTGTTATTCCGGCAACTTTGCCAGAAAAAAAAATCTTCTTCCATAGATCAGGAGTTTCTCCGCCAAATTCTCCTCTTGAACCTTTCCAAAATGACGGTATGCCTTAGCTATCCCTGTATAAGCCAATGGCACAAGCTATCATGAAGAAAATGGGCTACGACGCTCAGAATTTGACAAGTTTGGGACGTGGCCGTGGTATTCTCACACCATTGGAACCCACCCTAACCAAAAGTCGACTAGAAGATTGGAAACTCCACCGTCATAAAGGCAGGTCTTCATATGGGTTAGGGTATGATCCTACCACTCCCATGAGACAATTGATACAAAGGCTGCAAAATTGTTTCGCCGACGAAGCCTCAACATCTCATGTCCATGAAGATATTGATCTCCCTGGATATCTCTTTGAGGAGCTGTCAAGGATCCAGGAAGCTCCTCCAATTGGTATGATTTCTCTGACGATGAAGAGGAATTGTCCGATGACACAGATGTACGATTCTCTGACCTAGAAGAACCATCGTCTCCAAAAGAAGTACCCTATTCAACCCAGTTCCAATAGGTGATTGGGACCATATCATTGCAAGTCTTTAGAAGAGTACCGATCAAGAAGACCCATGGACAGAAGCAGAGCCTCGGTCTGTAAATGCCTTCGGAACTTCAGAAGATCTTGTTAAGTTGGAAGCCTCCGAAAATATTATGGAGGAACCACCTTCAAACCTTCTGACAAAAGATCCTGTTCAAAAGATAGACTTGGGAACACCTGATAACCCACGTCCTGTATTCATAAGCAATAATATAAAGGATGATGAGTTACCGAGTATATCTCTTTTCTTCGCGAGTTCGTCGATTGTTTTGCATGGTCTTATACTGAAATGCCTGGCTTAGACCCCAAAATAGTAGTCCACAAACTCAACTTACAAAAAGAAATCAAGCCTGTCAAACAAGGCCAAAGAAGATTACGTCCTAACGTGATGGACAAAATTGAACAAGAAGTTCAGAAACTCAAAAACGTTGGCTTTATCCGCGAGGAACAGCATCTTGAATGGTTGGCCAACATCGTCCCCGTGACAAAGAAAAATGGGCAGATAAGGGTCTGTACCGACTACAGAGACCTGAATAGTGCATGCCCTAAAGATGAATTCCCACTCCCCATACCAGAGTTGATGATTGATAACACTTATGGGTTTGAGTGAATCACATTCATGGATGGATTCTCTGGCTACAATCAGATAAAGATGCATCCTGAAGATGAAAGACATACATCGTTTCAGACTCCATTTGGCGTGTATTGCTACACTGTTATGCCATTTGGTCTGAAAAATGCAGGTGCAACATATCAGAGGGCTATGATGAAAATATTCCAAGATATGCAGCACAAGACTGTCGAATGTTATGTCGACAACCTTGCCATAAAAAATAGAAGCAAAAAAAGACCATCTCGACGATCTTCGAGAAGTCTTCCTCCAACTTCGCAAACACAAATTCCGAATGAATCCATTAAAATGCTTCTTCGGTATCACATCAGGTATGTTTCTCGGATTCATAGTTCGGAAAGCTAGAATAGAACTTGACCCCACCAAAGTCAAGGCTATCTTGGAAATGCCATCTCCAAGGACCCTAAGAGAATTAAAAGGGCTTCACGAAAGATTGGCATACATTCGACGGTTCATCTCCAATCTATTAGGGAAATGCCGTCCATTCTCTCGCTTGATGAAAAAAGGTGTGGACTTTGTTTGGGATGCTGAATGTGAAGCCGCATTTCAAGACATCAAAGCATACCTAACCAAACCTCCAGTGTTGGCTGCCCCCACAACTGGAAGACCATTCATCTTGTACACAAGAGCTCTCGATTACTCTTTGGGTGCTCTACTCACACAAGAAAACGACGAGGGAAAAAAAGCCGCTCTATATTACCTTAGCTGCATGTTGGTAGGTGCAGAACGTCGCTACTCCCCAATCGAGAAAGAATGCGTTGCAGTGATGTTTGCCGTACAAAAACTGCGTCACTACCTACTGTCCAACACAGTCTACCTGATTTCGAGGATCAACCTCTTAAAGGTCCTTGTAACAAAAGCAGGTTATTTCAATGCCTGACTGGCAAAATGGTCCATCCTTCTATCATAGTTTGATATTAGGTATGTACCACAAAAAGTAACCAAAGGCCAAGCTCTAGTAGACTTTCTCGCAGAGCACCCATTGCCTAAAGATTCTCCACTCAGGGATGATCTCCCAGACGAATTTGTCTACAGCGTGGAAACTTCCTTATCAAATGCCTCCTGGGACATGTACTTTGACGGCGCAACCAAGACAAATGAAAACGGAAAGCAAATATCGGGAATTGACATCCTCTTTGTCAGCCCCGACAAATACATGATTCCACACGTTTTCTTGCTACTGGAACCATGTTCACACAATACAGCTGAGTACCAAGCCCTGATTGTAGGATTGGAACTTGCCCTCGAATCCGGCATCACCATGCTGGAAGCTTTTGGGGACTCCCAACTGATAGTCGACCAGATGAATCATAAATTTGAGGTCAGGAAGCCCGATTTGCTGCCTTACTACAACAAGGCGCATTCGCTTTGACAAAAGTTCAACATCCGTCACATCACCCACATCCTCAGAAGTGAAAACATCCGTGCAGATGCCCTGGCCGGACTCGCCGCATCTATGGCAATCCAAGAAGGGGAAAACATGCAAATTACAGTGTGTCAAAGAAGGATTCTCCCTCCTCTCAACACACACCGAGCAGTTGTTGAATGCCACCAAGTGGTTGGAAGTCGGATGTCCATCCTCAAACCTCCGATCGGTAACTGGTGGGGTCCGTTCATTGATTACATTATGTTCTGAATCCCGCCTGAAGATCCAAAAGAACAGGTAAGCATCCAAAGACGTACCCCAAACTTTCATTTGGATATTCCTTCAAAAACACTTTACAGAAAATCCTTCAACGGAGTACTTCTACGCTGCTTGTCACAACAAGAGGAAGAAGAAACTCTCAAAGAAGTACATTCTGGTCTTTGTGGAGCCCATCAGGCTGGTCCTAAGCTCTACGATCAGATAAAAAGGCTAGGTTATTATTGGCCTACCATAGTAGCTGACGCAATGTAATTTGCTAAACGCTGCCAACAATGCCAAATTCATGGAGATTATGTCCACATGCCTCCAGAATGGCTACATCCTACAGCAATCTCATGGCCTTTCGAAGCGTGGGGTATGGACATCATAGGTCCTATCTCTCCCCCATCAAGCAAAGGTCATCGCTTCATCTTCGCCGCTACGCATTATTTCTCCAAGTGGTCAAAAGCATTTGCGCTCAGCGAAATAAAGACCTCAACAATCCTTCAATTCTTGCAAACCAACATTATTTGTCGCTTCGGCATACCTAAAATATTTGTCCATGATAACGGACCGCAATTCCGGGATCACAGATTCTACAGGTTCTGCGACAAGTACAAAATCCAAGTTGTCCTTCGACTCCATATAATCCTACAACGAACGGACTAGCAGAACTTTCAACAAGACACTCTGCAAAATTTTTAAGAAGATGGTCTCTAGTCACAAAAGAGACTGGGGCGACAAACTACCAGAAGCTTTGTGGGCCTATCGAACCACCGTTCGAGGACCAACCCGTAGCACACCATTCTCCCTGGTCTATGGATGCGAAGGTGTTGTCCCTTTGGAAGTACAAATTCCTTCCTTAAGGGTATCTCCGCAAAATGACATGACGTAAGAAAGCAATGTCAAATTGAGATTCCAAGAGTTGGATAATCTCGATGAGAGACGGCTCGAAGCTCTACAAAGCATTGAGCTATACCAAGCACGCATGGCAGGATCTTTCGACAAGAAGGTCAGGCAACGCGCCTACAAAAAGGGTGACTTGGTTCTTACGGTAAAAAGACCCATAGTCTTTACCCACAATTCCAAAGGCAAATTCGAACCAAAATGGGAGGGACCTTTCGTTATCGACAAAGTCTTCTCCAATGGTACATACGCTCTTCTAAACATGGAAGGTGACATATGTATGTTGCCCATCAACGACAAGTTCTTGAAGCGGTACTACCCTTGAAGACTTCCTCAAACGGGTCAGAGCGATATCTACATGGCAAAAGCCTATTCCCAAGTACTTGCTCGTCAAACCCACTCTTTTCGAAATTTTCATCTCTATGTTGAAATTTCTAAAAAAAAAAACTTTCAAAACAATGTTTACTTTCATCGTTTCATTGTTCAAAAAAAAAAATCAAAACCGAAAAACCAAGTTAGGAGCCTCTTCCCGGACTTGACCAAAGTTTTCGATCCTTGAACCTAAAATTCATGGTTTGAAACAAAATCAGGACTTAGAAATTTCCACCCTAGTCCTCCCCGACTTTTACAACAAAAAATGGTTTTAAGTCAAAATTTACAACCCTCGTGTCTTTAAACAAAAATGGTTTTTAGAAACCGCGAGGAAGCGACACTCAGTCGATACTCGCAAAATCCAGAAATCGGAAGAATACGAACCCCATTCGATACTTCCAAAATCCAAAATCGGAAGGATACGAACCCCATTCGATACTTCAAAAACCCAAAATCAGAAGGATGCGAACCCCATTTGATACTTCCAAAACCCAAAATTGCAAGGAAGCAAACCCCATTCAATACTTACAAAATTTCAAAAATCGTGGAGACACAACATTCCAGTTGATATCCACAACCCAAATTTCAAATGGTTTAAGAAAACCTCAAAATTCAAAAATCGTGGGGAACAACATTTAGTCGATACCCACAAAACCAAAATTTTTGAAAAAAGCAAGGAACTGACACTTAGTCAATACTTGCAACCCAATCCCGCGAGGAAGAGACATTCCATCGATACTCGCAAACCCAGTCCGCGAGGAAGCGACATTCCATCGATACTCGCAAACCGAATGAGCAAGGAAGCGATATTCCATCAATACTTGCAAGACCATTCAGCGGGGAGGCGACATTTGGTCGATACTTGCATTTTGAAAACCAAAATCCGGCTATTAATGCCAAAAATCGGCTATAAATGCCAAAAATTTGGCTCTTACGCTAAACCCGGCTATAAATTCCAAAAATCAGCTATAAATGCCAAAAAATCGGCTTTTATGCCAACAAAACAAAACTTGGTTTTCAAAAATCTGGCTCCCATGCCAAAAAAAAAAAAAAAATTCGGCTCTCACGCCATCTCAAAAACTTTGGCTTCCATGCCACAAACAAACTTTGGCTCCCATGCCACAAACAAAAAAAAACTTTGGCTTCCATGCCACAAACAAACTTTGGCTCCCATGCCACAAACAGAAAAAAACTTTGGCTTTCATGCCACAAACAAACTTTGGCTCTCATGCCATTTCAAAAACTTTGGCTCCCATGCCACAAACAAACAAACTTTGGCTCCCATGCCACAAACAAAAAAAACTTTGGCTCCTATGCCGAAAACAAATTTTGGCTTCCATGCCACAAACAAATAAAATTTCGGCTTTCATGCCATTTCAAAATTTCGGCTTTCACGCCATTTTAAAGTTTTGGCTCCATGCCACAAACAAATTTTGGCTTCCATGCCACAAAACAAAATTCGTCTTTCATGCATCCCAAAATTCGGCTTTCAAGTCATCAAAAACCAGGCTTTCACCACAAAATTTGGCTTTCATGCCCAAAACAACCCTTTGACAAAAGATTTTCACAAAATTACAACATTTTGATCAAATTCTTAAACAAACATTTCCCATTTAGTTCTTGCCTAAATTTGTTTTCATCAAAAAATGATTTAAGTGAAAGGAGGGAATACAAAAATATAGTACCAAAAATGTTTATACATGGAGGTACCAAAGAAAAGAGAAGAAAAGGAGTTTGTTACAACTCAGGAGCTCAATCCAACATGGTCTTCAACCAAAGATTCAACTCCTCAAGCAGACTGTCCAAAGTTTTCAGGCCACGCTTCTTCAAAACATTCCCATAAAATGCGGTAGAATGCTGCGACCCATCTGTAGCACGAGGAAGTTCTTCCCAAAGAACCTGCCACTGCTTATATTCCTGAGTCTTCCTCCAGAAATTACTTTCAGCCTCCTCAACCTGGCGAATGAGAGTCCCCTCCTTGGCACGAGCTTCCACAATGGCAGTCCATTTGGCAGCAGCTTCTTCCTCCAAAAGCTCAAGACGCTGCCTAACCTCGACAACCTCCTTATTAAGGTGGTTTAGGTCTTGTTTTAGCTCCATGATGGCCAACTCGGTAACGTTCCTCTCCCGAACGAATTGCTTCCGAGTCCGCGAGATCTCAGTCAACTCAACTTTGACCTCGCTGGAAGGCTTCACAAACATCTCATGAAAGAAGTCACCATCTGGGAAACTCGTGGTCTCAGCCCACTTGTTCCCCAAAGCGATGACTTCATCAATAAAACCCTTGGCGCTTGCAATGTCCAGACCGACTTCTTCGCTACTAGCAAGGATGTCCTGCACATGCTTGATCATGCCAAAACCAGCTTTCAAGTGACCTGAAGAGAGAGTCTCGACCCATGAGCTCAAAACACTCTTCAACACCTTCTTTGCATACTGAAGGTGCGGCCCAAATGAGGATTTGCCATGCTCCGGCGCCCGACTGCCCATGTCACACCCCTTTGGAGGAGTAATCAATAAACTCTTTCCAATCGAAGAAACTGACTCATTGAAATTAGTAGAAGAAGCCCCTACTTCTGGATCGGCTGCAGGTATCCCCTATTATGGCCCTGAGGAAGACGGAGGAACTTCTCCTGCTGCTCCACAATCTGTCAATGAAAAAACAAAAAGGTATGAATATGATCTTGTTAAAAGTCAATATCGAGATTATTATTACGAAATACCTTCTTCGACGACCGGCGGAGTACTCTCTGCCTCCATGAGCTCATCCTAAGCATCGTCAAATGTTGCATCCATGGATGGCTCGAAGTCGTCAGAATCTTCTGGCAAGTCAGCTAATAAGAAAACAAAGCAACATGTTAGCAAATGGCAACAAAAAAAAAAAAAAAGAAACCATACCAGGTGAAGGTTTTGTAACCACTCTAGAGTCCCTTGGCTCTTCCTCAGATGCCGCGACCGGATCCGTCATTGCCTCATCGGCCGAAACCTTGGGCATCACCAAATCATCATCCTCTGCCGAAAGAAAGAAAGCAGTGGATCAAAACAAAAAATCTCTCATATGAGAAAAGAAGCGTAAATAGAAAGAAGGAGGATCATACTTGATGATGCTAAAAATGACTTCGTGCACCACCGGTCAATCAATAGATAATAAATGCAATGAGAGAGAGATTTATAGTGGTTCGGTCAGTGTGACCTACGTCCACTTCAAGGGCAATGGTCGCCGGATGTATTAACTTCTCAAGTGTGCAGTAATTACAAGCTTTGGAGAGAGTGTAAAAGAGAAATTATCGCTTGCCCCTCAAGTACCGAGGGGCCATCGTATTTATAAGCGTCCCCTAACAGATGGGGAGACTTCTAGCACGGTTCACGAGGAGCGTTCGAGGTGTCCTCGACTGGCGAGGCAGTTGCGATATCCTCCGCTGGACCTGGTAAGAGCGGGACGTGGCCTGACTGCTTCCGAAGCGCTCCGGACTGCCATGACGTGGCCGGGCATCATGGATACGGGCTCGGACTGCAAACGGATCTCCATTAACTTTGGGGCTTTGGCTCACGACAGATCGGGCCATTCGGGCCGGACTCATCATTTGCCCCTCAATGCCCCGCGCCCAAACAAGCTTTGAAAGGGGGGCATTTTGAATATCCGGCTTCTTTCCCATTCAAATAATTGTTGCCGCGTTCCTCTCCCTGCCAGTTTCTCGTGTTCTTCCCCGGCCATGAGGAGAAGGATTTTTGGGAGAGTCCTATTAGTACGAGACTCCTCTTATGTTTGGGATTTTCTGAAACCCTAGGATACAAAAACCCTCTAAAAGAGAGGAGACCCACTCCACCTTCTTCATCTGTTCTTCTCCCCAGAGAGCTTCAACTTTTCTTCTTTATTATATTTATTTTTTTTTTTTATCCTCTGTTGCTGTAAGTGAGAGACAACCCATCTCTTGGGTTCTTATTTCAAGACTTTCATCTCCCTTATCCCAAAAAACCAAAGAAAAATCCACCATGGATGAGCAATCCCAGGAGGAAGTGCACAGCAGGCAGGCTTCTGGAGTCCGGGGCGCTGGCAGCATGGGCGATGCAGGCAGGGGCGTCGGCAGCTCGGGGGCGCCCGGTGTGGGCGTCAGCGGCTTGGCCGGCGGAGTCAGGGGGGGCGGCAGCACGGGGGCGCCCGGCGTGGGCGCCAGCAGCTCTGCAGGCGGTTTGGCCGGCGGCGTCGGCAGCACGGGGGCGCCCGGTGTGGGCGCCAGCAGCGCTGCAGGCGGTGGCAGGGTGGCAGCGCCCGTCGGCGCGCGCGAGGCAGCAGCGCCTGGCGCTGGCGGAGGTTGGGCAGCGCCCGGCGTCGGCGTACGCGAGGCAGCAGCGCCTGGCGCCGGCGGCGGTTGGGCAGCGCCCGGCGTCGGCGTACGCGAGGCAGCAGCGCCTGGCGCCGGCGGCGGTTGGGCAGCGCCCGATCTGGGCGGCGGCATGGAGGGTCTGGCAGCGGCGGCGCCCGGAACGGACGGCGTCCAGGCGGCGGCGGCAGCGGCGACGCCGAGCACGGGCGACGTCCAGGCCGCAGCGGCAGCGCCCGGCACAGGCGTGGCGGGCCTTGGGGCGGTGTTCGGCTCGGCAGCGGGCGGCGGCAGGGGCGTCCGTCTCGTGGCGGCGCCCGGCCTTGGCGTTCGCAGCACGGCGGGCGACGGCAGGGGCGCCGGTCCTGTGGCGGCGCCCCGCCTTGGCGTCGGCAGCACGGTAGCGCCCGGTTTGGGCGTCCAGGTGGCGACAGCGCCCAGCGCCCCAGGCGGGGTGAGTCTTGGCAGCGTGGTGGGCGCCGGTGCGGCAGGCGCGGCGAACGCGGGGATAACCGCAGCATCTCGGGCGGAAGTGGTAGGCGAGGCTGGATTATCGAGTAGAATTTTACGTTCTCGCAAAAAATATCAAGCAAAAGTAATTGTTGAGGATGCCGGATCCAAGGTAGGTAGTATTTTTAGTGTACTCAAAACAGACAATGATCTTTTGAGGGTTAGTGCTTGCATCCCTCCTACTGTGATGTGCCGCCGTGCTGAAGCGGACGAGCCAGCTTGTGACGATTCTTCCGGTGACATCGTGATATACGAAGAGATGATCGAGGCCGGGCTAAGATTTCCAATACCTTCTCCCATTTGCCGTGCTCTCCACTATTTTTCCTTAACTCCGGGGCGATTAGCACCTAACGGATGGAGAGTTCTGCTTGGCTTCTTTGCATTGTGGGGGAGAGTACATCAAGAAGACGCTTCTCCTATCGAGTTTCATGCTGCTTACAGTTTGATTGAGTCCCCAGCCCCTCACAGGGGATGGTACTATTTTACCCCTAGGGGCGGAAGACTGCTCACGGGATTACGTTCAAACTGCCACGATTGGAAATCTCGCTTCTTCTTCGTGGGTGGAGAGTGGGTTGCTGAGTCAGATCGACCTTTGGTACCCACCAAATGGATTGACGCTAAGAGACTAGGTACATTTTCTGATTGCTTTCTTTCTGATTGCTTCATTGTTTTTATGCATGTGTTCACTGTCATGTCCTCATTTGCAGAT
The DNA here is from genome assembly GCA_028538565.1 of Umbellularia californica. Taxonomy (NCBI): domain Eukaryota; kingdom Viridiplantae; phylum Streptophyta; class Magnoliopsida; order Laurales; family Lauraceae; genus Umbellularia; species Umbellularia californica. The sequence goes on along the minus strand of JAPQWN010000002.1, from coordinate 74,534,401 downwards.
CCTCCCCTTCTTTCCACGGAACAGGAGCACAAGCTGCAAGCGGTGAGAGATCACCCTGACAAGGACTTGGGAGTCCTTCTTCCCAAGGAGAGAGGCAAGACCAGTGGTCCTCCTACGGACTCTTCTTCGGATAGGACAGGCGGGTCCCCCTCTGGACCGTCATCCAAAAGAAAAAGTAAGCTACTCCTGCTTTGGCAATAATCTTAAACTTTTACCTGATATGCATGCTGTACCCATGTACCATTGGCTAACACTTCTCTCTAACAGGCATAGAGATAAGTAGAGAGATGATAGGCGCCCGCTTTTCGACCCGCTTCTCGGACAGAGGTACCCCTTCCTCTAAGGCGGTGAGGACGAACGACGCCTCTCCAAGAACCTCTCCGCCAGCGACTCGCGTCAAGTCTCGGGTGCCTCCCCCTCGAGTGGCTTTACCCATGGTGTCTCCTCGGGCAGGGATCTCTCCCGCTAAGACTGCTTTCCCGCAGTCTTCCTCTTCAGCTACACTTCCTGCCCCTCAACTGTGTCCTCCACAACCGGGTACTTCTTCAGGGGTATCGGCTAGGACTGGTTCCATGCTGGGCCATTCGTGGGAGAGGCGGGACAGGCTAGGGAGATATGTGCTGCCGCATGAGGTTTCTCGGGTTAATGCCTTAGGCACCGAGGGGGTTATTGACTCATTTGTAGAGGGCCTGGCTCAGGTAAAGATTCTTATTCCTTTTTCTCCAGACCGTTACCCCTTTATTTCTTTTTAACCGTCTCACTTTCGTCCCTTATCTCTTCAGGTTTCTACTGCATCCATCTGCTTGCTGTCGAGAGCCCAATCTTATGGTCAGATGAGACGGGAGAAGGAGGCCGTGCGGCTAGAGCTCTGCACTGCTCAAGAGAAGATTACTACTTTGGAAACCGCTGGTAGGGCTTCGGGGATTGATCTTGTTGTGGCCCGTGAGAGGGTGAGCGAGCTTGAGATCAGACTTTCAGCAGCCACTAAGAGGGCGGCCGAGGCAGAAGTTGAACTTTCGAAGTCCTGTGAGAAGGCTTCGCTCAATGAGGCTGAGCTTACGAAGACCCGTGAGAGGGCTTCGCTCAGTGAGGCTGAGCTTATGAAGGCCCGTGAGAGGGCTTCGCTCAGTGAGGCTGAGCTTGCTCGGACCCTTGAGAAGGCGAGGCTCAGAGAAGTTGCTATGGAGGCAGAGATGAAGGCAGCGAACGAGAGAGCTTCTCAAGCTGAGAGGGACCTACAGATTGGCCTTGCAGATGCCTTCATTGATGGCTACGAGGAGCTTCGAGAGAAGATTTCGGCTGCCTTTCCAGACATTGACATATCAGGCTTTGTGCCGATGGAGGCGCCTGATGATGGTGGCTGCAGTTCTGATGATGCTGAGGACGATGCAGAGGAGGATGATGAGGAGGGGGATGAGAGTGACTAGAGCATAGGGACTTTTGCTTCTGCTTATGCAACCTTTTTGTAATGAAAGTAACATAATTTTATTTATCTATCCATTGCTTTATTTTGAACAATGCTTTGAACAATAAAAAGTGCAACATCAAGTACCTAAACAAAAACCCTAATCCACCCCGCTCAAAATCTTCACTGGTAGTACCTCTTCAAGTGCTCTGCATTCCATGGATGGGGTAAGACCTTTTCTTCAGAGTTCTGGATTCTGTAGGTGCCTGGTCTCACCACTTCTATTATGAGATAGGGACCTTCCCAGTTTGGTCCTAACTTTCCTTCCCGAGAGTCCTTTGTGGCGAGGATCACCTTTTTGAGGACCAGGTCTCCTGGTTGGAAGGAACGAGGCTTCACCCTCGAATTGTAGTACTTGGCCATGCGTCGCTTGTACTCCGCATTACGGACCACAGACATTTCTCTTGCCTCCTCTAGCAAATCGAGGTTGAGGCGGAGTCTTTCCTCATTGGTGGTAGGGTCGTAGTGCTGGACCCTTAGGGAATGTACCCCTATTTCGACAGGAATGACCGCCTCAGTCCCAAAAGCAAGAGAGAAAGGGGTTTCCCCGGTAGGAGTCCGTGGCGTTGTTCGATAGGCCCATAATACCCCCGGAAGCTCGTCGACCCACAGACCTTTTGCTCTTTCGAGCCTTGTTTTAAGGTTGCGCAGGACTGTTCTCACCATTACCTCTGCCTGCCCATTTGCCTGGGGGTGTGCCGGGCTAGAGTGAGGCTGCTTTATTTGAAGGTCGGCGCAAAAGGAATTGAAGAGCCTGTTGTCGAACTGTTTGCCATTGTCACTGACAATGGCGTTAGGTATCCCAAAGCGACAGACCAGGTTCTTCCAGACGAAATCCTTCACCTTGGAGTCTGTTATTTTTGCTAGGGGTTCTGCCTCCGCCCATTTTGTGAAATAGTCTATGGCAACGACTATGAATTTGCACTGGCCTCTACTCAAAGGCAGGGGGCCCAAGATGTCAATGCCCCACTTGGAGAAAGGCCATGGGCTGAGGATGGTAGTCAGCTCCTCTGGTGGCTGCCTTGACACAGTGGCGAAGCGCTGGCACTTGTCACACCTCTTGGTGAATTCTTTGGCGTCTTTTACCATACTTGGCCAAAAGTACCCTTGCCTAAGCGCTTTATGGGCGAGGCAACGTCCTCCAGAGTGATTTCCACAAATCCCTTCGTGAATCTCTCTAAGGGCGTAGTCAGCTTCTTCTGGGGAAAGGCAGCGCAGCAACGGTAAGTTGTACCCCTTTTTGTACAGTACGTCTTGTAGGATGGTGAACTTAGAAGCTCTCATCCTGAGTTTCTTGGCTTCCAGGGGATCATCTGGTACTGTTTCTTCTTGGAGGTACGCCTTGATGGGGGTCATCCAGTTCAACTCGGCCGTGGTGCAGTTGATGTTTGTGGTGTCCACATCCAACTTACTTGGCTCGAACTGGTGCCCGATGAGTGTCGGTTCTGTGAATGAGGTCTCCAGGGATGAGGCGAGCCTGGCTAGAGCATCTGCAGCCATGTTATCACCTCTTGGGATGTGACAGATTTGGAAATGTCGAAACTGCTGGACTAGCTTCTTAGCCATGCCAAGGTATTCCTGCATTTTTGTTTCTTTTGCTTCAAATTCGCCATTCACTTGGTTGACTATCAATTGTGAATCACTATAGGCGGAGAGGGACCGGGCGTCCATTTCTGCTGCCAATCTCAAGCCCGAGAGGAGTGCTTCATATTCTGCTTCATTGTTTGTGGCAATAAAGTGTAGCTTCACGGCATATTTGATGGGTGTACCATCAGGACTGATCAAAATGAGTCCCGCTCCACCTCCCTCGCTGGTTGCGGAGCCATCAACATAGAGGTTCCAAAGTGGCAGTGAAGAAAAATCTTCTCGAGGTGCCTGGCCACACAGAGGTATTTGGACGCTCGCTGGGGATGTCAGGTCGCCGGAGGGGAGTGGGCGCCCGGGGTGGTATGGGCGCCCCTGGACGTATGGGCGCCTGGGGTGGCCTGGGCGCTCATGGATGTCTGGGCGCCCAGGGTGGCCTGGGCGCCCATTGATGTCTGGGCGCCCGGGGTGACCTGGGCGCCCACTGCTGGTGTCGGGGCGCCCGGAGTGACATGGGCGCCTGGTGCTGGTATTTGTGCGCCCGCCCGGGTGCCCTCGCCGAGTGACAGTTCGACTAGCATCTCTGGACTAGACGGCAGCGACACGGTGGGTTCACATTCGCAGTATGTAAACTCAGCTACAAAATCTGCCAGTGCTTGTGCCTTGATGGATACCCTTGGTTGATACTGGATGTCAAACTCGCCCAGTTCTACTGCCCACTTGAGGAGTCTCCCGGATACATCCGGCTTTGCCAGGACTCTTTTCAAGGGCTGATCGGTGACGACCACGATAGTGTGGCTCTGAAAATAGTGCCGTAGTCGCCTGGCAGTAGAAATGAGGGTAAGGGCAAGTTTTTCTAATTCAGAGTATCTGATCTCGGCGCCCCGGTATGCTCTACTGACATAATAGATAGGCCTCTGCACGCCATCATGATTTCTGATCAGAACAGAGCTGACTGCTGAGGAGGAGGCAGACAGGTACAAATATAATACCTCACCGGGTGCAGCATGTGAAAGGAGGGGAGGTGTGGCCAAGTACGCTTTAAGCTTCTGGAAGGCCTCCTCAGCCTCAGGTCCCCATTCGAAAGCCTTTCGGAGAATTTTGAAGAAAGGCAGACACTTGTCTGCAGATTTAGAGACAAATCTATTGAGTGCTGCAATTCTTCCATTGAGGCGCTGCACCTCCTTGGTCGAGGAGGGTGACTTCATGTCGAGTATAGCTTTGATTTTGTCAGGGTTCGCCTCAATTCCCCTCTGATTGACCATGAAGCCCAAGAATTTTCCCGACCCCACGCCAAAGGCACATTTCTCAGGGTTCAGCTTCATGTGGTAGGTTCTGAGAATATTGAAAGTCTCTTGAAGATGGTGGATGTGATCTGCTGCGGCCAAGCTCTTCACCAGCATATCGTCGACGTAAACCTCCATTGTTCGCCCAATCTGGGACTGGAACATTTTGTTCACCAGGCGCTGGTAGGTTGCACCTGCGTTTTTTAGCCCGAAGGGCATGACCCTGTAGCAGTAGGTCCCCTTTGGAGTGATGAACGACGTCCTTTCTTGATCTGGGGGGTGCATGCTGATCTGGTTATATCCAGAATAGGCATCTAGGAAAGAGAGGAGTTCATGTCCTGCTGTGGCGTCGATGAGGAGGTCAATCCGAGGCAGCGGATAGCTGTCCTTTGGGCATGCTTTGTTAAGCTCCGTGAAGTCGACGCAGAGGCGCCACTTCCCACTGGCTTTTGTCACCATTACTACATTTGACAGCCATTCGGGATATGCCACTTCTCTGACCGCTCCATTTTCTATCAACTTCCCGACCTCTTTGTCCATTGCTTGGGCCCTTTCAGTGGAGGCGCCTCTCAGCTTTTGTCGAACAGGTTTGTGGCGAGGGTCGACATTGAGGCGGTGGGTGGCGACTTCGGGATCGATTCCTTCAAGATCCGCATGTGACCATGCGAAAATGTCCTCATTCATTTTCAGAAAATCTGTCAAATTGTAGACCAGATCTTCCGAAAGAGAAGAGCCGATGTACACTCTTCTATCAGGATGTTCTTCATCTAAGGCCATGGGGGTGAGTTTTTCAACTGGTTCCCCTCTTTCTGTGGTGTCGTCATCTCTCGGGTCCAAGATTTCGACTTGCAATGCCTCCTGTGTCTTCTTGGCCTTCATTGAGGAAAAATAGCATTCTCTTGCTGCAACCTGATCCCCTCTGACCTCCCCGACTCCGTTCGGGGTTGGAAAGCGGAGGATGAGATGATATGTGGAGTGAACGGCTCTTAATGCGTTAAGAGCGGGTCGCCCTAATATGATGTTGTAGGCTGACGGACACTCTATCACCAAGAAATTAACCAGCGTAGTGGAGCTTCGGGGTGCTGCTCCGGCTGTAATTGGCAGTGTGATTGTCCCAAGGGGATACACTTTTTCTCCTGAGAACCCGATGAGGGGGGTTTTAATAGGCTGCAGTTTTTCCCGGCCCAGTTTTAGCTTATCATAGGCCTCTGCGTATAGGATATCCGCAGAGCTGCCACTATCTACCAAGATCCTATGCACCTGGAAATTGGCGACGGTCATAGTGAGCACCAGAGGGTCGTTATGGGGTTGCTGGATCCCTTCCAAATCCTTATCTGAGAAGGATATGGTTTCGCTGAAGCCGTGCCTGGGCGCCTTGGATGGGGGTGCTTCATCAGGATGCCTTGCCCTCCTAGCATGGGCCTTGACGGCAGAGAGCGACTCTGCTAGTCCGCCCGAGATGGTTCGGATTTCTCCAATGGGCTGCTGGTCCTCCCGATTGTGAGGTGGTGGTGCTTGCCCTCTACCAGCAACATACTGGCGAAGGTGACCCCGTTGAATAAGATCCTCAATCTGTCTCTTGAGGTCATAGCAATCGTCGGTGTCATGACCGTGGTCGCGATGGAAGCGACAATATTTGTCCGGGTTTCTGCGGTTTGGAGGGGACTTCATCTTTCCAGGCCATTTCACGGCTGGGTCATCTTGTATGTGGAGCAGAATGTGCTCAACAGCGGCATTGAGGGGGGTGAATGCTTGTCGGTCTCTCTGCGGAGCAGGGGCGAGTCGGTCTCTCTGCGGAGCAGGTCCGAGTCTGTCTCTGACAGGTAACCTCTCTGTCCTGCTTCGCTTGTTGCTTGTCTCCTTCTTTTCGTCTCTGTCCCGCTCTTTCCCCTTGTCCCCGGATCTGGAGGACTCACCCCGCCTAGCCCTGGTGATGTCTTCAGCATTTATATATTTCTGGGCCTTTGCCAGTAGCTCTGTCATGGTCTTTGGTTGGCGCTTCATTACTGAGAAAAGGAAACTCGATGAGCGAAGGCCTCCCAAGAAGGCTGTCATTGTCACTTTGTCATCGGGATCTTCGACCTGAAGTACCTCCTCGTTAAAACGAGTGAGGTAGCTCCTCAGGCTCTCATTTTTATCCTGCTTTACGCTGAGCAGGTGTGTGGCAGGCTTTTGGTGGCGGCGCCCCCCAATGAAGTGCGACACAAAGGATTTGCTTAACTCCCCAAAGGTGACGATGGAGGCTGGGGCTAGATTGGCAAACCACTGCCGAGCTGAACCCTTCAGGGTAGTTGGAAATGCCCTGCACATAACCTCGTCAGGGATGTTATGCAGCTGCATTACAGTTTTATACGTCTCCAGGTGGTCCAATGGATCCTTCGTCCCATCGAAGGTTTCTATGGACGGCATTTTGAACCTTGGAGGAAGAGGGTAGTTTACCACGTCGGGTTTGAACGGTGTATCCGTCCGCCCGACTAGGTAATCCACCGTTTGTGGGGCTTGCGCCTTCATGGCGTTGAATACATCACCGAGTTGGTTCTGCATTTCTCTGATATTCTCATCCCAGCGATTGGGAGCTCCTCGGGAGTGATCATGAAAGTTGCTCTCCTCCATGTTTTCACTTTCGCCTTCTTGGAAACTGGGACCATCCCCATTAGAAGCAGAGGGAATAGATGGGGGTCCTTCGTGATGTGCTCCCCCCGGAGGTGGAAGTCCTCCGTGTCCTGCTCCTCCTGGAGGTGGGAATCCTTCAAACTGTACTCCACCGGGGGGAGGAGGTCCTTCTTGATTTATTCTCCCAGCCCCTAGTGTAACCCCAAAAGGAGGGGCAAGAGGAAACCCTCGGGCGCCCAAGGGATGGGCGCCCAGGGGGTTGGCGCCAAGGGCATGGGCGCCCAGGGGGTTGGCGCCCATGGCATGGGCGCCCAGGGGATGGGCGCCCGGGGGAGGAGCTCCCCGACGTGGAGCCCTTGCGTGCCCCGGGCGCGGTAATCCAGGCTGGGGTTCTCCAAAGTGTGCTCCTCCCTGTCCTGCTGTGAGCATGAATTGTAGGATCTGCTGGTTTTGGGTCACCAGCTGTTGCATAGTCTCTAACATCTGCTGTGGAGTAGGAGCAGGAGCGTCTTGGGCAGGATTAGTCGGTGGAGGATCATTCTCGCCTTCTCGAGAGGGATTGTCCTCTGGGCGTCTTGCAGATCTTGTGGTGATCACCATAATTTTGGAAAATTGGAAAAAGAGGATTCTAACGTGAGAATTTTATCGTTCCCACAGACGGCGCCAAACTGATGATGCTAAAAATGACTTCGTGCACCACCGGTCAATCAATAGATAATAAATGCAATGAGAGAGAGATTTATAGTGGTTCGGTCAGTGTGACCTACGTCCACTTCAAGGGCAATGGTCGCCGGATGTATTAACTTCTCAAGTGTGCAGTAATTACAAGCTTTGGAGAGAGTGTAAAAGAGAAATTATCGCTTGCCCCTCAAGTACCGAGGGGCCATCGTATTTATAAGCGTCCCCTAACAGATGGGGAGACTTCTCAGCACGGTTCACGAGGAGCGTTCGAGGTGTCCTCGACTGGCGAGGCAGTTGCGATATCCTCCGCTGGACCTGGTAAGAGCGGGACGTGGCCTGACTGCTTCCGAAGCGCTCCGGACTGCCATGACGTGGCCGGGCATCATGGATACGGGCTCGGACTGCAAACGGATCTCCATTAACTTTGGGGCTTTGGCTCACGACAGATCGGGCCATTCGGGCCGGACTCATCAATACTAGTTGTCTCCTCTTCTCGGTTCCTCTTCTTTGGAGGCTTGTCAGCACCCCCAGACACCTCCTCAGCAATGGTGAGAGGAACTTCCAAATCAGGAGGACTTTCTTGCCGTCTCATATTACGGCGTTGTCCCCTCTTCCTCTTACTTCTGTGGGATGGTCTGCTCGAAGATCTTGCCCCACTATCAACATCAGGTCTTTCACTAGAGTCCTCATTGGATGGTCTGCTTTTCCCAGTAGACCCCATGGAAGCCTTTGTGCGCTCCGCTTGCATCCAAGCATCGATCTCGGCCTCCTCCTCTTCCAGCTGTCTCAAGACCTCACCAGGAATCCCTTGTGCAGCTCCTGATCTGATGACGTCTTGTTCATCGAGAAAGCCTATCTTATACTTCTCCCCAGAAAGGAAAGCCAAAACTTGCTCTCGACGAACACCATCTGATCTGCCAAGACCCTTCTCAGGAGATTTCTTGACATCAAGCTCCTTCTTGGAAAGCCCCCGGTACACTGAAAAGCTCTGCATGAACCATTTCGTGAAGCCAGAAGTCCGGAAAGTGGGCAGCTCAGGATAGGAAATCATGACGGTAGTGTCTTCCGCACTGTAAAAAGCCCATGCATTCCTCCCGTCCTGCAAACCTCCAAAGCGCTTCACCATGCTCGAAGGCGCTCTAACAACGCCTTGAGAGAAGCCAAGCTGCAATGCAAAACACGAAGGGACATACGGCTGGATATCGACAAAAAGATGTCTATGGTACACCATCGTACCAACCCGTATGTTGAACAGCCATCTCTTCTCTGCGTTTGTCAAAGAATAGTGTCTTCTCGACCCTACCCTGGTCGAATCACGGGAGACACCAAAATCAAAAGCCTTCTTCCGCAAACCTGGAGAAAGCTTAACTGAAGACTGCCCAATCTCGATGTCCCTGAACCATCGGATTCTCAAATGGGCAGACAAAAGAGATTCGGAAACGACTGTCCCTCTAGCCAAACGAATCATAAAAGGATCTTCGTCCTATGCAACTCCCAACTGATGGAAGCTAGGACAGTGGTATACATACCACAAATAGAAGGTGTGGGCGAAAAATACCTTGTTCATAGGAAGCCCAAGCCGAACTAGGAAAGCAGCAGCCTGTAGTTTGGTACACAAATAAGAGTAAAGAGCAGGCACCAAAGCTAGCCGCTCTCCAAATGCCATCTGACAAGCCGGAAAAATGCAATGCGGCTTGATGTGTGTTCCATCTCCTCTAGCAAAACAGCCTCACCTAGCCAATAAGTGAGGTAAACAGCGATCCGCAATGCAATGTCAGGACAAATGGCGTCTGTGCTTGCGAAGAACTTCCTCAAATCTTCTCGCATAGCGGAGATCTTCTTTAAACTCTGGTTTTTAGCCCTAGCATCCTGGGCCATGCTATCTGAAGACTCCCCGCTGTAAAAAAAGTTGGAGTTGTAACTCTTCCAACTGCCGCACCTGACTTTCAAGCCCTCCTTTTTCTTCAAAAAATCGTAGAAGGCGACGAGCTGAAAGTACAAAACCCTGAACTCCTCAGACTGCTCCTCAAGGATGCCGTTGATAGGCATGAACTCCTCATAGAGTTTGCCAAGGATAGGCAGTCCGGTGATGGCGCTCAATTCCTTCAAAGAAAAACTAATCTCACCATTCGTAACAATGAAGGTGTTGGATTGTGGAAGGAATGACTCCAGTATGACCATGAAAGCCTCATCGGAGAAAACCACGATTTGCCGAAAAGCGCGAACCGTATAAAAAATCTCGGCCTCCCACAAAATGGCCCCGCCAACTGATGGACCCGAAAAGAGGGGGAATCTTCCGTCCTCTCCCTCCGCACCCCGGGGGCTGACCTGGGTCTCAGCGGAGGAGGGAAGATCTCGGGCATCAACATTTTTGTACGGGTATGCCAGATTTACTTTCTACTTGGAATTTAGAATAGTGATAATCCGGAGATTCACCTTCACAAGTGGAAAGGAAATCAATCATTTTTTCTAACTTTTCAAATTGCATAAATATTAAGAAAAGAGACAAGTTTTTAGAATGCCGTAAGAGGCGTTTTTGTTTGTTTGCCGTGAAAGGCGATTTTGCCGTGAAAGGCGTTTTTACAAAACTCATCAAATATGAAAGACAAGAATTGTGATTTCTTTTTGTATCTTTAAGAAATACAAACTACAATAGAAAAGGAAGAAAAGGGATCTAACTTCTCAGGAGATTGTGGGGACACGTTGAGATCGACGGTCGCAAGTCATGTATGGGCTTCGCCATCGTCCTTCAAATGAGAACATGTGATGCTTTGATTCTTTGGCTTGGCTCCTAACCTCAGTTTTTTAAAGGACAAGGACCAAGAGAAGGTCCTATATCCAATGAAAAACCGAGTAAACGGGCTGAAAAGCAGCGTTTAGGCCATGTTGGAGAAGGAGGTGACCTTGGGGGGGTGGCCCCCCAAGGGACGTTGATCACCTGTGGTGCTTCCGGGAGCAAAGTATCAAGACTTCGTCTCTCTCTTGGATTTTCTGAATTTTCAAAGCTTGCACTTGGGATCTCTTTTCATCATGCTTTCTTCTTGGAATGGACTTCCTTTTATAGGCTTTTGGTAGCCATGAGGTGTTTATTGGCATTGATGGCCATGATGAAAGAATTGATGAGGAGTTACAAGTTGATTTTGTAACTCCTTTTTCAAGGCTTGTGATTGGCCGATGAAGGTAGTGGGCATTTAATCACCTTTATGCTTCATGATGATGGGAGTTTCATGGGTTTAATGCCATGATTGCTTGGATTTGTAACTCCCAAATGCTTGGTTCTGATTGGGCCGTCCAAAATAATGAGTTAATGACTGCTTTAATGGGTCAATTAACGACATTAAGTGGATGCCAAGGCATGTGAAGAGTCGCGGGCCGTGCTGCGCCTTTTAAGATTCTTCTTGCGATCATGACGGGTGGATCCACGCATTATTTGATGTCGGATTACGATGCAATTTCAGACATTGATTGATGTTGGCGGGCCGGTGACGTCTGTCTTGTCGATTTCACGATCGGTCGGACAGAAAGTACACTTTCTTGGTCAGCCGGTTGGCGATCTTGAGGCGATCGGTGATGATATCATGCTTTTGGTAGCGGATCCGAAATGTCGACGAAGATCAGTGGTTTTGAAGCACCAAACATTGCATTTTCAGAAAATCACAGAGGCCGGAATACCGGAAACGCGAAAAGAATCGGAAAACGGACGATTTGGCGCAAAATCCGGCGACCCGGATTTCCAGGGTCGCCGGCGACCATAGGGCTTCGGCCCGTTTGGTCGCCGAGCGTCGTTTTCGGCCGTTTTTTCGTCTTTTTCGTCCCTTTTTTCTTCTATATTTTTCTTGACATTTTTCCTCAATTATTGACTTGATTTTCTTGAAGAAATCTTGACGAGAACCCTTGCGAAATCGGAGCACAAAGTTTCCTATTTTTTGGGAAAGCCGAAGACTTTGTAGCCGATTTTCCGTCAAGCTTCGAAACTAGGTCAAACGATGTCGGAATGACCTGAAAATTGAGGTGAAGCTTCTTGAGCAGTGGATAGGACCAACCATGGGCTTTTATTTGAGTTTTGAAGCCGTTTGGGGTCCCATCGATGCTTCACTTGATTTTGCTGCGGGGAAAATGCCGAGCTTTGATATGTGGTCAAACGATGTCCGATTGACCTGAAATTTGACGAAGAGCCTATTGTAGTCATTTTGAGACGTTCCATGGGCTTTGTTTTGGATGTTCTGGTCCCGGGTTGCTCTGCCACCGGTAGGCTTGATTTTCTCTCGGAGCATCGAAACCTGGTCAAACGTTGTCGGAATGACCTGAAATTTGACATGCAGCATTTTGGAAGCATGTTGAAGCCACTCATGTATTTTGTTTGATGAGTGATGGCTTTGGTGGTTGCCGCCCCCGGGAGGATTGATTTTACTGCTCGAGCATTGATGGAGGGTCAAACGTTGTCAGTTTGACTTGAAATTTGGCATGGAGCCCTTTGGAGACATTCTGGAGTCATCCGTAGGCTTTGATCAAAGTTTTGGTGTATTTGATGATGTCGCCGCCGGGAGCGCTTGTTTAGCTGTCGGAGCGGTGAAGTTGGGCCAAACGATGTCGGAATGACCCGAAACCTCAGGTGTACCCCTCTTTTAGCTGTCTTGAAGGATCTCTCAGTTTCTATCTAATTCTGATAAAATCTGATGCTTGAAGTAGCCTTGCCTATTTTTAGCAGGATGCAGCTTCAGGAGGCTTCTCGATGTTGAGGAGACATATTGACTTTTTTGGTGTCAACAAATGCCCCCTCGAGGTACAGCGATGAGTAGCTTTTTGGAGTCGATGTGCCTCGAAGAGAAACTTGGAGGAAAGATTCCAACTTGACCAAGAGTCTTGAGCATTTTTTTTTAATAGCCTTCTGAGTTTCCGGGGGAATTTTATGGTAGTGAGAGGGATCACGTACCATCTCAAGGCAAAGTTTTGAAAATGACATGGGGTATTTGGATTTTGGTTTTTGACCTTATGACCTTACAAGCTGTATGTGGCAGGTTAGGAGGTCGGGGTTTGATTTTGATTTTGACCTTGTGACCCAACAAGCTGTATGTGGCAGGTTGGGGGGTCAGATTTGGTTTGTAGGTTTTGGATTTTGATTTTGGTTTTGGTCTTGTACCCTAACAAGCTGTATGTGGCGAGCTAGAGGACCGAAATTTGGTTTTGTGAAATGTCAATTTCAAGATTTTGGCTCAATTTGGTTCATGAGGTTGGGTGGTTTCGTTTTTTGGAAACTCATGGGACTTTCTTTTTTCTTTTTTTTTTTGAATGATCCCATCAACTCAAAAGAGGCATGGGTCTTTTTTTTTTTTGCTCTTGGTAAGAGGAATATTTTGACTACAAGCCACTTTTAGTGCCTAGGTGGTCAAACCTGGCTCATATGGGCTAACCTATGGGACCTTAGGCTTTGGAGATGGCCTAGATCTCATATAGTGTCATATTTGTAAAGAATATCAAAAAATATCTCTTTTGTATAGAGAATATCTAAAAATATCTTTACTTGGAGAGAATTTCTCAAGTTTTCTTTTTGTGGAAAGATTCTCTCAAAATATCTTTCTCTTTGAGAAAGTAGCTAAATTTTAGCACTTACCTCCTTTCTTTCTCTTTGTTTCCTCTTTTGGCTTGCTCTCTTCTATAAAAGCAAAGAGGGTTGGTGCTTTTGCTCCATTACTTTCTTTTTGCAAGAAATCTTCAAGAGTGCTCCCCAAGGCAAGAAGTGCTTTCTCTTCTTCAAGGATCTCCAAGCTTTTCTTCTTCTTCTCCATCAATGGCTTCAAGTAAGTTTTCTTCCTTGTCAAGAATCTCCATTGTAGAAGTAGCTTCTTCATTTTTTTTTCTTCTTTTTCTTTTCTTCTTCTTTCTTCTTCCCTCTTTTTTTTTCTTTTCTTTTCTTTTCTTTTCATGCACGTTTTTCTTTTTTTTTTTTCGTGCTTCTCTTTTTTCTTTCTTTCTTTTTTTTTTTTCTCCTTTTGCTTTTACGGTTTTCTCTTCTTTTTTTTTTTAAAACCGTGTACTCTCTTTTTTTTCTTTTTTTTTTCCCCACGCTGATTTCTCTCTCTTTTTTTTCAGCGTCTTTTTTTTCTCTCTTTTTTTTTCTGTTTTTTTTTTTCTCAGGTCCGTACGGACCTGACCGTACTGCCACGTGGCAGTGGGCCAAAAAAAATTTTTTTTTTTTTTTTTGCTGAGATTTTTTTTCTCTCTCTTTCTTTTTCTTTTTCCTTGTTTGCTCACTATGATAATGAGGCTATACAATTTCAATATGTATGCATTTTTTTTTGTTTGATGCATCAAGATAGAAGGCTAGAGTCTCTAGGTCAAGCCAACATGATTTTTGACTTGGACAAAGTTTGATTGGTTTTGACCAAATTGGGTTGGAATTGGTCAAACTTTGGTCAAGGTTTTCCTAGCATTTAATGCATGGTGATATATTTTTGATGCATGAGTTTTGGTAAATAGATTTGGAAGTATGATGATGCTTACCTGAAAATCTTTTGCAAGTGTTGGGATTTTGAGCTCGCAGCGATGTTGAGCTCTTTCTCGGTCTTGCTGGATTTTGAGGAAGTTTTGCAATTTTTGGATTCTGAAGCTCACAGCAATGTTGAGCTCTTTTCCAGATTTTGCGGAAGTTTGATGAGATTGGCTTGTTCTCGCAGCGATGTTAAGTTCAAGCCTTCTTTGAGAATTCTCCACTGACTATGAGCTCGCAGCGATGTTGAGCTCATCTTCAGGCTTCCTGTCTTTTTCGGAGTATGTTCCTTTTCTTTGGAATTGCCCCGGAACCATGTCAAAATTTTGCTAGAATTTTTTGTAGCAGAATTCTGTCATTTTGATGTTGATTGATCTTTTCTCTTCCATCTTTTGTAGGTAGTTCTTCTAGAACGAACAAAGGTAAAGGTCCTGTTACTGACGCACCTCGTCGGTCTGCTAGATCTTCCAATGCTGCTGTTCAGCAGGCTTGGGAGAAGGTCCAGTTTGTGGAGAAAAACATGGAAGAATGCGATTCCCTCAATCGTGATGAGATGAGACAGCGATTGATCGCTCTCAAGGATGAGGAGTTCTATAAGATCATTGTAAGATGCCGTCCCTGGGTTACGGACGATCAGAGCGTTGTGCTCAAGCCTACCTTCTTCTTCGGTGATGCAGTCCCCGACGACTTGACATACCAAAGGAGATGTTTTCAGTTCTCTTACACAGCAGATGGTGAGGAGAGAACTATTTCTACCCGGTCGTCTTTTGATCGGACCATCTCGATCCTGAGCCTTTCTCCCACGTGCCCTAAGAGGGAAGATCCTCCGAGTTGGGTGAAGAAGACCAGTGTGATCAAGACCGGGGTTTTTGTTGGTGGACCTTCCGGTTTTGCAGAGAAGCCACCTGTCCGTATGGACGTGTTGATGCCAGCCAGTGGCTACCAAGGTTCTGATCATCCATCGATCGATTTGAGACCGGTGGGCCTTGGCGTTTTTCGGGGTGACGGCAGCAATTGGGTGAAGCCTTTTCGACTTCGTGGCGGTTTCAGTGCTGACTCGAGCTGGGAGTCATGGACTGATCACACCTTGAGGATTGGTGAGGCCGTTCTTCGGGAGGCCGAGATTTTTGACCCTGTTCGGGCTTTTCGGCAAACCGTCGTTTTCTCCGATGAGGCTTTCATGGCCATGCTGGAGTCATTCCTTCCACAAACCAACACCTTCATTGTGACGAATGGTGAGATTTGTTTTTCTTTGAGGGAGCTGAGCGCCATCACCGGGTTGCCTCTCCTCGGCAAACTCTATGAGGAGTTTATGCCTATTGACAGCGTCCTTGAGGAGCAGTCTGAGGAGTTTAGGCTTGTGTACTTTCAGCTCGTCGCCTTCTATGATTTTTTGAAGGAGAAGGAGGGCTCGAAAGTTAGATCCAGCAGTTGGAGAAGTTGCAGCTCCAACTTTTTTTACAGCGGGGATTCTTCTGATGGCATGGCCCATGATGTTAGGGCTAAAGCATCAAGTTTGAAGAAGATCACTGATATGCGAGAAGATTTGAAGAAGTTCTTCGCAAGCACGGATGCCATTTGTCCTGACATTGCGTTGCGGAGAGATCTCGCTGTTTACCTCACTTACTGGCTGGGTGAGGCTGTTTTTGCTGGAGGAGATGGGACGCACATCAGGCCGTACTGTATTTTTCCGGCTTGTCAGATGGCGTTTGGAGAGCGGCTGGCTTTGGTACCTGCTCTTTACTCCTATTTATGTACCGAACTGCAGGCTGCTGCTTTCCTGGTTCGTCTTGGGCTTCCCATGAACAGGGTGTTTTCTGCCCACATCTTCTATTCGTGGTATGTATACCCCTGTCCTAGCTTCCATCGTTTGGGAGTTGCACAGGACGAAGATCCCTTCATGATTCGTTTGGCTAGAGGGACAGCCGTTCACGAATCACTTTTATCTGCCCATTTAAGGATCCAACGATTTAGGGACGTCGAGATTGGGCAGTCTTCAGTGAAGCTTTCTCCGGGCTTGCGGAAGAAGGCTTTTGACTTTGGTGTCTCCCGTGATTCGACCAGGGCAGGGTCGGGAAGACATTATGCTTTGACGGACGCGGAGAAGAGGTGGCTCTTCAACATACGGGTTGGTACGATGGTGTACCGCAGACATCTTTTCGTCGATATCCAACCGTATGTCCCTTCGCATTTTGCATTACAGCTTGGCTTCTCTCAAGGCGTTGTTGGAGCGCCTTCAAGCATGGTGAAGCGTTTTGGAGGTCTGCAGGATGGGAGAAATGCATGGGCATTTTATAGCGCCGAGGACACTACCGCCATGATTTCCTATCCTGAGCTGCCCACCTTCCGGACTGCTGGTTTCACGAAGTGGTTCGTGGATAGCTTTTCAGTGTACCGGGGGCTTTCCAAGAAAGAGCTCGATATTAAGCAATCTCCTGGGAAGAGTCTTGGCAAATTAGATGGTGTTCGTCGGGAGGAAGTTTTGGCCTTCCTTTCTGGAGAGAAGCACAAGATAGGCTTTCTCAATGGGCAGGACATCATCAGATCAGGAGCTACACAAGGGATTCCTGGTGAGGTCTTGAGGCAGCTGGAAGAGGAGGAGGCTGAGATCGATGCTATGATACAGGCAGAGCATACAAAGGCTTCCATGGAGTCTACTGTGAAAAGTAGACCTTCCAGTGAGGACTCTTGTGAGAGGCCTGATGTTGATAGTGTGGCAGGATCGTCGAGCAGATTGACCCGCCGAGGTAAGAGGAGGAGAGGACAACGCCGTAACATGAGACGGCATGATAGTCCTTCTGATCTTGAAGTTCCTCTCACCATTGCTGAGGAGGTGTCTGAGGATGCTGACGAGCCTCCGGAGAAGAGAAGCAGAGAAGAGGATATAGCTGGTATGATCCCCTTTCTTTCCTTTTGTTTCTTCCTTCCCCTTTTTTTTGTGAAAGATTTTGTTTTGATCCGCTGCTTCTTTATTTAGCAGAGGATGAAGACCTGGTGACGCCTGAGGTTCCTGCCGATGAGGCGATGACGGATCCAATCGTGGCATCTGAGGAAGAGCCCAGGGACTCTGGAGTGGTTCCAGAACCTTCACCTGGTATGATTTGCTTTGGCTTTTGCTTTTTTGTCTTCTTTTGCTATCATTTGCTAACATGTGGCTGACTTGCCAGAGGATTCCGACGATTTCGAGCCATCCATGGACGCAACTTTTGACGATGCTTTGGATGAGCTCAAAGAGGCAGAGAGTACTCCGCCGGTCGTCGAAGCAGATATACTTGTCATAATAGTCTTGATATATTTTTGACAAGATTATATTCATACCTTTTTGTCTTTTCCTTCTTTTTTTCTTTGACAGATTGTGAAGCAGCAGGAGAGATTCCTCCGTCTTCCTCAGAGCCAGAACAGGGGATACCTGCGGCTGATACAGAAGTAGGGGCTTCTTCCACTTTCAATGAGTCAGCTTGTTCCGTTGGAAAGAGTTTATTGGTTACTCTTCCAATGGAGCATGACGTGGGCAGTCGGGCACCAGAACATGGCGAATCCTCATCTGCACCGCACCTTCAGTATGCTAGGAAGGTGTTGAAGACTGTCTTGAGCTCATGGGTTGAGACTCTTTCTTCAGGTCATTTGGAAGCTGGTTTTGGCATGATCAAGCATGTGCAGGACATCCTCGCTGATAGCAAAGAAGTCGGTCTGGACATCGCAAGTGCCGAGGATTTTGTTGAGGAGATCATCACCTTGGGGAACAAATGGACTGAGACCAAGAGTTTCCCAGATGGTGACTTCTTTGATGAGATGTTCTTAAAACCTTCCAGCAAAGTCAAAGCTGAGCTGACTGAGGTTACGAAGACTCGGAGGCAGATCGTTCGGGAGAAGAACGTTACCGAGTTATCCATCATGGGGCTGAAGCAAGACTTGGACCGCCTTGATAAGGAGGTCGTTGAGGCTAGGCAACGGCTTGATCTTTTAGAGGAAGAGGCTGCTGCCAAATGGACCGCCATTGTGGAGGCTCGTGACAAGGAGGGGACTCTTATTCGCCAGGTTGAGGAAGCTGAAGGTAATGTCCGGAGGAAGACTCAGGAGCATGAGCAGTGGCAGGTCCTCTGGGAAGAACTTCCTCGTGCTGCAGATGGATCACGGCATTCGGCCGCGTTTTATGGGGACATTATGAAGGAGCGTGGCCTAAAAACTTTGGAAGTTAAGGCCAAGGGTCTGCTTGAGGAGTTGAACATTTGGTTGAAGACCATGTAGGATTGAGCTCCTGAGTTGTAACAAACTCTTTTTCCTTTTTCTTTCATTTTTTTGGTACCTCCATGTATAAACAATTTTGGTACTATATTTTATATCCCCTTCCTTTCACTTAAATCATTTTTTGACGAAAACAATTTTGAGCAAAAGTTTGATGGGAATGTTTGTTTAAGGATTTGATCAAAAGGTTGTCATTTTGTGAAAATCTTTTGTCAAAGGGTTGTTTTGGGCATGAAAGCCAATTTTGTGGTGGAAAGGCCTTGTTTTTTATGGTTTGAAAACCAAAATTTGGATGGCGAGAAAGCCTAATTTTGTGGCGTAAGAGCCAAAATTTGTTTTGCGGCATGGGAGCCAAAATTTTTGGATGGCGTGAAAGCCGAATTTTAGAATGGCATAGAAGCCGAATTTTCTTTTGTTTGTCTTGGCATTTATAGCCGAAGTTTGGCATTTATAGCCAGATTTTGGGGTTTATAGCCGATTTTTTTTTTGTTTTGTTTAGGCATTTATAGCCGAATTTTGGTGTTTATAGCCGAATTTTGAGATGGCATGAGAGCCAAAAATTTTGTTTGTGGCATGAGAGCCGATTTTGAGATGGCATGAAAGCCGATTTTGGCGTTTATAGCCGAAAAATTTTGTTTTTGGCATTTATAGCCGAATTTTGGCATTTATAGCTGGATTTTGGCATTTATAGCCGGATTTGGCGTTTATAGCCGAGTTTTGGCGTTTATAGCCAGATTTTGGCTTTTATAGCCGAGTTTTTTGAAAACCAAGTTTTGTTTTATTGGCATGAAAGCCGATTTTGGCGTTTATAGCCGAAAAAAAATTTGTTTTTGGCATTTATAGCCGAATTTTGGCATTTATAGCCGGATTTTGATTTTCAAAATGCAGGTATCGACTAAATGTCGCCTCCCCGCTGAATGGTCTTGCAAGTATCGATGGAATGTCACTTCCTTGCTCATTCGGTTTTGCGAGTATTGATGGAATGTCACTTCCTCGCAGGTTAGGTTTTGCGAGTATCGATGGAATGTCGATTCCTCGCGAATTGGGGTGCAAATATCGACTAAGCGTCGCTTCCCTGCTTTTCCCAAAACTTTTGGTTTTGCGGGTACTGACTTGATGTCGTTTCTCCGTGATTTTTGAGGTTTTCTCAAACCATTTGAAATTTGGGTTGTGGATAGCAACTGGTATGTTGCATCTCCAAGATTTTTGAAATTTGGGTTGTGGATATCAACTGGTTTGTTGCTTCTCCACGATTTTCGAAATTTGGGTTGTGGATATCAACTGGTTTGTTGCTTCTCCACGATTTTTGAAATTTGCAAGTATCGAATGAGGTTCGCTTCCTTGCGATTTTTGGGTTTTGGAAGTATCGAATGGGGTTCGTATATCCTTCCGGTTTTTTGGGTCTTGCGAGTATCGACTGAATGTCGCTTCCCCGCAGTTTCTAAAAACCAAAATTTTTTGTTTAAAGACACGAAGGTCATAAATTTTGACTTAAAACCATTTTGGTTGTAAAAGCCGAGGCGGTTTAGGGTGAAAATTCCTAAGTCCCGATTTTTGTTTCAAACCATGAATTTTGGGTTCAAGGATCGAAAATTTTGGTCAAGTATGGGAAGAGGCTCCTAAACTTGGATTGATTTTTCTTTTGAACGATGAAAGTAAGCATTGTTTTGAGAGATTGTTTTTTTTTTTGGAAACTTCAACATAAAGATGAAAATTTCAAAAGGGGTGGGTTTGATGAGCAAGTACCTTGGAAATACGCTTTAGCCATGTAGATATTGCTCTGACCCGTTTGAGGAAGCCTTCAAGGGTAATACCGCTTCAAGAACTTGCCGTTGATGGGTAGCATACATCTGTCTCCTTCCATGTTTAGAAGAGCGTATGCACCGTTGGAGAAGACTTTGTCGATGACGAAGGGTCCCTCCCATTTTGGTTCGAATTTGCCTTTGGATTTGTGGGCAAAGACTATGGGTCTTTTTACTGCAAGAACCAAGTCACCCTTTTTGTAGGGGCGTTGCCTGACCTTTTTGTCGAAAGATCCTGCCATGCGTGCTTGATACAACTCAATGCTTTGTAGAGCTTCGAGTCGTCTTTCATCGAGATTATCCAGCTCTTGGAGTCTCATTTTGACATTGCTTTCTTGCGTCATGTCATTTTGCAAAGATACCCTTAAGGAAGGAATTTGTACTTCCAAAGGGACAACAGCTTCGCATCCATAGACCAAAAAGAATGGTGTGCTATGGGTTGGTCCCCGAACGGTGGTTCGATAGGCCCACAAAGCTTCTAGCAGTTTGTCGCCCCAGTCTCTTCTGTGACTAGAGACCATTTTCTTGAGAATTTTGCGGAGTGTCTTGTTGAAGGCTTCTGCTAGTCCGTTCGCTGCTGGATTATATGGAGTCGAAGGACAACTTTGGATTTTGTACTTGTCGCAGAACCTATAGAATCTGTGATCCCGGAATTGTGGCCCGTTATCATGGACGAATCTTTTAGGTATGCCGAAGCGACAAATAATGTTGGTGCGCAAGAACTGAAGGACTGATGAAGTCTTCATTTCGCTGAGCGCAAATGCTTCCGACCACTTGGAGAAATAATCCGTAGCGGCGAAGATGAAGCGATGACCTTTGCTTGATGGGGGAGAAATAGGACCTATGATGTCCATACCTCAGGCTTCGAAAGGCCATGAGATTGCTGTTGGATGTAGCCATTCTGGAGGCATGTGGACATAATCTCCGTGAATCTGGCATTTTTGGCAGCGCTTGGCAAATTGTATTGCATCAGTTACCATGGTAGGCCAATAATAACCTAGCCTTTTTATCTGGTTGTAGAGCTTAGGGCCAGCCTGATGGACTCCACAAAGACCAGCATGTACTTCTTTGAGAGTTTCCTCAGCCTCTTGTTGTGATAAGCAGCGTAGGAGTACTCCGTTGAAGGATTTTCTGTAAAGTGCTTTTGAAGGTATATCCAAATGAAAGTTTGGGGTCGTCTTTGGATGCTTACCCGCTCTTTTGGATCTTCAGGTAGTATTCCGAACATGATATAATCAATGAACGGATCTCTCCAGTCGTCAATCGGAGGTTTGAGGATGGACATCCGACTTCCAACCACTTGGTGGCATTCAGCAACTGCTTGGTGTGTGTTGAGAGGAGGGAAAATCCTTCTTTGACACACTGTGACTTGCATGTTTTCCCCTTCTTGGATTGCCATGGATGCAGCAAGTCCAGCCAGGGCATCTGCACGGATGTTTTCACCTCTGAGGATATGGGTGATATGGCAGATATTAAATTTTTGTCGAAGCGACTGCGCCTTATTGTAGTAAGGTAGCAAATCAGGCTTCCTGACTTCATATTTTTTATTCATCTGGTTGACGACCAGTTGAGAGTCTCCAAAAACTTCCAGCATGGTGATGCCGGTTTCGAGGGCGAGTTCCAATCCAACAATCAGGGCTTGGTACTCAGCTGCATTGTTTGAACATGGTTCCAGTAGCGAGAAG
The DNA here is from genome assembly GCA_028538565.1 of Umbellularia californica. NCBI lineage: Eukaryota > Viridiplantae > Streptophyta > Magnoliopsida > Laurales > Lauraceae > Umbellularia > Umbellularia californica. The sequence goes on along the minus strand of JAPQWN010000002.1, from coordinate 74,512,553 downwards.
GCGTGTGGAATCATGTATTTGTCGGGGCTGACGAAGAGGATGCCGATTCTCGATATTTGCTTTCCTTTTTCATTTGTCCTGGTTGCACCGTCAAAGTACATGTCCCAGGAAGCATTTGACAAGGAAGTTTCCACATTGTAGACAAATTCGTCTGGGAGATCATCCCTGAGTGGAGAATCTTTAGGCAATGGATGCTCTGCGAGGAAGTCTGTTAGAACTTGGCCTTTGATTGCTTTTTGTGGTACATACCTAATATCAAATTGTGATAGAAGAATGGACCATTTTGCCAGTCGGGCATTGAGAGAACCTGCTTTTGTGACAGCAGATAGTGACGCAGCTTTTGTACAGCGAACAGTACTGCAAGGCATTCTTTTTCGACTGGGGAGTAGCGATGCTCTGCACCTACCATCATGCTGCTAAGGTAATATAGAGCAGCTTCTTTTCCGTCGTCATTTTCTTGTGCGAGCAGAGCACCCAAAGAGTGCTCGAGAGCTCTTGTGTACAAGATAAATGGTTTTCCAGTTGTGGGGGCAGCCAGCACTGGAGGTTTGATGAGGTATGCTTTGATGTCTTGAAATGCACTTTCACATTCAGCATCCCAGACAAAGTCCACGCCTTTCTTCATCAGGCGAGAGAATGGACGGCATTTCCCTAATAGATTGGAGATGAACCGTCGAATGTAGGCCAGCCTTCCTTGAAGCCCTTTTAATTCTCTTAGGGTTCTGGGAGATGGCATTTCCAGAATAGCCTTGACTTTGGTGGGGTCAAGTTCTAGTCCAGCTTTCCGTACTATGAATCCGAGAAACTTACATGATGAGACACCGAAGAAGCACTTTAGTGGATTCATCCGCAATTTGTGTTTGCGAAGTCGGAGGAAGACTTCTCGAAGATCATCGAGATGGTCTTCTTTTCTTCTGCTTTTTATGGCGAGGTCGTCAACATAGCATTCGACCGTCTTATGCTGCATATCTTGGAATATTTTCATCATAGCCCTCTGATATGTCGCTCCTGCATTTTTCAGGCCAAACGGCATAACAGTGTAGCAATACACGCTGAATGGTGTCTGAAATGATGTATGCCTTTCATCTTCAAGATGCATCTTTATCTGGTTGTAGCCAGAGAATCCATCCATGAACGTCATTCGCTCGAACCCATAGGTGTTGTCAATCATCACCTCTGGTATGGGGAGCGGGAATTCATCTTTAGGACATGCATTATTCAGGTCTCTGTAGTCGATACAGACCCTTATCTTCCCATTTTTCTTTGTCACGGGGACAATGTTGGCCAACCATTCAGGATGCTGTTCATCGCGGATGAAGCCAATGTTTTTGAGTTTCTGAGCTTCTTGTTCAATTTTGTCCATCACGTCGGGACGGAATCTTCTTTGGCCTTGTTTGATAGGCTTGATTTCTTTTTGCAAGTTGAGCTTGTGGACTGCTACTTTGGGATCCATGCCAGGCATTTCGGCATAAGACCATGCAAAGCAATCAACGAACTCACGAAGAAAAGAGATATACTCGGGTAACTCATCATCCTTTATATTCTTGCTTATGAATACAGGACGTGGGTTATCAGGTGTTCCCAAGTCTATCTTTTGAACAGGGTCTTCTGTCGGAAGGTTTGAAGGTGGTTCCTCCACAGTATTTTCGAAGGCTTCCAACTCAACAAGACCTTCTAAAGTGCCAGAGAAATTTTCAGACTGAGGCTCTGTTTCTGTCCATGAATCTTCTTGATTGGTATCCTTCTCAATGCTATCCTTCTCAAGGCTTGCAATGAAATGGTCCCAATCATTTGCTGGAATTGGGTTGAAGTAAGGTACGTCTTTTGGAGACGATGATTCTTCTGGGACAGAGAACCGCTCGTCTACGTCATCGGGCAATTCTTCTTTATTATCAGAGAAATTATACCAATTGGAGGAGCTTTCAGGATTTTTGACGAGTAACTCCTCAAAGAGATATCCAGGGATATCGATGTCTTCATGAGATGTTGAGGCTTGGTCGGTAAAGCGACTTCGCAGCCATGGTGTCAACTGTCTCATAGGAGCGGTAGGATCATACCCCAACCCATATGAAACTTGCCTTTGTGAAGGTGGATTTTCCAATCTTCTGGTTGACTTTTGGTCAGGGTGGGTTCCAATGGTGTAAGAATACCACGGCCACCTCCCAAACCAGTCGGATTTTGAGCGTCGTAGCCCATTTTCTTCATGATAGCTTGTGCCATTGGACTATACAGGGATAGCTGAGGCATACCTTCATTTTGGAAAGGTTCAAGCAGAGAGTCCAGTGGAGATGCTTCCGATCTATGGAAGAAGATTGTTTTTTCTTCTGGCGAAGTTGCCGGGATAACAAAGGAAGCAAACGTAGGATCTTCTATGTCTGCAAGTGTCTCCAATGGAGTGAGAGTGAGCTGATTTTGCTGAGTATCATCTCGGCTCGATGCTGTGTCATCTTCTGACTCTGACTCTGAGTCCGTGTCATGCATAATAGATACAAAGGAGACAGTGAACTTGCCCCCAGTCTTTTGTTTTGTCTTCTTTGCTTTAGTAGTGATTACCAAAGGCTTTGGAGATTTGAAGGAGACGACGAAGGGAGCTTGGCCGCTTACTTCGAGTTTGGTGGAGGGTTTGTTTGCCTCCGATGATTGCTGAGGAGCCTTGCTTTTATCTTTCTGGAGACTGTCGGCAAAGCGAATTGTTTTTTCCTCTTGTTCTTCTTTTCCAACTTTATACATTTGAGCATCTGCAAAATGGACATCTCTGCCTTTGAAGAGCTTTTTGTCTGCAAATACTCGATGTATCAGGCCATCGTCGCCAATGAACTTGATGCACTGATGTAGAGTTGAAGGGACGACACCATTCTCATGTATCCAGGGGCGTCCAAGGAGTATATTGTAGCATGAAGGGGTCCTTATTGCATACACAGTGACTTCAGAAATAAGATCACCGATTTGCAATTTGAACCTGATTTTGCCGATAGGCCTTTGAGCGCTACCGTCATATCCGAAGATGGATACGGACGTGTGACTCAGCTTGCTAGGTGGGATGCCCAGCTCTTCGAGTGCCGAAGTAGAGATGAGGTTGAGTGCAGAACCTGGATCGATCTGAACTCCGTGTACTGGCATTTCTTTGACGTACCCCGTAAAGTACAAGGGACGGTTGTGCTTTGCTTCGCCTAGGAGGAGGTCACCCTTGTCGAAGGCAATTGTTGCACTTGCTGCTTTTTGTACCGAGAGGCATTCATTGCTTGATCCCTTAGTTTTCTTCTTTTCTCCCTTTGAGGGAGTATTTGATTTTTTGACCCTATAGTCCATTTCAATTTGTAGGACTTGTGGGGCATGTTTGTCGACATCCGTATTCAGCCTTTGTAATTCTGAAATGAGACTATCACGAGTTTGTGGAGACATTCACAATAAGTCAAGGATGTGTAGACGTGCAGGTATGTGTTTGAAGTGCTCAATCAAGTCTTACTTGAAAGCCTCCTTCGGGCCTGCATTTTCATTATTATTGCCACTTGGGGCGCTTACAACTTGCTTTCCCGAAGGATTTACATAAGAAGAAGAGGGTTGATTGTAATTTTTGTGGTAATCCCGGCCAAAACGGGTACCTCTACCAACTTCAAGAGCCTCTAGAGAAGGGTCTTCTTTTGGAAGATCGTTCTCAGGATCAAGGGGTTGATCCTTTGCCGAGGACGTCTCTGTAACAGCATTGGCATCTTCAGTGATTGTTTTGCACGGAGCAATTTCCGGGAACAAGTCCTGAACAGCAGCCGGCAACTTTTCTTTATTAGCCCAGACATTGCCCGTGAGATCGGGTATCTGGGACCAATTGACTGAGTTTTCATTGAAGAAGATTTCATTGGCAGAAGTTTCTTCAAGATGATCAATCGGGAGTGGCTTGAGTTCCGATGTGACAGCTTCAGGAGACGAAGGTTGAGAGGATGTTATCTCAGTGGAAGTCACCTGAGAGGATGTAGCTCCGGAAGATACGCTACCGGTTGGGGAGTACGTGTCTTCGGAAGCTTCAGAGGCACTGTCGTCCTGAGCTATTGCATTGCAGGTTATCCTGACAGGAGATGCCCCTAGTGTAGACTGTTGGGAATCGGACTCATCCTCGGATGTGAGAGGATCATTGATCCAACAGTTTTCTCCATTTTCAGGAGTTAAGGGAGAAAGTTCCCGCTGATTTTCAGGGACTTCCAGTTCTGGATCATGACGAAGATTGATGCGATCCTACTCCTGCTCTATGGCAAGAAGTTGCAAGATTCTTACATATTCTTCAAGATCAGGCATGGGAGCCAAATTTTCTTCGTCATTTGCTCCTTGTGGTTCGCCCATGTTGGGTTCCACTGAAGCATTTACTGGTGCTGGATCAACAGCGTTTTCTTGAACAGGGTCTTGGTCTTCTTCATCATCAGACCAAGATCCTTGTGGCTGCAATGGGTTATACCAGATTACTGGCATAAGATGAGACTCGGGAATCCATTCCTCGTCGGAGAGGTATTCTCCTGTTTCAAAGGATTCTTCCCACTCATCTATATCACTGGCAGTATCACTGGACTCGTATCCATTCATGGAGAATCCAACTACCGAGTTGCAAGAGTATGATGCCCCCTGCACATTTTCATTTTGGTATAGAGGTGGCATGAAATCATCAAGAGTGAATTTTCTTACCGCCTTGGAGGTTTTGGGAAGAGATTCTTCCGTCGTCCTTAGTGAAGCAGTGGAAGAAGTTTCTGCTTTTTCAAGGACTTATTGTTTTGGTTGAGACTTTTGCTGTTGTTTGAGCTTGCGGAGCTGTCTCTTGGCTTGCCTTCGCTGCTGAGCGGTCGGCTTTGTTTTGACGGTCTCCTAATTTTCATCATCTAGGAGATCGGGATGCACCCATATAGGTTGTCCATCTGGTGTTGGATAGGGAACCAATTCTTGGGACGCTTGAGCCATTTTTATCACCTTGAATGAAGTAGTGATTTTCTCCTTCGGTGACTTTGAAGTTTGCCGACATGACACCATGTTGACAGAGACGGGGCCATAGTTTTTATCAAAGGTTATGACTCCGTTTTTCCACATCTCATTGATCTTCTCTCTCACAACGAAGCATTGATTGAGAGGATGTGAGATCATCTGATGGTATGGATAGTATCGGGGATCATTGGTTTTGCCAACATCTCCCGGTCTTTTGGGCTCTAGCAAAATGAGTTTGCCATTTGCTAGGAGAGCCTCAAAGATTTCTTCAACGTCTTCATCGAACGGATATTTCTTTTCTACACGTTCTTTGAAGGCATCAAAGAGTTCAGGCCTTTTACCTGCAGTTTTGTTTTCAGGTTTCTTTGGCTGCTGAGGAGCTGACTTAGTCTGCACATTGAGAACCTCCTTTTTCTTTGGTTTTAAGGTTGTAACAGCAGTCGGCTCTTTCTTTGATGATTTCTGACTGTTGAGGTCTTTGATCACCATTTCAGCTTCCATGGAAGCTTCGAGGAGTTCCCCAAGGTTCTTTGATTTGTTGCCGATGATCATGGAGCGGATTTTTGCTCTCATATTGTTACGGCAGATGTCGACTAGCGACGCTTGTGGTAGTACATCTGAGCATTTGTACGCCATTGCCTTCCATTTGTGAATGAAGTCGTATGTTGACTCATTCTCTCCCTGTTTTATGCTGCAGAGCTGAGCCATAGTAACAGGATGATCCTCACCTTGGAAGTGGGTCAGGAAGCGTGTCTCCAGCATAGCCCAATTCTGGATGGAGTTCTCCGGCAGAGTGGAGTACCAATCAAAGGCTGTACCTTTTAGGGTACTTGCGAAGAGGCGAATCTTGAGGGCATCTTGATCCGCAATAGCTCCCGTCAGGATCTTGAAATGGATGACATGCTGTCTGGCTGAACCTTTCCTAGTATATGTCTGGAAAGTAGGTTGTTTGAATTTTTCAGGGAACGGAACCGAGTCCATCCATAGAAGGTAGGGTGGCTTGATCCCATGTTCCTTCAATGTATCATCTGCTTTTGCTTTTGCGAGGATATCGTCCACGTCTTTTCTGGTAAGGGCGCGAGACTCATTATTTTCTGCATTGCCCTCGTCATCTTCATGATTCGGAGGGGTTTCATTGTTAGGTGGTGGATGCTGTAGAGTGAGAATCAAATTTTCCATCAGATTCTCAATTCTCTGTTGTCCTTGCTCCAACTGCTGGATGCGTGCAGTTACGTACTGCTCAGAACTTGTAGCCAAGACGTTCATCCCTCGGGATTCGAATGAAGAAATCGTCCTGGTGACTGAGCTGGGGCTCATTCTTCTGGATGAAGAATCTGAGGAGCGGTTACTCCGATGTTCTTGGCTTGGAGGAGTGGAAGACTCTTCCAGATGTGTTCTTGTCCGAGAGACACTACAAGTCACTAGACGTCTAACACTGATTTTGGTTGCTGACTTCCGGCGTTTTCTGGTTTTGCAAACCATATGAACAGCGACGAATTGGTCGGGTCTTTCTTTTTCGACCCATTTGTTTGAGACGTGGAGAGTAGAACGCTGGGTTCTTTGTTTCTCGAGTCTCTTTTGTCGATATGCAGTGTGGCGACGCATACGACGAGCAATTTGGACTTCAGTCAGCTCTGGCTGGGCTCTGGCGACGAAGGATGTAGTCCCTCATGCACAGCAGCCGAGTTTGTCTTCTTTGAAGCTTGGCAAGGACAGAATCTGTCGTAGTGAAGATTTGAATTTTGCGAGCTCAGCCCCTGTTGAGATGAAGGTTCGAATCGCGGGAGTGCAGGCTTCAGCATGTTTTTGTGTAGGCCTAACAATGTAGGATTTGATTTTGGGCTTGTAGGAGCAAGCCGGCTCATGATGATTTTGTTTATTTTTTGGGTGGAGGGTAGGTTTCTCCTCCTTCATGTAAGAGAGATGGTAGAACTGATTCTCCTTGAGAGGGGCCAGGTATGCTGGCTTTGCAGATGTTTGGGATCTCCGTTGCTTTGGCGAAGATCTCGGGGACCAAGTTTTGGTGTAAACCTGGTTTCTTGTGGGTTGAGGCTTCGTGGGAATGCCACGGGCTTCAGGCTTCTTGGTGTTCACCCTTGGTGCCATTTTAGTGACACGTTGCGGGGCGGTTTTCTGCTTCTTGGCAGGTACAGTGTCTTCTGCGGGAAGTGGGAATGGTCCCAGCGATCCGAAGACGATGGTCCGGGAAGTTGAAGTTGACCCGGTGTTTGGGGAGTTGTCAAGAGAGATGACGCTTCGGCAACTGGCAAGGCGCTTATGCTTGTTTTGCTTATCTTGAAGCATAAGCTGGTACTTGTTCTCATCGAAAGTGATGGTCAATGAAGCTGCCATTGTTAGTTTTGGAAAACTTCTGAAACAAGACCAAATCCATTAGTAATCACAAGAATATGGTGATCGTAAATGGAGAACAACTATGGTTTTGTCTTTTCAAATCACTTGAGGGGACATGGCCCAACCCAAAGACGATGAAGAAGGCAAAAAGCCATAGAGGATACAATTGTTCTAAAGTGCAAGTATGGTAGGCTCAGAGTGAGCGTTCCAGTAACTGCTAGAAGCAATTGTAGACCTTAATTCAAATTACCGAGAAGCAAGGCTCACTCGAGGTAAAATGATATAAGGTTGGAGATACAAATGTGTCGGTCGCGAATACAGTAGACCCAAAAGGGCGTACTAGCACCGCTAGGCACAAATGTTGCAAATCGCATCCTTGGGAAGGACACGAGATGAGTTTTTTTTGAAAGGTTAAATTTGGATTCATAAAGGAGAGCAAATAGTATTCCAATCCGAACAAAGGCTCCACATTTCTGCGAGCGCTAAATTCAGAAGGGAAGGAACCATAATTTCTCGGATGTAAATCCAGACGTGACGAAAGTTTTTTTTTTTGAAAGGTCAAGATTGAATTCATCGAAGAGAGCAAATGGTGTTCCATTCCGAGCAAGGCTCAACATTTCTGCGAGCGCTAAATCCGGAAGGGAAAGAACCAAGATTTCTCAACTCTGAATTCAAAAGTGACAAAAGTTTTTTTTTTTTTTTTTAAGATTTTTTTTTGAAAAGTCAAGATTGAATTCATTGAAGAGAGCAAATGGTGTTCCATTCCGAACAAGGCTCAACATTTCTGAGAGCGCTAAATCCGAAAGGGAAAGAACCAAGATTTCTCAACTCTGAATTCAAAGTGACAGAAGTTTTTTTTTTTTTAAGGATTTTTTTTTTAGAGAATTTTTTTTTGAAAGGTGCACATAGATTTCCAATTCGATCTTATGAAACCTTAGTAGATAGATCAGCCCCCAGGTAAGGGTAGGATTACTTAATGAACCCGTTTGGAGGACCCTTGCCTCGAACAGTCTAGCTGTCTCCACACTTTGGACAAGGCTTTTCTTACATCCACTTTGGTCAAAGAACGCAACTGGTGGAACCTTAGTGTTTTTTTTTTAAAATCCCTTTTTTTTTTGAAAGGTTTTTTATAAACTCATTAAAGAGAACGAATGGTGTTCCAATCCGAACAAAGGCTCAACATTTCTGCGAGCGCTAAATTCGAAGGGAATGAACCAAGGTTTCTCAAATTTGAATGCAAAAGAGAGAAAGCTAAAATTTTTTTTTGAATTTATAATAATTTTTTTTTTGAAATCCCAATTGGACTCATCAAAGAGAAAAGATGGCCCAATCCCCGATATGAACGATAGCAGCAAACATTTCTGTGAGCTATCGAGTTCAAGGAGGAGAGGATCAAAATTTCTCAAAGTTAAATCTTGAGAAAGAGAGATCATTTTTTTTAAGAGTTTGAAATGAAGGTGTTTTTTTTTTTTTGAAATCCCAATTGGACTCGTCAAAGAGAAAAGGTGGCCCAATCCCCGATATGAATGATAGCTGCGAACATTTCTGTGAGCTATCAAGTTCGAAGAGGGAATGATCAAAATTTCTCAAAGTTGAATCTAAGAAAAGAGATCAGATTTGTTTTTTTTTTTTTTTTTGAAGTGAGAAAGAACAATTGAAATCCCATCTCATATTTTTTTTCTTAGATGCAAAATGCAACATAGGCTACCAACTAGAAAGGAGCCAAGTGATCAAAGCATCACGTTCTCAAGTCAACGTGTCCCACCGGGTGTGCCAAATTGATGGACCCGAAAAGAGGGGGAATCTTTCGTCCTCTCCCTCCGCACCCCGGGGGCTGACTGGGTCTCGGCGGAGGAGGGAAGATCTAGGGCATCAACATTTTTGTACGGGTATGCCAGATTTACTTTCTACTTGGAATTTGGAATAGTGACAATCCGGAGATTCACCTTCACAAGTGGAAAGGAAATCAATCCTTTTTTCTAACTTTTCAAATTGCATAAATATTAAGAAAAGAGATAAGTTTTTAGAATGCCGTAAGAGGCGTTTTTGTTTGTTTGCCGTGAAAGGCGATTTTGCCGTGAAAGGCGTTTTTACAAAACTCATCAAATATGAAAGACAAGAATTGTGATTTCTTTTTGTGTCTTTAAGAAATACAAACTACAATAGAAAAGGAAGAAAAGGGATGGCCCCCCAATGAAAAACCGAGTAAACGGGCTGAAAAGCCGCTTTTAGGCCATGTTGGAGAAGGAGGTGACCTTGGGGGGGACGTTGATCACCTTGTGGTGCTTCCGGGAGCAAAGTAGCAGGACTTCGTCTCTCTCTTGGATTTTCTGAATTTTCAGAGCTTGCACTTGAGATCTCTTTTCATCATGCTTTCTTCTTGGAATGGACCTCCTTTTATAGGCTTTTGGTAGCCATGAGGTGTTTATTGGCATTGATGGCCATGATGAAAGAATTGATGAGAAGTTACAAGTTGATTTTGTAACTCCTTTTTTAAGGCTTGTGATTGGCCGATGAAGGTAGTGGGCATTTAATCACCTTTATGCTTCATGATGATGGGAGTTTCATGGGTTAATGCCATGATTGCTTGGAATTGTAACTCCCAAATGCTTGGTTCTGATTGGGCCGTCCAAAATAATGAGTTAATGACTGCTTTAATGGGTCAATTAACGACATTAAGTGGATGCCAAGGCATGTGAAGAGTCGCGGGCCGTGCTGTGCCTTTTGAGATTCTTCTTGCGATCATCACGGGTGGATCCACGCATTATTTGATGTCGGATTGCGATGCAATTTCAGACATTGATTGATGTTGGAGGGCCGGTGACGTCTGTCTTGTCGATTTCACGATCGGTCGGACAGAAAGTGCACTTTCTTGGTCAGCCGGTTGGCGATCTTGAGGCGATCGGTGATGATATCATGCTTTTGACGGCGGATCCGAGATGTCGACGAAGATCATTGGTTTTGAAGCACCAAACATTGCATTTTCAGAAAATCACAGAGGCCAGAATACCCGAAACGCGAAAAGAATCGGAAAACGGACGATTTGGCGCAAAATCCGGCGACCCGGATTTCCAGGGTCGCCGGCGACCATAGGGCTTCGGCCCGTTTGGTCGCCAAGCATCGTTTTCGGCCGTTTTTTCGTCTTTTTCGTCCCTTTTTTCTTCTGTATTTTTCTTGACATTTTCCCTCAATTATTGACTTGATTTTCTTGAAGAAATCTTGACGAGAACCCTTGCAAAATCGGGGCACAAAGTTTCCTATTTTTCGGGAAAGCCGAAGACTTTGTAGCCGATTTTCCGTCAAGCGTCGAAACTAGGTCAAACGATGTCGGAATGACCTGAAAATTGAGGTGAAGCTTCTTGAGCAGTGGATAGGACCAACCATGGGCTTTTATATGAGTTTTGAAGCCGTTTGGGGTCCCATCGATGCTTCACTTGATTTTGCTGCGGGGAAAATGCCGAGCTTTGATATGTGGTCAAACGATGTCCGATTGACCTGAAATTTGACGGGGAGCCTATTGTAGTCATTTTGAGACGTTCCATGGGCTTTGTTTTGGATGTCATGGTCCTGGGTTGCTCTGCCGCCGGTAGGCTTGATTTTCTCTCGGAGCATCGAAACCTGGTCAAACGTTGTCGGAATGACCTGAAATTTGACGTGCAGCCTTTTGGAAGCATGTTGAAGCCACTCATGTATTTTGTTTGATGAGTGATGGCTTTGGTGGTTGCCGCCGCCGGGAGGCTTGATTTTACTGCTCGAGCATTGATGGAGGGTCAAACGTTGTCGGTTTGACTTGAAATTTGGCATGGAGTCCTTTGGAGACATTCTGGAGTCATCCATAGGCTTTGATCAAAGTTTTGGTGTCTTTGATGATGTCACCGCCGGGAGTGCTTGTTTAGCTGTCGGAGCGGTGAAGTTAGACCAAACGATGTCGGACCAAACGATGTCGGAATGACCCGAAACCTCAGGTGTACCCCTCTTTTAGCTGTCTTGAAGGATCTCTCAGTTTCTGTCTGATTCTGACAAAATCTGATGCTTGAAGTAGCCTTGCCTATTTTTAGCAGGATGCAGCTTCAGGAGGCTTCTCGATGTTGAGGAGACATATTGACTTTTTTGGTGTCAACAAATGCCCCCTCGAGGTACAGCGACGAGTAGCTTTTTGGAGTCGATGTGCCTCGAAGAGAAACTTGGAGGAAAGATTCCAACTTGACCAAGAGTCTTGAGCATTTTTTTTTTAATAGCCTTCTGAGTTTCCGGGGGAATTTTATGGTAGTGAGAGGGATCACGTACCATCTCAAGGCAAAGTTTTGAAAATGACATGGGGTATTTGGATTTTGGGTTTTGGATTTTGGTTTTTGACCTTGTGACCTAACAAGCTGTATGTGGCAGGTTAGGGGGTCGGGGTTTGATTTTGATTTTGACCTTGTGACCCAACAAGCTGTATGTGGCAGGTTGGGGGGTCAGATTTGGTTTGTAGGTTTTGGATTTTGATTTTGGTTTTGGTCTTGTGACCTAACAAGCTGTATGTGGCGAGCTAGGGGACCGGAATTTGGTTTTGTGAAATGTCAATTTCAAGATTTTGGCTCAATTTGGTTCATGAGGTTGGATGGTTTGGTTTTTTAGAAACTCATGGGACTTTCTTTTTTCTTTTTTTTTTTGAATGATCCCATCAACTCAAAAGAGGCATGGGACTTTTTTTTTTTTTTGTTCTTTTTTTTTTTTGCTCTTGGTAAGAGAAATATTTTGGACTAAAAGCCACTTTTAGTGCCTAGGTGGTCAAACTTGGCTCATATGGGCTAACCCATGCGACCTTAGGCTTTGGAGATGGCCTAGATCTCATATAGTGTCATATTTGTAAAGAATATCCAAAAATATCTCTTTTGTGTAGAGAATATCTAAAAATATCTTTACTTGGAGAGAATTTCTCAAGTTTTCTTTTTGTGGAAAGATTCTCTCAAAATATCTTTCTCTTTGAGAAAGTAGCTAAATTTTAGCACTTACCTCCTTTCTTTCTCTTTGTTTCCTCTTTTGGCTTGCTCTCTTCTATAAAAGCAAAGAGGGTTGGTGCTTTTGCTCCATTACTTTCTTTTTGCAAGAAATCTTCAAGAGTGCTCCCCAAGGCAAGAAGTGCTTTCTCTTCTTCAAGGATCTCCAAGCTTTTCTTCTTCTTCTCCATCAATGGCTTCAAGTAAGTTTTCTTCCTTGTCAAGAATCTCCATTGTAGAAGTAGCTTCTTCATTTTTTTTTTCTTCTTTTTCTTTTCTTCTTCTTTCTTCTTCCCTCTTTTTTTTTCTTTTCTTTTCTTTTCTTTTCATGCACGTTTTTCTTTTTTTTTTTTCGTGCTTCTTTTTTTTCTTTCTTTCTTTTTTTTTTCTCCTTTTGCTTTTACGGTTTTCTCTTCTTTTTTTTTTTAAAACCGTGTACTCTCTTTTTTTTCTTTTTTTTTTCCCCACGCTGATTTCTCTCTCTTTTTTTTCAGCGTCTTTCTTTTCTCTCTTTTTTTTTCTGTTTTTTTTTCTCAGGTCCGTACGGACCTGACCGTACTGCCACGTGGCAGTGGGCCAAAAAAAATTTTTTTTTTTTTTTTGCTGAGATTTTTTTTCTCTCTCTTTCTTTTTCTTTTTCCTTGTTTGCTCACTATGATAATGAGGCTATACAATTTCAATATGTATGCATTTTTTTTTGTTTGATGCATCAAGATAGAAGGCTAGAGTCTATAGGTCAAGCCAACATGATTTTTGACTTGGACAAAGTTTGTTTGGTTTTGACCAAATTGGGTTGGAATTGGTCAAACTTTGGTCAAGGTTTTCCTAGCATTTAATGTATGATGATATATTTTTGATGCATGAGCTATGATGATGCATACCTGAAAATCTTTTGCAAGTGTTGGGATTTTGAGCTCGCAGCGATGTTGAGCTCTTTCTTGGTCTTGCTGGATTTTGAGGAAGTTTTTCAATTTTTGGATTCTGAAGCTCGCAGCAATGTTGAGCTCTTTTCCAGATTTTGCGGAAGTTTGATGAGATTGGCTTGTTCTCGCAGCGATGTTGAGTTCAAGCCTTCTTTGAGAATTCTCCACTGACTATGAGCTCGCAGCGATGTTGAGCTCATCTTCAGGCTTCCTGTCTTTTTCGGAGTATGTTCCTTTTCTTTGGAATTGCCCCGGAACCATGTCAAAATTTTGCTAAAATTTTTGTAGCAGAATTCTGTCATTTTGATGTTGATTGATCTTTTCTCTTCCATCTTTTGTAGGAGTTCTTCTAAAACGAACAAAGGTAAAGGTCCTGTTACTGACGCACCTCGTCGGTCTGCTAGATCTTCCAATGCTGTCGTTCAGCAGGCTTGGGAGAAGGTCCAGCTTGTGGAGAAAAACTTGGAAGAATGCGATTTCCTCAATCGTGATGAGATGAGACAGCGATTGATCGCTCTCAAGGATGAGGAGTTCTATAAGATCATGGTAAGCAGCCGTCCCTGGGTTACGGACGATCAGAGCGTTGTGCTCAAGCCTACCTTCTTCTTCGGTGATGCAGTCCCCGACGACTTGACATACCAAAGGAGATGTTTTCAGTTCTCTTACACAGCAGATGGTGAGGAGAGAACTATTTCTACCCGGTCGTCTTTTGATCGGACCATCTCGATCCTGAGCCTTTCTCCCACGTGCCCTAAGAGGGAAGATCCTCCGAGTTGGGTGAAGAGGACCAGTGTGATCAAGACCGGGGTTTTTGTTGGTGGACCTTCCGGTTTTGCAGAGAAGCCACCTGTCTGTATGGACGTGTTGATGCCAGCCAGTGGCTACCAAGGTTCTGATCATCCATCGATCGATTTGAGACCGGTGGGCCTTCGCGTTTTTCGGGGTGACGGCAGCAATTGGGTGAAGCCTTTTCGACTTCGTGGCCGTTTCAGTGCTGACTCGAGCTGGGAGTCATGGACTGATCACACCTTGAGGATTGGTGAGGCTGTTCTTCGGGAGGCCGAGATTTTTGACGCGGTTCGCGCTTTTCGACAAACCGTCGTTTTCTCCGATGAGGCTTTCATGGCCATGCTGGAGTCATTCCTTCCACAAACCAACACCTTCATTGTGACGAATGGTGAGATTGGTTTTTCTTTGAAGGAGCTGAGCGCCATCACCGGGTTGCCTATCCTCGGCAAACTCTATGAGGAGTTTATGCCTATTGACAGCGTCCTTGAGGAGCAGTCTGAGGAGTTTAGGCTTGTGTACTTTCAGCTCGTCGCCTTCTATGAATTTTTGAAGGAGAAGGAGGGCTCGAAAGTTAGATCCAGCAGTTGGAGAAGTTGCAGCTCCAACTTTTTTTACAGCGGGGATTCTTCTGATGGCATGGCCCAGGATGTTAGGGCTAAAGCATCAAGTTTTAAGAAGATCGCTGCTATGCGAGAAGATTTGAAGAAGTTCTTCGTAAGTACGGATGCCATTTGTCCTGACATTGCGTTGCGGAGAGATCTCGCTGTTTACCTCACTTACTGGCTGGGTGAGGCTGTTTTTGCTGGAGGAGATGGGACGCACATCAGGTCGCACTGTATTTTTCCGGCTTGTCAGATGGCGTTTGGAGAGCGGCTGGCTTTGGTACCTGCTCTTTACTCCTATTTATGTACCGAACTGCAGGCTGCTGCTTTCCTGGTTCGACTTGGGCTTCCCATGAACAGGGTGTTTTCTGCCCACATCTTCTATTCGTGGTATGTATACCACTGTCCTAGCTTTCATCGTTTGGGAGTTGCACAGGACGAAGATCTCTTCATGATTCGTTTGGCTAGAGGGACAGCCGTTTACGAATCACTTTTATCTGCCCGTTTAAGGATCCGACGATTTAGGGACGTCGAGATTGGGCAGTCTTCAGTGAAGCTTTCTCCGGGCTTGCGGAAGAAGACTTTTGACTTTGGTGTCTCCCGTGATTCGACCAGGGCAAGGTCGGGAAGACATTATGCTTTGACGGATGCGGAGAAGAGGTGGTTCTTCAACATACGGGTTGGTACGATGGTGTACCGCAGACATCTTTTCGTCGATATCCAACCGTATGTCCCTTCGCGTTTTGCATTACAGCTTGGCTTCTCTCAAGGCGTTGTTGGAGCGCCTTCGAGCATGGTGAAGTGTTTTGGAGGTCTGCAGGATGGGAGAAATGCATGGGCATTTTATAGCGCTGAGAACACTACCGCCATGATTTCCTATTCTGAGCTGCCCACCTTCCGGACTGCTGGTTTCACGAAGTGATTCGTGGATAGCTTTTCAATGTACCGGGGGCTTTCCAAGAAAGAGCTCGATATTAAGCAATCTCCTGGGAAGAGTCTTGGCAAATTGGATGGTGTTCGTCAGGAGGAAGTTTTGGCCTTCCTTTCTGGAGAGAAACACAAGATAGGCTTTCTCAATGGGCAGGACATCATCAGATCAGGAGCTACACAAGGGATTCCTGGTGAGGTCTTGAGGCGGCTGGAAGAGGAGGAGGCTGAGATCGATGCTATGATACAGGCAGAGCATACGAAGGCTTCCATGGAGTCTACTGAGAAAAGCAGACCTTCCAGTGAGGACTCTTGTGAGAGGCCTGATGTTGATCGTGTGGCAGGATCGTCGAGCAGATTGACCCGCCGAGGCAAGAGGAGAGGACAACGCCGTAACATGAGACGGCACGATAGTCCTTCTGATCTTGAAGTTCCTCTCACCATTGCTGAGGAGGTGTCTGAGGATGCTGACGAGCCTCCGGAGAAGAGAAGCAGAGAAGAGGAGATAGCTGGTATGATCCCCTTTCTTTCCTTTTGTTTCTTCCTTCCCCTTTTTTTGTGAAAGATTTTGTTTTGATCCGCTGCTTCTTTATTTAGCAGAGGATGAAGACCTGGTGACGCCTGAGGTTCCTACCGATGAGGCGATGACGGATCCAATCGTGGCATCTGAGGAAGAGCCTAGGGACTCTGGAGTGGTTCCAGAACCTTCACCTGGTATGATTTGCTTTGGCTTTTGCTTTTTTGTCTTCTTTTGCTGTCATTTGCTAACATGTAGCTGACTTGCAAGAGGATTCCGACGATTTCAAGCCATCCATGGACGCAACTTTTGACGATGCTTTGGATGAGCTCAAAGAGGCAGAGAGTACTCCGCCGGTCGTCGAAGCAGGTATACTTGCAATAATAGTCTTGATATATTTTTGACAAGATTATATTCATACCTTTTTGTCTTTTCCTTCTTTTTTTCTTTGACAGATTGTGAAGCAGCAGGAGAGATTCCTCCGTCTTCCTCAGAGCCAGAACAGGGGATACCTACGGCTGATGCAGAAGTAGGGGCTTCTTCCACTTTCAATGAGTCAGCTTGTTCCGTTGGAAAGAGTTTATTGATTACTCTTCCAATGGAGCATGACGTGGGCAGTCGGGCACCAGAACATGGCGAATCCTCATCTGCACCGCACCTTCAGTATGCTAGGAAGGTGTTGAAGACTGTCTTGAGCTCATGGGTTGAGAATCTTTCTTCAGGTCATTTGGAAGCTGGTTTTAGCATGATCAAGCATGTGCAGGACATCCTCGCTGATAGCAAAGAAGTCGGTCTGGACATCGCAAGTGCCGAGGATTCCCAGGTTCATGGTGTGATCAGTCCATGATTCCCAGCTTGAGTCAGCACTGAAACGGCCACGAAGTCGAAAAGGCTTCACCCAATTGCTGCCGTCGCCTCGAAAAATGCCAAGGCCCACCGGTCTCAAATCGACCGACGGATGATCAGAACCTTGGTAGCCACTGGCTGGCATCAACATGTCCATACAGACAGGCGACTTCTCTGCAAAACCAAAAGGGCCGCCAACAAAAAACCCCGGTCTTGATCACACTGGTCCTCTTCATCCAGCTTGAAGGAACCTCCCTCTTAGGGCACGTGGGAGAAAGGCTCATGATCGAGATAGTTCGATCGAAGGTCGACCGGGTAGAAATAGTTCTCTCCTCACAATCTGCTGTGTAAGAGAACTGAAAACATCTCTTTTGGTATATCAAGTCGTCAGGGACTGCATCACCGAAGAAGAAGGTAGGCTTGGGCACAACGCTCTGATCGTCCGTAACCCAAGGACGACTGCTTACCGCGATCTTGTAAAATTCCTCATCTTTGAGAGCAATCAATTGCTGTCTCATCTCATCACGATTGAGGGAATCACATTCTTCCAAGTTCTTCTCAAAAAACTGGACCTTCTCCCAGGCCTGCTGAACGGCCGCATTAGAAGATCTACCAGACCGACGAGTTGCGTCAGTAACAGTCCCCTTACCCTGTTTGTTCTGGAAGAACTACCTACAGAGGATGGAAAGAAAAACAAAGATCAATCATCACCAAAATGACAGAGTTTTGCTACAAAAAATTCTAGCGAGATTTTGACATAGTTTCGAGGCAATTCCGAAGAAAAGGGAAACACCCCAAAAAAGACAGGAAACCTAAAGATGAGCTTGACATCGCTGCAATCTCATAGTCAGTGGAAGATTCTTAAAGAAGGTTTGAACTCAAACATTGAAAAGGGCTCGACATTGCTGCGAGCTCTAAATTCCAAAATTTACGAAGCTCTTCAAAATCCAGCAAGGCTAGGAAAGGGCTCAACATCACTGCGAGCTCCAAATCCCAATACTTGCAAAAGATTTTCAATATGCATCATCACGCTTCCAAGTCAATTTACTAAAAAATGATGCATCAAAGAAAACCATCATGCATTAGATGCTAGGAAAACCTTGACCAAAGTTTGACCAATTCCAACCTAACTTGGTCAAAACCAATCAAACTTTGTCCAAGTCAAAAATCATGTTGGCTTGACCTAGAGACTCTAGCATTCTATCTTGATGCACAAAAAAAAATGCATGAATATCTTGAAATTGCATAACCTCATTATCATGATGTGAGCAAAAAAAAAAAAGGAAAAGAAAAGAGAAAAGAGAGAAAACCTCTTCAAAAAAAATAAGAAAACAAACAAAAGAAAAAAAATTGCTGGCCCACAGGCCGTGGCTCATGGCCACGTGGCCGTACTGCCAGATCTGTATGGATCTGTCCGTACGACCCCCCCCCCCCCCCCCGCCCCCCCCCCCCCCCCACCAAAAAAAAAAAGAGGAAAAAAACGGTGAAAAGAAAAACCGTGAAAAAGAAAAAGAAAAAAAAACGGTGAAAAAAAAGGGAAAACCGTGAGAAAAAAAAAAGGCAAAAAGAAGCACGAAAAAAAAAGGAAAAAAAAAAGAAGAAAAAAAAAAGAGAAAACACGTGCTTGAAAGAAAAAAGTAGAAAAAAAAGAAAGATGAACATTTTTTTACCATCTACAAAAGAGTTTCTTGTGAAGGAAGAAAACTTACTTGAAGTCATGGAGAAGAAGGACAAAAAGCTTGAAGATCCTTGAAGACAAAGAAGAGCTCTTGACCTTGGAGCACTCTTGAAGATTCTTGCAAAAAAAAGAAAGCAATGGAGCAAAAGAATCAACCTTCCCTTGCTTTTATAAAAGAGAGCAAGCCAAAAAAGGAAATAAGGAGAAAAGAAAGGTGGTAAGTACTAAAATTTAGTAACTTTCCCAAAAGAAAGATACTTTGAGAAAATCTCTCTCAAAAATAAAGAAACTTGAGAAATTCTCTCCAAGTAAAGATATTTTTGATATTCTCTACACAAAAGAGATACTTTTAGATATTCTCTACAAAAATGACACCATATGAGATCTAAGCCATCTTCAAAGCTTGATGTCCCATGGGTTAGCCCATATGAGCCATGTTTGACCACCTAAGCACTAAAAGTGGCTTTTAGTCAAAACATCCCTCTTACCAAGAGCATGCAAAAAAAAAAAAAAAAAAAAATGGTTCCATGCCTCTTTTGAGTTGATTGGACCATTCAAAAAAAAAAAAAAAAAGAAGAAGAAAGCCTCATAAGTTTCCAAAAACCAAACCATCCGACCTCATGGTTGATCAAACCGGCGAGGTTATCCAAGCTTAGTGGTGCCAACTCTTAGGTCAAATAACGGAAATCAAGACATGTGTAAAATAAATCAAGTGCAAGAATATAACCGGGCAAGACGGGGTTGCTCAAGGCACAAGTATCTTTTCAATATCAGTTCATACACGTCGGGGCTAGCAAAAATGCTACAAGTACAATTTCAGTGTTTTCGGGATTGATAAATCATAAATCATAAATTTCGGGACCGCATGTTGAAATTCGGGAATAATGGAGTGCAATGGACTTTCGAAATATCGGGACAAGTATCGGGGATCAAGACTAGTTCAAGGTGAATAGGGATCCCGTATGTCGATTTCAATATACCTTTGGTACTCCTTGAATTTGGGACATCCCGGGCTCCTTATACACCTTAGGAAATTTAAAACTTTTGATGAATCTTTGTGACGTGGCTTCCTTCTCAAACAGCCTTCGAACAATGCCTCATAGCTCTCCCTGACGCTAAAGGGTTTCTTTAAAAACCTTTCCCGAGCTCCAAAAGTGGTCCAGGCCCAAGAGGGGGTGCTCTCTAGCGGACCTGGGCTGCGCAGGATGTCTGCCTGCTCGAGCGGCCAAACATCCGCTCGAGCGGGCTGTCATGCTGCCGACCGAAATGCAGTCAGATTGACTGTACGCTCGAGCGGCCTGGTACGCGCTTGAGCGGGCAGTCAATCCTGCTGCTCGGGAATGACCTCCATGGCCTTCTTTCCCCTTTTCTCCTACACATTTCACCTGCAATACAAAGGCCTCCTTGCCTCCAATAATCACCCTTCAAACTTCTTTAACCACTACTTAGGACTCCCATCAAAACTCCAATGAATCTTTAACTTCAAGCATCACCTTCTCCACATTCAATCACTCAAAGAGAAAAGAGAAAATCCACAATCACAAGGATTCATTTAAGTCATATGCAAGAGGTAAAACAAATAGATACAAACTACATTTCCAAGACAATAGATAAGCTAACAAAAACCCCTTTTTATGAGCATTTATTTCACAATGAATGCAAGTTAGATAAACATTAATGGAGATGACAAGATCAAACACATTTGTCATGAAAACTATTCAAAACCAAAATATCTATTCATTCCACTTGTCTTAGGTCCAAGCTAAGCCAAACAAGCTCTAAACACTTCTCCAAGCCAAAATCACAAGCTACACACAAAAACCCCCAAATAAAACCCTAGAATGGTCACAACAAGGTACAAGAAGAGCGAACTCATAAAAATGAAAATGAAGGCTCCTCATAGGCTAGGAAAATACAATATTAAAAGATTGGAAGAATTACTTACAAGAGGGTTCTTCAAAAGCACCAAGCTAGGCCAAAGAGGGTCTTGAGGTGGGAGATTTCCTCCAAGAATAGCATCAATGGAGGGCTCTAGTGGTGAGGAAGAAGACGATAACTATTTTTCAACTTGTATAAGTTCTGGTGGAGATTTGGTGATGGAGAAGCAAGAAGAAGAGAGGAAAAGGGAAAACCCTAGCTTAGATGGTCTCTTTGTGCTGGAAAAGGATAATGGAGGAGAAAGGTTCTCTATTTAAAGCAATTGGAAGTGGGCTCCACTACTAAAAAATATGGGAGGCTGAAATCACGACCTTCGGTGTTTCAAACAAATTCGACAAAGAAGGGAAAAGTTAAAACGGAAATATCTAGTTTCCAAAAAGTATATCTTTCGAGGGTTTTGGGGATATCAAATTTTCGGTATAGATTTAGTGTGAAAAGACTGTTTTGCCTTCAATGTTAGGAAAGTCGGGTTTCGGGGTTCCAGACGGGTACGAGAACAACATGAAAGTTGTAGGGGTTAACAAGGTAAGTAAAACGGGATACGAACATAAATTACAAGAATCTCGAATAATCCCCCGAGTACACATCAAGTCACTAAAAGAACCCCAGAGGGTCCTATAAATCACCAAGACACTCAAAACTCCTCCAAAGCTATAAAAGAGCCATTCTAACCCCAACTTAACCAAAATTCACTAATCACACTTAGCATTAACACGCGACTTAATTAGTACTAATCGTGGACACTCGGGTCAGGATCTTACAGGTTCAAGCCATGAAGGAACCTCTTCACCTTCTTTGCCTCGATATCTACCAAGTCAGTAGCATACCTAGACAATTGCAGAAAAGTGTGCACGTACACTGATACAATCATCTGTCCTTGCTTCAGATTCAGGATATCCGGTTCCTTCCTCTGTTGGATGTGCTCTGGTACAAATTTCATTCTAAACTGATCCTTGAAGGTTTCCCAGATGTCATCTCCTGGTGCTGCCAAGAGAGTATCACTGATATTCTTCCACCACGTTTTTGTTTCCTCTCTTAACATGGAAGTGGCAAGTACTACCCTTTGCATTCTTGTGCAAACTATAGTACCAAACACATCAACGGTGTGTTCTAACCATTCGTCTGCTAGTATGACATCTTCAGTGCCGCGGAAATCAGTAGCTCCTCTATTTCGGAACTGCTCATAAAGGACATTAGGATCCTTTTCTTTAGATTGCACTACCACATGTGTCCCCACATTAGGACGTGGTTTAACCGGTGGTACCGGTTGAGCCTGTAATTGAGCCTTTATTTGGGCCTGCATCTGATTCTGTATTTGCAATAAGGAGGCAATTTGGACCTGCATACCCATTTGGGCCTCATGGCTCTTGGCCATTTGCTCTCTATGCTGAGCTTGCAAAGCCACTTGTGCCTCGTGGCTCTTTACTAACTGCTCCAGTATAGCAGTCACCCTCGCATCAGCATCGATGTTTGAGGAGAAGGTGTGGAACCATCATTGACGATAACTTCAACAAAGTTATTGCTCCCTGATCCAGATGCCATCTGAAAACAATAAGGAAGGTAAGATACACATCTTTACCCTTCCATCCTACCCTTCCATCCCATACACATTACATATAGCAAAAGCAATAACACAAATCCAAGAGTGGATTTGTACGCAACTCAACGTTCCTCATAACGTGTTTACAGTTTTCTAAGTCTTGTGAGTTTTCCTCTGTTCTTAACTTTAGGCTCTGGTACCATACAATATGTATGTCACAATCCAAACCCGAGATCCGGTAATCCTGAGCCGTGAACCCATACTTACTCCCGCAAATCCCGAATTAACCGAAGTTAAAACGGAAATTCACAAGGGATATCATTCTCAATTTACCTGTTAAATACACAAATTTGCGGGAACATTTATATTTGACAATAACAATTTACGATTTACAGGTATACAAAATAATGTTCTTTATACATGTATCGATCCATCATTTGTTTGTCCATCAGTGCATATCCAAAACGCTATGCAATGACAGTTAATTACATACCAAAATGATTATACAAAAAAAAATAATTTCTCAAAACATTTTCCAAAATATCATAACTCCTTTTCGTACACGGATACCCATATCATGGTATCCCGACCATTCCACTCGTTTAGTCCTCCTGGAGGAGCCGGAGCGGCCTCCTCCGCTGCCGCTGGGGGCGCTGCTGTACTGGCATAGGCAAACGGGCCTGTAATGCCATCAATAACACTAATGAATACAACGGTTCGACAATGTACAAACAGATCTTGTAATAGCATGTTAATCCATAAACTAAACTTAGTCAATCTATTAGTAACAGCTTGAATCCTAGATAAGTCTAGAAAGTTCTACAATAACAATATGTAAACATAAAAGTCAATCTCGTGGACATGTATTGGGTGATCACTACCATAGCATTCATTTTCATTTCATTCCATTTCATTTATCAAGTTCCTTCAATGGAAGGATTCATCATTACCATCTTCCCTCAAAGAAAGGATTTTTCTTCCAAAAGGAAGGCATCGATTAATACACATAGATACGATCGGAAACTGTGGAACATACTAGTGTCTGGGCCAGGGAGAACTAGCATCACCACGGAGCTCCGGAACGCCCCAAATCCATCTACTGCAGTAAGATTAGTCATTTATTTCATTTATTAAATCATTGAACTCTTTTAGTGTTCTAATACAATAGCTAGGTAGTGCTAGACTCAAGGGTCAATGCTTTTCAGTAAGCAATTCATTTCTGGATTCTATTCAATTCTATGATTCCCTTCATAAGAAGGAAAGGGAATAATAGTAATACCAATCTATTAGATTGGAATATAACGTTACAATGAGGGAATTACTAATCAATCAAGATTCTATTTAATTATATCTCAAATCTAAACAACCTTATAGGTGTAACCAACAGTTACCAAATGCACGTGTTATTCTCGATGAGCATCACATTTATATATTTCACGTGTGCATTATAGTCCCCGTAGTTAACGACCATGGAGGTTTAGACCACAATTAATTAACTATAAAACTCTTTCTTCATTATCCTTAATTCTTAACAGTTTCACTTTACCCCATTATTAGCTTTAGAACTAATTTGGGGAGCATTTAGACTCACAAGGAACGCTCCAAGCCTATGCAAAAATCCAAAATCCGGTCTGATCGATTGGCCAATTTTTCACTCACAGTTAATATATTGGCCAGTCTCAGGCTCGCTCGGTGGTTACCTGGTGGTTAGCCGAAACCTGGTTGGCAGCTAGCCGAAATTTCAGCGGTCAGCTCACGGTCAGCTTTCCAGAACCTAGCTTTCTGGCAGGGATTTCTGACATAAATTCGGTCAGCTTATGGTTACCGGGGTTAGCTTTCCAGAGACACCCATTTTATGGATTTCGGTGGTTAGCTTCACGATTAGCCTTACGGCTAGTCAAAATTCACTCAGAATTCCGTTTTCGAGCTTAGCAAAGTTTTGAAAACTGAGTTCCTTGAACCCCAATCATTTCAATAATCTATAAAATCCTAAGAAAATGTACACATTTGGAATAAGCATCGAAGCCTCCGGGTCCTTCTTCACACACTATCCATTCACGAACACTACCTCTAATTCCCATTAATCATCCTAAGCAATACGTAGAAATTCTATAAATTTCTACAATGATTAATACTAATCACAAGAAAATGTTTATACTTGCCTCTTGAAGATTACCAACTCAAAGCCCTCTTTTACTTAGCTTGGCTTGAGCTTAAAATCCCCAAATTTCAACCCTAAATTCCATGAAAACACAAAACACTACCCATAAGTTATTTGTGCTAGAAACCTCTCCTCATTACTCAATAGAACTTAAAAAACCTAAGAGAAGACCAACTACTTACTTGTAGTTCCAAGCAAGGGATTTTGAGTTCTCTTTCAAGCTCTACACTTAAAAAATGGAGGAATGGCTTGAGGAAGAAGATGAAGATGGAGCCTCTCACTCCAAACCACTTAATCATTCCACCAAAAGTCACTCTTGAAGAAAAAGAATGCAAGAGAGAAGAAGAAGATGAAGGAGACGTTTAGGGTTTGGGTGAAATGAGCTCATCTCCTCGTTTCATTCTAATATAAGGTTCTCTTACACTAAAACCCTCTCTTATTAAGCATTATTACATTTCGAGTCAAATGGAGCCCCATTTGGTCCATTTGAGGTCAAATGAAATCGCATCTATTAGGAAAGTTAGCATACTATTCGAAATACACACGTTGGTATCAAGAATTTCCGTATTCGACGAAATACATGAAAACCCATATTTACGAAAAAGTCCTTAGCCTACCTTGTTTGAGTCTATACTCATTTTAATCAACTCAATTCCATTCAAATTCATTCCATTATGCTTAATGCATAAATGGAGACTAATTTGTCTCTCCTTGGTCCTTAACCTTCATTAACCCAATTATTCGTGGTTTATTAGCACTGAACTCAATTAATTAGCGTTAATCATGATTAGTTCGGGTCGAGGTGTAACACCTTTTTAGCACAAACACTAACACTCTAGATTATAGCTACAAAAAAAATTGTAAAAATTGGGAATCAAGAAATGCATGGCTACTCATGGGCGATTTCAATAGCGTGCTGGGACCTCATGAAAAATTAGGAGGCCGACAGGACCCGAGCTTGACACGCCATAGAGACTTCAGAGAGTTCCTGGACTCCTCTAATCTCTCTGACATTGGCTTTGTAGGCATCCCATATACTTGGTCCAATAACAGAGCTCCACCAAACAGAATCTTGGAGTGCCTGGACTGTTGTCTGGGCAATGGTGAATGGACTCGTGCTTTTGAGGACTACTCAGTCCATCACCTTCCTCTTATTGGTTCAGACCACTGCCCCCTGTTGCTGTCAGATGTTGGTAGACAGAGACCTCACCACCCAAACTTCAGGTTTGAAAATATGTGGTTGCTGCAACCGGGTTTTCACTCGGTTTTGGAAAAGGCTTGGGTGGATTCTTCTAGATCTAACCAATCTTTTCGTCGAAACTCTATGCTCTAAAAGGAAGATTACAAACCTGGAAAACTATGTTTTTTGGCTCGATTCACATGGACCTCTCTCGCCTTAAACGACGGATTGAAGGGATTCACAACAGCTAACACTATGCTTTGTCACAACCCGGGCCCGAAATTCGGTAACCCCGAGCCGTGAGCCCATACTTACTCCCATAAATTCTAAATTAACCGAAGTTAAAATGGAATCCACAAGGGATAACAATCTCAATAAACCTGTCAAATACACAACTTGCGGAAACATTTATAGTTGACAAAATCAATTTTACGATTTACATGTATACAAAATAATGTTCTTCATACATGTATCCTTTCTATCATTTACTTGTCGATTAGTGCATGTCCAAAACATTATACAATGTCAATTAATTACATACTAAAATGATTATACAAAAGAATAACTTCTCAAACATTTTCTTTCAAAAAAAAAACATTCTCTCAAAATGTTCCAACTCTGTTTCGCACTCGGATACCCATTTCAAACAGTATCCTGACCATTCCACTCGTGCAGTCCTCCTGGAGGAATCGGAGCGGTCTCCTCCGCACCCGCCGGGGGCGCTGCTGCACCGGCAAGGGCAAACGGGGCTGCAATGCCATCAATAACACTAGTGAACACGACGGTTCAACAATATATAAACAAATCTTGTAATAGCATGTGTTAATAATAAGCTAAACTCATTCAATCTATCAATGACGATTTGAATTCTAGACAAGTCTAGGAAATTTGTACAATGACAATATGTGAACATAAAAGTCAATCTCATGGACATATATAAGATGGTCACTCCGGTAGCATTCATTTTCATTTCATTTCATTTCATTTACCATCTTCCCTCAAAGGAAGGATTCTTCTTCCAATGGAAGGCATCGATCAATACCCGTAGATAAGGTCGGAAAAATAGTGGGACTTACTAGTGTTCGGGCCAGGGACAGCTAGCATCACCACGGAGCTCCGGAACGCCCCCAAAACCATCTACTGCAGTAGGATTAGTCATTTGTTTCATTTATTAATTCATTGAACTCATTTAGAATTCTAATACAATAGCTAGGTAGTGCCAAACTCGATGGTCAATGCTTTACAGGGAGAAATCCATTCTGGATTCGATTCAATTCCATGATTTCCTTCATAACAAGGGAAGGAAATAACAGTGACGCCAATCTCACTAGATTGGAACGCCATGTTATAATGAGGGAAATACTAACCAATCATAATTCTATTTAATTCTATCTCAAATCTAAATGACCATTTAAGTGTAACCATTGGTCACCAAATGCACGTGTTCTTCTTGATGGACATCACATTAATAATTTTAATGTGTCCATTCTAGTTCCCATAATTATCACCCATGGAAGTTCAGTCCACAATAACTTATCTATGAGATTCCTCCTTTATTATCCATAATTCTTATCGGTCTCACTTTACCCCATAACTAGTCTTAAAACTAATTTAAGGAACATCTATACTCACGAGGGGTGCTCCAAGTTTATGCAAAAATCCAAAATTCATTCGAGCAGACTTCATGTTCGCTCGAGCGAACACATCAGAACGGCGTTCGCTCGAGCAGACTTACTGTTCGCTCGAGCGAACCCATCAGAAATCCATTTCGAAAATCTGATTCTCTTCCTTCTTCTACTCCCATTTCTCCATTCCATTTCCACAACCTGCAATGAAAGCTGGAACCTCCTTTTCCCTCCTCATACATCATCCATTCACATCTAATAACATTTCTAATCATCCATTAAGCATCTAATCAATCTATAAACAGCTCAAAAACTCAATGGAAATACATACAAACCCATGGAAACTTTATACATTCCTACAATAATTAACACTAATAACAAGTAATGTTTATATTTGCCTCCTTTGAAGTCAATGAACTCAAAGCCCTTTCCTTAGCTTGCTCTTACAATGAAACCCCCAAATTCCAATCCCTAAATCCATGAAAGCACCCAAAATGCCACTCAAAAGCCATTCATGCTAGAAACCTCACCTCACTACTCAATATAACTTGGAAATCCTAAGAAAAGAACAACTACTTACTTGTAGCTCCAAGCAAAGAGATTTTTAAGTTCTCTTGCAAGCTCTACACCTCAACAAGGGTGGAAACAACTTGGGGAAGAAGATGAAGGTGGAGTTGTACGCCTCAAAACCCTCTTGAATCACTCCTAGACTCTCTCTTGATGATGGAGAAGGGAAGGGAAAGGAAGAAGATGACCTAGGGTTTGGCTTGAGGAAGAAATAAATGAATGAGCTCATCTCATTCTAATATAGGGTTCTCTCACACCAAAACCCCCTCCTATTTAGTCTTATTACATTTTAAGTCAAATGAAACCTCACTTGGTCCGTTTGAGGTCAAATGGGATCGCGCCTATTACGAAAGTTAAAGCACTATTCGAGATACACATGTTGGTATCAAGGACTTCCGTATTCGACGAAATACGTAAAAGCTCGTATTTACGAAAAAGTCCTTAGCCTACTTGTTTCAATCTAAACTCATTTTAACCAACTCAAACCCATTCAAATTCATTCCTTTATACCTAATGCATCATTTGAGACTAATTTGTCTCTCTTTGGCCTTTAACCTTCATTAACCCAATTATTCGTGCTTTATTAGCACTAATGCTAATTAATTAGTCTTAATCATGCTTAGTTCGGGTCGGGGTGTCACATGCTTCCAGTCCCTTCCTTCATAATCTTGAAATCTCCCTACAACAAGATTATTCACTAAAATTACTTCAACTAGAAACTTTTTGGAAACAGTGGTCTAGAGTTAAATGGCTGCTTGAGGGGGACAAAAATACTAAATTTTTCCAGAGTTTCTGAAGCCAACTCCAGGAAAAATCATATCCACTTCGTTATTAATGAAGCAAGCCACTCCATCAGTGATCAGGCTGCCCTAGCCGATCAATGTCGAAATTTCTACGCTGAAATTTACGGGTCTTAGTCGGCCCTTACACTGGTCCACTTTCGCTGAAAATTGCATTGAACAATGCGTGTACTACAGACCAATGAAATGCTACACCATATAACTCTTTTGATTTCTTTTGGAATCACGCAAAAACCGACAAAACTTACTACATTTTTTTATGTACTAGACTCAAACCGGCACACTCATCGTCGCGAAAATCAGCACCTTCCAATAGGCTCCAACACCTCTTTTCAAAGTTCACTTAATCTCATATTAATAAAAATCCTATCAATTCTAATGATTCCCACTAGTGTAACTGATTCTCCTAACAATAATACAACCATTATACTATAAAACAATAAGATGCTACTCTATAGATATGGTGTTAATTTCTTTCAGAATCATGCCAAAACTGATACGGCCTACTAAATTTTTCATCTCTTTTTTTTTCCGTAAGTGACTAGATAATGGGACTGTAATCTGAAAACTCATGGTTGCAACAGTGAGCACCTTTCAGTTATGCTGTGGGCTCTAATAAACCTTTCAGGTATGCTGCAGGCTCTAATAAATCCTTTCAATGTGCTAGACCTCCTACTAATAGAAATCCTTTGACTCTTTAAGATGATTACCCGCGTCAATGTAACGGAATCCTCAGAGATACGTCAGTTTTTCTACTCTTGGCGAATCAGAACACCAGATAATTTCCTAACAGCCAGATTATAACTAAGACATAGAAAATCAAATGAATCATAAGAAAGAAATGTAAAAACTCTTGAATTTGAGAACTGCTTATAACTGTGGGGCATTTGGATGTACTGGCTAGTTTGCAACCATTTGAATATTTTTGCAGAACTCCTCCACTTCACTGCATTTGGGAAAGCAGAGAAACGAGAGACTGAGTAAAATGAGATACATATTTTTTTTTGAAGAGTAAGTTTGTTCTTCATTTTCTCAGAAAAATATAGTACAAGATGGAAGGCTAATATCAGAAAGATTATAGCCTCTACCAGAAGGGGCATACCCCTTTCTTACAAATCAAAGGATTCCCTAATAAAGGCAATAACAAACAAGATTTGTCATCTAGTGTTTACATTGAGATACATATTAATTCTTTTTCAAACCAAATTCATGTAAGGAAGCAACATTGATAATGATTTGCGGGGGAAGGGCAAGGCGAAAAAACATTTAACCAAATTAACATTCAATCTCCTCACAACTCAGAAGAAGATATCACATTAATCTACTATTGATTAAGCAGCAGAGTACAAATATGGTCCCGTAACATATGCTAGCTTCAAGCTTTTACAAACTAAGCAGCCTTGTTCAGGCAATAACAACGGACAGCTAAAGGCAACAGGAAGAACTAGTCTGTTAACTTCAGGCAAAAAGCAAATAATTGATTCCGTACACTTCTACCAAGATACTATCCTAGTCTTTTGAGGATTATGTAATATCCCGGACCTCGAGGATGTAATTAGTCTAATTAATTACATTATTAGTGGATTAAGCTCAATTAGTAGCCAAACAGGTCCGATTAGTTATTAAGATCGTGTGTGCGAAGTTTGGTCTAGATCCGGGTTCATTTGGATATAGTAGGGGTTAGTTAGCAATTTTCCATAAAATTTAGGAGGCTTTTTCGTAATTTTAGATTTTTGATATTTTGGTACCGTTGGGTAGATGTTTTTATTTGGTAAACTTTATCCTCCTACACCATCTTAATCCGGACCCTCAAAGACACTCTAAAACCAGGCCTGACCTGACCCAAACCCATTTAAACTCTTTTTTCTCTCTCTCCTCACTCATCATTTTCTCTCTCCTTCCTCATCCATTTATTCCACGCAGGCAGCACCATCCCCCCTTATCACCATTTTCCTCTCTTTATTTCTCTCCTTTCTTCACTTATCTCTCTCCTCACTTCTCTCTCTTCACAAGTGAGATGATCCCCATCCCACCCATCTCTCTTCTCTTTCTTTCTTTCTTGAGAATTTTACCTAAAAGAGGACCCTAGATGGCCACTAACCAGGAAAGGTACCAATAGTATATATGGCATGGAAGTGGTATTCCCGCCAGATTTTTTATTTTTTTTGACTTTTTTCAACAAGCAATGACGTCGTTGTATAGTCACACACATTTTTTCCCACCAGCTTCTGTTAAGCAACGACGTCGTTGTATAGTCACACACAATTTTTTGTACTAGCTTCTGTGAAGAAACGATGTCGTCACTGACCATTGTAATCGAAAAAAAAGCTGATGTTTGTATTATTTTAATGTGCGAACGCACTATAAGATCCAGAGGAATTACAAGCTTCTATCTTGCCATAAATTTCCATAATATATGAAGGGACGAAGGCCATAGGACAAAAACAAGAAAAAATACAATGGCTTTGAATATAAAAAAGCAAGCCTAACAATGGCAAGAAAAAGGCTAAACTGCTCCCAAGACTTTGACTAGAAAGAAAGCGCTGCAAAACAAAACATCCCAAACTAAAAGGAACAGAAAACGGGAGTAGCTACACAGCCAACTGACATTTTTAAGAAAGAACTTCACAACACCTGTCATCCAGAAAAACCAATAGCAGTGGAACTAAGAGAGCACCAACAGCAACGAGAAAGGCAAAGCAGGGCCTTTCAACCACAAAACTACACAAGATAAAAAGGAAGAAAAAGAAGCAACAGGGCCGCTGCTCAAAAAGCCACTACGCGAGCAGAAATAGCCAATTAATCACCCCAACCAAAGGCTCTCAATATAGGGCAAAATATATACTTTACAATCGCCTGATAAACTGTTGGAAAGCTTGATGACAATCCAAAAGATTGGAAAATGACCTTTGGGACCACCTTGACTATCTTTTGAGGAAGGTAGAGACGAATCCACCCGGGGAAAAGAAAAAAACGATGGAGGAAGAAGGAGGAAATGGGTTTAAACCCCTGGAAAGCTTGATGCTGCAATCTAATAGGTTGAAAAACGACCTTTGGGACCACCTTAACTGTCTTTTGAGGAAAGATGAGACGAAACAGCCAAGGGAAAAGAGAAAGCGACTGAGGTAGAATGGGAAAATGGGGGAGTGGGGTTTCGGGGGAGTTTTATGGGTTGAATGTGCAATGACGTCGTCATACGTTTCAATCATTAATAATAAAAAAAAGGAAGTGGTCCCCTGGGACCACTTCTGTGCCATATATACTATTGGTACCTCTTCTGGTTAGTGGCCATGTAGGGTTCTTTTTAGGTAAAATTATCTTCTTTCTTTATTCATTCTTTCTCTTCCTCTCTGCTACTATTATTTCTCTGTTTTCAATCGTTTCTGTTTCTGTCTTTCTTTTTCTTTCTTTCTCGTTGTCCTAATAGACCACCAAGACCCCATCACCTCCGTTGATGACTGCCATCATCTCTACATGGGCCCCACGATTTAAACCATCTCCTTTTCAAGATCTCTTCCCCTCCACCCATCTATTGGTAAGCTTTTCTCTCTTTCTTGGTTAGGGTTTGTATGATTTGGGTGTTTCGATGTCATAGGATAGCTTAGACTTTCCCTCTTACTTGATTAGTGTAGTGATTTATTTTGGATTGGGTTCTTTTTATAGGATTTGGGATTTTTCTTTATATTTTATGACATGTTTTCTATTGAAAGCTGGGCCTTTAACTTAGAATTGTATGACCTATTGGTTACCTTTGACCCATATTAGAGGACTTTCCACATGTTTTAATGGAAATGATTACTTTCTTTTTATATGCTTTTATAGTATGAATTTCTGTATATATGAATGAACACTACTAAGCTAGTATGATTCTACACAAGAATTTCTATACGACTGCAGCTCGGTATGTATGAACTTATGGATAGTTAATCACTGTAGTATGAATTTCTGTACAGGGAGTGATTAGCCCTTGAATGTATACGGGATCATCTATGATCCTATGATATGTATAAACAGGCAAATCACCTGAAGTGGTATATTAAGAATTTCCGGATAGGGTAAGGACTCGAAGTACCATGACCTATGGTTATGGTAAAAAGGCCTAGGTGATGTGTTTTCTGATATATGATTATGTTTTCAGTGGAACTTATGAAAGTATGGAATGGATTTGTAAGTAAGAACTTCTGTTTTGATATGAGTGTATGAATTACAAGTTTTTAAATGAATTTATGAAATATTGTTTTATCGCTTCCCATTATATCTTTGTTTCTATTTATATATATGCACCTGTTGGCTAGTCGTAGCCTCATGATGCTATGCTTGCATAGGTACTTAGCTCATCTACTGAGAAACGCGGAGATGTTTATTCAAGTGATACAACCTGATGGTGAGTATGAGTGATGTGTAAACAACAATGTTGTTTTGACCAACACACAAGTGCTTTCATTTAATTAATAGTTTATATTTATTTTCTTATTTATATAGATTTTCTAGATGTTGTTTAATTAAATTATTTTGTTAGCTTTTATAAACTTTAACTTAATATTTAGATAAATGTGCATACTCTGAAATGTTATTTTGTACCTTCTGGAAAATTGCTAACTGCCCCACTACTATACCCAAATGAACCCGGATCTACACCAAACTTTGCACACACGATCTTAATAATTAATCGGTGAATTACAGGTTTTTAAATGAATTTACAAAATATTGTTTTATCGCTTTCCATTGAATATTTTTTTCTATTTATATATATCTACCTGCCGGCTAGTCATAGCCTGATGATGCTATGCTTGCATAGGTACTTAGCTCATCTACTGGGAAACGCAGAGATGTTGATTCAAGTGATATAACCTGATGGTGAGTACGATTGATGTGTAAACAACAATATTGTTTTGACCAATACATGAGTGCTTTATTTAATGGATAGTTTATATTATTCCCTTATTAGCTTAGATTTTGTAGATGTTGTTTAGTTAAATTACTTTGTTAGTTTTTATAAACTTTAACTTAAGATTTAGATAAATGTGCATACTCTGCAATGTTATTTTGTACCTTTTGGATAATTAAGAAGTTCCACTGACTATGATTGGGGGCCAAGTTGGATGATTTGTTTGTTAAACATTAATATTGGGCCCCTAATCTCACGTTAATTCCCTGGCCCATTTTTGGGGATGTGACAAAAGGTATCAAAGCCAGGTTTTGTGAGGCTGAAAGTGCAGATGTAGGAATTGTTAGTCAAGGATTTTGTGAGGCTAGCATATCACCTTGAGAGGCAGTTGTCAATGGGCAGTGTTTTGAACAAAAATTCAGTCAGAAATGCAGAATCGTTAGAGGTAAAACTTTCAGAGACATGGATGTGAAGTTTCAACCACTTAGGAAGCAGATGATATCAGCCATCAATTTTCTTTTGGGAAGTAGATATTAGGTTCAGAACAAAGAACAGTTAGAGGTTGACTCAGACTTTGGTCAATGTGATATAGAAGAGTGCAGACAGATCAGAGTTCAGACTTTTAGAGGGTGTGTGGTATTGTCAGAATAGATTGGGTGAATCAGATATGTCAGAATCTATAGTCTTTAATAGTGGAAAGATATGAAGAGAGGACAGGATTTGTGTTTAACTGTGTGTCTGAGCAGATCAGGTTAAGGTAAAGTATCAGGAATTTTTCAGGATTTATAACTCAGCTCAAGAATTCTGAATGGAATACATTGTTAGGAATTTGGTTTCTGGAATTCGGTTTATGAAATATGATGATAGTATTTAGGTGATTGTTGACAGACTTACGTAGTCAACACACTTTATATCATGGAGGATAAGACCTCATATATAGGTTTGATTTAGAAGTTCAGTGAGACAGTAAGCAGATTGCAATGCAAATTGGAGATGATAATGTTAGACAAATATATGAAGTTGTAGACAAATCTTGAGTTGTTTGCAAGCGGTTATAACCATTACTTTCAGCTTCATTGGAAATTATCTTCAGATTGAAAGAGGCAGGCAGAGAAAACCAAGGTCATTCATTGGGTAACAGTGCAGTCAAAACATCACAGTGATTAAGAAGCCAATTAGATTTCGAGATCAAGTGAAGAAGAAGATTAACCAAATCTTTTACCAAGATAGTTTTAGGCCTTTGGAGGACCAAAGGTTCTTTAAGGGGGATGGAATGTAATATCCCAGACATCGAGGATTTAATTAGTCTAATTAATTGCAATGTTAGTGGATTAAGTTCAATTAGTAGCCAAACAAGTCCGATTAATTATTAAGATCGTGTGTGCGAATTTTGGTCTAGATCAGGGTTCATTTGGGTATAGTAGGGGGGTAATTAGCAATGTTCCATAAAATTTAGGGGGCTTTTTTGTAATTTTAGATTTTTGAGATTTCGGTACCGTTGGGTAGGTGTTTTTATTTCCTAAACTTTATCCTTCTACACCATCTTGATCCAAACCCTCGAAGACACTCTAAAACCAGGCCTGACCCAAACCCATTTAAACTCTCTTTTCTCTCTCCTCACTCATCATTTTCTCTCTCCTTCCTTATCCATTTATTCCACGCAGGCAGCATCATCCCTCCCTTATCATCACTTTTCTCTCCTTATTTCTCTCTCTCCTCACTTCTCTCTCTTCACACGTGGGATGATCCCCATCCCACTAGAGTTGTAAACGAGTCGGTTCCGGTCTGGGTCCATGGTGGACCCAGAACAGGAACCATTAAGGAGGAAGTGGAACCGGATCTGGACCCGGAACCGTTTCGAAACCTGTTTCTTGGCTCCAAAACCGAAACCAGAACCATATATGAGACGGGTCTGAATCCGGGTCCAGGTCTAGGTAGATAATCATATTAAAAAAAAGATGGCTTTTAGGATATAGATTTTCAAAAATGGAGGTAACATGTCGGGTCTCGGGTCCACAGGTCCGAACCAAGGTGGAATCGGACCCAGACCCATTTACTTATTGGGGCCTAAATAAGGACCCAGACCCAGTTTTTAACGAGTTGGAACCTCCGGGTAATCAGCGAATCGGGTACCCATTTACATCCTTGCATCCCACCCATCTCTCATCTCTTTCTTTCTTTCTTTACTCACTCTTTCTCTTCCTCTCTGCTACTATTCTTTCTCTGTTTTCATTCGTTTCTTTTTCTGTCTTTCTTTTTCTTTCTTTCTCTTTGTCCTAATGGACCACCAAGACCCCATCACCTCCGTTGATGACTGCCATCATCTCTACATGGGCCCCACGATTTCAACCATCTTCTTTTCAAGATCTCTTCCCTTCCACCCATCTATTGGTCATCTTTTCTCTCTTTCTTGGTTAGGGTTTGTATGGTTTGGGTGTTTCGATGTCATAGGATAGCTTAGACTTTCCCTCTTACTTGATTAGTGCAGTGATTTATTTTGGATTGGGTTCTTTTTTTCTTTATATTTTATGACCTGTTTTCTATTGAAAGTTGGGCCTTTTACTTAGGATTGTATGACCTATTGGTTACCTTTGACCCATATTAGAGGACTTTCCACATGTTTTAATGGAAATGATTACTTTCTTTTTATATGCTTTTATTGTATGAATTTCTGTATATATGAATAAACAACACTAAGCTAGTATGATTCTACAAAAGAATTTCTGTACGACTGCAGCTCGGTATGTATAAACTTATGGAACGGTTGATGTGAGACCCCGACCCGAATGACCCGATTAGTACTAGTTAAGTCGCGTGTTAGTTCTAAGCGTGATTAGTGGATTTTGGTTAAGTTCGGATTAGAATAGGTCTTTTATAGCTTTGGAAGAGTTTTGAGTGTCTTTGTGATTTGTAGGACCCTTTGGGGGTTCTTTTAGTGACTTGATGTGTACTCGGGGGATTATTCAAGATTCTTATAATATATATTTCGATCTCATTTTACTTGCCTCGTTAACCCCTACAACTTTCATGTTGATCCCGTACCCGTCCGAAACCCCGAAACCCAACTTTCCTAACATCGAGGGCAAATCAGTCATTTTACTCTAAATTTGTACCCAAAATTTGATATCCCCAAAACCCGCGAAAAATATACTTTTTGGAAACTAGATATTTCGGTGATCATGTTTCCCTTCGTCGTCGAATTCATTCGAGGTCCCGAAAGTCGTGATTTCAGCCTCCAAAGATCTCTAGTGGTAGAGCCCATACTCAACTTGTATAAATAGAGAACCCTCCTCTTCCATTCTCTCTTTTCCAGCTCAAGAGCCACCCAAGCTAGGGTTTCCTTTCCCCTCTCTTTTCTTCTTGGTTCTCCACTACCAAATCACCACCAACCTTGCATCAAAGCCCAATGGAAACCATCATCTTCTTCATTTCTTTGAGAGCTCTCCTTTGACACCATTTGTGGAAGAAGACATCCATTCCAAGACCTTCCTTAAGTTAGCATTGTGCTTTTGAAGAGCTTCCTAGTAAGTTTTCCTTTCCAATCTCTTCGATATGTATTCTCCTAGCTATAGAGAAACCCAATCTTCTTTATTGAGAGTTTTTTCTTCTTTATTCCTTGTTTTGACCCATTTAGGGTTTGTTTTGGGGGTTTTTGTGTAGCTTATGTTCTTGGCTTGGAAGAGGTGATTAGAGGCTTGATTTCTTGAGTAGAGACCCTAAGGCACGTGGAATGAATATATATTTTGAGTTTTGAATGGTTTCATGAGAACATTGATGATTTTACTATACTTTCTATGCTTTTATTTACTTGCATTGAATTTGGAATGAATGTTCATTAATGAATGTGGTTAGTTCATTTAATGCCTTAGAAAAGTTGTTTCATAGCCCTTTTGTTTTATCTCTTGTTTAAGACTTAAATGGGTCCTTGTGGTTGTGGATTTTCTCTTTTCTTTTTTTTTTTTTTTTTTTTGAAGAATGAGTTAGGTCTTCATTTCATCAAAAGGAATAATAATTTACAAAGGCGGATTTCTAAAGCCATCACTAGCCTTAGAGAATCCAAAGGGGCATACCCCAAAATACAATTAAAAAATAATGAAATCTGCTAAAGTATTTAAATTAAAGAACCCACAGCCCGGGTTTCAAGCAAAATAGCAAAATAATGACGCCAATGCATTTCTATGTCGACATTTGAGATGTGAGAAGGCACCAATCTATTCCTGCTCAGTTTTCTGCTGAACCGAACCGTTGTAGACTGAACAGCCACAAAGGTGACCTGATACTTCTGAAGAGCAGCCGTTATAGTTCTGACTTGAAACCTCACAATCCATGGAGAAGTATGTGGGAATCGTAATATTTGAGCTAAAGAAGGATCTGCTTCAATGATAATGGAAGATAAATGGACTGCAACGAGTGCCACCAATCTAAGAATCCCTTGATAATAATCCATAGTTGAAAATAACGCCCCTTCAATGGGCTGGTCATTAGATGCCCACATGATTCCAATACTCACTTGAGAAGATGTATAAATAGAAAGACGCCAGCCGTGGTAAACAATAGGGACGACAGGTGTATGTGTGTATAAGGCAGGCGGGAGGTTCCAATGACAAGAAACAGTTCCTGGAAGAGGCAAACCAAGGTATAGCAGTCTATTGTGAAGAATCTGAAGTATGCGGTGCACCACTGAAGAGGCTGGAGACCGTTGATCTTTGAAGATACGCATATTTCTCTCAGCCCAGATGTGCCACACACAGGCACAAAAACATATATAGTTAAGCCAGTGTGTGGAGCCCCTTATGTTGCTGATCAACACGTGAGAGGATTGAGTCCAATAAATCTATAGGTGTATCACAAGGGATAAAATTCAGATTTAAATTTGCTAACAGAGAAGTCCAAACTGTTTGCGAAAAGGGACAGTGAAGCATAAGATGGGATCCAGATTCCCAAGTACAATCACACAGCACACAGCAAGAGTCACAGTCCACATTTCGTTGAAGGAGAAAATCCTTGGTCTTCAACTTTCCCCTCATAAACGTCCATGCACAAAGGGAATGTTTTTTAATACAGCCCTTAAACCATAATAAAGAAGGCCACCGCAAATTCTGATTAGGAGTAGAAGTTACCATTCTGTAGGCAGATCAAAGAGTGAACCTACCATCATCCTCCAAAGTCCATACAAGCTCATCATCAAAATCATAACAAGGCTGAACTTCTAAAGGAATCTCACAGAAAATATCCATAAGAGCATTGGAAGTAGGACTTGGAAATAGCCATTCATGATTTTCTCTTTTCTTTGAGTGATTGAATGTGGAGAAGGTGATGCTTGGGATTAATTGTTCATTGAAATTTTGATGGGAGTTCTAAGTGTTGTTTGAGGAGGTCTGAGGAGTGATTATTGAAGGCAAGGAGGCCTTTTTATTGCAGGTGAAATGTGCAGGAGAAAGGGAAGGAAGGCCATGAAGGTCTTTCCCGGGTAGCAGGATTGACTGCCCGCTCGAGCGCGTACCAGGCTGCTCGAGCGAGCAGTCAATCTGACTGCATTTCGAGCGGCAGCATGAATGCCCACTCGAGTGTGCAGGCTGTCTGCTCGAGCGGACGTTTGGCTACTCAAGCGGCCAGACAACATCTTCCTGCACAGCCTAGGTCCGCTCAAGCGCACCCCCTCTTGGGCCTGGGCCACTTTTGGAGCTCGAGCTAGGTTTTTAAAGGAACCCCTTGGCATCGGAGAGACCTATGAGGCATTGTTTGAAGCCCATTTGAGAAAGAATCCACTTCGCAAAAATTCATTGAAGTTTTGGAAAATTTTCAAGGTGCGTAAGGAGCCCGGAATGTCCCAAATTTAAGGAGAACCAAAGGTGTATCGAAATCAACATATGGGATCCCTACCCACCTTGAACTAGTCTTGAACCCCGATACTTGTTCTGATATTTCGAAAGTCCATTGCACTCCATTATTCCCGAATCTCAACATGCGGTCCCAAAATTTATGATTTATTAATCTCAAAAACATTGAAATTGTACTTGTAGCATTTTTGCTAGCCTAGACGTGCATGACCCGATATTGAAAGGATACTTGTGCCTTGAGCACCCCCGTCTTGCCCGGTTATATTCTTGCACTTGATTTATTTTACACATGTCTTGATTTCCGTTATTTGACCTATGAGTCGGCACCACTAAGCTTGGATGACCTCGCTGGTTTGATCAACCGACTTGGAGATCCCCCACTTGTCCCGCTAGCTGCAGTTTGGATCCCGCTACCCGGTTTATTAACCGTGGTCTTGTCCTGATATCCCGGTTTGCTACCATGGTTCCTGATGCTCGGCTCGCTACCGTGGTCATGTCTCGTATATTTTATATATGTACATGTAAATTTCGTTGTACCTCCTCACTTTGGTGATTGAGGTCAACGCCTTGATATGCTTGCTCTTGTCACTTCGGTGATAGAGGATTTTGCTTCGTGTGGATGCCATCTTGTTTGTCTCCCGTTCCCTTGGTACCTTTACTCTTTTTACATTGCATACATGTTTTGAATAAATGATTTATCTTTTCATGAAGATTATTGTTTAAATAGATTTAAACGCTTTTGAAGGTAAATTCATTTATTATTATATGGTCATATCTTTTCACCCACCTACCAAACCACCATGTTTGACCCACTTTTTGGTACTCAGGTCCAGTCGTTGGTTATCCCGAGGAGGAGCACGAAGAGGCGGTTGGTGAACCGCAGCAGTTAGTTAAGTGGCGCGCCGATGATGTTGTTTAGACATCCGGTTGCCTCGAGATACGTTACATTTTGGGCTGTGGCTAACCATTCTTTTGGGAGTTATTGTTGTTTATATTGGCCTTTGTTGGCCTCTATTTTTGGGGAATGTAATTAAATGATCTTCTGTTTAAACCTTAACATTACTTTTGGGGAACGCTAATGATCATTGCTCACTCTGATTCCTTATGTATTTAAATTTGTTATTAGTCTTCCTGATGGAAATGAAATTACGGGTGTGATTTGCTACACGCTTCCGCATTTAACAAAAATATTCACGGTTGTTGAGATATTCTCACCGCGGACACCTGTGGGAAATCACGTGCACGGGTAATATGCGTTCTCTATGAACCCGTGTACGCATTGGCACTAAATACATCATTATCTTATCTTTCATCATCATTTATGGGTCCCGATCCCGGATTAGGCAGTAAACCCAGTCCGAGGTTGCGACAATTGATCACCGTAGTATGAATTTTTGTACAGGGAGTGATTAGTCCTTGAATGTGTACGAGATCATCTATGATCCTATGATATGTATAAACAGGCTAATCACTTGAAGTGAAGTATATTAAGAATTTCCGGATAGGGTAAGGACTCGAAGTACCATGACCTATGATTATGGTAAAAAGGCCTAAGTGATGTGTTTTCTGATATATGATTATGTTTTCAGTGGAACTTATGAAAGTATGGAATGGATTTGTAAGTAAGAACTTCTGTTTTGACATGAGTGTATGAATTACAAGTTTTTAAATGAATTTATGAAACATTGTTTTATCACTTCCCATTATATATTTGTTTCTATTTATATATATCCACCTGTTGGCTAGTCGTAGCCTCATGATGCTATGCTTGCATAGGTACTTAGCTCATCTACTGAGAAACGCGGAGATGTTTATTCAAGTGATACAACCTGATGGTGAGTACGAGTGATGTGTAAACAACAATGTTGTTTTGACCAACACACGAGTGCTTTAATTTAATTAATAGTTTATATTTATTTTCTTATTTATATAGATTTTGTAGATGTTGTTTAATTAAATTATTTTGTTAGCTTTTATAAACTTTAACTTAATATTTAGATAAATGTAAATGTGCATACTCTGAAATGTTATTTTGTACCGTTTGGATGATTAAGAAGTTCCGCTGTATTATTATAATAAATTGAGGAATTATTTGTACCTCACCGCGGACTTCGATCCTAAGGGACCATGATTGGGGGCCAAGTTGGATGATTTGTTTGTTAAACATTAATTTTGGGCCCCTAATCTCACGTTAATTCCCAAGTCCATTTCTGGGGACGTGACAGATTGCAACAGAATGAAAAAGAGCATAGGAACCCCATAAATTGAATTCAACTGACATGCACAGGTTTCATGTAATACTAAGGGGAAAACCCATGTGATACAAGAAGAACCACCAACTAAAGCAATGTTGTAGAAGCATAATTTTATTATGAGCTGAAAAATGATGTAGGTCATATTAGCCATATCAGTGACATAAATATGATATTGAATTAAATCA
Organism: Umbellularia californica; assembly: GCA_028538565.1. Taxonomy (NCBI): domain Eukaryota; kingdom Viridiplantae; phylum Streptophyta; class Magnoliopsida; order Laurales; family Lauraceae; genus Umbellularia; species Umbellularia californica. The sequence goes on along the minus strand of JAPQWN010000002.1, from coordinate 74,470,999 downwards.
TATTCAGTATTGGTTTCTTAACAAATTGAAACATACAGCTTCTATTGGATATTTAAAACTATGATCCCCACGGAAAAATACTACATAAAAACATAGATAACAGTTAAAATTTACAATGGTCGGGCTTTGTCCCAATCACCGTCACAACCCTTTAGGGTTTGTTTGCTTGCACTTATTACAATGACGGACTCAGGATTTTCATATGAGGGGGCTTACGATGGTCACTTGAAAAGAACAACGATATTTTCGCTCAATCTCAATATTAAGCAATGACATCGTCGCTAGTTAAAAAAAGAAATAAAAAGGGCGGGAAGACGGGTTTTGTTTCATAAAACTATGGGAGCCTTTTTAGTGCAAAGGACCTCTACCGTGATTTGTTGGGAAAATTCCTCAACATTCTATCATCAAAACATATATGACATTTGTAAAACTGATTTAAGGTTCGTTCTTCAAAACCCATATTTCAAGTGTAGAATGATTATAGCAATTTATGAATCATCTGCGGGTCACAATTTTTTGATCCAAATAATTAACATTCTTAGATTAATAATGATCATCAATGCACTCAATTTCATATCTTTTAAACTTTAATGGATTTTGAAATTTGTGAAATGCATCCAAATAATCCAAATACAGTTAAACCATTGAATGTATTCATTTACACCATGAAAAGCTAAAAATGATAATTTAAGAAGCACAATAAAGTGTTCAATGATCCCTAATTCCAAACTACGACTCTGAACTAATTCTATGATTGCAATCCTATGATTGTAATCTCAATCATGTCAATTCTCAAAACCTAAAGAAAACTCTCACAACTAAGTCCAAAATATCTAATAACTCATTGAATCCTATGCATTTTTTTTTTTTGTTAAATACGGAGATGGATACCTGCCCAATGATGAATAGCGGGGGTGCATCAATGCCGAGGATGGAGGGTTAGCCGACTTAAGGGTCTTTGAGAGAGGGAAAGAGAGGTGGGGTCTATGGGTAATTTTAAGTGGGGGCTAGGCAGACTTCATTTAGGTCCCTAATGGGCTGTTTTGAATTTTGGAGGGGACTTTACCCCACAACCTAAGACATGTAGGTCTGCCCCTGCTTATTTACGTATGTAAATATTGCACATGTAATATCTACAGATGAACACATTTATTTGCACTCATTTACTTATCATATGTGTTAAGTTTTGGTGTAGAAAAGAATGTAAATGGGACCACTTTCACATCAAAATTTCCACACCTCTTCAGGTGTGAAACCATTACATACCTCACACCTAAAATAAGTGCAGGTTCCAATTACCACTTGCAATGGGTCATGGCCATGTGATCAAAACCCATCAGCTACCTTCTATTTTTTTTTTTTTTTTTTTGTGTGAAAAGGTATGACAATGGGGCCATTTTCAATCAAAACTTTCACCACACTATTCCACACCTCACACCTCAACGAGGTGCCGGTACAATTACTGCCTGCAAAGGGTCGTGGGATCAAAACCCATCAACCACCACCTATTTTTCGCAATCTCAAAGGCACCAAAATTGTAATTTGAGCTGTTTAAATTTTTTATTCAATTGATGAACACAAGACATTTAGTTTCATATCTTAAAATTCTAATAGATTTTGAGAAATATGTGAAAATGCCCAAAAAATGGATCAACACTATTGTGGGACCTCAAATCATGATTAGAACCATTCATCATTCTCATACAAATGATAACCTCGTGACGTGAAGTTTTATATCTTAGATCCTAATGGATTTTGTGAAGAATGTGAAAACCCCAAGAACAACTAAATCCCATGTCATTTACTCATGTGAAAATGGTGCTTCCAAACAAACATGATAATATGTTTCACGTATGCAAACCCCATTTTCAAATCCCACGCATAAAAGAAAAACGACCATTTAATGTTGTGTAAATAACATAGTAATAATGTGAGACACTCCTAAAAGGTTAAATAACATGACAATCTCCTTAGAAATTGAAAGTATCACAAAAAATTATAATTGGTTTAAATTTAGTGCAATAACTTTTGGCATGTTTTTATAATTTTAAGATAATTATGAACCTATAATATAATGTTAAATATACTTATATTATCATCATCATCATCATCATCAAAGCTCTGTCCCAACTATGTCGGCTACACGAATTCTGTTTCTTCATTCTGATCTATTTTAAGCCAAAATCCTTGGATAAGTTACACTTCTTCAAATCTATTTTTTCTACCTTTAGTCACGTCGTCTTTGGCCTACCCTTTCCCCTTGGTGGGCTACCAACCAACATAGCCAAACTTTTCCTTACTGGCTCTATTGCTAGCCTACGTTGGTATGTCCAAACCATCTCAAATGGGTTTCTCTAATTTTATTCCCTGTAGTCGAAAGCGCTTATTTCTGATTTTATCCTTCCTCCTTTTACCACACATCCACCTCAGCATTCTCATCTTTGTTACATCCATTTTGTACATATGTTGCTACTTAAATATACTTAGATTATAAATACTATATTTTTTTATTTTTATTTATTTTCAGAGGTTCTATTAATAACCTAATAACCTAAGGAAGGACTATGTAAATCAACCCATTATCCATATTTGTGACCATGGCCCTGATAACTGAGGCCACATGATAAGGCCTAACTAATTTCAGGTCTGGGTATGCACACACTAAGTGCGTAAGCTAGCTGTAACCTCGCCCCATGCCATTGATAGAGTTTTCTTGAAGAATTTTGATTTATAACATTACCTCTCCACTTCATTTAATTTTTTTCCCTTTTTCCTTCTCTTTGCATAGGCTATAGTGCTGGACAGTTAAGTCACAAGTGCTTAAGCTACAACTAACCTCACCCTAGGCCATTGATAGAGCTTTTTCTTAATGAATTTTGATTCGGGGGATTCAGCGAGAGGTCCCTCAAAGTATGAATTTATTGCAAATAGTCCACAAAAAAAAGTCATGCAGCCAAAGGTTCTCAAACACATTCCCATACCTGATATGTCTAATTTACCCTTTCTTTAAATCATATCTCATGATTGATGGGATATCCCATTAATAATAGTCAACTACCATTTAATGGGCCACGATAAATGGAATCTCATTAATGAGATTTTCAAATAAATTCTAAAAACACACAAATAAATTTCAAAATAACGCAAATAAATTTCAAAAAACGCAATAAATTTCAAAAGAATGCAGATAAATTTAAAAAAACACAAATAAATTTCAAAAAATATAAATAAATTTCAAAAGATGAAAATCAATTTCAGAAGATCCAAAATAAATTTCAAAAGGTCCAAATAAATTCCAAAAAATATAAATAAATTTCAAAAGACTTAAATAAAATTAAAAAATGAAAATAAATTTAAAAAAAATGCAAATACATTTGCCAAAACTAAGATAACCCAATTTTCCAAATTAGCAAACAATGTGGCAAAAAACTCAAGTCTTTTTGTCAAAAACTCAGATAAATTTATTTCAAAAAATAAAAATAAATTTCAAAAGACTCAAATAAAATTCAAAAACACAAATAGATCTAAGAAAATACAAATAAATTTTCCAAAAACATAGAAAGATTCGTTCAAAAACTCAGTTAAAATTTTTTTAAATGGAGATAAATTTTTCAGAAATTCACCTATATTTTTCAAAAACTTAAATATATCAAAAACTCAGATAGATTTGTTTATAACTAAGATAGATTTGTTCCATAACTCAGATAAATAGCCAAAAACTCGGATAGATTTGTCTAAAACTCAGATAAATTTGTCCAGAACTCAGATAAATTTGTTCCAGAAGTCAAATAAATAGCCAAAAAATCAAATAGATTTGTTTAGAACTCAGATAAATTTGTCCAAAACTCAAATAAATTTGTTCCAAAAGTTAGATAAATAGTCAAAAACTCAGATAGATTTGTCCAAAACTCAAATAAATTTGACAAAAAATACAAAACTCAGATAAATTTGGCTTTGACTGGAATGGGGATGGACTTCTGGAACGGGCCAGGTCGAACCTGACCTGGAACCAACCCGGAACTACTGTAAAGCCCAGGCCCACTTTCTTCTTCTTCTTCTTCGTTCTGGAATCAGGAACACAAAAGCCATATTCCGTTTGCCTTCTTCCTTGATTTTGGCGATAGCATGGCTAGTCGTCTGGTGGCGATCCCCTCTCTCCGGCGACAAGCAAGAACGATGGTGGCTCATGAAATTCGGCGATGGCGCAGAAGATTGTTTTCTTCTTCTTCGTTTCATGTTCTACAAGTCTTCAATAGAACTTGGGCAAGGTTGCAGGGGTCTTCTTCTTCCTCTCCGGCAACAGCGTGTGGGCTAAGGAAGCAGCAGCGTTTGGTGATGCTACTTCTCTGAAAAACCCAAATCTCGTTCTCTGCAAAAAAAAAAAAAAAAATAGAGATCGATCTCAACTGTTGAGATCTAATCCGTCAATGTCCATGTCCGGATTAAAGAAGAAGAAGAGGGAGAATGGAAGATTTAAAATTTCAAAAATTTAAAATTTTATGCCTAACCAATTGAAAGGGCAAATCAGTCATGAAAATGTATCAGGTGGCGTGTATAGGGACCTCTCTCCATGAGGTGACGTGTCTAGGGACCACTCACTGAAATATGTCCAAGCTGCATGGACTACAGGTCTTAGAGGAAAAGTTGATGGACTGGAGGCCTTACAAGTCCTATATGAGGGACCTTTCGCTAATTCTCTCTTTTGATTCATAGCATTACCTCCCCACTTCGTTTTATTTTATTTTTTGCCCTTTTTCCCCTTGCACATCTATAGTGCTGGACAGTTATGCAACCACAACAGACACTCATGTTCTAGGATTTTGAAAGAAAAAAAAAGTTCACGCATTTATTTTTAGAGTCCAGACCACCTTATGACATGCATCAAAAAAAACTTGTGGCTTTCACTAAAAAAATTCATCAAATCAATCAAGTGGTGCTTTTTTAAATTTATCAAAGCTAACTTGAATGGTGCGGCACATTTTGATTGGACGCTACAACTATTTTGTGATGCCAGACACCAGATATATATATACTAGTCATTGCCCGTGCCTGAAGGCACAGCGCACCACGCTCTGAGCACAACTAAATCTAATTACTCTTTTTTTTACCACCTAACAACTAACACCGCCCATAATTTAACAAATTTAACTCAAATTTTCTATGTGGCCTATTGGATCAATCAGCTTCAAATCAAGCCCAGCCGGATTTTATTTTTTTAGGTAAAACAACCCAGCCAAACCCTTGTTTAACCACCATTGAATACCAAAAGTGGCCCACTACTATAAGCAGTCTAGTTTAATTGCATGCAAGCCACGTTTGCATCTGCTACCAAAACAATCCAAGTTAGCCCAGATTCCACAATCCGTGAAAAACAGCATATATATGTGAAGGGGCAAACTGGTAAGTTGTGGGCCCAAATTCCACACCGTTCAATCACTCAATTGCAATCATAGCCGTGTATTTAATCATATCTTTACTTGTAAGGAAGTTTTGAAAAGATAATGGCACGTTTCGTAATTTCACAGAAAACTAAGGACACTCCCATATCCTCTGGGAAAAGATAATGGCAGGTTTCGTAATTTCACAGAAAATCAATAGCACTCCCTTTTCCTCTTGTCCTTAGTAAAAAGTTACTGCCCCTTTGTTTTCAAATAATTACAAAATTACCAAGCTCTTGAATCCTTTCTCAGCCCTAGGATTTATGTACAAAAATCCAAGGGTCCAAAATGTCCAGGGATTCAAAAACTGCTCTCCCTTATTATATAGAGAACCCTATAGTCATTCAAATACTGAAATATATATATATATATATATATATATTTCTATCTTTCTAACAAGACGACAAGAACCCTAAAGTCATTGCAACGAAAATTTCGTCATTCTCTTTATTGGGGCCTGGTTACGAAAATCACACAAACCTTTTACTTAAAACCCTGATCAGTATCCTACTGTTATTTTGTCAACTGTAACTAGAATATCTTTAACTAGTAAAGATGATAAATAAATGTGATTTGAAAATAACATTCATTCACATGGAAATCAGCCCAGCAGAAGACAACATTTTTCATGAATAGATGTGGCTTTTTTTTTTTTTCCATAAATCTACCAAGTGACCTTTTTTTTTTTTTTTTTTTTTTTCTCATGAGCATCCGCTCACAGGGCAGAAATTTAGGTCAGCCAATAAATGTTATCCGTGGGACCCAAATTAAATCCAAACAGCCCAAGAGAACATCTTGACTGGATTTCATTTTCTAACGAGTAAAGGGATTATCCATAGATTGATCACTAATTGGTCAAATGTTGAACTAGTGATTTACATGTGATCCACATCCTCTGATTTTTTTCTTTTTCTGAGCCCACTTCTGATTGCAGCGGTGTTATTAATCAATAACACTACTTCCCGATTGGGCTCAGGTTTGACATTTCCACCCTAATTAATAAAATGGGTAGTCAAGTTAGGGTTGTGTCCCCATAAGTTACCTTTTAGCTAGTGCCCCCAATCTCAATCCGTACACTGTATGGAACTCCATAAATTGAATTCAGCTCACAGGCACACTTTTTAAGGGCCCATCATTTGAGTACTTGGATCCATGTAAAAGGGGCTCTCATATAAATGGATGGCGCTATGGACCGTGCAATCTAAACCACCTATATCCAATTTGAGCGAACTCTAATTTAAATAATCAAAACTTAAAGTGGTCAAATCCAGCTGGATAACCTCCATATCAGGGAATCCCCAGTTCATCCTGGCCCAAAAGCTCAAGGCCCTTAAAATTTCTTTGAAAGCTTGGAGTAGGACTACCTATGGTCACGTCCACCACAACATCCAAGCCGCCGAAGCTAATGTTTTGAACTGCCAAGCAATCCTTGATGCCTCCCCCTGAGAAGCCCTTAGGAAAGATCTCCTGGCAGCCAAGCTCCACCTCCACGAAGCTCTCAAAGCTCAAGAGATTCACTGGAAGCAAAGATCCGGGATCTCTTGGCTTAAGGAAGGTGACAAAAATACCAAATTCTTCCACCAATCCGCCAAAGCCAGAAGTTCTTTTAATAGCATCAAGCAAATCTCTGTCAATGGGAGCCTCACTGATGACCCTCTAATCATTCAAGACCAAGCAGTGAACTTCTTCTCCAACCTTTACACTCCTCATACTGGCCAGCCTCACCACACCCTCTTCCAGTCCAACAGTCCTAAGATTTCAGATTCTGAAAACTCTTTCCTAGTCTCTACCCCCTCAGCTTCTGAGATCAAATCTGCGGTCTTTGCCCTGAAGAAGAACAGTTCTCCTGGCCCTGATGGCTTCAATGGTGCCTTCTTCACCTTAGCCTGGGAAATCATCGGCCAAACAGTAACCAAAGCGGTGCAGCACTTTTTCCTCTCTAGGAAACTCCTTAAAGCTTCCAATGCCTTCTTCCTAGCCCTTATTCCTAAATCAAACTCCCCAACCACATTTGTAGATTTCAGACCAATTAGTCTTCTGAACTTCTCTTACAAAATCATCTCTAAAATCCTCTCCTCCAGACTTTCCACCCTCCTCCCTAAGTTAATCTCCTCTCACCAGGCTGCTTTCATTTCCGGGAGACCTATCCACCACCACTCTGCGTTGACTCTTGAACTTTTTCAAAAACTAAATTCTAAGCTCAATAAAGGCTCTCTCTGCCTCAAACTTGACATATCCAAAGCCTTTGATAAGCTCAGCTGGCCCTTCCTCTTTTCAGCCCTAAGATTCTTCAACTTCTCTGAAGACTGGATCTCCATTATTCAAGAGTGTGTCTGCACCTCTACTTGCTCTGTCTTGACTAATAGATCCCCTCAAGGCTTCTTCAACCCTTCTTGCGGGCTAAGACAAGGAGACCCCTTATCCCCTTACCTGTTTGTTATTGCAGAGGAAATCCTTAGACTCCATCTTCACAATCCTCAATCCCAAGGCATTGTCCTTCCCCTCTCCACTGTTCCCAACACCCCTTGCCACCTTCTATATGCTGATGACATCATCATTCTCATGAAAGGTAATACCTCTGGAGTCCTAGCTGTCCAAGACCTCCTAGACCTTTACCAATCCTCTTCTGGCCAGCACATTAACCTTCAAAAGAGTCAGTTATTCATTGGCAAATGTGGTAGCAGAAGGAAAGCTAGGATTAGCTCTATCTTTGGTTTGCAAGAGAGCCAGGACCAGCTCAAATATCTTGGCTTTCCTTTTGTCTTCGGTTCCCCAAAGAAAATTCACTTCCTCCCTTTGCTGGACTCAATTAATTCTAGACTAACTGCTTGGAAAGCAAGGTTTCTCTCTTTTGCAGGTCGTCTGATCCTCATTAAGCATGTTCTTTCTTGCATTCCTACTTACACAGTTGCCATCCTTCCAATCCCAATCTCCATTTGTAAAGACATAGAGCGTCTAATGAGGAATTTCTTATGGTCAGGCAACTCCTCTTCTCCTAAGCTTCACCATGTCAAGTGGTCCCAAGTTTCCCTTCCAATTCAAGAAGGAGGCCTTGGCATTAGAAGGATCTCGGACACGAATGATGCTTCTCTGATCAAGTTGGGCTGGCAGGCTTGCACAATGACTACTATTTGGTCATCCTGGTTCAAAAACAGATACTTCAAAAATTCCAACATTTGGAGCTCAACCACTACCAGATTTGGCTCTTGTATCTGGAAAAAAATCCGTCGGCTTGCTCACCACATCCATCAAGGTAGCTCCTGGATTTTTGGGAATGGCAAGCTCATAGACACCTGGCATGATATCTGGAACGGGGACAGACCAATCTCTGCAGTCTTCCCCAACCTGCATTTCCCTTTGAACCAAAGACTGGCATCCTTCTTCCACTCTGGCTCCTGGCACACTCCCTCTTCTCAGCCTCATGCAGTGCAAGCCTTCTTTTCTTCAGCAACCTCTCTCCTTCTCCCAAACCCATCCACCAGTGACCAGCTCATTTGGAAGGACAACCCAACTGGCCAGATAACCTTGTACAGTGTCTGGAATGTCATCAGACCAAGGGGCATCTCCCTTCTTTGGCCTCCTCTGATTTGGAATGGATTTTCCCTCCCCAGAATTAGCTGTTTCGGTTGGCGTCTGATGCTCAATCGCACTCCTACAGAGTCTCACCTGAAACAAGTTGCGTTCTCCTTGGCTTCCAGATGTAGCCTATGCAGAGTAGAAGAAGACACCTCCTTTCACATTTTCTTCTCCTGCCCTTTTGCTCTCTCCATTTGGTCTTGGATCCTCCATGCTTCTAATGTTCATCAACCTAACAGAATCACTGCTGCTACTCTATGGACCTCCCTCTCTTATGGAAATGACAAGAAAGGCAAGAAGTTCATGGCTTCCATTTTCCTCTCTGTGATGTACTCTATTTGGAAAGCTAGAAATTCAGCTATTTTTGAAAATCATTTACTCACCTACAATCAGATCACTGCTCAGATTCTAGAGGAGATCTGCTTCTCTTTGAAGAAAATCTCCAGACTTCTCTGCAGTCATCAGTTCAGCTTGATCATGATCATGTTGAACCTAGCTGATCCCCTGACTGAAGATTCAGGTACAGATCCAGCTTCTTCCATCACTAACTTCCAGCAGCACCCGGCAGTAGATCCAGGTCCAGATCCAGCTCCTTCCATCACCAACTTCCAGCGGCACCCGGTAGTAGATCCAGGTCCAGATCCAGCTTCTTCCATCACCAACTTCCAGCAGCACCCGGCTGTAGCGATCCAGGCAGCAATCCCAGGCATTTTCCGTAGTTCTTCTGGTCCGGCAAGCCATCGTTCTCATCGATCTCCTCAAAGATCTCCATCTTAGGCTTTTCATCTCTGGCCATTGATCTCCCAGGGTTTTCCTCTCTGCTGCATTTCTCCAAGAGGGTTTTCCTCTCTGCTGCGTTTCTTCAAGCTCCCCGTGGTAGGTCCAGCAGCTAGCTGTTCGGAGAGCTCGATCAGTTTCTTCAGTCTTCCAGGGTCGGCTCCCTGCTGTCTCTTGTTGTAGCCTCTCTTCTCTACCCTTTTCTCTTCTTTGCCCCTCTCTGGTGCTCTCCTCCCCTTTTCTCTGTTCTCTCCTTCTTCCCTCTATCTCTGTTTCCTTTTTGCCCAATTTGGGTTTGTTGTCGTTCTTCCTCTCTCTTTCTCAATAAACTTACCTTTAAAAAAAAAAAAAAAAGATTAATGAATGCATCATCCAAAAAGCCCATATCGAAATCATCCATTGAGTTCGGGCTGGATAGGAATTGTTGGGAATTGTAAACCATGCCATCCTGTGGAGTGTACCAAGATTGGTCCACACCATGGATTTGATCTTGATTCATATGTCCTCCGGTGAAGTCTGGGTTAGTTGCAGCATTAGAAAACCAATCCGGTTGAGTGTTTGAACATTGGCCCATTTCATAGTGCTGGCCTTGATTCATATCTTCTCTAGCACCGCAGGCCCACATACTTGAAACCTGTGAAGTTGAGGGATAAATTTGACCTGCTCCTACATCCGACGCCACATGAGGGACTGTTGTATTATCAATATATGGATCAAAGAAGGTGGGACTACCAGAATCATTCTTCTTCTCTCTTTTGTATATCTGATACAGAACCCAACGGCCAGCATCTGGCTGCAGTGGAAAACAGAAGATGCCTATAATTTTATAAAGTATAACATATTGGAAAGGATTGGGGAGGACAACCTCAAAAACTTGCCAAGAAAATGCTTGCATTGCACAACTTTTTTGCAATTAGGCCTTTGTTGTGGTCCAAATCAAAGAGAACAATGCAGTCCGGGTAGTAAAGATTATATAATAAAATGCAATTGAGAGAAAATAAAGTGAAACTCATATGTGAGAGTACCCACTCCATTATAAAGGAGGGTCACATGCAAGGTTGTAAATGGAACGGTTCCGGTTCGGAACCATAGTGGACTCGGACCCGTTTCTAAATAACAGTTTCGGTTCCCGATCCGGTTTTGACTCAGAACTTGTTTAGTTGGTTCCAAGCCCGGTTCCGATAGGAAAACTCGGATCCGGTTCCGGAATCGGGTCCACATAGAGGACTACAATCTAGTTCCAAAATCGATTCTAATTTATCTTTATTCTTCATTTTTCTTAAAATAAGCATATCATTCAGCTTATAACAGTGCATCAAGTCTACTACCTCTAATATTGTACATAAAAATGTCAAAAAAAAAATTGATTTAAGGTACAATTTGCAATATCAAAGGCTAATATGCCGGGTCCACGGGTCAGAACCTATATAGGCCCAGACCCATTTATCAATCGAAACCTAAATTAGGTTCCAGATCTAGACCCGTTTATAAATTGGAACCTAAAATAGGTTCTAGATCCAGTTTTTTACGGGTCGGAACTTCCGGATAAACGGAGAATCGGATACCCGTTTGCAACCCTAATCACATGACCAAATAAAAGCACTGGGAACATAGTTTAAAATACCCACCCTGATTTTCCATACAATTACAAGAAGGCCCTTTATTATTTTGTATTTGTTTATATTAGAACTTCCCCTAACTAATAGTTAAACTAGATAAAAAAAATTAAAGAGGCCTCTAGTTTTTTTTTTTTAGACCAAGTATCCTTACAAAACTCAAATGGCCTATTTCTCAAGCTTAAACTTATTTGGTTTTTGATCAATTTATCCTTTAAATTAAAAATTCTCAAATGACCTATCCTAGTAACAAAGATAATTTAGCCTCTAAAATTTTGAAGACCAAGAACCAGAGGCTAGGGTTATTTAAATGGATTGATATTATATATTTCCTAATCCACATCTAAACAAAACTCTCCAAATTTCTTTATTTTGCAAAATCCTTAAAAAAATCAAATAATTTATCCCTTGAGTTGAAAAGATGATTCTCTCCTTTAAACTTTGACAACCAAAAATCAAAGGCCAATATCATCTAAATTGCTTCATATTGCAAACTTCCCAATTTACATCCAAGCCTTTCAATTGATATGCTCCCTTGGTCTTTATGCATCTAGGTGGGCCCACTAAAAGGAACTTGAGTTAGTGAAATTTGCCAAGATTAAATAAAAACCATTTTTGTCATTTATTCATAATAACCAATAATCATATAATTCACCGTCAGCTACTTAGTGCTCGGCAACACTTAAAATATCACTCTGTTTGATAAATAGTTACCTAATCATATAAAAATTACGTAATGAAATAAGAGCCTTTTTTATTTTACCAAATAGACTTATTGTGAATTGGGACTTATAATCAAAGCCTTTTATTTTAGGCCTTAATATGCTTTGCTCTCGTTAATTAGACTAGAGTTTTCAAATGGCCTTTAATTGGCTATAAGATAAAAGAGTGTAACAAATGATAATCCAGATAAGCTACATGATGGTGTTTGACCAGAGATGATGTGGACCAAATCGTTAATCAGTTAGATCTACGACAATCAAATTAAGGTTCCAATAGTCATAACAAATATGTTGCATAAAACGACCAACATTACTGATGCATTACAACAACTCTTTTAGGATTTATTTGAATCAATGGCCAAAGAAGAAAAAAATATGATAATATCTTTATCAACTATGAAACAATATTCAAATTGGAATTGGTAAGAAAAGAATTCATAAAAAATCAGATAAGGCCGTCGAGTTAGCTGACATGAGCAGATTGTTTATTTGAAAGAATCCATGTAGCATTGCCCTAAATATACTTATTACATGATAGGGCAGGCTCCATTAATCAGAGCGAGGGCCTGTTGAAGACAAATTCGAGGCTTGAAACAAAAATACTAAAGGAGGCCTTTTTTATTTTTTAATATTATTATAAATATTTTATTCAAAATTTATTTTTCTTGCTTCTTGTGATGTAAAATTATTAATTAAGTCATTTTTTTTTTTGGAATTTAAAAAGATTCCAGTTGCTATTATGGGGCCTTATGTTTTGCTATTAGTAATTAAGTCACAAGCTCCTGTCAAACCTTTTTAAAGTGGATGAAGAGAGGCAAAATATATATATACATATATATATATATACATATATATATATACATAGAGAGAGAGAGAGAGAGAGAGAGAGAGAGAGAGAGAGAGAGAGAAAGTGGAAATGAAGATCTTCTTAAGAGAAAGTTATCATGGGGCCTTATTTTTAGGGAGGAATAAAAGAATGTCAGTTTTTATTTTGGAATTTGAAAAGATACCAGTTTCTTTTATTGGTCCTTATGTTTTGCATTTTTGAGGCCTTATTTTTTGGAGCCTAAAGCAAGGGCTTTCCTTGCTTCATGGTAGAGCCGGCTCTAATCAGAGCCATTTTTCTAATGAGGTAGGTTCATGAAGTGAAAACCTTAGCTCCTTATGTTGTAAATTGTAATGTAGCATCAAAAGAATAGTGACCCACACATGAACACAACAACAACATATCATGGACCTTGCAGTCTAGGAATGAAGAAATGCACAATAAATTAAAACACACACACACACACACACACACACACACCTATATATATGCATAATTAGAAAGGTGTAAAAAAGACAAGAAGAGAAGAAAAAGGAGGATTTGTGTCCACTACCGTTTGTCTGTCCATGTATTCCAATCTGTGCCATTTAGATGGTGTATCTTTATCCCTATGTAAAACTAATTTCGTCAAGCATCCAATGACGTTGTTGTCATCTCTTACAAATTCTATCTTTATATTCTTCCAATAATAATGACGAGAACCATCCCCCTATGTACGGTTTACCTTATTTGGTGGACTACTGCTCTTTGTGTGGGAAGGATGGTGAGTCGATTAATCATGTCTTCTTGCATTGTGACTATGTGACCTATCTTTGGAGTCATTTTTTGAGGAGGTGTATTCTTCATTGGTGCCTCCCATCCCGCTCATATTGCTAACAGGTAGAAGAGTAGAAGGTTAGTCTTTTTTATAGTTGTGGCTTAATTTTGTGGAGGATCATTTCTTTTGCAATTTTGTGGTCTCTTTGGAAGGAAAGAAGTGACAGAATTTTTTAGGAGATCTCCTTCGACGTCGGAAGATATTGTTCTGCTTGTGTAGGTTAGAATAGCAGAATGGCTCTTTTAAGAAAAAGGAATTTATTGGAATGAATTTAGATTGTATTCTTCATAATTGGGAAGCTTGTATGTCATGTGGTCCGTCCAAGGATAGGAAAGTGGTGTGTTGGTGTCCGAGCTCTCTACATGTTTGGGAGATCAACTTGCTTAAGTAATTGAGTTCGGTTCAATAACCGAAATCCCGCATATTTTATCTTAAGTTCCCCAACTCAAGAAAAACTTGTATCTAAATACCAAATTTGTCCGTACTGTTAAACTTGGTTCATTAACCGGGCTTAACAAGAGCAAATTGGATTAAGTTCTTTAACTTTAAGGAATACAAGGCATTGTAATTTTTACCTTGGTGATAGAATACTTTAAACTTGGTTCCATAATATCACTGAGGTACCCACCGAGTTCTCTAACTTGGTGTATTGTTTGTGCCTTATCTATTTAAGGCTTTTCTCTATTCCCCTAATGCACCATAGCAGTTACGTAGGTAATTGCTGAGTTTTGCAACTGAGTGAGAATTAAAAGTAATAAAGAGAAATTCTTCCAAAAGAATGACTTTTATTTGTTTTTTGAAAATTGACTACAGTTTGAAGAAATTTTTTTTAAAATAATACTTCGTGAGGTGCATCGCATTTCATGGCCGTGGTAACTCTTTACCATTCATGTCCTCAAGTCTGTATGTTGATTGTCCGGTTACCGAGATCACCTTGAATGGACTGTGCTAGTTCGGTACCAGCTTGCCTTCATTCGGGTTCTTATCCTCGGGAAGCGTCTCTTTTAAGACCAATTCTCCAACTGAGAACTTCCTCTCTCTGACCTTTTGGTTGTACCCCTTAGCTAATTGTTGTTGGTAGGTAGTTAGGCGGATAGCTACTGCGTCTCTTTGCTCCTCGGCTAGGTCTAGTTCTCGGGCCACATTCACTTCATTTTGGCCTTGATCAAAGAGCTCTAACCTTAGGGTTGGGAGACCAATCTCAAGTGGTATCACGGCCTCCATTCCATAGGCCAAGGAGAAGGGAGTTTCCGAAGTGGAGCGTCTTGGAGTGCTTCTATATGCCCAAAGGACACTCGAAAGTTCCTCCACCCATCTCCCCTTAGCTCGGTCAAGCCTCTTCTTGAGCCCATCAAGCACCACCTTGTTCAAACTTTTGGCTTGACCATTGCTCTGTGGGTAACCCGGAGTTGAATAGTAATTTCTGATGTCGAGCTCCTGGTAGAAGTTTCTGAAGAAGTTGGAGTCAAACTGAGTCCCGTTGTCTGAGACCAAAGCTCATGGGACTCCAAACCTTGTGATGATGTTCATCCACACAAAGTTTTCGAGTCCTATTCGGTAATGGAGGACAGTGGTTCGGCTTCTATCCACTTGGTGAAATAATCGCCACCTCTTATTCCCTGGAGCTCCGTGAAACGGCCCCACAATGTCCAAGCCCCACTGGGTGAAGGGCCATGGACTAGAGAGTGGGCTCAAATCCTGTGCTGGTTGATGGATGGAGTGTGAGAACTTCTGGCACTTATTGCATTTCCTGGCATATAGTTGAGCGTCCTTCTGCATGTAAGGCCACCAATAGCCATGGTTAATAGCTCGGTAAGCTAGTGACCGACCTCCAATGTGGCTTCCGCACATTCCTTCGTGAATTTCATAAAGGAAGTCTTCAACCTTGCTTGGGTGAATGTGAGAACCCGACCCCTAATTTCTTGGTTTAGTATGGTTTTAATCGTGATTTGGTTTCTCGATGGGTTTAGTGATTGTTTGGTTGAGTTTTTGAGTTTGAATAGATTTTTCATAACTTTGGAGAGTTTTAAAAGACGTTGACTTTGTTTTGACCCGACCCTTGTAAATTGTATTTTTGTGAGAATTTATTCTTGGTTTCTAAAAATTCCAAATTTTATTCCTTTTGACCCATTTTGTTGTTACAAACAACTTTCATGTTTTGACCATCTTGAATAAATACTCAGAAATTGCGTTTTTCGAGAAAAAGGGCAAAAATGACAATTTTCACTAAATCGGTCCATAAATTTCGAAAATTCCAGAAATTGGGGAAAATATACTTTTTGGAAAGTAGTTATTTCAACGAACAACTTTGTCTTCTTCGTCGAATCGATTTGAGGTCCCGAAATGCATGTTTTTAGCCCGGCAAATGTTTTAAGTTGTGGGACCCATCTCCCCTTTGTTATAAGAGGAACCCACCTCTTCTCTTCTCTTCTTCCTTGACCTAATTTCTAAGAGAGGAGCAGCCCCAGCAGCCATGGCTTTCTCCATCTCTTTCTTGTTTCCTCCATCTCATAGCACCACCAAACAATGCCAAACCAAGATTAGACTCCACCATTTTCATCCTCATCTCAAGAGCTATCCATTGACACCATTTTTGAAGAAAACCAAGCTTTTCAAGATTTCCTTTGAGCAACCTCTCGCTTTTTGAAGAACTTTCAAGTAAGGAATCCTTGTAATCTTTTGGATTTGTGTTTTCCTAGCCTTTAAGAAGCTTTGTTTTGATTATTGGAGGCTTTCCTTTTGTTTTGATTTGGTTTTGCCATTTTAGGGTTCTAAGATGGGTTTCTTTTGGGGGTTTTGTTTAGATTGGTGATTTATAGCTTGGAGAAGTGATTGGTGGTTGATTTGATTAGCATTGGACCCAAGGCAAGTGGATGAAATGATTTATTTTCATTGATCATGTTTTATACAAATGTGTAGCTTTCATTAATGATTTTCATTACTTATGCTTTACTTCATGACATGCTTTTATTGAGATTTGAAATACACTCTTTAGTGTATCTTTCTAGTATATTGTATTCTTGAAAATGGTATCTTGATTGTATTGAGTTTTGACTTGTTTCATGTGATGGATTTCTTTTGGGTTGAATGTGAATGGAATGGATGATTTGATGGAAGAATGGATGTAGTTGAATGGGGAATTTGAAGTGTTGGGAATGAAGTTTTGATTGCTTGAAATGGAGGATCTTTTAGCTCACTTTATTACAGGGATCTGACCCTTGAAAATGAGGAGTGTTTGGAGAAAGAAGGGACTGAAAACAGCTTCAGAATTCTGTGTCCGCAGTAACATCGGTTAGCTGTCGGTCAGCCTGTCGGTTAACCGACAGCCAACCGAGGTGGACCGAAACCCTCTCGGTTCCAATTCCAGAGAGCAGATTTCCATCAGGAAATCTGTCGGTCAGCTGTCGGCTGACCGAACTCCCTAGTTCGGTCGACCGAGAGCCAACCGACAGATCTTTCGGTTCATTTTCCAGAGAGCAACAAACTTCCTGATGTGTGTAGAGCTGACAGTCAGCGCCGGTCAGCCGTCGGCTAGCCGACATCCCAGTTCGGCTGACCGACAGCCAACCGAGGAGCTGACCGACAGCAATTGTATTGTTTTCTTCTTGAAGAACCATATGGAACTATATTGGAGGAGAGTGAGGAACTGTACAGAAGAAGAAATTCCATCACCATGACTGTGTTGTTTAGGTCTTTTAGATTTGTTAATGTATATAAGGCCCCGGAATGTTTTCAATTCTTAAAGAGTACCAAATGTATGTCAAACGTAACATACGGGACCCTAGTTGCATTGATTCAAATCTAGGACCCTCAACGATTGACCCGAAAAAGTATAGAAATCCATTCATGCCTTATTTCGACGCGAATTTCACTCGTACACTTTAAATCTCGTGTTTTATGACTAGACTTGCCCGACAGTACTGAAATTCATGTTTTTAGCATTGTTGCTAGCTCGTACATGCCCGACCTATACAGATGTGCTTTTGTCCTTATGAGCATCCCGTCCCGTCATATGTATTTATTTGACCTGATTTCTTGTACATGATTCATAAGCCAAAACCTTGAG
This sequence comes from Umbellularia californica, assembly GCA_028538565.1. Lineage (NCBI taxonomy): Eukaryota > Viridiplantae > Streptophyta > Magnoliopsida > Laurales > Lauraceae > Umbellularia > Umbellularia californica. Next base: position 74,453,161 of record JAPQWN010000002.1, on the reverse strand, counting down.
GTAAGATGGGGCCAGAGCTTTGTAGTGCGAGCCCATGAACCAAAAGGATTATTATTTTGAGAACAAAACCTTGAGGTAAGATGGGGCCAGAGCTTTGTAGTGCGAGCCCATGAACCAAAAGGATTATTATTTTGAGAACAAAACCTTGAGGTAAGATGGGGCCAGAGCTTTGTAGTGCGAGCCCATGAGCCAAAAGGATTATTATTTTGAGAATAAAACCTTGAGGCAATATGGGGCCAGAGCTTTGTAGTGCGAGCCCATGAGCCAAAAAGAGAACATGCATACATGTACTTGTTTTAATTACTTGCATATAACCTATGAGTCGGCACCACTAAGCTTGGATACCTTGTTAGTCTGATCCACTGACTAGGTGATCCCCCTCTTGTCTTGCCAACTGCAGTTTGGGTCCTGATACCGCAGATTGCTACTGTGGTTCCTGATGCCCGGCTCGCTACCGTGGTCATGTCTAGTATATAGTATATATGTATATGTATTTCGTTGTTCCTCCTCACTTCGGTGACTGAGGTCAACGCCTTGATATTCTTGCTCTATCACTTCGGTGATAGAGGATTTAGCTTTGTGTGGTTGCCATCTTGATAGTTCCCGATCCTTGATACCCGTCCTACTTTATATTGATCACGTCTTTTCTTAATCAATGTTTACTGTTTATACATGCTTTAAACGAGTTCCAGATTTGTGAAATGTTCATGTTTTATACATGCTTTAAAGGAATACATGTTTTGTCAAATATTTATGTTTCATACCCGTTTTATATGAATATAGGATTTTGCCAAGAGATTCCTGATTTCCTATGCATTGTAATTATGTACAATTTTGATCAGACAGCATGATTTCTTACATGTTTTATCGTTCAGTATATTGTTGCATCTATTCACCCACCTGCCAGACCGTCGTGTCTGACCCACTACTTTGGTACTCAGGTTCAGATTTCTTCACCCGAGATGAGTGTACGTGTTGGCGGTGGAGCCATGAGCTTACAGGTTGTTTGTCGGCTATGTCATGTAGACATTGAGCTTGACATCGGTATTACGTCACATATGGGTAGTAATCATTAGCTTGTTTTCTTGTATGGCTTTTATTAGCCTTTTTGCTTGGGATTGTAATTAATATACATTGTTAATTGTAACTTGAACATATATGGGAATGTAATATCCTGTTACTGTCAGCTCTGTACTTTTATTGTGATAGTTTATTCCAGTCTGAGATGGATCATTGATAAGATGAGTATATGCTTGGGTTAAGTGCGGTGCGGAATCCAATGGCCACGGACTCCGAGTCGCAACACCATAAAAGCTTCCGCTAAATATTCAGAGTGTGTTGGAATGAATTTGTAATCCTCACACACGCGGATCTTTGGAGAAACATAACTCTCAATTCACGGACCCCGGGTTTGGGGTCGTGACAGTGAACACACTGGAGGTAAGGGCCGGTATATGACTTCCTATAAAGCTTGCCATCCGAAGACAACCAAAATCGAGCTGCTTTCAGCCTGATTTTGTGAGCCTCATTCTTGTCTTCAGGAAGTTGATCATCCCTTAGATAGGAGATGATTGGGTCCATCTAGCTTGGACCGAGATCAACACACAAAACCTTCCGAGGCAGCTGAATCTCTATACTTGGTCTTTCCAACAGCTCCACCTTGACAATTCTTTTTCTCTCAGCCTCAACAGCAAAGGCCAGGTTAGCAATGTTAAGGATTTTGTATCTTGCAATTTGATGGATGCACTATTCATTTTATTCATCATTTGAGTTCACACATATGCATTGTTTTAGAAAAACTTGAAATCTTGATTTATACATGCATTGTTTTAAATCTTGTAAACCTTATGATTTATGCATGTTTTGGTTTTAAACATGGATGCATTTAAATTTGAAAAATAATTTTTATAAACAAAGCTAGCCATTGATTTTAAAGTTTCAAATCATATTTGGCTTTTTATGATTCATGATTTTAAAAGCTCTTAGATTGATTTAAAATCATGTTTCCATGCTTGGTTTAATGGCCCAAAAATCCCCTCTTGAAAATACTTTGAAATATGCAAAAGTTGGGATTTTGTTAAAACTGTCGGTCAGCCTGTCGGTCAGGTTTCGGCTAACCGACCGTGAACCGAGCTCAATCGAACTCCTCTGTCGGTTCAATTTCCAGAGAGCTAAATTTTCAGATTTTCTCTGTTGGTCAGGTGTCGGTCACACTTTCGGTTAACCGAAGTCCAGTTTGGCTAATCGACAAGTTCACTTCAGTCAACAAACTTTTTATGTTTCATGTTTTTAAAACACTTAAATTGATTAAAAACATGTTTTCAGACTTGATTTCTATGGCCCAAAACTTCCACTAGCAAAATACTTTGGAGTAGCTTTCTGCTCAACAATTTTAGAAGGCAAAACATTTTTTGTGTGCTACAGTACTTGTGCTACAGTAGTTTTGCTACAGTACTTTGCTACAGTGTTTTGCTACAGTGAGTCGGTCAACCGAACTGGATGTCGGTCAACCGAACTCAAGATGTCGGTTAACCGAACCCACTCGGTTCAAATTCCAGAATGGTCTAATCTAGCCGTTTTTTTACCGTTGGAGTGTCGGTTAACCGAACCCTAATCAACAGATAGCCGTTGGGACACTTTTTCTATAAAAGGAAGTTCATTCTAAGGCCAAAATTGATGATTCTTGAAGCCATTTTTGAGGTGTTCTAAGGCCAATCAAAGGGGAATGAACTAAGAAGGCTAAAGGGTCATTAGTAAAGCTAAAGCTTGGATTAATGAAGTTAAATCACCAAGTAAGCTTTGACTTTTCCTAATCATATGTTTTATGCTTTGTCTAAATTATTGGTAAATGATTTTTAGCATATTAACTATGATGTGTTGAATCCATTCCTCTCTTAATCTTTGATTTAAGTTATTGGATTCTTCACCTTGATTCAAATCAAGTTTGTTGTAGAAAACTTCTAAAACATATTTTGTCAAAACCTTTTATTTGTTTTATAAACATGTTTCATTAACTTGTTTGAATCTTCTTTGTTGTTTTCAATCTTTAAAACCTTAGTTAAATTACTTTGATTTTGAAAACAACATATCACATGCATCACATGTTTAGACTTAATTAATTTCATATAACTTGTAAGCTTTTGATTTTCATATCATCAGCAAATTTGTACTTTGTACATGTGATTTGCATATCACTTCAATCAAATCATTTTATGTGCATTAAACTTTTAATTGCTTCAAGCAAAAACTGATTGAGCTTTCATTTTAAACTTGATTGAAGTTTTCACACACACATCATGAGCATTCATCTTTGCATTTTATAGTGTGTTGTGTGAGTTGATTTACACTTTCTTATCCGCCTAATTTAGAGGCAATTATATTGAGCTTAAATTGTATCTCTTAGAGTGTTTTGTGAAGACACCTTCTTGAGAGAAAATCTTTTATTGTAAAGGTTATTGCTTAGCCTAAGAAAAGCATTGTGTAAAGGTTATTGCTTAGCCTATAAAAGCGCATTGTAAGGTTATTGCTTAGCCTAGAAAAGCATAGTGTTTAAGGTTATTGCTTAGCCTATTAAAAAGCATAAATAGTGGAAATCCAGTGGGGTGTAGATTCACAAGCCGGTAGTGGATGTAGGCACGTTGGCCGAACCACTATAAATCTTGTGTTGTGGTGATTGCTTTTGTGGTGATTGTTGTTGTTTAGCTTCCGCATTTTATTTGTTAATCATCACAAGTGACTAATTGTTTTAAAGAAGTTTAAAATTGGCATAATTGGTCATTAAGTTGTAGCTCACCCTATTCACCCCCCCTCTAGGGTTCGGATCCTGAACTTTCAGGCAAGAGCATCGGCATGAGAATTAGAATCTCTGCCAACCTGTTGGACTTCAATTCTCTCGAATTGAGAAAGGAGTTGCTTTGCAAGAGCTAAGTAGGCTGCCATCCTTTTGTTCCAAGATTGGTAGTCTCCTTTTAATTGGCTCGTCACCAATTGGGAGTCACTGAAGACCACCAACTACCGTGCCCCCAAGATTTTAGCACTGTTGAACCATACAATCAATGCTTCATACTCAGCTTCGTTATTGGACGCCCTGAAGCCAAGTGTTAAGGCTTGCTCAATGACTAGGCCCTCTGGAGATTAGAGGACTATGCCGGCACCAGCCCTTTTGAAGGTTGAGGATCCGTCGACGAAGACCTTCCATGATGAACTGAGGAACTACTTCTAAGATTGTTCTTCTGTTGTCTCAGTAACCTCATCCTCCTTGCCCCTCGGTTTGGTATCGGGCTGGCTTGGTGCTGAACTAGGAGGAACAAACTCCACAATGAAATCCGCTAAAACTTGGGCCTTGATTGCTGTTCTTGGTCGATACTGAATATCATACTGCCCCAGCTCGACAGCCCATCTTGATATTCTTCCAGAAAAATCTGCCTTTCTGAAAAGGGACTTAAGTGGATGTTCTGTAACGACCACTATAGTGTAAGTCTGGAAGTAGTGAGAAAGTTTGTAAGAAGCACTGACAAGTGCTACTGCAAGTTTCTCCAATGGTAAATGCCTGGTCTCGGCATCAAGAAGGATCTTGCTTGTGTAGTAAATAGGCCTTTGTTGCCTATCTTTTTCCCTGATAAGTACCGAGCTCACTGCATGATCCGAGACGACCAAGTAGAGATACAGCACCTCTCCTTGCTTCGGTGTTGACAATAGGGGTGGTGAAGCTAAGTAGGTTTTGAGCTCTTACAGAGCTTGGTCGCACGCTGGAGTCCACTGAAATTTCAAACTTTTCTTCAAAAGTTGAAAAAATGTCGGCATTTGTCTGAAGCTCGGCTGATGAAACGATTGAGCGCGGCAGCCATTCCAGTGAGCCTTTAAACTTGTTTCGCTGTAGTTGGACTCTGTATCCCTTGAATTGCTGAGATCTGGTCTGGAGTTGCTTCAATTCCTCTTCTGGTAAGTTACCCCTGCATTCTTTAACCCAAATGACATCACTTTGTAACAGTAGATGCCTCTAGGTGTTATGAATGCGGTATTTTCTTCATCAGGCCCGTGCATTGGAATTTGATGGTAACCTCAGTAAGCATCGAGGAAATTCGTCCTATGATGCCCGGCAGTTGCATCAATCATTTGATTGATCTTGGGAAGTGGAAAGCTATCCTTGGGGCAAGCTTTATTGAGGTCGGTGAAATCAACACAGACCCTCCACTTCCCATTCTTTTTCTTGACCACAATTGTATTGGCCAACCAATTTGGGTAGTGGACCTCCCTGATTGCCTTAGCATCTAGTAGCTTTTGAACCCCCTCAATCACGGCCTTAGTTTGTGGAATCCCTGTTCTCCGAGCTTTTTGAACCACAGGCTTATATTTTGGGTCCACATTTAATTTGTGGCACATGACCTCAGGGGTTGATAACAGGCATCTCATAAAGTGTCCATCCAAAAACTTCCTTGTTATATAACAAGAAGTTTAAGAGCTTGGACCTCTCAGCTTCGATGAGTTGTCTTCCAAGCATAAAATATCTTTCAGGATCGTTGGGATTGATCTTGATGTCGGTCAGATATTCAATGCTTTTTTGTTCTGGAGCTCGGCCAACGTCCTTAAGTTCTGCTTCCTTGTCCAGCTCGGCCATATGCACCTACTTTGGTTCTGCTTCACCAGGTACTACAGCTGTCAAGCACTGCTTAGCCATGTGTTTGTCACCTCGGACCGTGACCACCTCAATTCTGCCGTTCTCGTTCTCTAACGGGAACTTCAATTTTTGGTGATAAGTGGAAGGCACTGCTTCTATGTTGTGCAGCCAAGTTCTCCCCATTATTGCATTGTATGGGGATGGTGCATCCACGACAAGGAAGTCAGCTAGCATACATGCTTCTTAAACTTGGACTTTTATAGAGGATTTTCCCTTGAAATATACCGGCTTCGAGCTAAAACCCACTACGAGAGTGTTTGCTTGCTGTAAGTCTTCTTCTTTGAGACTCATCTTCTTAAAGCAGTCGAAGTAGAGGATCTCAGATGAACTCCTGGGATCTACAAGAATCCTTTGTACCTTGAAGTTCTTTAACTTCAAGATTACAACCAAGGGATAGTTGTGTGGGAGCGGAAGCTCCTCTAGGTCTTTATCTGAAAACCAGATTTTGGGCTTCTCTTTCCGAGCTTTCTTCGCAACTGGTTCCTGCTTGGCTGTCATCACCTGCTTATTGTGTGAAGCCTTCCTAACTTCAGCACGAGCTTGATTGCTCCCATTTGGGGCGAAAGCTAGGTGAATGACATTGATGATGCCCTCTAGCTCATCACTATCCTAATCATCATTTTGGTGCTGATGAGCTTTGTTATTATTTTTGCCTTCCACTTTGATATAACCCTTCAAGTGTCCATCCTTGATGAGCTTGTTGACACAAAAAAAGTCACTATGTCTCCTCCACATCAAGAAGCCTCGTGAAGCTGCATCCTGCTATAAAACAGGCAAGGTTACTTCAAGCATCAGATCTTTTCAGAATCAGACAGAAACTGAGAGATCCTTCAAGACAGCTAAAAGAGGGGTACACCTGAGGTTTCGGGCCATTCCGACAGCGTTTGGCCTACTTCACTGCTTCGACAGCTAAACAAGCGCTCCCAGCGGCGACAACATCAAAGACGCCAAAACTTTGATCAAAGCCTACGGATGACTCCAGAATGTCTCCAAAGGGCTCCATGCCAAATTTCAAGTCAAACCGACAACGTTTGACCCTCCATCAATGCTCGAGCAGCAAAATCAAGCCTCATGGCGGCGGGAACCATCGAAGCCATCACTCATCAAACAAAATACATGAGTGGCTTCAACATGCTTCCAAAAGGCTGTACGTCAATTTTCAGGTCATTCCGACAACATTTGACCAGGTTTCGATGCTCCGAGAGAAAATCAAGCCTACTGGCGGCGGAGCAACCCGGGACCATGACATCCAAAACGGAGCCCATGGAACGTCTCAAAATGACTCCAATAGGCTCCCCGTCAAATTTCAGGTCAATCGGACATCGTTTGACCACATATCAAAGCTCGGCACTTTCCCCGCAGCAAAATCAAGTGAAGCATTGATGGGACCTCAAACGGCTTCAAAACTCAAATAAAAGCCCATGATCGGTCCTATCCACTGCTCAAGAAGCTTCACCTCAATTTTCAGGTCATTCCGACATCGTTGGACCTAGTTTCAACTCTTGACGGAAAATCGGCTACAAAGTCTTCGGCTTTCCCGAAAAATGGGAAACTTTGTGCTCCGATTTCGCGCGGGTTCTCGTCAAGGTTTCTCCAAGAAAATGAAGTCAATAATTGAGGAAAAATTTCAAGAAAAATACAGAAGAAAAAAGAACGAAAAAGACGCAAAATCGGCCGAAAACGAAGCTCGGCGACCAAAGGGCAAAAAAGCCTATGGTCGCCAGGCGACCCTGCAAATCCGGGTCGCCGGATTTTGCACCAAAACGTCCGTTTTTCGATGGTTTTCGCGTTTCGGGTGTTCCAGCCTCTGTGATTTTCAGAAAATCCAAATTTTGATGCTTGAAAACGACTGATCTTCATCGACATCTCGGATCCGCCGTCAAAAGCATGAAATCATCACCGATCGCCTCAAGATCGCCAACCGGCTGACCAAGAAAGTGCACTTTCTGTCCGACCGATCGTGAAATCGACAAGACAGATGTCACCGGCCCACCAACGTCAATCAATGTCGGATTGCAGTGCACTGCAATCCAACATCAAATAATGCGTGGATCCACCCGTAATGATCGCAAGAAGAATCTCAAAAGACGCGGCGCGGCCCGCGACTCTTCACATGCCTTGGCGACCACTTAATGACGTTAATTGACCTGTTTATGACAACTTAATGCGGTCATTAACTCATTATTTTGGACGGCCCAATCAGATTCAAGCATTTGGGAGTTACAAATCCAAGTAATCATGGCATTAAACCCATGAAACTCCCATCATCATGAAGCATAAAGGCAATTAAAAGCCCACTACCTTCATCGGCCAATCACAAGCCATGAAAAAGGAGTTACAAAATCAACTTGTAACTCCTCATCAATGCTCTCATCATGACTATCAATGCCCATAACCATTCCATGGCTACCAAAAGCCTATAAAAGAAGATCCATTTCTAAGAGAGAAGGGATCAGATCGACATCTATCGACTTGAAGTTCTGCACTTCTCCCAAAGAAATCCAGACGAAGTCCTACTGCTCTGCTGCAAAGAACACCACAAGGTGATCAACGTGGCCCCCCAAGGCCTTCTCCTTCTCCAACATGGCCTAAACGCGGCTTTTCAGCTCGTTTACTCGGTTTTTCATTGGATATAGGACCTTCTCTTGGTCTTTGTCCTTTAAAAAATTGAGGTTAGGAGCCAAGCCAAAGAATCAAAGCATCACATGTTCTCATTTGAAGGACGATAGCGAAGCCCATACATGACTTGCGACCGTCGATCTCAACGTGTCCCCACAATCTCCTGAGAAGTTAGATCCCTTTTCTTGCTTTTCTATTGTAGTTTGTATTTCTTAAAGAGACAAAATGAAATCACAATTCTTGTCTTTCACATTTGATGAGTTTTGTAAAATCGCCTTTCACGGTAAAAGTCGCCTTTCACGGCAAACAAACAAAAACGTCTCCTACGGCATTCTAAAAAAACAAACTTGTCTCTTTTCTTAATATTAATGCAATTTGAAAAGTTAGAAAAAAAGGATTGATTTCCTTTCCACTTGTGAAGGTGAATCTCCGGATTATCACCATTCCAAATTCCAAGTAGAAAGTAAATCTGGCATACCCGTACAAAAAATGTTGATGCCCGAGATTCTCCCTCCTCCGCCGAGACCCAGGTCAGCCCCCGGGGTGCGGAAGGAGAGGACGGAAGATCCCCTCTTTCGGGTACATCAAGTTGGCATACCCGGTGGGACGCGTTGACTTGAGAATGTGATGCTTTGATCACTTGGCTCCTTTCTAGTTGGTGGCCTATGTTGCATTTTGCATCTAAAAAAAAAACATGAGATGGGATTTCAATTGTTCTTTCTCACAAAAAAAAAAAAAAAAAAACAAATCTGATTTCTTTTCTTAGATTCAACTATGAGAAACTTTGATCCTTCCCTCTTCGAACTTGATAGCTCACAGAAATGTTCGCAGCTATCGTTCATATCGGGGATTGGGCCATCTTTTCTCTTTGATGAGTCCAATTGGGATTTCAAAAAAAAAAAACACCTTCATTTCAAACTCTTTAAAAAAAAAAGGATCTCTCTTTCTCAAGATTCAACTTTGAGAAATTTTGATCCTCTCCTCTTTGAACTTGATAGCTCACAGAAATGTTCGCAGCTATCGTTCATATCGGGGATTGGGCCATCTTTTCTCTTTGATGAGTCCAATTGAAAAAAAAATTTATAATTTCAAAAAAAATTTAGTTTTCTCTCTTTTCCATTCAAATTTGAGAAACCTTGGTTCATTCCCTTTCGGATTTAGCGCTCGCAGAAATGTTGAGCCTTTGTTCGGATTGGAACACCATTCGCTCTCTTTGATGAGTTCATTAAAAAATCTTTCAAAAAAAAAAAAAGAAACACTAAGGTTCCACCAGTTGCGTTCTTTGACCAAAGTGGATTTAAGAAAAGCCTTGTCCAGAGTGTGGAGACAGCTAGACTGTTCGAGGCAAGGGTCCTCCAAACGGGTTCATTAAGTAATCCTACCCTTACTTGGGGGCTGATCTATCTACTAAGGTTTCATAAGATCAAATTGGAAACCTATGTGCACCTTTCAAAAAAAAATCCTCTAAAAAAAATCTTTTTTTAAAAAAAAAAACTTCTGTCACTTTGAATTCAGAGTTGAGAAATCTTGGTTCTTTCCCTTTCGGATTTAGCACTCGCAGAAATGTTGAGCCTTTGTTCGAAACGGAACACCATTTGCTCTCTTCGATGAATTCAATCTTGAACTTTCAAAAAAAAAACTTCCGTCACTTTTGAGTTCAGAGTTGAGAAATTTTGGTTCCCTCCCTTTCGGATTTAGCGCTAGCAGAAATGTTGAGCCCTTGTTTGAAACGGAACACCATTTGCTCTCTTTGATGAGTTCAATCTTGACCCTTCAAAAAAAAAAAACTTCCGTCATTGCTGGATTCACATCCAAGAAAGTCTGGTTCCTTCCCTTCTGAATTTAGCGCTCGCAGAAATGTTGAGCCTTTGTTCGGATTGGAACACCATTTGCTCTCCTATATGAACCCAAATTTGACCTTTCAAAAAATCCCATCTCGTGTCCTTTCCAAGGATGCGATTTACAACATTTGTGCCTAGCGGTGCTAGTACGCCCTTTCGGGTCTACTGTATTCGCGACCGACACATTTGTATCTCCAACCTTATATCATTTTACCTCGAGTGAGCCTTGCTTCTCGGTAATTTGAATTAAAGTCTACAATTGCTTCTAGCAGTCACTGGAATGCTCACTCTGAGCCTACCATACTTGCAATTTAGAACAATTGTATCCCCTATGGCCTTTTTGCCTTCTTCATCATCCTTGGGTTGGGCCATGTCCCCTCAAGTGATTTGAAAAGACAAAACCATAGTTGTTCTCCATTTACGATCACCATATTCTTGTGATTACTAATGGATTTGGTCGTGTTTCAGAAGTTTTCCAAAACTAACAAGGCAGCTTCATTGACCATCACTTTCGATGAGAACAAGTACCAACTTATGCTTCAAGACAAGCAAAACAAGCATAAGCGCCCTGCCAGTTGCCGAAGCGTCATCTCCCTCGACAACTCTCGAAACATCGGGTCAACTTCAACTCCCCGGACCATCGTCTTCGGATCACTGGGACCATTCCCACTTCCCGCAGAAGACACTGTACCTGCCAAGAAGCAGAAAACCGCCCCGCAACGTGTCACTAAAATGGCACCAAGGGCGAACACCAAGAAACCTGAAGCCCGTGGCGTTCCCACGAAGCCTCAACCCACAAGAAACCAGGTTTACCCCAAAACTTGGTCCCCGAGATCTTCGCCAAAGCAACGGAGGTCCCAAACATCTGCAAAGCCAGCATACCTGGCCCCTCTCAAGGAGAATCAGTTCTACCCTCTCTCTTACATGAAAGAGGAGAAACCTACCCTCTACCCAAAAAACAAACAAAATCATCATGAGCCGGCTTGCTCCTACAAGCCCAAAATCAAATCCTGCATCGTTAGGCCTATGCAAAAACATGCTGAAGCCTGCACTCCCGCGAGTCGACCCTTCATCTCAACAGGGGCCGAGCTCGCAAAATTCAAGTCTTCATTGCGACAGACAAAGGACTGCGTCCAGATCCTGTCTTTGCCAAGCTTCAAAGAAGACAAACTCGGCTGCTGCGCACGAGGGACTACATCCTTCATCGCCAGAGCTGACTGAAGCTCAAATTGCTCGTCGTATGCGTCGCCGCACTGCATATCGACAAAAGAGACTCGAGAAACAAAGAACCCAGCGTTCTACTCTCCACGTCTCAAACAAATGGGTCGAAAAAGAAAGACCCGACCAATTCGTTGCTGTTCATATGGTTGGCAAAACCAGAAAACACCGGAAGTCAGCAACCAAAATTAGTGTTAGACGTCCAGTGACTCGCAGCGTCTCTCGGACAAGAACACATCTGGAAGAGTCTTCCACTCCTCCAAGCCAAGAACACCAGAGTAACCACTCCTCAGATTCTTCATCCAGAAGAATGAGCCCCAGCTCAGTCACCAAGACGATTTCTTCGTTCGAATCCCGAGGGATGAACGTCTTGGCTACAAGTTCTGAGCCGCCTCCACAGTATGACGATGTAACCGCACGCATCCAGCAGTTGGAGCAAGGACAACAGAGAATTGAGGCTTTGATGGAAAACCTCATTCTCACTCTACAGCGTCCACCACCTAACAATGAAACCCCTCCGAATCATGAAGATGACGAGGGCAATGCAAAAAACAATGAGTCTCGCGCCCTTACCAAAAACGACGTGGACGATATCCTCGCAAAAGCAAAAGAAGAGGATACATTGAAGGAACATGGGATCAAGCCACCCTACCCTTTATGGATGGACTCGGTTCCGTTCCCTGCAAAATTCAAACAACCTACTCTCCAGAGATATACTGGGAAAGGTTCAGCTAGACAGCATGTCATCCATTTCAAGATCCTGATGGGAGCTATTGCGGATCAAGATGCCCTCAAGATCCGCCTCTTTGCAAGTACCCTAAAAGGTACAGCCTTTGATTGGTACTCCACTCTGCCGGAGAACTCCATTCAGAACTGGGCTATGCTGGAGACACGCTTCCTGACCCACTTCCAAAGTGAGGATCATCCTGTTACTATGGCTCAACTCTGCAGCCTAAAACAAGGAGAGAATGAGTCAACATATGACTTCATTCACAAATGGAAGGCAATGGCGTACAAATGCTCAGATGTACTGCCACAAGCGTCGCTAGTCGACATCTGCCGTAACAATATGAGAGCAAAAATTCGCTCCATGATCATCGGCAACAAATCAAAGAACCTGGGGGAACTCCTCGAAGCTTCCATGGAAGCTGAAATGGTGATCAAAGACCTCAACAGTTAGAAATCATCAAAGAAAAAGCCGACTACTGTTACAACCTCAAAACCAAAGACTAAGGAGGTTCTTAATGTGCAGACTAAGTCAGCTCCTCAGCAACCAAAGAAACCTGAAAACAAAACTGCAGGTAAAAGACCTGAACTCTCTGATGCCTTCAAAGAACGTGTAGAAAAGAAATATCCGTTCGATGAAAATGTTGAAGAAATCTTTGAGGCTCTCCTGGCAAATGACAAACTCATTTTGCCAGAGCCCAAAAGATCGGGAGATGTTGGCAAAACCAATAATCCCCGATACTGTCCATACCGTCAGATGATCTCACATCCTCTCAATCAATGCTTCGTTGTGAGAGAAAAGATCAATGAGATGTGGAAAAACGGAGTCATAACCTTTGATAAAAACTATGGCCCCGCCTCTGTCAACATGGTGTCATGTCGGCAAACTTCAAAGTCACCGAAGGAGAAGATCACTACTCCATTCAAGGTGATTAAAATGGCTCAAGCATCCCAAGAATTGGTTCCCTATCCAACACCAGATGGACAACCTGGATGATGAAAACTGGGAGATCGTCAAAACTGGGAGATGATGAAAACTGGGAGATCGTCAAAATAAAGCCGACCACTCAGCAGCGAAGGCAAGCCAAGAGACAGCTCCGCAAGCTCAAACAGCAGCAAAAGTCTCAACCAAAACAAGAAGTCCTTGAAAAAGCAGAAACTTCTTCCACTGCTTCACTAGGGACGACGGAAGAATCTCTTCCCAAAACCTCCAAGGCAGTAAGAAAATTCACTCTTGATGATTTCATGCCACCTCTATACAAAAATGAAAATGTGTAGGGGGCATCATACTCTTGCAACTCGGTAGTTGAATTCTCCATGAATGGATATGAGTCCAGTGATACTATCAGTGATATCGATGAGTGGGAAGAATCCCTTGAAACAGGATAATACCTCTCCGACGAGGAATGGATTCCCGAGTCTCATCTTATGCCAGTAATCTGGTATAGCCCATTACAGCCACAAGGATCTTGGTCTGATGATGAAGAAGACCAGGGCCCTGTTCAAGAAAATGCTGTCGATCCAGCACCAGCAAATGCTTCAGTGGAACCCAACATGGGCGAACCACAAGGAGCAAATGACGAAGAAGATTTGGCTCCCATGCCTGATCTTGAAGAATATGCAAGAATCTTGCAACATCTTGCCATAGAGCAGGAGCAAGATCGCATCAATCTTCGTCATGATCCAGAACTAGAAGTCCCTGAAAATCAGCGGGAACTTTTTCCTTTAACTCCTGAAAATGGAGAAAACAGTTGGATCGATGATCCTCTCACATCTGAGGATGAGCCCGATTCCCAACAGTCTACATTGGGGGCATCTCCTGTCAGGATAACCTGCAATGCAATAGCTCAGGACGACAGTGCCTCTGAAGCTTCCGAAGACACGTACACCCCAACCGGTAGCGTATCTTCCGGAGCTACATCCTTTCAGGTGACTTCCACTGAGATAATATCCTCTCAGCCCTCGTCTCCTGAAACTGTGACATCAAAGCTCGAGCCTCTCCCAATTGATCATCTTGAAGAAACTTCTGCCAATGAAATCTTCTACAATGAAAACTCAGTCAATTGGTCCCAGATACCCAATCTCACGGGCGATTCTGGGCTAATAAAGAAAAGTTGCCGGCTGCTGTTCAGGACTTGTTCCCGGAAATTACTCCGTGCAACACAATTACTGAAGACACCAATGTTGTTACAGAGACGTCTTCAGCAAAGGATCAACCTCTTGATCCTGAGAACGATCTTCCAAAAGAAGACCCTTCTCTAGAGGCTCTTGAAGTTGGTAGAGGTACCCGTTCTGGCCGGGATTACCACAAAAATTACAATCAACCCTCTTCTTCTTATGTAAATCCTTCAAGAAAGCAAGTTGTAAGCGCCCCAAGTAACAATAATAATGAAAATGCAGGCTCGAAGGAGGCTTTCAAGTACGACTTGATTGAGCACTTCAAACACATACCTGCACGTCTGCACATCCTTGACTTATTACGAATGTCTCCACAAACTCGTGATAGTCTCATTTCAGAATTACAAAGGCTGAACGCGGATGTCGACAAACATGCCCCACAAGTCCTACAAATTGAAATGGACTATAGGGTCAAAAAATTAAAGACCCCCTCAAAGGGAGAAAAGAAGAAAACTGAGGGATCAGGCAATGAATGCCTCTCGGTACAAAAAGCAGCAAGTGCAACAATTGCCTTCGACAAGGATGACCTCCTGCTAGGCGAAACAAAGCACAACCGTCCCTTGTACTTTATGGGGTACGTCAAAGAAATGCCAGTACACAGAGTTCAGATCGATTCAGGTTCTGCACTCAACCTCATCTCTACTTCGGCGCTCGAAGAGCTGGGAATCCCACCTAGCAAGCTGAGTCACACGTCCGTATCCATCTTCGGATATGACGGGAGCACTCAAAGGCCTATTGGCAAAATCAGGTTCAAATTGCAAATCGGTGATCTTATTTCTGAAGTCACCGTGTATGCGATAAGGACCCCTTCATGCTACAATATACTCCTTGGACGCCCCTGGATACATGAGAATGGTGTCGTCCCTTCAACTCTATATCAGTGCATCAAGTTCGTTGGCGACGATGGCTTGATACATCGAGTATTTGCAGACAAAAAGCCCTTCAAAGGCAGAGATGTCCATTTTACAGATGCTCAAATGTATAAAGATGGAAAAGAAGAACAGGAGGAAAAAACAATTCACTTTGCCGACAGTCTCCAGAAAGATAAAGGCAAGGCTCCTCAGCAATCACCGGAGGTAAACAAGCCCTCCACCAAACTCGAAGTAAGCGGCCAAGCTCCCTTCGTCCTTTCCTTCAAATCTCCAAAGCCTTTGGTAATCATTACCAAAGCAAAGAAGACAAAAAAAAAAAAGGCTGGGGGCAAGTTCACTGTCTCCTTTGTGTCTATTATGCATGACACAGACTCGGAGTCAGAGCCAGAAGATGACACAGCATCAAGCCAAGCTGGTACTAAGCAAGATCAGCTCACTCTCACTCCATTGGAGACACTTGCAGACATAGAAGACCCTACGTCTGCTTCCTTTGTTATTCCGGCAACTTCTCTAGAAGAAAAAGTGATTTACTTCCACAGATCAGGAGCATCTCCACTGAACTCTCTGCTTGAACCTTTCCAAAACAAAGGTATGCCTCATCTATCCCTGTATAGTCCAATGGCACAAGCTATCATGAAGAAAATGGGCTACGACGCTCAAAATCTGACTAGTTTGGGAGGTGGCCGTGGTATTCTCATACCGTTGGAACCCACCCTGACCAAAAGTCAACCAGAAGATTGGAAAATCCACCTTCAAAAAGGCAAGTCTTCATATGGGTTGGAGTATGATCCTACCGCTCCTATGAGACAGTTGACACCATGGCTACAAAGTCGCTTTACCGACCAAGCCTCAACATCTCATGAAGACATCGATATCCCTGGATATCTCTTTGAGGAGTTACTCGTCAAAAATCAAGAAAGCTCCTCCAATTGGTATAATTTCTCTGATAATAAAGAGGAATTGCCCGATGACACAGACAAGAGGTTCTCTGTCCCAGAAGAACCATCGTCTCCAAAAGAAGTACCCTACTTCAACCCAGTTCCAGCAAATGATTGAGACCATCTCATTGCAAGCCTTGAGAAGGACACTGATCAAGAAAATTCATGGACAAAAATAGAGCCTCAGTCTGAAAATGCCTCTGGCACTCCAGAAGGTCTTGTTGAGTTGGAAGCCTCCGAAAATATTGTGGAGGAACCACCTTCAAACCTTCCAACAGAAGATCATGTTCAAAAGCTAGACTTGGGAACATTTGGTAACACACGTCCTGTATTCATAAGCAAGAATATAAAGGATGATGAGATACCCGAGTATATCTCTTTTCTTCGTGAGTTTGTTGATTGCTTTGCATGGTCTTATGCCGAAATGCCTGGCTTGGATCCCAAAGTAGCAGTCCACAAGCTCAACTTGCAAAAAGAAATCAAGCCTATCAAACAAGGCCAAAGAAGATTCCGTCCCGACGTGATGGACAAAATTGAACAAGAAGTTCAGAAACTCAAAAACGTTGGCTTCATCTGCGAGGAATAGCATCCTGAATGGTTGGCCAACATCGTCCCCGTGACAAAGAAAAATGGGCAGATAAGGGTCTGTATCGACTACAGAGACCTGAATAATGCATGTCCTAAAGATGAATTCTCGCTCCCCATACCAGAGGTGATGATTGACAACACCTGTGGGTTCGAGCGAATGACATTCATGGATGGATTCTCTGGCTACAATCAGATAAAGATGCATCCTAAAGATGAAAGGCATACATCATTTCGGACACCATTCGGCGTGTATTGCTACACTGTCATGCCATTTGGTCTGAAAAATGCAGGTGCAACATATCAGAGGGCTATGATGAAAATATTCCAAGATATGCAGCACAAGAAGGTTGAATGCTATGTTGACGACCTCGCCATCAAAAGCAGAAGAAAAGAATACCATCTCGAAGATCTTCGAGAAGTCTTCCTCCGACTTCGCAAACACAAATTGCGAATGAATCCACTAAAGTGCTTCTTCGGTGTCTTATCGGGTAAGTTTCTCGGATTCATAGTACGAAAAGCTGGAATAGAACTTGACCCAACTAAAGTCAAGGCTATCCTGGAATTGCCATCTCCAAGAACCCCAAGAGAATTAAAAGGGCTTCAAGGAAGGTTGGCCTACATTCAACGGTTCATCTCCAATCTATCAGGGAAATGCCGTCCATTCTCTCGTTTGACGAAGAAAGGCGTAGACTTTGTCTGGGATGCTGAATGTCAAAATACAGCTGAGTACCAAGCCCCAATTATAGGATTGGAACGCGCCCTCGAATCCGGCATCACCATGCTGGAAGCTTTTGGAGACTCTCAACTGATCGTCAACCAGATGAATCAGACATTTGAAGTCAGGAAGCCTGATTTGCTGCCTTATTACAACAAGGCGTAGTCGCTTCGACAAAAATTCAACATCTGTCACATCACCCACATCCTCAGAGGTGAAAACATCTGTGCAGATGCCCTGGCTGGACTTGCTGTATCTATGGCAATCCAAGAAGGGGAAAACATGCAAGTCACAGTGTGTCAAAGAAGGATTCTCCCTCCTCTCAACACACACCAAGCAGTTGCTGAATGCCACCAAGTGGTTGGAAGTCGGATGTCCATCCTCAAACCTCCGATTGGCGACTGGAGAGATTCGTTCATTGATTACATCATGTTCGGAATCCTACCTGAAGATCCAAAAGAGCGGGTAAGTATCCAAAGACGAGCCCCAAACTTTCATTTGAATATACCTTCAAAAGCACTTTACAGAAAATCCTTCAACGGAGTACTCCTACGCTGCTTGTCACAACAAGAGGCTGAGAAAACTCTCAAAGAAGTGCATGCTGGTCTTTGTGGAGCCCATCAGGCTGGCCCTAAGCTCTACAACCAGATAAAAAGGCTAGGTTATTATTTGCCTACCATGGTAGCTGATGCAATGCAATTTGCCAAGCGCTGCCAAAAATGCCAGATTCACGGAGATTATGTCCACATGCCTCCAGAATGGCTACATCCAACAGCAATCTCATTGCCTTTCGAAGCCTGGGGTATGGACATCATAGGTCCTATTTCTCCCCCATCAAGCGAAGGTCATCGCTTCATCTTCGCCGCTACGGATTATTTCTCCAAGTGGTCAGAAGCATTTGCGCTCAGCGAAATGAAGACTTCATCAGTCCTTCAGTTCTTGCGCACCAACATTATTTGTCGCTTCGGCATACCTAAAAGATTCATCCATGATAACGGACCACAATTCCGGGATCACAGATTCTACAGGTTCTGCGACAAGTACAAAATCCAAAGTTGTCCTTCGACTCCATATAATCCAGCAGCGAACGGACTAGCAGAAGCCTTCAACAAGACACTCTACAAAATTCTCAAGAAAATAGTCTCTAGTCATAAAAGAGACTGGGGCGACAAACTACCAGAAGCTTTGTGGGCCTATCGAACCACCGTTCGAGGACCAACCCATAGCACACCATTCTCTTTGGTCTATGGATGCGAAGCTGTTGTCCCTTTGGAAGTACAAATTCCTTCCTTAAGGGTATCTTTGCAAAATGACATGACGCAAGAAAGCAATGTCAAACTGAGACTCCAAGAGTTGGATAATCTCGATGAAAGACGACTCGAAGCTCTACAAAGCATTGAGTTGTACCAAGCACGCATGGCAGGATCTTTCGACAAAAAGGTCAGGCAACGCGCCTATAAAAAGGGTGACTTGGTTCTTGCTGTAAAAAGACCCATACTCTTTGCCCACAAATCCAAAGGCAAATTCGAACCAAAATGGGAGGGACCCTTCGTCATCGACAAAGTCTTCTCCAACGGTGCATACGCTTTTCTAAACATGGAAGGAGACAGATGTATGCTACCCATCAACGGCAAGTTCTTGAAGCGGTACTACCCTTGAAGACTTCCTCAAACGGGTCAGAGCAATATCTACACGGCTAAAGCATATTTCCAAGGTACTTGCTCGTCAAACCCACCCCTTTTGAAATTTTCATCTTTATGTTGAAGTTTCCAAAAAAAAAAAACAATCTCTCAAAACAATGCTTACTTTCATCGTTTCATTGTTCAAAAGAAAAATCAAATCCAAAATCCAAGTTTAGGAGCCTCTTCCCAGACTTGACCAAAATTTTCGATCCTTGAACCCAAAATTCACGGTTTGAAACAAAAACCAGGACTCAGGAATTTTCACCCTAGTCTACCATGGCTTTTACAACCGAAATGGTTTTAAGCACAAATCTATGACCCTCGCGTCTCTGAAAAAAAACTGTTTTTTAGAAACCGCGGGGAAGCGACACTTAGTCGATACTAGCAAAACCCAAAAACCGGAAGGATGTGAACCCCATTCGATACTTCCAAAACCCAAAAACCGGAAGGATGCGAACCCCATTCGATACTTCCAAAACCCAAAAAATCACAAGGAAGCGAACCCCATTCGATACTTGAAAATTTTCAAAAATCGTGGAGAAGCAACATACCAGTTGATATCCACAACCCAAATTTCAAAAATCGTGGAGAAACAACATACCAGTTGATATCCACAACCCAAATTTCAAAAATCGTGGAGACGCAACATACCAGTTGCTATCCACAACCCAAATTTCAAATAGTTTGAGAAAACCTCAAATTTCAAAAATCGCGGGGAAACGACATCAAGTCAGGACCAGCAAAACCAAAAGTTTTGGGAAAAGTAGGGAAGCGACGCTTAGTCGATATTTGCACCCCAATTCGCGAGGAAGCGACATTCCATCGATACTCGCAAAACCCAGCCACGAGGAAGTGACATTCCATCAATACTCGCAAAACCGAATGAGCAAGGAAGCGACATTCCATCGATACTTGCAAGACCATTCAGCGGGGAGGCAACATTTAGTCGATACCTGCATTTTGAAAACCAAAACTCGGCTATAAACGCCAAAATCTGGCTATAAAACGCCAAAATCCAGCTATAAATGCCAAAATTCGGCTACAAATGTCAAAATAAATAAAAAAAATTTTCGGCTATAAACGCCAAAATCGGCTTTCATGCCAACAAAACAAAACTTGGTTTTCAAAAAATTTTCGGCTATAAACGCCAAAAATCGGCTATAAACGCCGAAATCTGGCTATAAATGCCAAAATTCGGCTTCTATGCCATTCCAAAATTCGGCTTTCACGCCATCCAAAAATTTTGGCTCCCATGCCGCAAAACAAATTTTGGCTCTTACGCCACAAAATTAGGCTTTCACGCCATCCAAAATTTGGTTTTCAAACCATAAAAAAACCAGGCTTTTCGCCACAAAATTGGCTTTCATGCCCAAAACAACTCTTTGACAAAAGATTTTCACAAAATGACTACCTTTTGATCAAATTCTTAAACAAACATTCCCATCAACTTTTGCTCAAAATTGTTTTCATCAAAAAATGATTTAAGTGAAAGTAATGGGATATAAAAATATAGCACCAAGACTGTTTATACATGGAGGTACCAAAAAAATAGAAGAAGGAAAAAGAGTCTGTTACAACTCAGGAGCTCAATCCGACATGGTCTTCAACCAAAGGTTCAACTCCTCAAGCAGACCCATGGCCTTAACTTCTAAAGTTTTTAGGCCACGTTTCTTCAAAATGTCCCCATAAAACGCGGCCGAATGCCGTGACCCATCTGCAGCACGAGGAAGTTCTTCGCAGAGGACCTGCCACTGTTCATGCTCCTGAGTCTTCCTCCGGACATTACCTTCAGCTTCCTCAACCTGGCAAATGAGAGTCCCCTCCTTGTCACGAGCCTCCACAATGGCGGTCCATTTGGCAGCAGCATCTTCCTCCAAAAGCTCAGGACGCTGCCTAGCCTCGACAACCTCCTTATCAAGGCTGTCCAAGTCTTGTTTCAGCCTCAAGATGGATAACTCGGTAACGTTCTTCTCCCGAACGATCTGCCTCCGAGTCTTTGTGACCTCAGTCAGCTCAGCTTTGACTTTGCTGGAAGGTTTTATGAATATCTCATCAAAGAAGTCACCATTTGGGAAACTCTTGGTCTCAGTTCATTTGTTCCCCAAGGTAATGATCTCCTCAACAAAATCCTTGGCGCTTGCGATGTCCAGACCGACTTCCTTGCTATCAGCGAGGATGTCCTGCACATGCTTGATCATGCCAAAACCAGCTTCCAAATGACCTGAAGAAAGAGTCTCAACCCATGAGCTCAAGACAGTCTTCAACACCTTCCTTGCATACTGAAGGTGCGGTGCAGATGAGGATTCGCCATGCTCTGGTGCCCGACTGCCCACGTCATGCTCCATTGGAAGAGTAATCAATAAACTCTTTCCAATGGAAGAAGCTGACTCATTGAAAGTGGAAGAGCCCCTACTTCTGTATCAGCCGCAGGTATCCCCTGTTCTGGCTTTGAGGAAGACGGAGGAATCTCTCCTGCTGTTTCACAATCTGTCAAAAAAAAAAGAAAAGACAAAAATGTATGAATATAATCTTGTCAAAAATATATCAAGATTATTATTGCAAATATACCTGCTTCGACGACCGGCGGAGTACTCTCTGCCTCCTTGAGCTCATCCGAAGCATCATAAAAAGTTGCGTCCATGGATGGCTCGAAATCGTCGGAATCCTCTGGCAAGTCAGCTACATGTTAGCAAATGACAGCAAAAGAAGAAAAAAAAAAAAAAAAAGCAAAAGCCAAAGCAAATCATACCAGGTGAAGGTTCTGGAACCACTCCAGAGTCCCTGGGCTCTTTCTCAGATGCCACGACTGGATCCGTCATTGCCTCATCGGCAGGAACCTCAGGCATCACCAGGTCATCGTCCTCCGCTAAAAAAAGAAAGCAGCGGATCAAAACAAAAAACTTTCACAAGAGAAAGGAAGAAACAAAGGAAAGAAAGAGGTTCATACCAGCTGTCTCCTCTTCTCTGCTTCTCTTCTCCGGAGGCTCGTCAGCATCCTCAGACACCTCCTCAGCAATGGTGAGAGGAACTTCAAGATCAGAAGGACTATCGTGCCGTCTCATGTTACGGCGTTGTCCTCTCCTCCTCTTGCCTCGGCGGGTCAATCTGCTCGACGATCCTGCCCCACTATCAACATCAGGCCTCTCACAAGAGTCCTCACTGGATGGTCTACTTTTCTCAGTAGACTCCATGGAAGCCTTCGTATGCTCTGCCTGTATCATAGCATCGATCTCGGCCTCCTCCTCCTCCAGCTGTCTTAAGACCTCACCAAGAATCCCCTGTGCAGCTCCTGATCTGATGATGTCCTGCCCGTTGAGAAAGCCTATCTTGTGCTTCTCTCTAGCTAGGAAGGCCAAAACTTCCTCCCGACGGACACCATCCGATTTGCCAAGAGATTTCCCAGGAGATTGCTTAATATCGAGCTCTTTCTTGGAAAGCCCCCGGTACACTGAAAAGCTCTCCACGAACCACTTCGTGAAGCCAGCAGTCCGGAAGGTGGGCAGCTCAGGATAGGAAATCATGGCGGTAGTGTCCTCGGCGCTATAAAAAGCCCATGCATTTCTCCCATCCTGCAGACCTCCAAAACGCTTCACCATACTCGAAGGCGCTCCAACAACACCTTGAGAGAAGCCAAGCTGCAATGCAAAACGCGAAGGGACATACGGTTGGATATCGACGAAAAGATGTCTGCGGTACACCATCGTACCAACCCGTATGTTGAAGAGCCAATTCTTCTCCGCGTCCATCAAAGCATAATGTCTTCCCGACCCTGCCCTGGTCGAATCAGGGGAGACACCAAAGTCAAAAGCCTTCTTCCGTAAGCCCGGAGAAAGCTTCACCGAAGACTGCCCAATCTCGACGTCCCTAAATCGTCGGATCCTTAAACGGGCAGACAAAAGTGATTCGGGAACGGCTGTCCCTCTAGCCAAACGAATCATAAAGGGATCTTTGTCCTGTGCAACTCCCAAACGATGGAAGCTAGGACAGTGGTATATATACCACGAATAGAAAATATGGGCCGAAAATACCCTGTTCATGGGAAGCCCAAGCCGAACTAGGAAAGCAGCAGCCTGCAGTTCGGTACACAAATAGGAGTAAAGAGCAGGAACCAAAGCTAGCCGCTCTCCAAACGCCATCTAACAAGCCGGAAAAATACAGTGCGACCTGATGTGCGTCCCATCTCCTCCAGCAATGATGGAACGCGCTCCGAGGCGCCGTGGGGCGGCTACCGGGGTCGGCGGAACGTGGGAGTCCGTCGGGTCCGGCCCTTTCGCGCCCTGGCAGGGCCTGAAGCGTGCATCAACATTTCTTTTATGTGGGTGTGCCAGATTTTCTATTTTACTTGGAATTGCAAGTGGTAATCCGGAGATCAACCTTCGCAAGTAAAAAGGAAATCAACTTCTTTCAAGTTTTCCATTGCACAAATATTTAAGAAAAGAGACATTTTCTTAATTTGCCGTGAAAGGCGATTTTGTTTGGCATTTATAGCCGATTTTGGCGTTTATAGCCGATTTACAATTCTCATCAATAATGAAAAAGACAAGAGTTGTGATTTTTGTCTCTTTAGAAAAATACAAACTACAATGAAAAGCAAGAAAAGGAAGATCTAACTTTTCAGGAGATTGTGGGGGACTCGTTCAGATTGACGGTCGCAAGCCATGTATGGGCTTCGCCATCATCCATGTAGATGAGAACAGAAGATGCTCTTGATTCGCTTGGCTTGGCTATAACCTCAGGTTTTTAGAGGACAAAGACCAAGAGAAGGTCCTATGTCCAATAAAAAGCTAAGTAAACGGGCTGAAAAGCCACGTCTAAGCCATTGGAGGCAGCAGGAGAAGGCAAGGACCTTGGGGGGGGGGGTGCCCCCCAAGGGACTTTTGTCACCTTGTAGTGGTGGCCGGTGCAGAACTTCAGCAGAGTTTTTTCTCTCTTTTTTCTTTCTCTGGATACGAGCTCTGGATTCTTTCCGATCGATCGATCTCGATTTTCTGATCTCGATTTTCTCCTCCCCCATTTCAATGGAATGCTCTCCTATTTATAGGCCTTTGGTAGCCATTTAGGAGGGTTTATGAGCCTTAATGGCTTTAATGGGAGGAGTTACAAGATTTATTTCTTGATTTTGTAACTCCTTTTTCCTTGAATCTGATTGGCCGATGGAGATTAAGGGCTTTTAATCACCATAATTACCATAATGGGAGGAGTTTCATGGTTTAAATGCGATGAATCAATTGACTTGTAACTCCCAAATGCTTGCTTCTGATTGGGCCGTCCAAAGAAATGAATTAATGACTATAATAAAGCTAGTCAATTAACCACATTAATTGGTCGCCGAGCAGTCGAAGAGTCGCGGGCCGTGCCGTGTCTTCTGGAATTCTTCTGGCGATGATCATCGATGGATCTTCATACTGATCGACATCGGATGAACATGTAACTTCAGACATTGATAGCTAAGAGCGGGCCGGTGACATCTGTCTTGTCGATTTCTCGATCGGTCGGACAGAAAGAGCACTTTTTTTGGTCGACCGGTTGGCGATCTTGGAGCGATCAATGATGATTTTGTGCTTTTGGAGGTTGACCCGTGATTTTGACGGATGTCGGAGGATATGAGTCAATTTCAAGCACTAAAAATCACATTTTCAGGAAACCACAGGGGCCAAAGTGCGCGAAACGCGAAAAAAGACGGAAAAACGGGTCACCGGCGGAAAATCCGGTGACCCGGACCTCCATGGTCGCCGGCGACCATGGGCCATGGTCGCCGGCGACCATGGGCCGGCGACCATGGGCCATGGTCGCAGGGGCCTGCGACCATGGGCTATGGTCGCAGGGGCCTGCGACCCTGGGGGAATTTTCCCCTTCGGAGTCCGTTTTGCGGTCGTTTTGAGGTCTTTTTCGTTGCCGTTTTCTTCTGTATTTTTCCTGACATTTCTTCTCATTTATTGGCTTGATTTCCCTGTAGAAAACCTGATGAGAATCTTTGCATTTTTAGAGTGCAAAGTTTCCAATTTTCCGGGAAAGCCGAAGACTTTGTCGCGTAAAGCTGCTGATTTTCCGCCAGAAGCTGAAACTTGGTCAAACGATGTCGGAATGACCCGAAATTTGAGGTGGAGCCTCCTGAGCAATAAATAAGACCAACCATAGGCTTTTGTTTGAGTTTTGAAGCCGTTTGGGGTCCCGTCGATGCTTCACTTGATTTTGCTGCGGGGAAAATGCCGAGCTTTGATATGTGGTCAAACGATGTCCGATTGACCTGAAATTTGACGGGGAGCCTATTGGAGTCATTTTGAGACGTTCCATGGGCTCCTTTTTGGATGTCATGGTCCCGGGTTGCTCCGCCGCCGGTAGGCTTGATTTTCTCTCGGAGCATCGAAACCTGGTCAAACGTTGTCAGAATGACCTGAAATTTGACGTGCAGCCTTTTGGAAGCATGTTGAAGCCACTCATGCAATTGGTTTGATGAGCGAAGGCTTCGGTGGTTCCCGCCGCCGGGAGGCTTGATTTTGCTGCTCGAGCATTGATGGAGGGTCAAACGTTGTCGGTTTGACTTGAAATTTGGCATGGAGCCCTTTTGAGACATGCTGGAGTCATCTGTAGGCACTGATCGAAGTTTTGACGTCTCCGATGATGTCGCCGCCGTGAGCGCCATTTTAGCTGTCGGAGAAGCGAAGTTAGGCCAAATGATTCTGAAATGGCCCGAAACTTCATGTGTACTCTTCTCTTGGCTATCTTGAAGGATCTTGCAGTTTTTGTTTGATTCTGACAAGATTTGATTTTTTGGAGAAATTGCATTGCCTATTTATGGCAGGTTGCGACTTCATGCAGTTTTCTTGATTTGGAGAGGCAAAGTGACATTTTTGGTGTCAACAAATGCCCCCTCGAGGTACAACGACGAGTTGCTTGACTTTTGTAGTCCATGTGCCTCGAAGAGATTTTTGAAGGAGAGCTTGTGTCTTGACCAAGAGTCTTTGAGCAATCCTTCCTTTGGTAGAGTAGCCTTTGAGCTTCCAGGGGAATTTTATGGTAGTGAAAGGAATCACACACCATCTCGAGGCAAAGTTTTGAAGATGACATCAGGGATGTGGATTTGGGTTTCTGTTTTTGATCTTGTGACCTAACCAGCTATATATGGCAGGTTAGGGGATCGGGTTTTGGTTTTGACCTTGTGACCCAACAAGCTGTATGCGGCAAGTTGGGGGATCATGATTTGGTTTTTGGTTTTGGTCTTGTGACCTAACAAGCTGTATGTGGCAAGTTAGGGGACCAGGATTTGGTTTTTGGTCACTCTTTGGGACTGTGTGGGTCCATTGGAGTGGTTTGGATTTTTTTTTGTGGAATGTCAATTTCAAGATTTTGGCTCAATTTGGTTTATGAGGCTGGATGGTTTGATTTTTGGAAGCTCATGGGGCTTGGAATTTTTTTTTTGTATGGTTCAATCAACTCAAAAGAGGCATGGAACCATTTTTGTATGCTCTTGGTAAGAGGGATTTTTTCCTGACTAAAAGCCCATTTTTTTTTTTTTTATAGTGCCTAGGTGGTCAAACCTGGCTCATATGGGCTAGCCCATGGGACCTTAAGCTTTTTAGGATGGCTTAGATCTCATGTGGGGTCATTTTTGTAAAGAATATCTAAAGATATCTCATTTGGATAGAGAATATCTAAAAATATCTTTATGAGAGAGAATCTCTCATATTCCCTTAATTTGGGAGAGAATATCTCAAGGTATCTTTCTTTTTGGGAAAGAATCTCCAATATCCTTTTTTTGTTGGAGAGAATCTCTCATTTGATTGATTTTGGGAGGAAATCTCTCAAAGACATCTTTCTTTTTGGGAAAGAATCTTTCTAATCCCCTCTCTTTTGGTAAGGTTACTAATTAGTAGCACTTACCTTTCTTTTTTGTTTCCTTCTTTGATTTGCTCTCTTCTATAAAAGCAAGGAGGGTAGGATCTCTTGCTCTTATTGCTTTCTTTTGCAACAATCTCAAGAGAGCTCCAAGACCAAGAGTTTTTCTTCTTCAAGGATCTTCAAGCTTTTTCCTTCTTCTTCTCCATCAATGGCTTCAAGTAAGTTTTCTCTCTTTTTCTTTCAAGAAAACTCCATGTAGAGAATAGGATGGAAAAAAAGTGTCTTCTCTTTTTTTTTTTCTTTTGTTTCTTTCTATTCTTCTTCTTTTTTTTTTTTTCTTTTCTTTTCCACGTGATTTCTGTTTTTTTTTTTCACGTGTGTCTCTTTTCTCTTTTTTTTTTTTTTTTTTTTTTTGGTGGGCCGTACGGACAGATCCGTACAGCCACGTGGCCTGATTTTTTTTTTTTTTTTTTTTGGAGAAAGTTTCTTTTTTTTTTTCTTTTCTTTCTCCCTTTTTTTTTTGAGAAAGTTTCTTTTTTTTTTTTTTTTCTTTTTTTTTTTTTTTTTTGCTCATCATGATAATGCGTTTTTATGCAAATGTAGATGTTCATGCATGTACTTTTTGTAGATTGAGCATGATAGCATACCTAAAAATCTTTGCAAATTTGGGAATTTGGAGCTCGCAGCGATGTTGAGCCCTTCTTGATTTTGCGGAGATTTTGAGGTTTCGAAAGTTTGGAGTTTCGGAGCCCGCAGCAATGTTGAGCCCATCTTCAAACTTTCTATTTCCGTCGGAGTATTTCCTTTTTCTTTGGAATTGCCCCGGAGTCATGCCAAAATTTCGCCAGATTTTTGGTGGGACAAAGTGACCCCTTTTTTTTTAGCGAAATCCTGTCATTTTGATGACGATCTTTTTCTTTTCCAACCTTTGCAGGTGGTTCCTCCAGAGCGAACAAGGGTAAAGAGCCTGCTACAAGCGTACCTCGTCGATCCGCCAGATCTTCTAATGTGGCCGTTCAGCAGGCCTGGGAGAAGGTCCAGTTTGTTGAGAAGAACTTGGAAGAGTACGATTCCCTCAATCGCGATGAGATGAGACAGCGATTGATCGCTCTCAAGGATGAGGAGTTCTATAAGATCATGGTAAGCAGCCGTCCTTGGGTTATGGACGATCTGAGGGTTTTGCCCAAGCCTACCTTCTTCTTTGGAGATGCAGTCCTTGACGACTTGACATACCAAAGGAGATGTTTTCAGTTCTCTTACACAGCGGATGGTGAGGAGAGAACTATTTCTACCCGGTCGTCTTTTGATCGGACCATCTCGATCCTGAGCCTTTCTCCCACGTGCCCTAAGAGGGAAGATCCTCCGAGCTGGGTGAAGAGGACCAGTGTGATCAAGACCGGGGTTTTTGTCGGTGGACCTTCCGGTTTTGCAGAGAAGCCACCTGTCCGTATGGACGTGTTGATGCCAGCCAGCGGCTACCAGGGCTCTGATTATCCGTCGGTCGATTTGAGACCGGTGGGCCTTGGCGTTTTCAGCGGTGACGGTAGTACTTGGGTGAAGCCTTTTCGACTTCGTGGCCGTTTCAATGCTGACTCCGATTGGAAGTCATGGACTGACCACACCTTGTTGATTGGGGGTGCCGTTTTGAAGGAAGCCGGGATTTTTGACGCGGTCCGCGCTTTTAGGGAGACCGTGACTTTTTCCGATGATGCCTTCATGGCTATGTTGGAGTCTTTCCTCCCTCAGACCAATACCTTCGTTGTCACGAATGGTGAGGTTGGTTTTTCTCTGAAGGAGTTGAGTGCTATTACTGGATTGCCCATCCTTGGCAAACTCTACGAGGAGTTCATGCCGATTGACAGCGTCCTTGAGGAGCAGTCAGAGGAGTTCAGGCTCCTATACTTTCAGCTTGTCGCCTTCTATGATTTTTTGAAGGAGGGCTCGAAAGTGAGATCCAGCAGTTGGAAGAGTTATGG
Source organism: Umbellularia californica (assembly GCA_028538565.1). NCBI lineage: Eukaryota > Viridiplantae > Streptophyta > Magnoliopsida > Laurales > Lauraceae > Umbellularia > Umbellularia californica. Next base: position 74,424,292 of record JAPQWN010000002.1, on the reverse strand, counting down.
CTCTTCATTCTTTAACTTCTTTGACAGCAAAGAGTCTTCTGATAGCATGACCCGGGAAGACAGGAAGAAGACTTCGGTCATGCAGGAAGAGTTGAAGGGTTTCTTCGCGAGCACAGATGCCATTTGTTCTGACATTGCATTGCGGAGAGATCTTGCTTTTTACCTCACTTTTTGGCTAGGTGAGGCTATTTTTGCTGGTGGAGATGGGACGCACATCAGGCCGCATTGTATTTTTCCGGCTTGTCAGATGGCGTTTGGAGAGCGGCTTGCTTTGGTGCCCGCTCTTTACTCCTACCTGTGTACCGAACTGCAGGCTGCTGCTTTCTTGGTTCGGCTTGGGCTCCCTATGAATAGGGTATTTTCAGCCCATATCTTTTATTCGTGGTTTGTATACCACTGTCCTGGCTTCCACCAGCTGGGTGCTGCACAGGATGATGATCCTCTGATGATTCGATTGGCTAAGGGAAAAGCCGTATCTGAATCACTTTTGTTTGCCCGCATGAGGATCCGACGGTTCAGGGACGTCGAGATGGGGCAGTCTTCAGTTAAGCTTTCTCCGGAGTTGCGGAAGAAGGCTTTTGATTTTGGTGCCTCCCGAGACTCTACCAGAGCAGGGTCGGGAAGGCATTACTCTTTGACCAATGCAGAGAAGGAGTGGCTTTTCAGCATACGAGTCGGCACGATGGTGTACCGTAGACATCTTTTCGTCGACATCCAGCCGTATTTACCTTCTCGCTTTGCGCTTCAGTTGGGCTTCTCTCAAGGCGTTGTTGGAGCGCCTTCGAGTGTGGTGAAGCGTTTTGGAGGTTTGCAGGATGGCAGAAATGCATGGGCTTTCTATAGTGCTGAAGACACTACTGCCACGATTTCTTATCCTGAGCTGTCGACTTTCCGAACTGCCGGCTTCACAAAGTGGTTCGCGGAGAGCTTTTTGGCATATCGGGGGCTTTCCAAGAAGGAGCTTGATGTAAAGCTGTCTTCTGGAAAAGGCATTGGGAAGTCGGATGGCGTCCGGCGAGAGGAAGTTTGGGCCTTCCTTTCTGGAGAGAAGCACAAGATAGGCTTTCTCGGTGACCAGGGCGTCATTGGTTCTGAAGCTGTTCGGGAAGTACCTGATGAGGCTTTGGAGCAGCTAGAACAGGAGGAAGCTGAGCTCGACGCTTGGATGCAAGCGGCACAGAGGCGACCTTCTGCGGAGTCTACTGGCAAGAGCAGACCATCCAGTGAGGAGTCAAGTGAGAAACCTGACTCTGATAGTGGGGCGGGTTCTTCTAGGAAGCGAACCCGTAGAGGTAGGAAGAGGAGGAGGAGTCAGCGTCACACGGGGCGGGACGAAGACTCTCCTAATGTGGAAGTCCCTCTCACTGTCAATGAGGAGGTGCCAGGGGAAGCTGACGAACCTCCGGAGAAGAGGATTCGGGAAGAAGAGACCATCGGTGAAGGTATGATTCCTCCTTTTCCTTTTCTACTTCTTTCATGGGGCTTTCCATGTTCTGATTTGTTTTCTCACCCTGCTGCTGCTTTTCTTTTAGCAGAGGATGAAGACTTGCCGATGCCTGAGGTTCCAACCGATGAGGCGGTGATGGAGCCGGTTATGGCATCTGAAGAAGAACCGAGGGACTCTGGAATGACTCCGGAATCTCCAATTGGTATAACTTCTTTCGCTTTCTCTTTTTTTTTTTTTTGCCTGCGACTTGATTTGCTAACATTTTTTTCTTGTCAGCTGACTTGCCACAGGATTCCGATGACTTTGAACCATCAATGGACGCAAATGTCGATGATGCTTCTGATGAGTTCATGGAGGAAGAGAGTGTTCCGCCAGTCGTCGAAGAAGGTACTTTGTAGTGATGACCCTGATGATTTTTTTTGAACAGGATCATATTCATACCCTTTTGTGTTTCATTTGCAGGTTTTGAAGTGACAGAAGAGAGTCCATCGCTTTCTTCAGAACCAGAGCAAGGGATGCCAGAGGTCGATCCGGAGGTAGAGACCAGTTCTGACATGATTGAGGAGATGCCTCGTGTTGAGATTCCCTCTCCAGTGGCTCCAAGTGAAAAGAGTTCTTTTGTTACTCTTCCAATGGGACATGACATGAGCAGCCGATCAGCGGAGAAGGGTGAATCTTCATCCAGTTCGTCTCTTCAATTTGCGAAGAAGGTGCTGGCTCGGGTTTTGAGTTCTTGGGTCAAGACTCTCCTTTCTGGACACTTGGAGGCAGGATTTGGCATGATCCCACATGTACAGGAGATTCTGACCGACACCGAAGAGGTTGGTCTGGATGTCACAGGTGCCAGGGCGATCGTTGATAGGATCATTGCACTGGGTGACAAGTGGTTTGAGACCATGGGTTTCCCTGACGACCAATTCTTCAAGGAGATGTTCTTGGACCCTGCTGATAAGGCTAAGTTTGACCTGAATGAGGCTACACAAAGCAAGAAGCAGCTAGTTCGGGAGAAGAACAAGGAAGAGCTAGCCATCATCGGATTGAGGCATGACCTTAACGTCCTTGATAGGGAAGTTGAGGAGGCCAGGAAACGTCTTGAGCATTTGAAGGCACAAGTCGATGCGAAGTGGGCTGCTATAATAGAGGCTCGTGACAGGGAGAGTACTCTGATCTGCAGGGTTGCAGATGCCGGTCAAGTTCTCGAGAGGAGGACTCTAGAAAACGAACGATGGCAAACTGCTGAGGAAGAGCTTCCCGGTGTAAAAGAAGGGTTACGGCATTCGCCAGCATCTCATGGCAAGTTCCTGAAGAAGCGTGCCTTGGAAACTCTGACGGCTGAGGCCAAAAGTTTGCTTGAGGAGCTGAAGCTTTGGCTGGAGACCATTTTTGGCTGAGCTCCTGATTTTTTATAGCAGAAACCATTCTTCTTTTTTTGGTACCACATGTATTTTTTGGTACTCTTTTTTTTGTAGTGCTTGTGAACACTTTCTTTTTTTTTTTTTTTTTTTTTTTTTTTTTTTTTTGCTTTGGTACCACATGTATTTTTTTTGGTACCCTTTTTTTTTTGTGTTCCCTACGCTCACTCAAATCTTTTTGTGATGAAAGCAATTGCTAAATGGGATTTGATCAAAAGCTTTGTCATTTTGTGAAAATCTTTTGTCAAATGGTTGTTTTGGTAGGGGAAACGAATTTGGCATGAAAGCCGGATTTTTGTGGCATTTACAGCCAGTTTGGTGGCATTGATAGCCAATTGGTGGCATTTATAGCCGGTTTGGTGGCATTGATAGCCAATTTGTGGCATTTATAGCCGGTTTGGTGGCATTGATAGCCAATTTGTGGCATTTATAGCCGGTTTTGACATGAGAGTCAGGTTTTTTTTGTGTGGCATTTGTAGCCGAGTTTTTTGAAAACCGAGTTTTGTTTTATTGGCATGAAAGCCGATTTTGGCATTTATAGCCGGAAATTTTTGTTTTGGCATTTATAGCCAGATTTTGGCATTTATAGCCGAGTTTTGGTTTTCAAAATGCAGGTATCGACTAAATGTCGCCTCCCCGCTGAATGGTCTTGCAAGTATCGATGGAATGTCGCTTCCTTGCTCATTCGGTTTTGCGAGTATTGATGGAATGTCACTTCCTCGCGGGTTAGGTTTTGCAAGTATCGATGGAATGTCGCTTCCTCGCGAATTGGGGTGCAAATATCGACTAAGCGTCGCTTCCCTGCTTTTCCCAAAACTTTTGGTTTTGCGGGTACTGACTTGATGTCGTTTCTCCGCGATTTTTGAAATTTGAGGTTTTCTCGAACCACTTGTAATTTTGGGTTGTGGATAGCAACTGGTATGTTACATCTCCACGATTTTTGAAATTGGGTTGTGGATATCAACTGGTTTGTTGCTTCTCCACGGTTTTTGGATTTTGCAAGTATCGACGAAATGTCGCTTCCCTGCGATTTTGGGTGCAAGTATCGATGGAATGTCGCATCCTTGCTTTTTGTCAAAATTTTTGTTTTGCGGGTACTGACTTTGATGTCGTTTCCCCACGATTTTTGAAAAACCATTTTTTTTTTGTTTAAAGACACGAGGGTCGTAAATTTTGACCTAGAACCATTTTGGCGGTAAAAGGTAAGGTGGAGTAGGGTGGAAATCCCTGAATCCGGATTTTTGTTTCAAACCATGAATTTTGGTTCAAGGATCGAAAGTTTTGGTCAAGTCAGGGAGAGGCTCCTAAACTTGGATTTTTTTTGTTTTTGAACAATGAAACGATGAAAGTAAGCATTGTTTTTGAATCTCTAGAAATTTTGATATTTGATATGAAAATTCTAAAGAGAGTGGGTTTGACGAGCGAGTACCTGAGAACAGGTTTTGGCCATACAGGCATTGCTCTTACCCAGTTGGGTAAGTCTTCAAGGGTAGTACCGCTTCAAGAACTTGCCGTTGATAGGCAGCATACATCTGTCGCCTTCCATGTTTAGGAGGGCATATGCGCCGTTGGAGAAGACCTTGTCGATGACGTAGGGTCCCTCCCATTTTGGTTCAAATTTGCCTTTAGATTTGTGAGCGAAGACCATTGGTCTTTTTACCGCAAGAACCAAGTCACCCTTTTTGTAGGCGCGTTGCCTGACCTTTTTGTCAAAAGATCCTGCCATGCGTGCTTGGTAAAGTTCAATGCTTTGTCGAGCTTCGAGCCGTCTCTCGTCGAGATTGTCCAGCTCATGGAGTCGCAATTTGACATTGCTTTCTTGAGTCATGTCATTTTGTAGAGATACCCTCAGAGAAGGAATTTGTACCTCTAGGGGCACGACAGCTTCGCATCCATAGACCAAGGAGAATGGTGTGCTATGGGTTGGTCCTCGAACGGTGGTTCGATAGGCCCACAAAGCTTTAGACAGTTTGTCGCTCCAGTCTCTTTTGTGACTAGAGACCATTTTCTTGAGGATTTTGCAGAGTGTCTTGTTGAAGGCTTCTGCTAATCCGTTTGCTGCCGGATTGTATGGAGTCGAAGGACAGCTTTGAATTTTGTATTTGTCGCAAAACCTGTAGAATCGATGATCCCGGAATTGTGGTCCGTTATCATGGACGAATCTCTTGGGTATGCCGAAACGACAAATGATGTTGGTGCGCAGGAACTGAAGAACTGATGAGGTCTTCATTTCGTTGAACGCAAATGCTTCTGACCACTTGGAGAAATAATCCGTAGCGGCGAAGATGAAGCGATGACCTTTGCTTGAAGGGGGAGAGATAGGACCTATGATGTCCATGCCCCATGCTTCAAAAGGCCATGAGATTGCTGTAGGATGCAGCCATTCCGGAGGCATGTGAATGTAATCTCCGTGAACTTGGCATAGCTGGCATCGTTTGGCAAATTGCATTGCATCAGCAACCATGGTAGGCCAATAGTAACCTAACCTTTTTATCTGATCATAGAGCTTAGGACCTGCCTGATGGGCTCCACAAAGACCAGCGTGAACTTCTTTGAGTGTTTCTTCGGCCTCTTGTTGTGACAAGCAGCGTAGAAGTACTCCGTTGAAGGATTTCCTGTAAAGGATCTTTGAAGGGATATCCAAATGAAAGTTTGGGGCTCGCCTTTGAATGCTTACCCGTTCTTTTGGATCTTCAGGTAGGATTCCGAACATAGTGTAATCAATGAACGGATCCCTCCAGTCGCCGATTGAAGGTTGAAGGATAGAGATCCGACTTCCAACCACTCGGTGGCATTCAGCAACTGCTTGGTGTGTGTTAAGAGGAGGGAGGATCCTTCTCTCGCACACTGTAATTTGCATGTTTTCCCCTTCCTGGATCGCCATTGATGCGGCAAGTCCGGCCAGGGCATCTGCACGGATGTTTTCACCTCTACGAATATGGGTGATGTTGCAGATGTCAAACTTTTGCAGAAGCGATTGTGCCTTGTTGTAATAAGGCAGCAGATCGGGCTTCCTGACTTCATATTTCTGATTCATCTGGTTGACGATCAGTTGAGAGTCTCCAAAGACTTCCAGCATAGTGATACCGGATTCGATGGCGAGTTCCAATCCTAGGATCAGAGCTTGGTATTCAGCTGCATTGTTTGTGCATGGTTCCAGTAGCGAGAAAGCGTGTGGAATCATGCATTTGTCGGGGCTAACAAAGAGGATGCCAACTCCCAAGATCAGCTTTCTGTTTTCATTTGTCCTGGTTGCACCGTCAAAGTACATGTCACAGGAGGCATTTGGTGAGGAAGTCTCCACGTTGTAGACAGGTTCGTCTGGGAGATCATCTCTGAGTGGTGAATCTTTAGGCAATGGATGCTCTGCAAGGAAATCTGCTAGAGCTTGGCCTTTGATTGCTTTTTGTGGTACATACCTAATATCAAATTGTGACAAGAGGATGGACCATTTTGCCAGTCGGGCATTGAGAGAACCGGCCTTCGTGACAAGGACCTTCAAGAGGTTGATCCTCGAGACCAGGTAGACTGTGTTGGAAAGCAAGTAGTGACGTAGCTTTTGTACGGCGAACATCACTGCAAGGCATTCTTTTCGACTGAAGAGTAGCGATGCTCTGCACCTACTAGCATGCGGCTGAGGTAGTATAGAGCAGCTTCTTTTCCCTCACCATTCTCTTGTGCAAGCAGAGCGCCTACAGAATGATCAAGAGCTCTTGTGTACAAGATGAATGGTTTTCCAGTGGCAGGGGCAGCTAACACTGGAGGTTTGGTCAGGTATGACTTGATATCTTGAAATGCGGCTTCACAGTCGGTATCCCAGACAAAGTCTACACCCTTTTTCATCAATCGAGAGAATGGACGGCATTTCCCCGAAAGATTGGAGATGAACCGTCTGATGTAGGCCAATCTCCCTTGGAGCCCTTTTAGTTCTCTCAAGGTTCTTGGAGAGGGCATTTCTAGAATAGCCTTGACTTTTATGGAGTCAAGTTCTATTCCAGCTTTCCGAACAAGGAATCCGAGAAACTTACCCGACGAGACGCCGAAGAAGCATTTTAGAGGATTCATCCGCAGTTTGTGTTTGCGGAGTCGGAGGAAGACTTCCCGAAGATCTTTGAGATGGTCTTCTTTTCTTCTGCTTTTGACGGCGAGGTCATCAACGTAACATTCGACCGTCTTGTGCTGCATATCTTGGAATATTTTCATCATAGCCCTCTGATATGTGGCACCAGCATTTTTCAGACCAAATGGCATGACAGTGTAGCAATACACGCCAAATGGAGTCCGAAATGAAGTGTGTTTTTCATCCTCGGGATGCATCTTTATCTGATTATAACCAGAGAAGCCATCCATGAATGTCATTCGCTCGAATCCGCAGGTATTGTCAATCATCACCTCCGGTATGGGGAGCGGGAATTCATCTTTAGGGCAAGCGCCATTCAAGTCTCTATAGTCAATACAGACTCTGATCTGCCCAGTTTTCTTTGTCACGGGGACAATATTGGCCAACCACTCTGGATGTTGTTCCTCACGGATGAAGCCAACGCTTTTGAGTTTTTGAACTTCTTGTTCAATTTTATCCATCACATCTGGACGGAATCTTCTTTGGCCTTGTTTGACAGGCTTGATTCTTCTTGAAGATTGAGTTTGTGGACTGCTACTTTGGGGGTCTAAACCAGGCATTTCAGCATAGGACCATGCAAAGCAATCAACGAACTCACGAAGAAAAGCGATATACTCGGGTAACTCATCATCCTTTATATTCTTGCTTATGAATACAGGACGTGGGTTATCTGGTGTTCCCAAGTTTATCTTTTGAACAGGATCTTCTGTCGGAAGGTTCGAAGGTGGTTCCTCCACAATATTTTCGGAGGCTTCCAACTCAACGAAACCTTCTGGAGTTTCAACTGCATTACCAGACCAAGGCTCTGTTCCTTTCCATGGATTTTCTTGATTGGTGATCTCCTCAAGGCTTGCTATGAGATAGTCCCAATCGCCTGTTGAGTCTGGTATTTCTTTTGGAGACGAGGGTTCTTCTGGGTCAGAATAGCACAAGTCTGTATTATCGGACGATTCCTCTTTATCATCAGAGAAATCGTACCAATTGGATGAGCTTCCTGGATCTTTGTCAGGTAACTCTTTAAAGAGATATCCAGGGAGATCGATGTCTTCATGGACTTGAGATGTTGAGGCTTGGTCGGTAAAACGACTTTTAAGCTTTTGTGTCAACTGTCTCAGAGGAGTATCAGGATCATATCCTAACCCATATGAAGACTTTTCTACATGACCGTAGAGTCTCCAATCTTCCAGCTGGCTTTTGGTCAAGGCGGGCTCCAATGGCGTGAGAATACCGCGTCTTCCTCCCAAACCGACTGGGTTTTGAGCGTCATAGCCCATTTTCTTCATAATAGCTTGTGCCACAGGACTATATAGAGATAGCTGAGGCATACCTTCATTTTGGAAAGGTTCCAGCATGGAGTTTGATGAAGAAGCGTCCGATCTATGGAAGAAGATCGGCCTTTGCTTTGGTGATGTTGTCGGAACAACAAAGGTAGCAGACGTAGGATCTTCTACATCAGCAGGTGTCTCCATCGGAGTGAGAGCAGGCTGAACATGCTGAGCGTCAGCTTGGCTTGACGATGCATTGTCTTCTGGCTCTGAGTCCGAATCTGTGTCTTGCATGATAGACACGTGAGAAACAACAAATTTGCCCCCCAGGCTTTTGCTTTGCCTTCTTCACTCTGGTTGTGATGACCAAAGGTTTTGAAGATTTGAGGGAGATGACGAAGGGAGGTTGACTGCTCTCTTCGGATTTGCTGGAGGGTTTGTTTTCTTCCGGTGATTTTTGAGGAGCCTTGCCTTTATCTTTCTGGAGATTTTCAGCAGGGGGTGCTATTTCCTCTTCTTCTTTTTCTCCTTCATACATCTGGGAGTCTGCGAAGTGGACTTCTTTACCTTTGAAGGGTTTTCTGTCCGCAAAGACACGATGTACAATGCCGTCGTCGCCGACGAACTTGATGCATTGATGTAGAGTTGAAGGGACAACACCGTTCTCGTGTATCCAAGGACGTCCGAGAAGGATGTTGTAGCATGAGGGGGTTTTTATTGCATACACAGTGACCTCAGAGATAAGATCACCGATTTGCAATTTGAACCTGATTTTGCCGATAGGCCTTTGAGCGCTCCCATCGTATCCAAAGATAGATACAGATGTGTGGCTTAGCTTGCTGGGTGGGATGCCCAACTCTTCGAGAGCCGAAGTGGAGATGAGGTTGAGTGCAGAACCTGGGTCGACCTGAACTCTGTGTATAGGCATTTCCTTGATGTACCCTGTGAAGTACAGGGGTCGGTTGTGCCTTGCTTCGCCAAGTAGGAGGTCTTCCTTAGTGAAGGCGATGGTTGCACTGGCTGCCATTTGAACCGAGAGGCATTGGATGCATGATCCCTCGCTTTTCTCTTTTTCTCCTTTTAAGGAGGTTTCTGAGTTTTTGACCCAGTAGTCCATTTCAATTTGGAGGACTTGCGGGGCATGTTTGTCGACATCCTCATTCAGTTTTTGTAATTCTGAGATGAGATTATCACGAGTGCGTGGAGACATTCGTAATAAATCCAGGATGTGCAGTCGTGCAGGTATGTGTTTGAAGTGCTCAACCAAGTCATACTTGAAAGCCTCCTTGGGGCCTGCATGTTCATTGTTTTTGCCACTGGGGGCGTTTACAACATCTTTTCCCGAAGGATTTACATAAGTAAAGGAAGATTGGTTGTAATTTTTGTGGTAGTCCCGGCCCGAACGGGTGCCTCTACCAACTTCGAGAGCTTCTTGAGAAGGATCTTCGCTTGGAAGATTGTCCTCAGGATCAAGAGGCTGTCGTTTTTCATCTACTGGGGATGTATCTGCAGCAGAATTGCCATCCTCAGTGATTGTGTTGCACGGAGCATTTTCCGGGAGCAAGTCCTGAACAGCATCCAGCAGCTTTTCTTCTTCGTTGACCCATCCATCACCCCAAGTTGGGTTTTCTTCATGATGATGAGTCGGGAAGAATGTGTATCCTGAAGTCACAGTCTCAGGAGAAGAAACCTGAGAGGGTGCCATCTCTGTGAAAGTCACGTGAGACGAGGTAGCTCCAGAGGATACATTGCTAGGCGTCGTCGGAGTGTAGGTAATCTCATCAGACGACGCTTCAGAAGAGCTATAGTCCTGATATATTACATTACAGGAAGCTCTGATAGGAGATGTTGCCTGCTCGGAGTCAGACTCATCCTCGGATGTAAGAGGATCGTCAATCCAGCAATGTTCTCCATTTTCAGGAGTTGAGGGAGGAGGTACCTGATGGGCTTCAGGGACTTCCGGCTCTGGATTGTGAGGAATCTCGTTGACGCGGTCTTGCTCTTGTTCTAGAGCGAGACGCTGCAAGATCCTTGCATATTCTTCAAGATCAGGCATGGGAGCCAGATCCTCTTCTTCGTCTTCTCCGTGTGGCTCAACATAGTTGATTTCCACTGGAGCAATGACAGGTGCTGGGTTAACAGCATCTTCTTGTGCAGCCTCTTGGTCTTCTTCATCATCAGACCAGGATCCTTGTGGTTGCAAGGGGTTATACCAGATTACTGGCATAAGGTGAGTTTCAGGAACCCATTCTTCATCGGAGAGATATTCTCCTGTTTCAAGAGATTCCTCCCACTCATCGGTGTAGTTGGGCTCGAATTCATCGTCGGTGTCGCTGGACTCGTATCCATTAATGGAGAATCCAACTACCGAGTTGCAAGAGTATGATACCCCCTGCATGGCTTCTTTTTTGAATTGAGGTGGCATGAAATCACTGAGAGTGAAGTTTCTTACCGCCTTTGAAGTCTCTGGAAGGGACGTTTTTGTTGCCCCGAGTGAAGTGGTAGAGGAGGCCTCTGCCTTTTCATGGACTTCTTGTTTTGGCTGGGTCTTCTCTTGCCGTTTGAGCCTGAGGAGATGTTTCCTAGCCTGCCTTCGCTGTTGAGCTGTCGGCTTTGTTTTTACGATCTCCTAGTTTTCATCTTCCAAGAGATCGGGATGTACCCATATGGGTTGTCCGTCTGGTGTCGGGTAAGGAACCAACACTTCGGACGTTTGAATTCTTTTTATCACCTTGAAGGAAGTAGTGATCTTCCTCTTCGGTGATTTTGGTGTTTGTCCACATGACACCATGTTGACGGAGGCAGGGCCATAATTTTTGTCAAAGGTGATGACTCCGTTTTTCCACATCTCGTTTATCTTCTCTCTCACAACAAAGCATTGATTGAGAGGATGCGAGACCATCTGGTGGTATGGACAGTACCGAGGATCATTGGTTTTGCCAACGTCTCCAGGTCTTTTGGGCTCTGGCAAAATGAGTTTGCCATTTGCTAGGAGAGCCTCAAAGATTTCTTCGACGTCTTCATCGAATGGATATTTCTTTTCTACTCGCTCTTTGAAGGCATCAGAGAATTCAGGTCTCTTACCTGCAGCTCTATTTTCAGCTTTCTTTGGTTGCTGAGGAGCTGACTTGGTTTGCACATTAAGGACCTCTTTCTTCTTTGGTTTAGAGGTTGCAATGGCGGTTGGCTCTTTTCTTGATGACTTCTGACTGTTGAGGTCTTTAATCACCATTTCAGCTTCCATGGAAGCTTCGAGGAGTTCCCCCAGGTTCTTTGATTTATTGCCGATGATCATGGAGCGGATTTTAGCTCTCATGTTGTTTCGGCAGATGTCGACTAGCGACGCTTGTGGCAATACATCTGAACATTTGTACGCCATTGCTTTCCACTTGTGAATGAAGTCATAAGTTGACTCATTCTCTCCCTGTTTTAGGCTGCAGAGCTGAGCCATAGTAGCAGGATGATCCTCACCTTGGAAGTGGGTCAGGAAGCGTGTCTCCAGCATAGCCCAGTTCTGAATGGAGTTCTCCGGCAGAGTGGAGTACCAATCGAAGGCCGTACCTTTTAGGGTACTTGCAAAGAGGCGAATCTTGAGTGCATCTTGATCCGCGATAGCTCCCATCAAGATCTTGAAGTGGATGACGTGCTGTCTGGCCGATCCTTTCCCCGTATATGTTTGGAGAGTAGGATGCTTGAATTTTGTGGGGAACGGGACCGAGTCCATCCATAAAGGATATGGTGGCTTGATCCCATGCTCTTTGAGTATATCCTCTTCTTTAGCTTTGGCGAGGATACTGTCTACGTCCTTTTTGGTGAGGGCGCGTGACTCATTTTCTTCTCCATTTCCCTCGTTATTGCTATGATTTGGAGGAGGCTCATTGTTCACCTGATTTTGGACGACAAGGAGAAGGTTTTCCATCAGAGTTTCAATCCTCTGCTGGCCTTGTTCCAACTGCTGGATGCGTGTGAGCGCATCATCTCGAGGTGGAGTCTGAGGTGGCGGCTCAGAACTTGTAGCCAAGACGTTCATCCCTCGGGATTCGAACGAAGAAATCGTCCTGGTGACCGAGCTGGGGCTCATTCTTTTTGATGAAGAGCTTGATGAAGGATTACTCTCCCGTCCTTGGCTTGAAGGGGCAGGAGATTCTTCGGGATGTCTTTGTGTCCTGGTGACGCTACGGGTCACCGGACGTCGGACATGGATTTTTGATGCTGACCTTTGGCGTCTTCTGGTTTTTCCAACCATATGGACGGCAGCAACTTGGTCGGGTCTTTCTTTTTCGACCCATTTGTGGGAGACTTGAAGTGTAGGAGGCTGGGTTCGTTGCTTCTCTAGTCTCTTTTGTCGATATGAAGCACGGCGGCGTGCTCGACGAGCGATTTGAGCTTCAGTCAGCTCTGGCTGGGCTCTGACGATGAAGGATGTGCTCCCTCGGGCGCAGCAGTCGAGCCTGTCTTCTTTGTAGCTAGGCAAGGACAGGATCCGGACCCGGTCCTTTGCCTGTTGCAGCGAAGCTTTGAATTTTTCAAGTTCGGCCCCTGTAGAGATAAAGGGTCGAACCGAAGGAGTGTAGGCCTTAGCAGGTGCTTGTAGAGGCCTGGTGATGCGTGATCTGATTCTGGGCTTGTGGGAGCAAGCCGGTTCATGCTGGGTCGACTTGGGAGTCAGGTTGGAGATGGGTCTCTCCTCTTTCATGTAGGCAAGAGGGTAGAACTGGTTCTCCTTGAGTGGGGCCAGGTATGCTGGCTTGGTGGAGGTTTGAGACCTCCTTTGTTTTGGGGAAGGTCTTGGAGACCAAGTCTTAGGGTAGACCTGGTTGGTTGTTGGTCGAGGCTTCGCGGGGGTGCCGCGGGCTTTTGGGCTTTCGCCTTTGGTGTCACGAGAGTGACACGTTGAGAGGCGATCTTCTGCTTTTTGGCAGGAGCAGCTTGTTCTTCGGGAAGTGGGAATGGTCCCAGTGTCCCGAAGACGATGGTCCGGGGAGTCGAGGTCGACCCGGAGTTCAGAGAGTTGCCGAGGGAGTTGACGCTTCGGCAGCTGGCAGGGCGCTTGTAAGTGCGCTCGGTTTGCTTCTGTTGAAGCATGAGTTGGTGCTTGTTCTCATCGAAGATAATGGTTAAGGCTGCCATTGTTAGTTTCGAAAAAGTTCTGAAACAAGACCACATCCATTAGTAATCACAAGAATATAATGATCATAAATGGGAATTTCTATGGTTGTCTTTTCAAATCGCTCAAGGGATATGACCCAAGCGACATGAGGAAGCCAAAAAGCCATAGATGGTACAATTGTTCTGACAGCAAGTATGGTGAGCCCAGAATGAGCGTTCCAGTGACTGCTAGAAGCAATTGTAAACCTAAATTCGACTTATCGAGAAGCAGGGCTTGCTCGAGATAAGAAGAATATAAGGTAGGAGTTACAAATGTGCCGGTCACAGATACAGTAGACCCTGAAAGGGCGTACCAGTATTGCTAGGCACAAATGTTGGAGATCGCATCCATGAGATGGGATTCTTTGTTCTGAAATGTCAGAAATGGATTCGTCAAAGAGAGCAGGTGGCATTCCGATTCAAATACGGGCTCAACGATTTCCGCGAGCGCCAGTACTCAGAAGGGAAGAGACCACAATTTCTCGAATCTGAATCCAAAAGTGACGAGTTTTTTTTTTTTTTGAAATGTCAAGATTGGTTCCATCAAGGAGAGCAAATGGTATTCTGATCTGAACACGGTCTCGGCGATTTCCGCGAGCGCCAGTGCTCAGAAAAGAAGAAACCAAAATTTCTCAGATCTGAAATCAAAAGTGACGAGTTTTTGGAGATTTTTTTTTTGAAATGATTTTTTTTATTTTTTTTTTATTTTTTTTTTAAATATTTTTTTTATTTATTTATTTTTTATTTTATTTTTTTTTGAAAATTTTTGTTTTTTTTTTTTCTTTAAGATTTTTTTTTGAAAATCTTTTTTCTATTTTTTTTTATTTTGATTTTAATTTTTTAAGATTTAAAGACGAGAGAGTACACATAGGCCTCCTAACCCGGTCTTATGAAACCTCAATTGATAGAATTGGCCCCAGGTAAGGGTAGGATTACTTAATGAACCCGTTTGGAGGACCCTTGCCTAGAACAGTCAAGCTGTCTCCACACTCTGGACAAGGCTTTTCTTGAATCAATCGTGATCAAAGAACGCAATTGGTTTAACCTTAGTGGTCTATGTCCTTCTTTATAAAAAATCCCAAATAGACTCATCGAAGAGAAACGATGGCCCAAAACCTTAGTCGAACGGGCTCAACATTTCTGCAAGCACCAAAGAACGATAGGATAGGATCAAAGTTTCTCAATTTTGAATCCAAACTAAGAAAACTGATTTTTTTTATTTTTATTTTTTTTAATATTTTTTTTTTGAAATCTCTAATGAACTCATCGAAGAGAAACGATGGTCCAAAACCTTAGTCGAACGGGCTCAACATTTCTGCAAGCACCAAAGAACGATAGGATAGGATCAAAGTTTCTCAATTTTGAATCCAAACTAAGAAAACTGATTTTTTTTTTTTGAAATCTCTAATGAACTCATCGAAGAGAAACGATGGTCCAAAACCTTAGTCGAACGGGCTCAACATTTCTGCAAGCACCAAAGAACGATAGGATAGGATCAAAGTTTCTCAATTTTGAATTCAAACTAAGAAAACTGATTTTTGTTTTTTTTTTGAAAAGAGAAAGAATGGAAACAAACTCAAAGAAATAGAAATTTCCAAAAAATCCCATCTCATGTTTTTTAGGATGCAAAATCCAACATAGGCTACCAGCTAGAAAGTAGCCAAGGAATCCGGAAAAGAAGTATAAGCATAGAGCAAAAAGTATGATATGCAAATATTTCATTTCCAAGCACCGTGTTCTCAAATGAACGAGACCCACCGGGTGTGCCAGCTTGATGGAACGCGCTCCGAGGCGCCGTGGGGCGGCTACCGGGGTCGGCGGAACGTGGGAGTCCGTCGGGTCCGGCCCTTTCGCGCCCTGGCGGGGCCTGAAGCGTGCATCAACATTTCTTTTATGTGGGTGTGCCAGATTTTCAATTTTACTTGGAATTGCAAGTGGTAATCCGGAGATCAACCTTCGCAAGTAAAAAGGAAATCAACTTCTTTCAAGTTTTCCATTGCACAAATATTTAAGAAAAGAGACATTTTCTTAATTTGCCGTGAAAGGCGATTTTGTTTGGCATTTATAGCCGATTTTGGCGTTTATAGCCGATTTACAATTCTCATCAATAATGAAAAAGACAAGAGTTGTGATTTTTGTGTCTTTAGAAAAATACAAACTACAATGAAAAGCAAGAAAAGGAAGATCTAACTTTTCAGGAGATTGTGGGGGACTCGTTCAGATTGACGGTCGCAAGCCATGTATGGGCTTCGCCATTATCCATGCAGATGAGAACAGAAGATGCTCTTGATTCGCTTGGCTTGGCTATAACCTCAGGTTTTTAGAGGACAAAGACCAAGAGAAGGTCCTATGTCCAATAAAAGCTAAGTAGACGGACTGAAAAGCCACGTCTAAGCCATTGGAGGCAGCAGGAGAAGGCAAGGACCTTGGGGGAGGGTGCCCCCCAAGGGACTTTTGTCACCTTGTAGTGGTGGCCGGTGCAGAACTTCAGCAGAGTTTTTTCTCTCTTTTTTCTTTCTCTGGATACGAGCTCTGGATTCTTTCCGATCGATCGATCTCGATTTTCTGATCTCGATTTTCTCCTCCCCCATTTCAATGGAATGCTCTCCTATTTATAGGCCTTTGGTAGCCATTTAGGAGGGTTTATGAGCCTTAATGGCTTTAATGGGAGGAGTTACAAGATTTATTTCTTGATTTTGTAACTCCTTTTTCCTTAAATCTGATTGGCCGATGGAGATTAAGGGCTTTTAATCACCTTAATTACCATAATGGGAGGAGTTTCATGGTTTAAATGCCATGAATCAATTGACTTGTAACTCCCAAATGCTTGCTTCTGATTGGGCCGTCCAAAGAAATGAATTAATGACTATAATAAAGCTAGTCAATTAACCACATTAATTGGTCGCCGAGCAGTCGAAGAGTCGCGGGCCGTGCCGTGTCTTCTGGAATTCTTCTGGCGATGATCATCGATGGATCTTCATGCTGATCGACATCGGATGAACATGTAACTTCAGACATTGATAGCTAAGAGCGGGCCGGTGACATCTGTCTTGTCGATTTCTCGATCGGTCGGACAGAAAGAGCACTTTTTTTGGTCGACCGGTTGGCGATCTTGGAGCGATCAATGATGATTTTGTGCTTTTGGAGGTTGACCCGTGATTTTGACGGATGTCGGAGGATATGAGTCAATTTCAAGCAATAAAAATCACATTTTCAGGAAACCACAGGGGCCAAAGTGCGCGAAACGCGAAAAAAGACGGAAAAACGGGTCACCGGCGGAAAATCCGGTGACCCGGACCTCCATGGTCGCCGGCGACCATGGGCCATGGTCGCAGGGGCCTGCGACCCTGGGGGAATTTTCCCCTTCGGAGCCCGTTTTGCGGTCGTTTTGAGGTCTTTTTCGTCGCCGTTTTCTTCTGTATTTTTCCTGACATTTCTTCTCATTTATTGGCTTGATTTCCCTGTAGAAAACCTGATGAGAATCCTTGCATTTTTAGAGTGCAAAGTTTCCAATTTTCCGGGAAAGCCGAAGACTTTGTCGCGTAAAGCTGCTGATTTTCCGCCAGAAGCTGAAACTTGGTCAAACGATGTCGGAATGACCCGAAATTTGAGGTGGAGCCTCCTGAGCAATAAATAAGACCAACCATAGGCTTTTGTTTGAGTTTTGAAGCCGTTTGGGGTCCCGTCGATGCTTCACTTGATTTTGCTGCGGGGAAAATGCCGAGCTTTGATATGTGGTCAAACGATGTCCGATTGACCTGAAATTTGACGGGGAGCCTATTGGAGTCATTTTGAGACGTTCCATGGGCTCCGTTTTGGATGTCATGGTCCCGGGTTGCTCCGCCGCCGGTAGGCTTGATTTTCTCTCGGAGCATCGAAACCTGGTCAAACGTTGTCAGAATGACCTGAAATTTGACGTGCAGCCTTTTGGAAGCATGTTGAAGCCACTCATGCAATTGGTTTGATGAGCGAAGGCTTCGGTGGTTCCCGCCGCCGGGAGGCTTGATTTTGCTGCTCGAGCATTGATGGAGGGTCAAACGTTGTCGGTTTGACTTGAAATTTGGCATGGAGCCCTTTTGAGACATGCTGGAGTCATCTGTAGGCTCTGATCGAAGTTTTGACGTCTCCGATGATGTCGCCGCCGTGAGCGCCATTTTAGCTGTCGGAGAAGCGAAGTTAGGCCAAATGATTCTGAAATGGCCCGAAACTTCATGTGTACTCTTCTCTTGGCTATCTTGAAGGATCTTGCAGTTTTTGTTTGATTCTGACAAGATTTGATTTTTTGGAGAAATTGCATTGCCTATTTATGGCAGGTTGCGACTTCATGCAGCTTTCTTGATTTGGAGAGGCAAAGTGACATTTTTGGTGTCAACAAGCAAAAATAGCCTCACCCAGCCAGTAAGTGAGGTAAACAGTGAGATCTCTCCGTAATACAATGTCAGGACAAATGGCATCCGTGCTTGCGAAGAACTTCTTCAAATCTTCTCGCATAGCAGCGATCTTCTTCAAACTTGATGCTTTAGCCCTAACATCCTGGGCCATGCCATCAGAAGAATCCCCGCTGTCAAAAAAGTTGGAGCTGCAACTTCTCCAACTGCTGCATCTAACTTTCGAGCCCTCCTTCTCCTTCAAAAAATCGTAGAAGGCGACGAGCTGAAAGTATAAAAGCCAAAACTCTTCAGATTGCTCCTCAAGGACGCTGTCAATAGGCATAAACTCCTCATAGAGTTTGCCGAGGATAGGCAATCCGGTGATGGCGCTCAGCTCCTTAAAAAAAAAACCAATTTCACCATTCGTCACAATGAAGGTGTTGGTTTGAGTAAGGAATGACTCCAGCATGGCCATGAAACCCTCATCGGAGAAAACGACGATTTGCCGAAAAGCACCAACCGCATCAAAAATCTCGGCCTCCCGAAGAACGGCCTCACCAATCCTCAGGGTGTGATCAGTCCATGACTCCCAGCTTGAGTCAGCACTGAAATGGCCACGAAGTCGAAAAGGCTTCACCCAATTGCTGCCGTCACCCCGAAAAACGCCAAGGCCCACCGGTCTTAAATCAACCGATGGATGATCAGAACCTTGGTAGCCACTGGCTGGCATCAACAAGTCCATACGGACAGGTGGCTTCTCTGTAAAACCGCAAGGTCCACCAACAAAAATCCCGGTCTTGATCACACTGGTCCTCTTCACCCAGCTCGGAGGATCTTCCCTCTTAGGGCACGTGGGAGAAAGGCTCAGGATCGAGATGGTCCGATCAAAAGACGACCGGGTAGAAATAGTTCTCTCCTCACCATCTGCTGTGTAAGAGAACTGAAAACATCTCCTTTGGTATGTCAAGTCATTAGGGACTGCATCACTGAAGAAAAAGGTAGGCTTGAGCACAACACTCTGATCGTCCGTAACCCAAGGACGACCGCTTACTATGATCTTATAGAACTCCTCATCTTTGAGGGCGATCAATCGCTGTCTCATCTCATCACGATTGAGGGAATCACATTCTTCCAAGTTTTTCTCCACAAACTAGACCTTCTCCCAAGCCTGCTGAACGGCAGCATTGGAAGATCTAGCAGACCGACGAGGTGCGTCAGTAACATGACCTTTACCTTTGTTCATTCTAGAAGAACTACCTGCAAAAGGTGGAAGAGAAAAGATCAATCAACATCAAAATGACAGAATTCTGCTACAAAAATTCTAGTAAAATTTTGACATGGTTCCGGGGTAATTCCAAAGAAAAGGAAAATACTCCGAAAAAGACAGGAAGCCTGAAGATGAGATCAACATCGCTGCGAGCTCATAGTCAGTGGAGAATTCTCAAAGAGGGCTTGAACTCAACATCGCTGCGAGAACAAGCCAATCTCATCAAACTTCCGCAAAATCTGGAAAAGAGCTCAACAATTTTGCGAGCTTCAGAATCCAAAAATTGCAAACTTCCTCAAAATCCAGCAAGACCGAGAAAGAGCTCAACATCGCTGCGAGCTCAAAATCCCGATACTTGCAAAAGATTTTCAGGTATGCATCATCATACTTCCAAATCCATTTACAAAAATCATGCATCAAAAATATATCATAATGCATTAAATGCTAGGAAAACCTTGACCAAAGTTTGACCAATTCCAACCCAATTTGGTCAAAACCAATCAAACTTTGTCCAAGTCAAAAATCATGTTGGCTTGACCTAGAGACTCTAGCCTTCTATCTTGATGCATCAAAAAAAAAAGAGAGAAAGAAAATGCATACATATTGAAATTGCATAGCCTCATTATCATAGTGAGCAAACAAGGAAAAAGAAAAAGAAAGAGAGAGGAAAAAAAATCTCAACAAAAAAAAAAAAAATTTGGCCCACAGGCCGTGGCCCACTGCCACGTGGCAGTACGGTCAGGTCCATACGGACCTGTCCGTACAGCCAGGAGAAAAACAAAAAAAAAACAAAACAGAAAAATAAAGAAAAACGCTGAAAAAAAAAACAAAAAAAAAAAAACAAAAATCAGCGTGGAAAAAAAAAACAGAAAAAAAAAAGAAAGAGAGAAAACCGTGAAAAGGAAAAAAAAGAAAAAAAAGAAAGAAAGAAAAAGAAGCACGAAAAAAAAAAAGAAGGAAAACGTGCATGAAAAGAAGAAAAAAAAAAGAGAAAAAAAAAGAAGAAGAAAGAAAAGAAAAGAAAAAGAAGAAGAAAAAAAAAATGAAGAAGCTACTTCTACAATGGAGATTCTTGAGGAGGAAGAAAACTTACTTGAAGCCATTGATGGAGAAGAAGAAGAAAAGCTTGGAGATCCTTGAAGAAGAGAAAGCACTTCTTATCTTGGAGAGCACTCTTGAAGATTTCTTGCAAAAAGAAAGCAATGGAGCAAAAGCACCAACCCTCTTGCTTTTATAGAAGAGAGTGTTGACACCAAAAATGTCACTTTGCCTCTTCAACATCAAGAAAGCTACATGAAGTCTCAACCTGCCATAAATAGGCAATGCAATTTCTCCAAAAAATCAAATCTTGTCAGAATCAAACAAAAACTGCAAGATCCTTCAAGATAGCCAAGAGAAGAGTACACATGAAGTTTCGGGCCATTTCAGAATCATTTGGCCTAACTTCGCTTCTCCGACAGCTAAAATGGCGCTCCCGGCGGCGACATCATCGGAGACGTCAAAACTTCGATCAGAGCCTACAGATGACTCCAGCATGTCTCAAAAGGGCTCCATGCCAAATTTCAAGTCAAACCGACAACGTTTGACCCTCCATCAATGCTCGAGCAGCAAAATCAAGCCTCCCGGCGGCGGGAACCACCGAAGCCTTCGCTCATCAAAACAAGTGCATGAGTGGCTTCAACATGCTTGCAAAAGGCTGCACGTCAAATTTCAGGTCATTCTGACAACGTTTGACCAGGTTTCGATGCTCCGAGAGAAAATCAAGCCTACCGGCGGCGGAGCAACCCGGGACCATGACATCCAAAACGGAGCCCATGGAACGTCTCAAAATGACTCCAATAGGCTCCCTGTCAAATTTCAGGTCAATCGGACATCGTTTGGCCACATATCAAAGCTCAGCATTTTCCCCGCAGCAAAATCAAGTGAAGCATCGACGGGACCCCAAACGGCTTCAAAACTCAAACAAAAGCCTATGGTTGGTCTTATTTATTGCTCAGGAGGCTCCACCTCAAATTTCAGGTCATTCCGACATCGTTTGACCAAGTTTCAGCTTCTGGCGGAAAATCAGCAGCTTTACGCGACAAAGTCTTCGGCTTTCCCGGAAAATTGGAAACTTTGCACTCTAAAAATGCAAGGATTCTCATCAGGTTTTCTACAGGGAAATCAAGCCAATAAATGAGAAGAAATGTCAGGAAAAATACAGAAGAAAACGGCGACGAAAAAGACCTCAAAACGACCGCAAAACGGGCTCCGAAGGGGAAAATTCCCCCAGGGTCGCAGCCCCTGCGACCATGGCCCATGGTCGCCGGCCCATGGTCGCCGGCGACCATGGAAGTCCGGGTCACCGGATTTTCCGCCGGTGACCCGTTTTTCCGTCTTTTTTCGCGTTTCGCGCACTTTGGCCCCTGTGGTTTCCTGAAAATGTGATTTTTAGTGCTTGAAATTGACTCATATCCTCCGACATCCGTCAAAATCACGGGTCAACCTCCAAAAGCATAAAATCATCATTGATCGCTCCAAGATCGCCAACCGGTCGGCCAAAAAAAGTGTTCTCTCTGTCCGACCGATCGAGAAATCGACAAGTCAGATGTCACCGGCCCGCTCTTAGCTATCAATGTCTGAAGTTACATGTTCATCCGATGTCAATCAGCATGAAGATCCATCAATGATCATCGCCAGAAGAATTCCAGAAGACACGGCACGGCCCGCGACTCTTCGGCTGCTCGTCGACCATTTAATGCGGTTAATTGACTAGCTTTATTGCAGTCATTAATTCATTTCTTTGGACGGCCCAATCAGAAGCAAGCATTTGGGAGTTACAAGTCAATTGATTCATGGCATTTAACCCATGAAACTCCTCCCATTATGGTAATTAAGGTGATTAAAAGCCCTTAATCTCCATCGGCCAATCAGATTCAAGGAAAAAGGAGTTACAAAATCAAGAAATAAATCTTGTAACTCCTTCCATTAAAGCCATTAAAGCCCATAAACTCTCCTAAATGGCTACCAAAAGCCTATAAATAGGAGAGCATTCCATTGAAATCAAGATAAAAAAAAATCGAGATCGATCGATCGGAAAGAATCCAGAGCTCGTATCCAGAGAAAGAAAAAAAGAGAGAAAAACTCTGCTGAAGTTCTGCACCGGCCACCACTACAAGGTGACAAAAGTCCCTTGGGGGGCACCCCCCCCCCCCCCCCAAGGTCCTTGCCTTCTCCCGCTGCCTCCAATGGCTTAGACGTGGCTTTTCAGCCCGTCTACTTAGCTTTTTATTAGACATAGGACCTTCTCTTGGTCTTTGTCCTCTAAAAATCTGAGGTTATAGCCAAGCCAAGCGAATCAAGAGCATCTTCTGTTCTCATCTGCATGGATGATGGCGAAGCCCATACATGGCTTGCGACTGTCAATCTGAACGAGTCCCCCACAATCTCCTGAAAAGTTAGATCTTCCTTTTCTTGCTTTTCATTGTAGTTTGTATTTTTCTAAAAGAGACAAAAATCACAACTCTTGTCTTTCATTATTGATGAGAATTGTAAATCGGCTATAAACGCCACAAAATCGGCTATAAATGCCAAAACACCGCCTTTCACGGCAAATCAAGAAAATGTCTCTTTTCTTAAATATTTGTGCAATGGAAAACTTGAAAGAAGTTGATTTCCTTTTTACTTGCGAAGGTTGATCTCCGGATCACCACTTGTAATTCCAAGTAAAATAGAAAATCTGGCACACCCACACAAAAGAAATGTTGAAACACGCTTCAGGCCCGCCAAGGCGCGAAAGGGCCGGACCCGACGGACTCCCATGTTCCGCCGACCCCGGTAGCCGCCCCACGGCGCCTCGGAGCGCGTTCCATCAGAGAGCAAGCCAAAAGAGGAAACAAGGAGAAAGAAAGGAGGTAAGTGCTAAAATTTAGCTACTTTCCCAAAAAGAAAGATATTTTGTGAGAATCTTTCCACAAAAAGAAAACTTGAGAAATTCTCTCCAAGTAAAGATATTTTTAGATATTCTCTACACGAAAGAGATATTTTTAGATATTCTTTACAAATATGACACCATATGAGATCTAGGCCACCTCCAAAGCCTAAGGTCCCATGGGTTAGCCTATATGAACCAGGTTTGACCACTTAGGCATTAAAAGTGGCTTTTAGTCAAAATATTCCTATTACCAAGAGCAAAAAAAAAAAGAAAGAAAAGAGCAAAACAAAAAAAGGTCCCATGCCTCTTTTGAGTTGATGGGACCATTCAAAAAAAAAGAGAGAAAAGAAAGTCTCATGAGTTTCCAAAAACCAAACCATCCAACCTCATGAACCAAATTGAGCCAAAATCTTGAAATTGACATTTCACAAAACCAAAATCTGGTCCCCTAGCTCGCCACATATAGCTTGTTAGGTCACAAGACCAAAACCAAAATCAAAATCCAAACCAAACCAAAACCAACAAACCAAATCTGACCCCCCAACCTGCCACATACAGCTTGTTGGGTCACAAGGTCAAAATCAAAATCAAACCCCAACCCCCTAACTTGCCACATACAGCTCGTTAGGTTACAAGGTCAAAAACCAAAATCCAAAACCCAAAATCCAAATACCCCATGTCATTTTCAAAACTTTGCCTTGAGATGGTGTGTGATCCCTCTCACTACCATAAAATTCCCCCGGAAACTCAAAAGGCTATAAACAAAAAAAAAAAGAAGCTCAAGACTCTTGGTCAAGTTGGAATCTCTCCTCCAAGTTTCTCTTCGAGGCACATCGACTCCAAAAGCTACTCGTCGCTGTACCTCGAGGGGGCATCTGTTGACACCAAAAAAGTCACTATGTCTCCTCCACATCAAGAAGCCTCGTGAAGCTGCATCCTGCTATAAAACAGGCAAAGCTACTTCAAGTATCAGATCTTTTCAGAATCAGATAGAAACTGAGAGATCCTTCAAGACAGCTAAAAGAGGGGTACACCTGAGGTTTCGGGCCATTCCGACAGCGTTTGGACTAACTTCACTGCTCCGACAGCTAAACAAGCGCTCCCAGCGGCGACAACATCAAAGACGCAAAACTTTGATCAAAGCCTACGGATGACTCCAGAATGTCTCCAAAGGGCTCCATGCCAAATTTCAAGTCAAACCGACAACGTTTGACCCTCCATCAATGCTTGAGCAGCAAAATCAAGCCTCATAGCGGTGGGAACCACCGAAGCCATCACTCATCAAACAAAATACATGAGTGGCTTCAACAGGCTTCCAAAAGGCTGCACGTCAATTTTCAGGTCATTCCGACAACGTTTGACCAGGTTTCGATGCTCCGAGAGAAAATCAAGCCTACCGGTGGCGGAGCAACCCGGGACCATGACATCCAAAATGGATCCCATGGAACGTCTCAAAATGACTCCAATAGGCTCCTCGTCAAATTTCAGGTCAATCGGACATCGTTTGACCACATATCAAAGCTCGGCACTTTCCCCGCAGCAAAATCAAGTGAAGCATCGATGGGACCCCAAACGGCTTCAAAACTCAAATAAAAGCCCATGATCGGTCCTATCCACTGCTCAAGAAGCTTCACCTCAATTTTCAGGTCATTCCGACATCGTTTGACCTAGTTTCAACTCTTGACGGAAAATCGGCTACAAAGTGTTCGGCTTTCCCGAAAAATGGGAAACTTTGTGCTCCGATTTCGCGCGGGTTCTCGTCAAGTTTTCTCCAAGAAAATGAAGTCAATAATTGAGGAAAAATGTCAAAAAAAATACAGAAGAAAAAAAGAACGAAAAAGACGCAAAATCGACCGAAAACGAAGCTCGGCGACCAAAGGGCACAAAACCCTAAGGTCGCCGGGTGACCCTGGCCCAGGGTCGCCGGCGACCCTCGGTGCATCGTCGCCCGGCGACCCTGCAAATCCGGGTCACCGGATTTTGCACCAAAACGTCCGTTTTTCGATGGTTTTCGCGTTTCGGGTGTTCCGGCCTCTGTGATTTTCAGAAAATCCAAATTTTGATGCTTGAAAACCACTGATCTTCGTCGACATCTCGGATCCGCCGTCAAAAGCATGAAATCATCACCGATCGCCTCAAGATCGCCAACCGGCTGACCAAGAAAGTGCACTTTCTGTCCGACCGATCGTGAAATCGACAAGACAGATGTCACCGGCCCACCAACGTCAATCAATGTCTGAAATTGCACTGCAATCCGACATCAAATAATGCGTGGATCCACCCGTGATGATCGCAAGAAGAATCTCAAAAGACGCGGCGCGGCCCGCGACTCTTCACATGCCTTGGCGACTACTTAATGACGTTAATTGACCCGTTTATGACAACTTAATGCGGTCATTAACTCATTATTTTAGTCGGCCCAATCAGATTCAAGCATTTGAGAGTTACAAATCCAAGTAATCATGGCATTAAACCCATGAAACTCCCATCATCATGAAGCATAAAGGCAATTAAAAGCCCACTACCTTCATCGGCCAATCATAAGCCTTGAAAAAGGAGTTACAAAATCAACTTGTAACTCCTCATCAATGCTCTCATCATGGCTATCAATGCCCATAACCATTCCATGGCTACCAAAAGCCTATAAAAGGAGATCCATTTCCAAGAAAGAAGGGATCAGATCGACATCTATCGACTTGAAGTTCTGCACTTCTCCCAAAGAAATCCAGACGAAGACCTGCTGCTCTGCTGCAAAGAACACCACAAGGTGATCAACGTCCCTTGGGGGGCCACCCCCCCAAGGCCTTCTCCTTCTCCAACATGGCCTAAACGCGGCTTTTCAGCCCGTTTACTTGGTTTTTCATTGGATATAGGACCTTCTCTTGGTCCTTGTCCTTTAAAAAACTGAGGTTAGGAGCCAAGCCAAAGAATCAAAGCATCACATGTTCTCATTTGAAGGACGATGGCGAAGCCCATACATGACTTGCGACCGTCGATCTCAACGTGTCCCCACAATCTCCTGAAAAGTTAGATCCCTTTTCTTACTTTTCTATTGTAGTTTGTATTTCTTAAAGAGACAAAATGAAATCACAATTCTTGTCTTTCACATTTGATGAGTTTTGTAAAATCGCCTTTCACAGCAAAAATCACCTTTCATGGCAAACAAACAAACACGCCTCCTACGGCATTCTAAAAAAACAAACTTGTCTCTTTTCTTAATATTAATGCAATTTGAAAAGTTAGAAAAAAAGGATTGATTTCCTTTCCACTTGTGAAGGTGAATCTCCGGATTATCACCATTCCAAATTCCAAGTAGAAAGTAAATCTGGCATACCCATACAAAAAATGTTGATGCCCGAGATCTTCCCTCCTCCGCCGAGACCCAGGTCAGCCACCGGGGTGCGGAGGGAGAGGACGGAAGATTCCCCTTTTTCGGGTCCATCAGAGCTTTTCAAGGTGGGACTTAAAGGCCATGCAATCTTCGGTTTTGTGCCCATTTTGCTTATGATAAGCATAGAACTTGTTCTGATCTTGGGTGGAAGTATCTCCTCTCATTGGCAGCGGCCACTTGAAGTATGGTTGCGACTTGATCCTGCCAAGGAGTTTGTAGATTGGCTCCTTAAAGACAGTGTTCACAGCCTTATAAGAGGCAGCAACTGGTTTGGTATCTTACCGCCCCCAAAGGTGGAAGCCGAGACCATTGCTGAGCTCGCTGATGCCTTGTTTCGATCTACTTCCTCCTCCGAGATGATTTCTTGTCGTTTTTGGAGACTTTATCCTCCTGCCAAAGGCCAAAGCTTTCCCGAGCTCGGGCCTCATTTTCTTCCTGCTCAATGAACAGATTCACCCTGGACATTAGTGCCTTCACCGTGACCACGGGGAACCGAACCAAGTCCTTCCGAAGCTCATTGCCTAGCTGTAGGGCTTGTTTGAAGGATCTGATCGCCACCCTATCTATGGCGTCTTCAACTTGGCTATATATAGATAGTCCAAAACCTTTTGGCAAACTGAGTGATGTTTTTGGTCCGCCTCATTCTGATGGCCATCAGGTCATCGTCCGTCTTGGGGATGACCCTGTGAGCCTGGAATTTCTCCACGAAAGAATTCCGGAGCTACCGCCAGCTCGAAATTGACCCCTCTGGAAGTGCGCAGAACCACTTTAGGGGAAGGTCTCCTAAACTAGAAGAGAAAACTCTACAGTTCAGATGGCCTATATCACCCCATACAGACATCCTCTAAGTAAAATGTCGGAGATGCGCTGCTGGATCCGAGGTCCCATCATAAAGAACGATCCTCGGAACATTAAACTTCTTAGGTAGAGAAAAGTTCCTTATCTCCTGAGAGAAGGGGGATGTACCGAGATCCTCAGTGTGTAAGCGTTTCGCCGATCTCGGGTCAAACCGACCACATGGACTCCATGTTCTGCCGGACTATTTGCTTGACTTGTTGGTCAAGCCATTCTCTCAAATCATTGTTGTCCTCTGATTTTTGTCTTGGTCTTTTCGCGGCATCATTCAAGTGGCTGTTACTCGAGCCCTCGTCATAAGCTCGGTCGCACCTCTTGTTATCCAGGACTTTCCTCAAGTCCTATTCAACTAAAGGAGGTCTAGGGGGTGGAACCGGGCCCGTCTTCCTTTCTTGGAGTTGATGGAGCTACTGCCGGAGTTGACGAATCAACTCATCTTTCTCTTGGATAACAAGGTTTTGGGCCTTGATATCCTTGAGGAGTGGGTTGTTATCATGCTCGCCATTAACCCGGTGATGAGATTGATGTGACCTGGTTGGTATTGGGGAATTATCTTGTCGGGGACGCTCTAATAAATGATCATCTTATCGGGGAGGTGCCGTCACCCCCCTTGAAGATAAACATGACTGAATCTCAGGCCTTTCCGGAAAACTTTTTGCTCCAGATCTTGCCCCGATTCTCCTCTGGCGAGGGACCGGCGGCAATTGCGTTGGCAATACTAGTGGTGGTGACAGAGTCCTTGATGATCCTTCGCCCTTTCTAGTTTTTGGAGGCATGGTGTTTATGAATTTGATTTAATTCTTCCCCACAGACGGCGCCAATTGTGCGTGCCTAAATTAGTACAGGCTTACTAGGATCACTAGAAAGCTTCTTGGGAAGAATTGAATGCCTGAAACCTAAAAGGGAAGGAGGAAACAAAGGTCAAAGACCGTGGCCGAGCTTGGCCAAAGGCGCTCTGATGCCTAAGTCAGTTCAGTAACTAGACAAAGGTTGAGTGAGGGAGTGTTAATGCGTACCTTTTTTGAATTAGCTCCTTGAATTTATAGGTAGAGGGTCCTATGACTCTCGCCCAGGTCTTTCGGAAGTAGATTCTTACTCGGACAATACCCCGGTCTTTCAGGGATTGTGGATGTAACCACCGGATAAGGATAACTCCTTATCTCTATCCGGTGCTTATCCTTACCTTTCGACACATTCTATAACGTGGTCGAGTCTTTATAGAAATACAGTTGTAACCGACTGAGCGTCGGTACTCATCTCGGTTAACCGAACTGAACTGAAGATACCAAAGTCAAGTAAGACCTTAGCATGGACTCATTCTGGCACTATTGCCGAGATGTATAAACCGAGATCATGATATGCCTAGCTGGTACTTTTATCGAAACTAGAACAACCTCAGTATTATGAAAATATCCCCACACGGTTTCGCTTGCGGGCCCCTATTGCTTTTTTTTTTTTTTCTGCTGTTGGTATAAGACTTTTGTACCAACTCCTTCTTTTGTTTCTACTTTTCGTTGGAAATTTTTTTGTACTTTTGAATTATCCTTAATTTAATTTACCATTACTGATAAAATTTGTTTTTAAGGGCCCATCATTAGAGTACTTTGGATCCATGTAAAAGGGGCTCTCGTATAAATGGATGGCTCTAAAACTTTGCACATTTTTCCAATGCTAAGGACTATGCATTCTAAACCACCTATATCTAATTTGAGTGAACTCTAATTTAAATAATCAAAACTTATAAAGTTATATCCATTTTACTAGCATGGTAATTTTCTCTCGCGTACATTCCCTCATATAGATCAGTGATGTTGTCTTGGTTGACACCATGAAATTTAGGGCATGGGACCCTGCGTACCTTAACAGCAAGAGAGGAAAGTTAGGAGAAATTCTTGCTTTACCAGTCTATATATACTCAAAAGTGGGCATCTATGCCCTGTATGGAACTCCATGAATTGAATTCAACTCACATGCAAACTTTTATCACACACAAAAGAATTAAGGAAAGGGAAAACAATAAAAAATCAAACATACACTACTATAGATATCATAGGTCCAACTAGGCCAAATACCAACACAAAGGGACTGACTGTACGCCAAATACAAACACAAAGGGACTACATGCAACAAAGAAACCTGGACATGACACCAATCTACGACAATGCATACTAGACAAAGCTAATCTATATTAATTAAAACTCTGGTCAGTGTTGATTGATGATTTCATTCAACTCGTCCATATCAAAATCACTTGTACCCAAGTCAGCGTTGAAGTATCCCTTCCAGCGTTGAAGTACCAAAACCGACTGGAACTACCAGAATCATTGTTCTCTCTTTTGTATATGTGACACAGAACCCAGTGACCAGCATCTGGCTGCAGTGGAAAATAGAGGATGCCTATATTGGAAAGGATTGAGGAGGACAACCTTAAAAAGTTGCCAAGAAAATGCTTGCAGTGCACAACATTTTTGCATTTAGGCCTTTGTTGTGGTCCAAATCAAAGAGAACAATGCAGTCCAGGAAGTAAAGATTATATAACAAAATGCAATTGAGAGAAAATCAACTGAAACTCACATGTATTTTACCCACCCCATTATAAAGGATGGTCACTTGACCAAATAAAAGCACTGGGAACATAGTTTAAAATACCCACCCTGGTTTTCCATACAATTTCAACAAGGCCCTTATTATTTTGTACTTGTTTCTATTAGAACTTCTCCTAACTAATAGTTAAACCAAATAAAAAAATTAATGAGGCCTCCAATTTCTTGTTTTAGATCAATTATCCTTACAAAACTCAAATGGCCTATTTCTCAAGTTTAAACTTATTTGGCTTTTGACCAATTTATCCTTTAAATTAAAAAAATCTCAAATGACCTATCCTAGTAACAATGGTAATTTAGCCTCTAAAATTTTGAAGACCAAGAATCAGAGGCCAGGGTTATTTATATGGCTTGATATTATATATTTCCTAATCCACATCTAAACAAAACTCTCCAAATTTCTTTATTTTGCAAAATCCTTAAAAAAAATCAAATAATTTATCCCTTGAGTTGAAAAGATGATTCTCTCATTTAAACTTTGACCACCAAAAATCAATGGCTAATATCAGCTAAATTGCTTCATATCGCAAAATTCCCAATTTACTTCCAAGCATTTCAATTGATATGCTCCCTTTGTCTTTATGCATCTAGGTGGGCCCACTAAAAGGAACTTGCGTTAGTGAAATTTTCCAAGATTAAAAAAAAGCCATTTTTGTCATTTATTCATAATAACTACTAATCATATAATTCACTGTTAGCTACTTAGTGCTCGACAACACTTAAAATATCACTTTGTTTAATAAATAGTTACCTAATCATATAAAAATTAAGTAATGAAATAAGGGCCTTTTTTATTTTACCAAATAGACTAATTGTAAATTGGGACATGCAATCAAAGCCTTTTACTTTAGGCCTTAATATGCTTAGCTATCGTTAATTAGACTAGAGTTTTCAAATGGCCCTTAATTGGCTGTAAGATAAAAGCGTGTAACAAACGATAATCCAGATCAGATACATGAAGGTGTTTGACCAGAGAAGATGTGGACCAAATCGTTAATTAGTTAGAACTACGACAAGCAAATTAAGGTTCCGAAAGTCCTAACAAATATGTTGCGTAAAAAGACCAACAATACTGATGCATTACGGCAACTCTTTCAAGATTTATTTGAATCAATGGCCAAAGAAGAAGAAAAAATGATAATATCTTTATCAACTATGAAACAATATTTAAATTGGAATTGGTAAGAAAAGAATTCATAAAAAAATACGATAAGGTGTTGAGTCACCTGACATGAGCAGATTGTTTCTTTGAAAGAATCCATGCAGGATCTAGCGTAACTCTATATATACTTATTACGTGATAGGGCAGGCTCCATTAATCAGAGTTATCTTTCTAATGAGGTAGTTTTATGAAGTGAAAACCTTAATTAGCTCGTTATTTTGTAAATTGTAATGCAGCTTTAAAAGAACACTGACCCACACATGAACACAATAACAATATATCATGGACCCTGCGTTCTAGGAATGAAGAAATGCGCAATAAATTAAAACCACACACATATATGCATAATTAGAAAGGTGTAAAAAAGATAGAAATAGAAGAAAAAGGAGGATTGTGTACACTACCATTTCTGTGTCCCTATATTCCAGTATGTGCCATTCGGTTGGTATATTTTTATCCCTATGTAAAACTAACTTCGTCACGCATCCAATGATGTTGTTATTGTCATCTCTTGCAAATTCTATCTTTATATTCTTCCAATAATAATGACGAGAACCATCCCTTAACGTACGGTTCACCTTATTATTCCCAACCAGCTCCAATTTTGTAAAGCAATGACATTCTGCAAATCATTCGAGTCTCCAGATTTTTTAGAAACAAGAAAAGAATCTTAAAAGAGAGAGAAAGAAGAATATATATATAGTTTTTCAATTGAACTGGTGCTCCACTATACCTTCTAGTTGTTCGGGTTAGCATTGAAATAGACGATCATCTACTTTGTAAATAGGAAGAAGTTCCCCACCTGCATTTTTTATATTGACGATTCTTTTCTCGTCTTCATAAGTAGGAAGGAAATGGAGACCAGTGTAGAGGTCCGTATCCAATCCATGAATCAAGGAAGAGAGAGCATTTCTCTTCGATGCCACACTCGTGAGCTTAGTAGTGGAGGCAAGGGAACTATTGAGAAATCAGAACAATAGGGCTCTTCCTGGACAAGAAGTGAAGTTTTGAATTACCGAAAAGAAAAAAGAAGTATTGCGATACCAAACCTCTTGGGTTTATGCAAGATCCCCACTTATTGTGGAATGGCTCTGTCCCTTGTAAGACGTTGTTGTTTGGAGGGTATTAAGCTCTTCTTCGTACCCAAATGGAATCGATCTTTCCTTTTTTCAAAGAAAAGCAAATATAGAGAGAGAGAATCAAGGGGCAAGGGAAGAGAGAGGGTAGGGAGAAGCAGGGCACAAGCGGCTGGGCAGAGAGGGTGAACGCAGGGAGAGAGGGGGGAGAGAAGGAAAGGAGAGGGAGAGAAGAGAGAAGAAGAGAGAGGAAAGGGAGAGATAGAGGGATAGCAGGGAGGGGGAGGAGATAGGAGGCGAGCAGGGAGGGTGGAAGAGGGTGGTGCGTAGTGGGTGTGGCGGTGTTGCAGAGAGAGAAGGGGAGTGTACCTGCTACAGGGGAGGCATCACGTGAGGCAGAGGAGGAAGGTGAAGGCGCTGCGAGCGTCCGAGGGGCTGCTTCGTGCGTGCGGCAGAAATATGAAGATGGAGGTCTGTCTGGCGGAGGAAGATGAAGATGAAGATGGTGGTGAGTGAGATGGGTTGCAGGGAGAGGCGAGATGGGTTGTACAGGATGATGAGCATCTCGCGATGGAGGAGTGGAGATGGAGATGGCAGTGAACAGAACAGGAGATGGAGAGGGTGGTGGGCGATGGAGAGATCCGATAGAGAGGCTGAAAGGGATTGATGGGAGATGATGGTGGTGATACTGTGTGAGGGAGATGGAGATGGGAAACCGGCTGCGAGTTAAGAGACAGAGGCATGAAAGACCGAAAGGGGCTAGGGTTTGGTTTTGCTTCTTCTGAATAAGATAAGAAATATTTCATTCAGCCACCTCATTTTTTTCTTTTATTTGTAAACGGTATAGTTAATTGCATACGGTTAATATGGTTCGGTTCGGTTAATAACTGTGAATTATTATGGAAAACCGTAACCAAACCAAACCTTGCGGTTTTTAGATTTCATTAACCATAACCATAACCGAACCGTGAAATACGGTTATTAACCGCGATTCGGTTCGGTTAGATGGTTTTCCCTTTTTTTTTTGTTTTTTTTACACGACT
Organism: Umbellularia californica; assembly: GCA_028538565.1. NCBI lineage: Eukaryota > Viridiplantae > Streptophyta > Magnoliopsida > Laurales > Lauraceae > Umbellularia > Umbellularia californica. Next base: position 74,391,220 of record JAPQWN010000002.1, on the reverse strand, counting down.
ATTGACGAAAGCTTTTCTATCTAGCCTAGTGAGGAAAGCCCGACACATGAAAGGCTCATCTTGCACATGCCTCTTTCAAATTTCCTTTACTCTCCAATCTCAAGCCACACTGGATTTTAGGGTCACTTTTGTTCTCTTTTATAAGGGACTAGACTAGAGTGATGTTCATGGGCCGGGCCGGTCATATGCATGCCTGGCTCAACTTTAATAACATAGGACCTTATCCAAACCAAGCTTGACCTATCTTATGCATTTCAAGCATGTCTGGCCTAAGCCTCCCTATTAAGTCCATTAGGTTGTTCTTTTCACACTTGTTTGGTTTTGGCCGACCACTTGTTTAGGTAGATCAATCGCAAACTATATAGGAAACTTATTTGGCCTGAGCTAGGCTTTCTATCACTTATTTGGCTTTTCTAAATTCTGATCATTTGTGTAGGTAAATTAGTCATTGAACTGCATGAAACTTATTTAGGCCTAGTAATGGTACCTGCGTAGGTGATGCTGGGACGACGACGACAAAAATAATAACAATACTTACTTATGCCGGGCTTGATTTTGGGCTTTCTATCAATTGATCCAATCTTGATCCATATATCAAACAGGCTAAACATTTATTTTTGGGCCTTGCCTTTCAGGACTCCTACTTTTCTCCTATGTATCCACAACTAGAAAGGCTCTCACTTATGATATAACACAGTTGTATCATGTGTTGAGAAAGGATTTAAGTTAGGCAGTCACCTGTGGGGGCTAGGGCCCAGGGATAAGTGGGCATGTTTATGTGGGCTCCATTGCCAATGGTTTGGAATTGTTGTTTCATGGGCTCGACTAATCGAAAACAATGCCTATAAACTATTACTAGCCAGAAAATATTCATTTCATACGAATTTAATCCCAGTCGTAGCCTCCCTCAAATGGCTATCATAAAAAAATTTTGCTCCCCATCGGTGATTGCAATTATCCCAACCGTTGGTAAGGATCAATAAAAGAAAGTCGTATAAACCATCCACCGTGTGGGCCTGGCCCACTACAATAGCCAATATACAATGCTGGAGTTTGGATGATGTTGGGTTCCACTAGAGTTACAAATGTTGCAAATATTTATGTTAATCAATAATCAGAACCTTGAAATAGATAGTTTACAAAATGAATAGTTCAAACAAAAATTACACCCTTGTCTGCGTGATATGAAAAGCAGTATTTTTATTATTCTTAGGTTCAGGCGGCGGAATTAGGATTTTTTTTTTTAGGGCCAAGGCAGAATCTTTCACCTACGCTGTGCTCTCCATGGGACCACTTATTCAGACCATCTTCAAATGTGGAACCCTCCCCTTGAATTTCATAGGTACCTATGTGACAACAGTAGCGATCCAATGAAGCAAATAGTGTTGGAGTGCAAGTGAAAGTCTTCTATCAAAATAAAATAATCTTAAACAAAATTGCAAATTTTAGTAGTAAAATACACACAAAGAATTTTTTGAAATTTTGGTCAGATTTCAGAATCTGTACAATTTTTGATAAAACATATAAGAACTTCTTAAAAATAAATTATAACCATTGCAGTAAATAAAAAATATTCATTTGTCAACCTAGAATTTCGAGGTCCAAAGCAGCCTATCAATTTCAAGGTGGAACTTTAAACGAAAAACAATATACTTTATTTACAAATAGTCTAAAATCATTTAAGGCTTCGATTCTTAAGAAATTCATGTGGGTTCTTAATAGGGCCCCTTTCGAAAAATCAGGGCAATTCAAAACAGCCAAGATCCTTGCAAAATCTCATTCAAATAGGATCTTGGCCCGCTATCAGATTGATCACTTACAAAAGATTGTGACGTCCAAAGTAACATGATAATTTTGTAAATTTTGTTGATCCTAGTCTGATCGTGGCCTTCTTTTATTGAATTTTGCTATGGTTTATTAGAAAAGAGTGGCCAAATGGCCCCACTAAAGAACCACAGAAAATTTTCTTGAGTCCCAATAAAATAAGAAAATTGTAAGATGAGTTCTTAACCATTCTTGTCAAACAAACATGCTATTACTTACCTTTAACTTTCAAGTTTTTGTAAAACCATGAGTTGAGGGTTTGAGTGGGGTGACTTGATCCAAAATCCCATGTCTCTGCTACTCCGATAAAGCGTGCTAGACGGTATGAATCATTAGTTCCCATTTATGATTTATTGAGTAAAGAGTTTTTTGTATTTACCCCCTTGGGTTTTTAATATTTCTAAATAGGCCGCTGTGGTTTCAGTATTTTGGTACCTTTCTAAGTTGCCAGTAATGAGCAACCGATGTGAGTTGAAAGATGATTTTTTTATAAAAATGACAAGTTTGACCTCACATCCACAAAACACTAGTTATTATTTACAAAAGGCTGTTTTGTATATACCTCCCTGAAGTTTCTAAGATTTCTACATAAGCCCTTAAGGTTTCTAATATTCGGGTACCCAACCTGAAATGGGTCAGAGAGTTATAACTCAACTCAGCTTTAGGTCAGCTTTATGTTTGGGATTTATCTACATCCAATTTGAATAAGTCCTGAGTTGAGGCAATATGCAACCCATTACACCATTATCATAAACCCTGAGTTGAGACAATACTCAAACTAACTTGCCCATGACACCACCATTAATTACTTTTAAGAGGAGATATCAATTAAATTGACTTAAACCTTTTTTTTTTCAAAACAAAACGACTTGGTTTTCCTTGTTTAAACTATCTAGGGAGTACACTATTCTATATGTTAGCTATAATTAGATTATAATCACTCTTATTCTTGAAAGAAAAAAAAAAAAAAAAAAAAAAAAACTACAACGTAGTAGATGATGAAGAATATGCAATTCCCTTTGCAAACTGAAGTCTTTTTTTTTTTTTTTTTCTTTAAGGGTAGTTTATATTGAAAGAAAGACTAAACAAGAGCCCAAGAAACGAAACTGAATTCATAAAATGTTATAAATGAATAAAGGGAAGAAAAAAAAAAACAAGAGAAAATTGTACCATGTAGATTTATTAAATTCCATTGCTATGAGAAGCACTTGTAGATGTTGATTGTTCATTAAAAAAAAAAACTCCAAAGAACGAAAGGCAATTCCCATTTGTGAGGCCTAAGTTTAAGTAAGAGGATTGGTGGATCTTGGGGAACTTTGCTAATCTACAAGTGGTCACTGGAGTGGGGGAGGAAGAATGTGAGAAAAAATAAATAAAGTAAAATGGTAAAATTATTGTTGGAATGTAAAGAATTTTCCTGATGGCATTTTGAAAATGATGTATAAAAGATAGTGACAAGGGTAAAAGTGTCAGAATGCTTTAAACCCCAATGCTTTCTTCTCATTACTATCGATTTGACATATTTTGGGACATGAAAGGTATAAAAATGCTAAAACAGGGGTCTATTTACAAATACTAAAACTACATGGGCTGATCTACGAATGTTAGAAACCTCAAGAAGGTATATACAAAAAAACTCTCGAATAAATGACCCGGACAGTAGGTTCCCATTTATATAATAAATCACTCAAACAACATTAGCCGGTTCTTTCTCCTTTAATTTCTCTCTTTCCTTCCCTCCTTTGCCTATCATTTCCTTTCCTTCACTCTATTTTTTTTCACAAATCAACGTTATATTTCCCAATTGTTGGGTGGGGGGTAAACTGTGTAGATGTATGATAGACTTAAGATAAACTGCCTTTATTTCAGAGTCACAGATTTGGCAATTTGAATTAAACGAAGATGTCTGAAGTCGAAAGACCCTTCACTCACAATGCATTTGACGTTCTTGATTCCTTATTTGGTTTTTCTTTTTGTTCTTTTTTTTCTATATCGAATTCTTAGTCATGATTCAAACCCTTGGATGACTTTAGAAGGGAAAAAACTAGCTATGGAGTTAGATTTCAGCCATTTGATGATCATCGATTTTGATATATTTGTTAAAAAGTCTAGACCATTCAATCTATGTTTTGGGTTCTTGTGGGCCCCAAAACCAGTATCCGAACCATTCATCCTCTTTGGATGCTAATATGACTATGACTCAAATTTCAAGTCTTATCTCATTATGGATAGTGAGAAATTTGTGAAAAATCATAAACCACTGGGTGTAATCAAGTTATAAACACGAGTTTAATGTGTTTCTTTTTTTGCAGTCTAGTGTTTTCAAATTTTCATAATTCTTGATCTCTAAATCATGATCCAACTTCTTTAAATTTCAAAAAAAAAAAAAAAAAGGGTCGAATTTCAGCCATTGGATGAATCAGATATTTGCAAAAATGTCCGAACCCTCGGATTTTTTAAAGTTCTATGGGCCCCAAAACCAAGATATGAACCATTAATCCTCTTTGATAGTCTAATCACGGTTATGGAGTCAAATTTCTATCACGACCTGGGCCAGAGGTCCAATAATCCCGAGCCGTGATCCCATACTTACTCCCGTAAACTTCTAATTAACCGAAGTTAAAACGGAATCTACAAGGGATAACATTCTCAATTTCATGTCAAATACACAATCTTGTGGAAAACATTTATATTTGACAATATCAATCCATGATTTACATGTATACCAAAAATAAAGCCCTTATACATGTGTCATTTTCATCATTTGTTTATCAATTACTGCATATCCAAAATACCCTGCAAAAGATAATTAATTAATTACATTTCAAAATGATTATACAAAATAAATTCTCAAAACACTTTCTCAAACCGTCCAACTCCTTTTCATACTTGGATATCCATATCAGATGATATCCCATCCGTTCCATTCATTTAATCCTCCTAGAGGAACCAGAGCGGTCTCCTCCGCTGCCACTGAGGTCGCTGCGGGATCGGCAAGGGCAATCGGGCCTGTAATGCCATCAATAACACCGGTGAACATGACGGTTCAACAATATATAAACAAATCTTGTAATATAGCACATGTTAATATATATACTGAGTTCATTCAATCTATTTAGCAACAATTCCAATTGTAGACAAGTCTAGGTAATTCCTACTATAACAATAGGTGAACATAAAAAGTCAATTTATGGTTATGTACAAGATGGCCACTACCATAGCATTCATTTCATTTCATTGCATTGCAATTCCTTTCATTTACCATCTTCCCTCAAAGGAAGGATTCAGCTTCCAAATGGAAGGCATCAATCAGTACCCATAGATATAATCGGAATTGTGGGACTTATCAATGTCCGGGCCAAGGACAACTGGCATCACCACGGAGCTCCGGAATGCCTCCAAATCCATCTACTGCAGTACGAATAGCCATTTGTTTTATTTATTAATTCATTGAACTCATTTAGAGTTCCAATTCAATAGCTAGGTAATGCCAGACTCAAGAGTCAATACTTTCCAATAAGCAATTCACTTCTGGATTCAATTCAATTCAATAATTCCCTTCACAACAAAGGAAGGGACTAACAATAATACCAATCTCATTAGATTGGAATACAACATTTCAATGAGAGAATTGCTAATCATTTATGGTTCTATTCAATTCTAACTCAAATCTAAACAACCAATTTAGGTGTAACCATTGGTTACCAAATGCATGTGTTATTCTCGATGGACATCACATTTATATATTTTATGTGTGCATTATGGTCCCCATAATTATCACCCATGGAATTCTTCCTTTATCGTCCTTAATTCTCAACAGTCTCAATTCACCTCGTGATTAGTCTTAAAACTAATTTGGGGAGCACTTATAGTCATAAGAAGTACTCCTAGTCCATTCAAAAATCCAAAATCCACTGTACAATTTTTCACTCACAATTAATGTCCTGGCCAGTATCAAGACCCAAACGGAAAATGGTTCGCTCGAGTGGACCCAAATAGAACAATGTTCACTCGAGCGGACTTATTGTTCGCTCAAGCGAACCCATCAGAATTCCAGTCCAAAATTTCTGATCTTCTCTCCCTTCTTATACTCTCATTTCTCCATTACATTTCCACAACCTGCAATAGACATTGGAACCTCCTGTTCCCTCCTCATACATCATCCATTCACAAATAATATTGATGAGTTAGGCCCAAGTGGCCCAGTCCGTCATGAGCCAAAGCCTAAATTAATGGAGATCCGTTTGGTCCAATGGAGTCCGAGCCCAAATCCACGATGCCTGGCCACGTCACAGCAGTCCGGGTCGCTTCGGAAGCAGTCAGGCCACGTCCCGCTTTTACCAAGTCCTGCGGAGAATATCCCAACTGCCTCGCCAGTAGAGGACACCTCAAAGGCTCCTCGTGAACGGCGCTGTAAAGTCGTCCCCATCTGTTAAGGGAAGACTATAAATTAAAGAGCCTCTCGGTACTTGAGGGGCAATCAGTATTCTTCCTTCTACACTCTTTCTCATTCTCTTAAATTTGTAATCCCAGGACATTTTGAGATATAATATATATCCGGCAACCTTTGCCTTTCTGGAGTGGACGTAGGTCACACTGACCGAACCACTATAATCTCTCTCTTCACATTAATTACTGTATTAATTACCTATTTATTGACCGGTGGTGTGCGAAGTTATTTTGTGCATCATCAAATATTCCTAATCATCCATTAACCATCTTAATCAATCATAAACAATACTTAAAACTCAAAGGGAAATGCACAAAATCCATGAAAACTCTATGAACTTCTACAATGATTAACACTAATCGCAAGCAAATGCTTACAGTTTCCTCTCTTGAAGCTTAGTGGCAAAAACCCCCTTTTTCCTTAGCTTGGTTTGACACAAATATCTCCCTTTCAAATCCTAATCCATAAAACATTCAAATGAACTCCTATGAGCCATTTATGCTAAAAATCTTCACTAACCAACCAATAGAACTTGAAAGTTCTATAAAAGCACTTAACTACTTACTTGTGGTTCAAAGGAAAGGATTTTGAGATCTCTCTCAAGCTCTAAACTTCAAAAATGGGGAAATGACTTAAGGAAGAAGGTGAAGATGAAGCCCTCACTCAAGACCAATTGAAAACCTTCCAAGATCCCACTTGGTGAAGAAGGATGGAAGAGAAAAGAAGAAGATGAACCTAGGGTTGTTGAGGTGAAATGAATGAATGACTCATTTCATTCTAATATAAGAGCCTCTCACACTAAAACACCTCTTTATTAAGTCTAATTACATTTTGAGTCAAACAAAGCCTCATTTGGTCCATTTGAGGTCAAATGGAATCGCGTCTATTATGAAAGTTATCGTACTATTCAAGAGACACACGTTGGTATCAAGAATTTCTGTATTTGACGAAATACACGTAAACCCGTATTTACGAAAAAGTCTTTAGCCTACCTTGTTTGAATCTAAACTCATTTTAACCAACTCAATTTCATTCAAATTCATTCCATTATGCTTAATGCATCATTTGAGACTAATTTGTCTCTCTTTGGTCATTAACCTTCATTAACCCAATTATTCATGCTTAATTAGCATTAATCATACTTAATTAGCCTTAATCACGATTAATTCGGGTCGGGGTGTAACAATTTCAAATCTTAACTCATCATGGATTGTGAGAAGTTTGTGAAAAGTCATGAACCACCGGATGTAATCAAGTCACAAACTTGTTTTTTCATGTTTTTTTGTTTTTCTGCGGTCTAGTTTTTTCAATTTCTTCATAATTCTTCACCTCCAAATCACGATCCAAATTCTACATCCTCTTCAAAATGTCAAAAACAGTTATGGGGTCAAATCTCAACAATTGGATGATCTAAATTTTGAGATATTTGTGAAAAAGTCCATAACCTTATATTTCTTTTGGGGAACTTCTATGGGCCCCGAAACCAAGATATGAACCATTCATCCTCTTTGGAAGGTTAAAATTTGCTATGAGGTCAAATTTCATACATTATCTCATCATTAGTTCTCAGAAATTTGTGAGAAAAATGAATCTTTAGATGTACTCAAATAATGGAGTGCGTTTCATGTACAAGTAAAGATCTATTTGTAAAGCATCTATTTCAAATTGCTCCATTTGAAACAAATCTATTTCACACATATGAGATTGGCAAAACAAGTTCTTAATCTATACAAAATCCTTCCAATCCAACCATCAATGGATTAGAAAGGCGGTTAGGTGGGGCCTGCAATTCTTTGTTGAAGTTCAACCAATAGGACATATCATGGAATTCTCTCTTAGAGACCCACACATTTGCCATGTGGGATTTTTTTTTGTTATTGCCTTTAATCGAGGGGCTCCCACTTTTTTGAACAACCCAGATTGAAAATCCACCACCACCCTTGTTGGACTAAGTTAGGTGAGAGTTTCTCAGGGCATATCATCTCACAAAATGCTCAAATTAGTTTGTTATGGGCCTGGTGACGGTGAGATACGATAGATCTTAAGTTTCTAAGGGGCAAATCTATTGAAAAAAAAATATGGAACAACTAGGTTTTTAATGGTTTGACTTTTAGTCAAGGGAGGTTTAAGTAAAACCATAAAAAGAGAGGATTTTTCTTAGATTTGCGTGCAAATACAACGCCTTTTTTTTGTAAAAAGCTCAAAAAAAATCAGGACCATTGAGATACAAATCAAATAAGGCTAATATATTTATCTTTTAAACCCTATTTGATTATGTAAGTTTCCAACTGTGGATGTAAAACACAAGAAAAGTTGCACCCCACCCCTTTGTTGCATGGGTTTTCAATTGTAGAAACAACTTAGATAATCAAGGGAAAGAAATGAGAGATAATTCATTGCCGAAGGATGACACTCCCAAACAGTGGTGTAGCCAGAATTTTCATTTGAGGGGTGCAACCCTAATAGATAGTTTGGTTTTGGGGGACAACCGAGGATTTTCATGTGGATATTGAGGGTGAACTCACGACTTTTATTGGATTTTTTGAAGTAAACCAAGAATTCTCATATATATTTTGGAAGCACACCACGGTTTGATGGGTGCGATCGCACCCATGTGCCTGTGCCTAGTTCCGCCCCTGCTTCCAGAGATTCTTACTTGTTTGGGTAATTCATGTGTAGGGTGAATTGAATTGAAGGCTCAACTTAAAGAGACATGAAAAGAATAGATGTCATATAAAAAAAAGGTATCAAATTTTAAAAATCACCTCATTTTATTTTTAAAAAAGGTCAAAAAATAATTCTCTCATTTCACTAAATAACAAAAGGCCCTCTATTTTTAAAAAAAATTAAAAATAATACCTTCTCAAGCCACTAAATCCATGTCTTTTTTATCATTTAACACATTTCATCTGAACCCCTTTCTACCTTATTTTTGTTTGATTTGTACATTCTCTTCACTTCACTTAATAAGTGAATTACCAAAACAAACAATCCCAGGAAGAGGAGAAAATGATAGATTTTTTATGTGAGTGAAACGACAAGTAGACAATTCCCGATATTTGGAGAAATAGGAAAATCCAAGGGAAGAAAATCTTCTTCGAGATAACCACAAGTTATCTAGTTTTCAGTAACAACATGCATTATCAGTGGAGCCCATTATTATATATTATAAACGTAGGAATCAATTTCAAAATTGAACTCCAATTTTACAATTGATTGCAAAATTGGAGCTCAATTTCAATTTCAATTTTGAGTAGAAAAAAATTGGAGCTCAATTTCAACTTCAATTTTGAGTAGCAACAAATCCAAATCTCGGTGGACTCTTTATGGATAGAGATATTCTCACATGATGGTTCATTTTTCTATTTTGTTGCAAATATCATATCTTATCGTATTTTAGGTTCCCATCTCTCTAGGTATGATATTAGATGCATTCTTATCTTTTCCTATTTTGCAAAAAGTCCAAATCTCTGTGGAGTCTTTATAGACAAAGATAAACTTTATTCATTTTCTTATTAAATTTTATATAACAGTATTTTTCACATATTGTTAGTTATTATATATTATAGACGTATGAATCAATTTCAAAATTGAACTCAATTTTGCAATTGATTGAGAAATTGGAGTTCAATTTAGATTTCAATTTTGATTTGATTTTAATTTAAAGAGTTATTATATATTATAGACATAGGAATCGATTTCAAAATGGAACTCCAATTTTGCAATTGATTGAGAAACTGGAGTTCAATTTAGATTTCAATTTTGATTTGATTTTAATTTAAAGAGAAATTTTAGGATCTACTCACATTCCTTAACAAACTCAAATCCTTAAATTTGAAATCCTTATCTATTAAGAGTTGGAGTCCCATAATGGACTCTTCTAAATAATCTCCCTTACCAAATAGGCATTTACTATGACAATGACCATGTGAATGACTTTCTCTTAACACTCATTCCCTACTAATTAGGGGATATGATTCTCAATTATTATTATCTCAATCAAGATCCATATGTACTTCAAAATTGGCCCTTATCTCTATTTTATTTATTTCCAAATGGAGCCCATGGATCCAAACTTACCAAGAAGAAGATGTAAAAGGAGGGAACGAGTGTGGGCTTTTGAAGGATTTGAGATAAATCGACCCGGAAAACTGATATTGTGTTTGATGGGAGTCGAATACATGGCCCTTAAAACAATATGTAACACATTTTACTACTTGTGCAATCTATTTCATATACTAAAAAATATATAAAAGTATAGCGGATGAGGAGGTGCTCTTGTCAAATTTTATTGATTTAGTCTTCTTTTTCTCTTTTTGAGGGTGTGCCTGTAATGGTTTGACACGAAGTGGTAAAAAAATAAAAAAATTCTATAGTGATAAAAAAAAAAGATTCTAAAAACTATAACGAGTTTACTATTTGAGCATAGGCATAGCAAAACTATTATGGTAGGCATTGAGTTTATTATTCTTCTAATTCTACATATCTAAGTACACACTAATGTACATAAAAATTGAACTATAGCCTTCTTTTTCTAAAATTTTACATTTCTAGATATTCTTCATAACTTAAAATAATTATTATTATCATAAACAATATGACGCGTATCTTAATAGTATGACAATAATAATGATAATCTGTAATAATATAATTATCATCTTATGGATTTATATATTAGAATACCTATATATTAGATTAATTTATATATGTTATGTCCTTTTCATTAAAATATAATTCATATAGAATGTGTCATATTTTTAATTCTTTTTATAAATTTTAAAAGTTAATAAATTTTTTATTATATGAATTATGTTGTTTTGCTAGTTCATTATTAAACCCCCCTTACCGACCCAACCATCATCTATCATTGGTTTCATTTTACGTTATTTTCATAATTTATAGCTTTTATGCATTTTTAAAATCCTACTTTATCAATAAAAAATGTTATTTTTCCTCCACTAAACTTTTTTTTAATTTTATTAATTAATAGGGACTTGCACCTATTATTTCGAGAATTTATTGAGATTATTTTTTTATTTTGAATTTCAAAATCTATTTTACTTTAGTCATGTATATTTTATATTATTATTTTTTCTAATTTTAATTATCGAAAAACAAAAATTACCCTTTTGAAGGAGAAATATCAATGTCAAATTCATTTTGAGATACATGTGAAAAATACAAAAGTAATTTAGTCCCACTTTCTAACTTTCCTGCACTCTCATGAGTGCAAAATTAACCTATTTTTCTTCTTTTTTTTTCCTTTAATTTTTCTTTGCACTCATTTGGACCAATAATTTATGATCCATATTAGGGGTACTCGTGGGCCGTGCCCAATCCAGGTCAAGCATACTTTGAGTTAGGCCTTGATATATAAGCTGGGTCCATTTAAATATTGGGTTGGGATTAGATTAAGTGATAGAAAGCCCAAATCCAAGCAAACCTGAATGAAGAATGTTTATCAGTTACCGATAACCTTTCTAAATAATTGCTAAAAAGTTGATACAACAACCCATAAAAGGCATGGTTCGGCCAGGCCTCGCCCGACCCAATTAACTAAATGCACGAACTTGGGCCTCACATTTATGGCCTATGTTGAGTTTGGGCAAGATACGTGCCTCTGTTTCTGGCGTAGCCCGGCCCAGGAGCAACCTCTAATGCAAACGTTTCAATCACAAAAATTGATAGTATCATAAGTTAGATCATCATGGTTTTTGAGTACATGTGAAAAATAAATTTTATAAATTTTGTAAGATAATTAAAATAGTTATAATATCAAGATTATGGTTTTCTTCGAGATATTATTGCAAAGAAAACAAAAACAAACAACTTATACCACTGGGATTATTCTTAAAATAGTAAATCTCATATAAACATACATTATTACTCTTTGAATATATATTTTTCATAAATTTATTATAATCTTTAAAGTATTTTAACAAAACTTAGTACAATTATTTTAGTCTCATATTTCATATTCACACTCATTCTTTAAACAAATGTCGTTAAAATGAAACCCATTAATGGATTTCTAACACCGCAATTAGATAAATATAAAAGTAAATAATTTGACTATGGCCCACAAGTAATTAGTGCGTTTTACAGGTCAAACAGCTATTACAAAAATGGAACCCACCAAAGCAGCAAAAAAATAGAAATTTAAAAATATAACAAGCCCATTGAATAGACCCTTTATCTTTCTTTTAATTGGTTTTTTTGCGTCCAAATAATATGCCTTGTGATACTAATAATAATAACAATACATTTAATAAATTAATTTTTTGAAAATTTTTAAGGATTTTTATACATTTGAAAATCGGGATTAATTGAAAATTAACCGTTGATGCTCTTCATTAGCCCATGAATTGATATGTCCTTGATTCCTCGTGTATCTCGAGAGACTCTAGAAAAATATTGAACTATAAGATTCTAAAACGTCTATTTCAAATATGAATTGGTCCTGCCAACCTATGTATTTTTTGATTCTTTTCTATAAAAATCTATTATCTACAAATCTATTTCATACAGGTAAAATTTGCCAAACAAAGCCTTAGTAACTTATTAACTATTAGATTCGATAGTAACTAATTGAACTTAATACGTTTTCTTTTCTCTTCTAAAAAAGTCACTTGAGAAATCACAATATGCGAAAAAAATTTATAAATCCATTTTTATTTATGGTATACTTTAATAATAATAAAAAATGTATCCAAAACACAAAATACTAATTTTTGCCCAATTCATTTGCCATTATATTTTCTTCATTTTCCTCTATTTGATTTGAAATGATATAAAAGATTTTTTTTCTTTTTCCATTTTGATTATTTCTATATTTTCTACTCTTGAATAGACCTATACTTTTAGAAAATAATAATGTGTCCAGAATTTTTTATGTTAACAACTTAATGTATCGAAGAATCTCTAAGATTTTTGGAGAATATATAAATTTATATATATTAGAAAATTGAGATTAATCGACTTTAACTTCTTCTTAGTAATGTTATAAATAAAAGAAAAGAAGATATTAACTAATTATCTTAAACACATTTGTCTTCTCTTTTCCTCCCAAAAATTATATGAAAGATCAGAATATATGAAATTTTATAAATTTGAGTTTGTTTCATAGTTTATGTAAGTTTATTGCACCTTTTCACCTTTGAATGAAATTTCATATTTAATTATTGTAAATGAAAAATTATATTTTATTTTTTTTTCTATCTATTTTCTTCCCAATAAATATTTCTGCTAATAGATTATGAGTGCCTTTGCCTTAGATTGTTTCCAGAACCTTCTTTGAGAGAGAAAGAGTCTCACTTCTATATCCAACTTGAAGGATCTGCCCTACTCTGGGCAGAAATCGCCCATTAGGTCAACCAACTTTTTTTTTTTTTTTCAGAGGGTCAAAATGACCAAACAGCCATATTTCATCAAAGATGAAAGCCAGTCACATTGAGACGGTTTTTTTTCTCTCTCCTTTTTAGCACAAACATTGACACTCTAAATTATAAGCATGAAAACATTGTAAAAACTGGGAATCAAGAAATATATTATTATATAGAACCCCATATCCAAACCCGAAATATAAGAAGTGCCACCGCCACGTCATTTAGAACTTGGCTGATGACCTTGTTGAAGAAAGAATCTAAAGAGCTCCTAATATAATTGGTTCATCATCATCACAGCTTTGTTCGATAAAAACAAATCATCAAAGCCTTGTGCCAACATAGCTGGTTAGCCTTCAAATAAAGTGATGAGTGCAATGCTAGTATGCCACGCAAGCGAAGCCATTATGTTGGCGAATACAAATAACAAGATAAAGGCAAAAAAAAAAAAAAAAAGCATCATTTGATGCTTTGAGCAAATGAACTTCCAAACCAAATGTAAAAATAAAGGAATTGAATGAGAATGCTAGGAGCTTCTGCGACTGTCCTTTCAATATAACATAAAGTTTGTTGTGACTGAGCCGGTCTTTAGGAATGTAACATTGCCTGCAACGTTAGATGCTGCAATCGGTAAGGAAGTCTATATATTTATTGATGGACTCGAAAAGGGGGAATCTTCCGTCCTCTCCCTCCGCACCCCGGGGGCTGACTTGGGTCTCGGCAGAGGAGGGAAGATCTCGGGCATCAACATTTTTGTACGGGTATGCCAGATTTACTTTCTACTTGGAATTTGGAATGGTGATAATCCGGAGATTCACCTTCACAAGTGGAAAGGAAATCAATCCTTTTTTCTAACTTTTCAAATTGCATTAATATTAGGAAAAGAGACAAGTTTGTTTTTTTAGAATGCCGTAGGAGGCGTTTTTGTTTGTTTACCGTGAACGGCGATTTTGCCGTGAAAGGCGATTTTACAAAACTCATCAAATGTGAAAGACAATAATTGTGATTTCTTTTTTGTCTCTTTAAGAAATACAAACTACAATAGAAAAGTAAGAAAAGGGATCTAACTTCTCAGGAGATTGTGGGGACACGTTGAAATCGACGGTCGCAAGTCATGTATGGGCTTCGTCATCGTCCTTCAAATGAGAACATGTGATGCTTTGATTCTTTGGCTTGGCTCCTAACCTCAGTTTTTTAAAGGACAAGGACCAAGAGAAGGTCCTATATCCAATGAAAAACCGAGTAAACGGGCTGAAAAGCCGCGTTTAGGCCATGTTGGAGAAGGAGGTGACCTTGGGGGGGTGGCCCCCCAAGGGACGTTGATCACCTTGTGGTGTTCTTTGCAGCAGAGCACCAGGACTTCGTCTGGATTTCTTTGGGAGAAGTGCAGAACTTCAAGTCGATAGATGTCGATGATCCTCTCTCTCTTGGAAATGGATCTCCTTTTATAGGCTTTTGGTAGCCATGGGATGGTTATGGGCATTGATAGCTATGATGAGAGCATTGATGAGGAGTTACAAGTTGATTTTGTAACTCCCTTTTCATGGCTTGTGATTGGCCGATGAAGGTAGTGGGCTTTTAATTGCCTTTATGCTTCATGATGATGGGAGTTTCATGGGTTTAATGCCATGATTACTTGAATTTGTAACTCCCAAATGCTTGAATCTGATTGGGCCGTCCAAAATAATGAGTTAATGACCGCATTAAGTTGTCATAAACGGGTCAATTAACGTCATTAAGTGGTCGCCAAGGCATGTGAAGAGTCGCGGGCCGCGTTGCGCCTTTTGAGATTCTTCTTGCGATCATCACAGGTGGATCCACGCATTGTTTGATGTCGGATTGCAGTGCAATTTCAGACATTGATTGATGTTGGTGGGCCGGTGACATCTGTCTTGTCGATTTCACGATCGGTCGGACAGAAAGTGTACTTTCTTGGTCAGCCGGTTGGCGATCTTGAGGCGATCGGTGATGATTTCATGCTTTTGACGGTGGATCCGAGATGTCGACGAAGATCAGTCGTTTTCAAGCATCAAACATTGCATTTTCCAAAAATCACAGAGGCCAGAACACCCGAAACGCGAAAAGAATCGGAAAACGGACGTTTGGTGCAAAATCCGGCGACTTGGATTTGCAGGGTCGCCGGGCGACCATGCACCCAAGGTCGCCGGCGACCCTAGGGTTTTTTGCCCTTTGGTCGCAGAGCTTCGTTTTCGGCCGATTTTCCGTCTTTTTCGTTCCTTTTTTCTTCTGTATTTTTTTTGACATTTTTCCTCAATTATTGACTATAT
Organism: Umbellularia californica; assembly: GCA_028538565.1. Taxonomy (NCBI): domain Eukaryota; kingdom Viridiplantae; phylum Streptophyta; class Magnoliopsida; order Laurales; family Lauraceae; genus Umbellularia; species Umbellularia californica. The sequence continues at coordinate 74,375,276 of JAPQWN010000002.1, read as the reverse complement.
TTTATTGGAGAAAACTTGACGAGAACCCTCGCGAAATCGGAGTACAAAGTTTCCCATTTTTAGGGAAAGCCGAAGACTTTGTAGCCGATTTTCCGTCAAGCGTCGAAACTAGGTCAAACGATGTCGGAATGACCTGAAAATTGAGGTGAAGCTTCTTGAGCAGTGGATAGGACCAACCATGGGCTTTTATTTGAGTTTTGAAGCCATTTGGGGTCCCATCGATGCTTCACTTGATTTTGCTGCGGGGAAAATGCCGAGCTTTGATATGTGGTCAAACGATGTCCGATTGACCTGAAATTCGACGAGGAGCCTATTGGAGTCATTTTGAGACGTTCCATGGGCTCCGTTTTGGATGTCATGGTCCCGGGTTGCTCCACCACCGGTAGGCCTGATTTTCTCTCGGAGCATCGAAACCTGGTCAAACGTTGTCGGAATGACCTGAAATTCGACGTGCAGCCTTTTGGAAGCATGTTGAAGCCACTCATGTATTTTGTTTGATGAGTGATGGCTTCGGTGGTTTCCGCCGCCGGGAGGCTTGATTTTGCTGCTCGAGCATTGATGGAGGGTCAAATGTGGTCGGTTTGACTTGAAATTTGGCATGGAGCCCTTTGGAGACATTCTGGAGTCATCCGTAGGCTCTGATCAAAGTTTTGGTGTCTTTGATGATGTCGCCGCCGGGAGCGCTTGTTTAGCTGTCGGAGCAGTGAAGTTAGGCCAAACGCTGTCGGAATGGCCCGAAACCTCAGGTGTACCCCTCTTTTAGCTGTCTTGAAGGATCTCTCAGTTTCTGTTTGATTCTGAAAAGATCTGATGCTTGAAGTAGCCTTGCCTGTTTTATAGTAGGATGCAGCTTTACGAGGCTTCTTTATGTTGAGGAGACACAGTGACTTTTTTGGTGTCAACAAATGCCCCCTTGAGGTACAGCGACAAGTAGCTTTTGGAGTCGATGTGCCTCGAAGAGAAATTTGGAGGAGAGATTCCAACTTGACCAAGTGTCTTGAGCATTTTTTTATTTTTATTTTTATTTTTTCTTTTGAATTGCCTTCTGAGTTTCCGGGGGAATTTTATGGTAGTGAGAGGGATCACACACCATCTCAAGGCAAAGATTTGAAAATGACATGGGGTATTTGGATTTTGGGTTTTGGATTTTGGTTTTTGACCTTGTGACCTAACAAGCTGTATGTGGCAAGTTAGGGGGTCAGGATTTGATTTTGATTTTGACCTTGTGACCCAACAAGCTGTATGTGGCAGGTTGGGGGGTCAGATTTGGTTTGTTGGTTTTGGTTTGGTTTGGATTTTGATTTTGGTTTTGGTCTTGTGACCTAACAAGCTGTATGTGGCGAGCTAGGGGACCGGATTTTGGTTTTGTGAAATGCCAATTTCAAGATTTTGGCTCAATTTGGTTCATGAGGTTGGATGGTTTGGTTTTTGGAAACTCATGGGACTTTCATTTCTCTCTTTTTTTTTTTTGAATGGTCCCATCAACTCAAAAGAGGCATGGGACCTCTTTTTTTGCTCTTTTCTCTTTTTTTTTGCTCTTGGTAAGAGGAATATTTTGACTAAAAGCCACTTTTAATGCCTAGGTGGTCAAACCTGGCTCATATAGGCTAACCCATGGGACCTTAGGCTTTGGAGATGGCCTAGATCTCATATGGTGTCATATTTGTAAAGGATATCTAAAAATATCTCTTTTGTGTAGAGAATATCTAAAAAATATCTTTACTTGGAGAAAATTTCTCAAGTTTTCTTTTTGTGGAAAGATTCTCTCAAAATATCTTTCTATTTGGGAAAGTAGCTAAATTTTAGCACTTACCTCCTTTCTTTCTCCTTGTTTCCTCTTTTGGCTTGCTCTCTTCTATAAAAGCAAGGGGATTGGTGCTTTTGCTCCATTGCTTTTTTTTTGCAAGAAATCTTCAAGAGTGCTCTCCAAGATAAGAAGTGCTTTCTCTTCTTCAAGGATCTCCAAGCTTTTCTTCTTCTTCTCCATCAATGGCTTCAAGTAAGTTTTCTTCCTTGTCAAGAATATCCATTGTAGAAAATAGCTTCTTCATTTTTTTTCTTCTTCTTCTTTTTCTTTTCTTTTCTTTCTTCTTCTTTTTTTTCTTTTTTTTTTCATGCACGTTTTCCTTCTTTTTTTTTTCGTGCTTCTTCTTTTTCTTTCTTCCTTCTCTTCTTTTTTTTTTCGTGTGCTTTTTTTTTCTTTTTTTTTTCTTCGCCGATTTTCCCCTTTTTTTTTGTCAGCGTTTTTTTTCTGTTTTTTTTTTTTTTTTTTTTACGCTGATTTCTGTTTTTTTTTTCAGCGTTTTTTTTTCTGTTTTTTTTTACTCTGATTTTTGTTTTTTTTTTTCATCGTTTTTCCTTTCATATTTTTTATTGCTGTATGTTTTGTTTTTTCTGTTTTTTCTCCTGTCCGTACTGCCACGTGGCAGTGGGCCACGGCCTGTGGGCCAGAAATTTTGTTTTTCTTTTTTTTTTTGGTGAGATTTTTTCCTCTCTCTTTCTTTTTCTTTTTCCTTGTTTGCTCACTATGATAATGAGGCTATGCAATTTCAATATGTATGCATTTTCTTTCTCTCTTTTTTTTTTTATGCATCAAGATAGAAGGCTAGAGTCTCTAGGTCAAGCCAACATGATTTTTGACTTGGACAAAGTTTGATTGGTTTTGACCAAATTGGGTTGGAATTAGTCAAACTTTGGTCAAGGTTTTCCTAGCATCTAATGCATGATGATATTCTTTGATGCATGATTTTTGTAAATGGATTTGGAAGTATGATGATGCATACTTGAAAATCTTTTGCAAGTATCGGGATTTTGAGCTCGCAGCGATGTTGAGCTCTTTCTCGGTCTTGTTGGATTTTGAGGAAGTTTGCAATTTTTGGATTCTGAAGCTCGCAGCAATGTTGAGCTCTTTTCCAGATTTTGTGGAAGTTTGATGAGATTGGCTTGTTCTCGCAGCGATGTTGAGTTCGAGCCTTCTTTGAGAATTCTCCACTGACTATGAGCTCACAGCGATGTTGAGCTCATCTTCAGGCTTCCTTTCTTTTTCGGAGTATTTTCCTTTTCTTTGGAATTGCCCCGGAACCATGTCAAAATTTTGCTAGAATTTTTGTAGCAGAATTCTATCATTTTGATGTTGATTGATCTTTTCTCTTCCACCTTTTGCAGGTAGTTCTTCTAGAACGAACAAAGGTAAAGGTCCTGTTACTGACGCACCTCGTCGGTCTGCTAGATCTTCCAATGCTGCCGTTCAGTAGGCTTGGGAGAAGGTCCAGTTTGTGGAGAAAAACTTGGAAGAATGCGATTCCCTCAATCGTGATGAGATGAGACAGCGATTGATCGCTCTCAAAGATGAGGAGTTCTATAAGATCATGTTAAGCGGTCGTCCTTGGGTTACGGCCGATCAGAGTGTTGTGCTCAAGCCTACCTTCTTCTTCGGTGATGCAGTCCCTGACGACTTGACATACCAAAGGAGATGTTTTCAGTTTTCTTACACAGCAGATGGTGATGAGAGAACTATTTCTACCCGGTCGTCTTTTGATAGGACCATCTCGATCCTGAGCCTTTCTCCCACGTGCTCTAAGAGGGAAGATCCTCCGAGCTGGGTGAAGAGGACCAGTGTGATCAAGACCGGGATTTTTGTTGGTGGACCTTGCGGTTTTGCAGAGAAGCCACATGTCCGTATGGACGTGTTGATGCCAGCCAGTGGCTACCAAGGTTCTGATCATCCATCGGTTGATTTGAGACCGGTGGGCCTTGGCGTTTTTCGGGGTGACGGCAGCAATTGGGTGAAGCCTTTCGACTTCGTGGCCGTTTCAGTGCTGACTCAAGCTGGGAGTCATGGACTGATCACACCCTGAGGATTGGTGAGGCCGTTCTTCGGGAGGCCGAGATTTTTGATGCGGTTCGCGCTTTTCGGCAAACCATCATTTTCTCCGATGAGGCTTTCATGGCCATGCTGGAGTCATTCCTTCCTCAAACCAACACCTTCATTGTGACGAATGGTGAAATTGGTTTTTCTTTGAAGGAGCTGAGCGCCATCACCGGATTGCCTATCCTCGGCAAACTCTATGAGGAGTTTATGCCTATTGACAGCGTCCTTGAGGAGCAATCTGAGGAGTTTAGGCTTGTGTACTTTCAGCTCGTCGCCTTCTACAATTTTTTGAAGGAGAAGGAGGGCTCGAAAGTTAGATGCAGCAGTTGGAGAAGTTGCAGCTCCAACTTTTTTGACAGCGGGGATTCTTCTAATGGCATGGCCCAGGATGTTAGGGCTAAAGCATCAAGTTTAAAGAAGATCACTGCTATGCGAGAAGATTTGAAGAAGTTCTTCGCAAGCACGGATGCCATTTGTCCTGACATTGCGTTGTGGAGAGATCTCGCTGTTTACCTCACTTACTGGCTGGGTGAGGCTATTTTTGCTGGAGGAGATGGGACGCACATCAGGACGCACTGTATTTTTCCGGCTTGTCAGATGGCGTTTGGAGAGCGGCTGGCTTTGGTACCTGCTCTTTACTCCTATTTGTGTACTGAACTGTACGCTGCTGCTTTCCTAGTTCGGCTTGGGCTTCCCATGAACAGGGTATTTTCGGCCCATATTTTCTATTTGTGGTATGTATACCACTGTCCTAGCTTCCATCGTTTGGGAGTTGCACAGGACAAAGATCCCTTTATGATTCGTTTGGCTAGAGGGACAGCCGTTCCCGAATCACTTTTGTTTGCCCGTTTAAGGATCCGACGATTTAGGGACGTCGAGATTGGGTAGTCTTCGGTGAAGCTTTCTTAGGGCTTGCGGAAGAAGGCTTTTGACTTTGGTGTCTCCCGTGATTCGACCAGGGCAGGGTCGGGAAGACATTATGCTTTGACGGACGTGGAGAAGAGGTGGCTCTTCAACATACGGGTTGGTACGATGGTGTACCGCAGACATCTTTTCATCGATATCCAACCGTATGTCCCTTCGCGTTTTGCATTGCAGCTTGGCTTCTCTCAAGGCGTTGTTGGAGCGCCTTCGAGTATGGTGAAGCGTTTTGGAGGTCTGCAGGATGGGAGAAATGCATGGGCTTTTTATAGCGCCGAGGACACTACCGCCATGATTTCCTATCCTGAGTTGCCCACCTTCCGGACTGCTGGCTTCACGAAGTGGTTCGTGGAGAGCTTTTCAGTGCACCGGGGGCTTTCCAAGAAAGAGCTCGATATTAAGCAATCTCCTGCGAAATGTCTTGGCAAATCGGATGGTGTCCGTCGGGAGGAAGTTTTGGCCTTCCTTTCTGGAGAGAAGCACAAGATAGGCTTTCTTAACGGGCAGGACATCATCAGATCAGGAGCTGCACAGGGGATTCCTGGTGAGGTCTTAAGACAACTGGAGGAGGAGGAGGCCGAGATCGATGCTATGATACAGGCAGAGCATACGAAGGTCCATGGAGTCTATTGAGAAAAGTAGACCATCCAGTGAGGACTCTTGTGAGAGGCCTGATGTTGATAGTGGGGCAGGATCGTCGACCAGATTGACCCGCCGAGGCAAGAGGAGGAGAGGACAACACCGTAACATGAGACGGCACGATAGTTCTTCTAATCTTGAAGTTCCTCTCACCATTGCTGAGGAGGTGTCTGAGGATGCTGACGAGCCTCTGGAGAAGAGAAGCAGAGAAGAGGAGACAGCTGGTATGATCCTCTTTCTTTCCTTTGTTTCTTCCTTTCTCTTGTGAAAGATTTTTGTTTTGATCCGCTGCTTTCTTTGTTTTTTTTTTTAGGAGAGGACGATGTCCTGGTGATGCCTGAGGTTCCTGCTGATGAGGCGATGACGGATCCAGTCGTGGCATCCGAGGAAGAGCCCAGGGACTCTGGAGTGGTTCCAGAACCTTCACCTGGTATGATTTGCTTTGGCTTTTGCTTTTTTTTTTTTTCTTCTTTTGCTGTCATTTGCTAACATGTAGCTGACTTGCCAGAGGATTCCGACGATTTCGAGCCATCTATGGACGCAACTTTTGACGATGCTTCGGATGAGCTCAAAGAGGCAGAGAGTACTCCGCCGGTCGTCGGAGCAGGTATATTTGTAATAATAATCTTGATATTTTTTTGACAAGATTATATTCATACCTTTTTGTCTTTTTCCTTGATAGATTGTGGAGTAGCAGGAGAGATTCCTCCGTCTTCCTCAGAGCCAGAACAGGGGATACCTACGGCTGATGCAGAAGTAGGGGCTTCTTCCACTTTCAATGAGTCAGCTTCTTCCATTGGAAAGAGTTTATTGATTAGTCTTCCAATGGAGCATGACGTGGGCAGTCGGCCACCAGAGCATGGCGAATCCTCATCTGCACCGCACCTTCAGTATGCAAGGAAGGTGTTGAAGACTGGCTTGAGCTCATGGGTTGAGACTCTTTCTTCAGGTCATTTGGAAGCTGGTTTTGGCATGATCAAGCATGTGCAGGACATCCTCGCTGATAGCAAAGAAGTCGGTCTGGACATCGCAAGCGCCAAGGATTTTGTTGAGGAGATCATCACCTTGGAGAGCAAATTGACTGAGACCAAGAGTTTCCCAGATGGTGACTTCTTTGATGAGATGTTCATAAAAACTTCCAGCAAAGTCAAAGCTGAGCTGACTGAGGTCACGAAGACTCGGAGGCAGATCGTTCGGGAGAAGAACGTTACCGAGTTATCCATCATGGGGCTGAAACAAGACTTGGACCGCCTTGATAAGGAGGTCGTCGAGGTTAGGCAACGTCTTGATCTTTTAGAGGAAGAGGCTGCTGCCAAATGGACCGCCATTGTGGAGGCTCGTGACAAGGAGGGGACTCTCATTCGCCAGGTTGAGGAAGCTGAAGGTAATGTCCAGAGGAAGACTCAAGAGCATGAGCAGTGGCAGGTCCTCTGGGAAGAACTTCCTCGTGCTGCAGATGGGTCACGGCATTCGGCCGCGTTTTATGAGGACATTTTGAAGAAGCGTGGCCTAAAAACTTTGGAAGTTAAGGCCATGGGTCTGCTTGAGGAGTTGAACCTTTGGTTGAAGACCATGTCGGATTGAGTTCCTGAGTTGTAACAGACCCTTTTTCCTTCTTCTCTTTTTTTGGTACCTCCATGTATAAACAGTCTTGGTACTATATTTTTGTATCCCATTACTTTCACTTAAATCATTTTTTGATGAAAACAATTTTGAGCAAAAGTTGATGGGAATGTTTGTTTAAGAATTTGATCAAAAGGTTGTCATTTTGTGAAAATCTTTTGTCAAAGAGTTGTTTTGGGCATGAAAGCCAATTTTGTGGCGAAAAGCCTGGTTTTTTTATGGTTTGAAAACAAAATTTTGGATGGCGTGAAAGCCTAATTGTTGACACCAAAAAAGTCAATATGTCTCCTCAACATCGAGAAGCCTCCTGAAGCTGCATCATGCTAAAAATAGGCAAGGCTACTTCAAGCATCAGATTTTGTCAGAATCAGACAGAAACTGAGAGATCCTTCAAGACAGCTAAAAGAGGGGTACACCTGAGGTTTCGGGTCATTCCGACATCGTTTGGCCCAACTTCACCGCTCCGACAGCTAAACAAGCGCTCCAGGCGGCGACATCATCAAAGAAACCAAAACTTTGATCAAAGCCTACGGATGACTCCAAAATGTCTCCAAAGAGCTCCATGCCAAATTTCAAGTCAAACCGACAACGTTTGACCCTCCATCAATGCTCGAGCAGTAAAATCAAGCCTCCCGGCGGCGGCAACCACCGAAGCCATCACTCATCAAACAAAATACATGAGTGGCTTCAACATGCTTCCAAAAGGCTGCACGTCAAATTTCAGGTCATTCCGACAACGTTTGACCAGGTTTCGATGCTCCGAGAGAAAATCAAGCCTACCGGGGGCAGAGCAACCCGGGACCATAACATCCAAAACAGAGCCCATGGAACGTCTCAAAATGACTACAATAGGCTCCCCGTCAAATTTCAGGTCAATCGGACATCGTTTGACCACATATCAAAGCTCGGCATTTTCCCCACAGAAAAATCAAGTGAAGCATCGATGGGACTCCAAACGGTTTCAAAACTCAAATAAAAGCCCATGGTTGGTCCTATCCACTGCTCAAGAAGCTTCACCTCAATTTTCAGGTCATTCCGACATCGTTTGACCTAGTTTCGACGCTTGACGGAAAATCGGCTATAAAGTCTTCGGCTTTCCCGAAAAATAGGAAACTTTGTGCTCCAATTTCATGAGGGTTCTCGTCAAGATTTCTTCAAGAAAATCAAGTCAATAATTGAGGAAAAATGTCAAGAAAAATACAGAAGAAAAAAGGGACGAAAAAGACGAAAAAATGGCCGAAAACGACGCTCGGCGACCAAACGGGCCGAAGCCCTATGGTCGCCGGCGACCTTGGCCCAACATCAATTAATGTCTGAAATTGCATCGCAATCCGACATCAAATAATGCGTGGATCCACCCGTGATGATCGTAAGAAGAATCTCAAAAGGCGCAGCACAGCCCGCGACTCTTCACATGCCTTGGCAACCACTTAATGTCGTTAATTGACCCATTAAAGCAGTCATTAACTCATTATTTTGGACGGCCCAATCAGAACCAAGCATTTGGGAGTTACAAGTCCAAGCAATCATGGCATTAAACCCATGAAACTCCCATCATCATGAAGCATAAAGGTGATTAAATGCCCACTACCTTCATCGGCCAATCACAAGCCTTGAAAAAGGAGTTACAAAATCAACTTGTAACTCCTCATCAATCCTTTCATCATGGCCATCAATGCCAATAAACACCTCATGGCTACAAAAGCCTATAAAAGGAGGTCCATTCCAAGAAGAAAGTATGATGAAAATAGATCCCAAGTGCATGCTCTGAAAATCCAGAAAATCCAAGAGAGAGACGAAGTCCTGCTACTTTGCTCCCGGAAGCACCACAAGGTGATCAACGTCCCTTGGGGGGCCACCCCCCCAAGGTCACCTCCTTCTCCAACATGGCCTAAACGCGGCTTTTCAGCCCGTTTACTCGGTTTTTCATTGGATATAGGACCTTCTCTTGGTCCTTGTCCTTTAAAAAACTGAGGTTAGGAGCCAAGCCAAAGAATCAAAGCATCACATGTTCTCATTTGAAGGACGATGGTGAAGCCCATACATGACTTGCGACCGTCGATCTCAACGTGTCCCCACAATCTCCTGAGAAGTTAGATCCCTTTTCTTCCTTTCCTATTGTAGTTTGTATTTCTTAAAGAGACAAAAAGAAATCACAATTCTTGTCTTTCATATTTGATGAGTTTTGTAAAAACGCCTTTCACGAAAAAATCGCCTTTCATGGCAAACAAACAAAAACGCCTTTTACGGCATTCTAAAAACTTGTCTCTTTTCTTAATATTTATGCAATTTGAAAAGTTAGAAAAAATGATTGATTTCCTTTCCACTTGTGAAGGTGAATCTCCGGATTATCACTATTCCAAATTCCAAGTAGAAAGTAAATCTGGCATACCCGTACAAAAATGTTGATGCCCGAGATCTTCCCTCCTCCGCCGAGACCCAGGTCAGCCCCCGGGGTGCGGAGGGAAAGGACGGAAGATTCCCCTTTTTTTCGGGTCCATCAAGTTGGCACACCCGGTGGGACACGTTGACTTGAGAACGTGATGCTTTGATCACTTGGCTCCTTTCTAGTTGGTGGCCTATGTTGCATTTTGCATCTGAAAAAAAAAATATGAGATGGGATTTCAATTGTTCTTTCTCACTTCAAAAAAAAAAAAAAAAAACAAATCTGATCTCTTTTCTTAGATTCAACTTTGAGAAATTTTGATCCTTCCCTCTTCGAACTTGATAGCTAACAGAAATGTTCGCAGCTATCGTTCATATCGGGGATTGGGCCACCTTTTCTCTTTGATGAGTCCAATTGGGATTTCAAAAAAAAAAAAACACCTTCATTTCAAACTCTTAAAAAAAAATGTTCTCTCTTTCTCAAGATTCAACTTTGAGAAATTTTGATCCTCTCCTCCTTGAACTCGATAGCTCACAGAAATGTTTGCAGCTATCGTTCATATCGGGGATTGGGCCATCTTTTCTCTTTGATGAGTCCAATTGGGATTTCAAAAAAAAATTATTTTAAATCCAAAATTTTTTTTAGCTTTCTCTCTTTTGCATTCAAATTTGAGAAACCTTGGTTCATTCCCTTCGAATTTAGCGCTCGCAGAAATGTTGAGCCTTTGTTCGGATTGGAACACCATTCGCTCTTTTTGATGAGTTTATAAAAAAAAAAAACCTTTAAAAAAAAGGGATTTAAAAAAAAAAAAAAAACACTAAGGTTCCACCAGTTGCGTTCTTTGACCAAAGTGGATGTAAGAAAAGCCTTGTCCAGAGTGTGGAGACAGTTAGACTGTTCGAGGCAAGAGTCCTCCAAACGGGTTCATTAAGTAATCCTACCCTTACCTGGGGGCTGATCTATCTACTAAGGTTTCATAAGATCGAATTGGAAATCTATGTGCACCTTTCAAAAAAAATTCTCTAAAAAAAAAAATCCTTAAAAAAAAAAAAACTTCTGTCACTTTGAATTCAGAGTTGAGAAATCTTGGTTCTTTCCCTTTCGGATTTAGCGCTTGCAGAAATGTTGAGCCTTGTTCGGAATGGAACACCATTTGCTCTCTTCAATGAATTCAATCTTGACTTTTCAAGGCAAAAATCTTTTTTAAAAAAAAAAAAAAAAAACTTCTGTCACTTTTGAATTCAGAGTTGAAAAATCTTGGTTATTGCCCTTCCGGATTTAGCGCTCGCAGAAATGTTGAGCCTTGCTCGGAATGAAACACCATTTGCTCTCTTCGATGAATTCAATCTTGACCTTTCAAAAAAAAAAAAACTTCCGTCACGTCTGGATTTACATCCGAGAAATTATGGTTCCTTCCCTTCTGAATTTAACGCTCGTAGAAATGTTGAGCCTTTGTTCGGATTGGAATCCTATTTGCTCTCCTTTATGAATCCAAATTTGACCTTTCAAAAAATCCCATCTCGTGTCCTTCCCAAGGATGCGATTTGCAACATTTGTGCCTAGCGGTGGTAGTACGCCCTTTCGGGTCTACTGTATTCGCGACCGACACATTTGTATCTCCAACCTTATATCATTTTACCTCGAGTGAGCCTTGCTTCTCGGTAATTTGAATTAAGGTCTACAATTGCTTTTAGCAGTTACTGGAACGCTTACTCTGAGCCTACCATACTTGCATTTTAGAACAATTGTATCCTCTATGGCTTTTTGCCTTCTTCATCGTCCTTGGGTTGGGCCATGTCCCCTCAAGTGATTTGAAAAGACAAAACCATAGTTGTTCCCCATTTACGATCACCATATTCTTGTGATTACTAATAGATTTGGTCTTGTTTCAGAAGTTTTCCAAAACTAACAATGGTAGCTTCATTAACCATCACTTTCGATGAGAACAAGTACCAGCTTATGCTTTAAGACAAGCAAAACAAGCATAAGCGCCCTGCCAGTTACTGAAGCATCATCTCCCTCAACAACTCTCCAAACACCGGGTCAACTTCAACTCCCCGGACCATCGTCTTCGGATCGCTGGGACCATTCCCACTTCCCGCAGAAGACACTGTACCTGCCAAGAAGCAGAAAACCGCCCCGCAACGTGTCACTAAAATGGCACCAAGGGCGAACACCAAGAAGCATGAAGCCCGTGGCATTCCCACGAAGCCTCAACCCACAAGAAACCAGGTTTATACCAAAACTTGGTCCCCGAGATCTTTGCCAAAGCAATGGAGGTCCCAAACATCTGCAAAGCCAGCATACCTGGCCCCTCTCAAGGAGAATCGATTCTACCCTCTCTCTTACATGAAAGAGGAGAAACCTACCCTCCACCCAAAAAAGAAACAAAATCATCATGAGCCGGCTTGCTCCTACAAGCCCAAAATCAAATCCTGCATTGTTAGGCCTACACAAAAACATGCTGAAGCCTGCACTCCCACGAGTCAACCCTTCATCTCAACAGGGACCGAGCTCGCAAAATTCAAATCTTCACTACGACAGACAAAGGACCGCATCCAGATTCTGTCCTTGCCAAGCTTTAAAGAAGACAAACTCGGCTGCTGCGCACAAGGGACTACATCCTTCATCGCCAGAGCCCAGCGAGAGCTGACTGAAGCTCAAATTGCTCGTCGTATGCGTCGCCGCACTGCATATCGACAAAAGAGACTCGAGAAACAAAGAACCCAGCGTTATACTCTCCACGTCTCAAACAAATGGGTCGAAAAAGAAAGACCCGACCAATTCGTTGCTGTTCATATGGTTGGCAAAACCAGAAAACGCCGGAAGTCAGCAACCAAAATCAGTGTTATACGTCCAGTGACTCGCAGCGTCTCTCGGACAAGAACACATCTGGAAGAGTCTTCCACTCCTCCAAGCTAAGAACATCGGAGTAACCGCTCCTCAGATTCTTCATCCAGAAGAATGAGCCCCAGCTCAGTCACCAGGACGATTTCTTCGTTCGAATCCCGAGGGATGAACGTCTTGGCTACAAGTTCTGAGCAGCCTCCACTGCATGATGACGTAACTGCACGCATCCAGCAGTTGGAGCAAGGACAACAGAGAATTGAGACTCTGATGGAAACTTTGATTCTCACTCTATAGCGTCCACCACCTAACAATGAAACCCCTTCGAATCATGAAGATGACGAGGGCAATGCAGAAAACAATGAGTTTCGCGCCCTTACCAGAAAGGACGTGGACGATATCCTCGCAAAAGCAAAAGAGGAGGATACATTGAAGGAACATGGGATCAAGCCACCCTACCCTCTATGGATGGACTCGGTTCCGTTCCCGGCAAAATTCAAACAACCTACTCTCCAGACATATACTGGAAAAGGTTCAGCCAGACAACATGTCATCCATTTCAAGATCCTAACGGGAGCTATTGCGGATCAAGATGCCCTCAAGATTCGCCTCTTTGCAAGTACCCTAAAAGGTACAGCCTTTGATTGGTACTCCACTTTGCCGGAGAACTCCATCCAGAACTGGGCTATGCTAGAGACACGCTTCCTGACCCACTTCTAAGGTGAGGATCAGGATCATCCTGTTACTGTGGCTCAACTCTGCAGCCTAAAACAGGGAGAGAATGAGTCAACATACGGCTTCATTCACAAATGGAAGGCAATGGCGTACAAATGCTCAGATGTGCTGCCACAAGCGTCGCTAGTCGACATCTGCCGTAACAATATGAGAGCAAAAATCCGCTCCATGATCATCGGCAACAAATCAAAAAACCTGGGGGAACTCCTCGAAGCTTCCATGGAAGCTGAAATGATGATCAAAGACCTCAACAGTCAGAAATCATCAAAGAAAGAGCCGACTGCTGTTACAACCTCAAAACCAAAGAAAAAGGAGGTTCTCAATGTGCAAACTAAGTCAGCTCCTCAGCAGCCAAAGAAACCTGAAAACAAAACTGCAGGTAAAAGGCCTGAACTCTCTGATGCCTTCAAAGAACGTGTAGAAAAGAAATATTCGTTCGATAAAGACGTTGAAGAAATCTTTGAGGCTCTCCTAGCAAATGGCAAACTCATTTTGCCAGAGCCCAAAAGACCGGGAGATGTTGGCAAAACCAATGATCCCCGATACTGTCCATACTATCAGATGATCTCACATCCTCTCAATCAATGCTTCGTTATGAGAGAGAAGATCAATGAGATGTGGAAAAACGGAGTCATAACCTTTGATAAAAACTATGGCCCCGCCTCTGTCAACATGGTGTCATGTCAGCAAACTTCAAAGTCACCGAAGGAGAAAATCACTACTTCATTCAAGGTGATAAAAATGGCTCAAGCGTCCCAAGAATTGGTTCCCTATCCAACACCAGATGGACAACCTATATGGGTGCATCCCGATCTCCTAGATGATGAAAATTGGGAGATCGTCAAAACAAAGCCGACCGCTCAGCAGCGAAGGCAAGCCAAGAGACAGCTCCGCAAGCTCAAACAACAGTAAAAGTCAGAACCAAAACAAGAAGTCCTTGAAAAAGCAGAAACTTCTTCCACTGCTTCACTCGGGACAACGGAAGAATCTCTTCCCAAAACTTCAAAGGTGGTAAGAAAATTCACTTTGATGATTTCATGCCACCTCTATACAAAAATGAAAATGTGCAGGGGGCATCATACTCTTGCAACTCGGTAGTTGGATTCTCCATGAATGGATACGAGTCCAGTGACACTGCCAGTGATATCGATGAGTGGGAAGAATCCCTTGAAACAGGAGAACACCTCTCCGATGAGGAATGGATTCCCGAGTCTCATCTTATGCCAGTAATCTGGTATAACCCATTACAGCCACAAGGATCTTGGTCTGATGATGAAGAAGACCAGGGCCCTGTTCAAGAAAATGCTGTCGATCCAGCACCAGCAAATGCTTCAGTGGAACCCAACATGGGCGAACCACAAGGAGCAGATGACGAAGAAGATTTGGCTCCCACGCCTGATCTTGAAGAATATGCAAGAATCTTGCAACTTCTTGCCATAGAGCAGGAGTAGGATCGCATCAATCTTCGTCATGATCCAGAACTGGAAGTCCCTGAAAATCAGCGGGAACTTTCTCCCTTAACTCCTGAAAATGGAGAAAACTGTTGGATCAATGATCCTCTCACATCCGAGGATGAGTCCGATTCCCAACAGTCTACACTGGGGGCATCTCCTGTCAGGATAACCTGCAATGTAATAGCTCAGGACGACAGTGCCTCTGAAGCTTCCGAAGACACGTACTCCCCAACCGGTAGCGTATCTTAAGGAGCTACATCCTCTCAGGTGACTTCCACTGAGATAACATCCTCTCAACCTTCGTCTCCTGAAGCTGTGACATCGGAACTCAAGCCACTCCCAATTGATCATCTTGAAGAAACTTCTGTCAATGAAATCTTCTTCAATGAAAACTCAGTCAATTGGTCCCAGATACCCGATCTCACGGGCAATGTCTGGGCTAATAAAGAAAAGTTGCCGGCTGCTGTTCAGGACTTGTTCCCGGAAATTGCTCCGTGCAACACAATCATGAAGACGCCAATGCTGTTACAGAGACGTCCTCAGCAAAGGATCAACCCCTTGATCCTGAGAACGATCTTCCAAAAGAAGACCCTTCTCTAGAGGCTCTTGAAGTTGGTAGAGGTACCCGTTCTGGCCAGGATTACCACAAAAATTACAATCAACCCTCTTCTTCTTATGTAAATCCTTCGGGAAAGCAAGTTGTAAGCGCCCCAAGTGGCAATAATAATGAAAATGCAGGCCCAAAGGAGGCTTTCAAGTATGACTTGATTGAGCACTTCAAACACATACCTGCACATCTGCACATCCTTGACTTATTGCGAATGTCTCCACAAACTCGTGATAGTCTCATTTCAGAATTACAAAGGCTGAATACGGATGTCGACAAACATGTCCCACAAGTCCTACAAATTGAAATGGACTATAGGGTCAAAAAATCAAATACTCCCTCAAAGAGAGAAAAGAAGAAAACTGAGGGATCAAGCAATGAATGCCTCTCGGTACAAAAAGCAGCAAGTGCAACAATTGCCTTCGACAAGGGTGACCTCCTCCTAGGCGAAGCAAAGCACAACCGTCCCTTGTACTTTACGGTTCTGCACTCAATCCAGGTTCTGCACTCAACCTCATCTCTAATTCGGCACTCGAAGAGCTGGGCATCCCACCTAGCAAGCTGAGTCACACGTCCGTATCCATCTTCGGATATGACGGTAGCACTCAAAGGCCTATCGGCAAAATCAGGTTCAAATTGCAAATCGGTGATCTTATTTCTGAAGTCACTGTGTATGCAATAAGGACCCCTTCATGCTATAATATACTCCTTGGACGCCCCTGGATACATGAGAATGGTGTCGTCCCTTCAACTCTACATCAGTGCATCAAGTTCATTGGCGACGATGGCCTGATACATCGAGTATTTGCAGACAAAAAGCCCTTCAAAGGCAGAGATGTCCATTTTGCAAATGCTCAAATGTATAAAGATGGAAAAGAAGAACAGGAGGAAAAAAAAATTCGCTTTGCCGACAGTCTCCAGAAAGATAAAAGCAAGGCTCCTCAGCAATCATCGGAGGAAAACAAACCCTCCACCAAACTCGAAGTAAGCGGCCAAGCTCCCTTCGTCGTCTCCTTCAAATCTCCAAAGCCTTTGGTAATCACTACCAAAGCAAAGAAGACAAAACAAAAGACTGGGGGCAAGTTCACTGTCTCCTTTGTGTCTATTATGCATGACACAGACTCAGAGTCAGAGTCAGAAGATGACACAGCATCGAGCCGAGCTGATACTCAGCAAAATCAGCTCACTCTCGCTCCATTGGAGACACTTGTAGACATAGAAGATCCTACATATGCTTCCTTTGTTATCCCGGCAACTTCGCCAGAAGAGAAAACAATCTTCTTCCATAGATCGGGAGCATCTCCACTGGACTCTCTGCTTGAACCTTTCCAAAACGAAGGTATGCCTCAGCTATCCTTGTATAGTCCAATGGCACAAGCTATCATGAAGAAAATGGGCTACGACACTCAAAATCCGACTGGTTTGGGAGGTGGCCGTGGTATTCTTACACCATTAGAACCCACCCTGACCAAAAGTCAACTAGAAGATTGGAAAATCCACCTTCACAAAGGCAAGTCTTCATATGGGTTGGGGTATGATCCTACCGCTCCTATGAGACAGTTGACACCATGGCTGCAAAGTCGCTTTACCGACCAAGCCTCAACATCTAATGAAGACATCGATATCCCTGGATATCTCTTTGAGGAGTTACTCGTCAAAAATCCAGAAAGCTCCTCCAATTGGTATAATTCCTCTGATAATAAAGAGAAATTGCCCGATGACGTAGACGAGCGGTTCTCTGTCCCAGAAGAATCATCGTCTCCAAAAGAAGTACCTTACTTCAACCCAATTCCAGCAAATGATTGGGACCATCTCATTGCAAGCCTTGAGAAGGATAGCATTGAGAAGGATACTGATCAAGAAGATTCATGGACAGAAACAGAGCCTCAGTCTGAAAATTTCTCTGGCACTCCAGAAGGTCTTGTTGAGTTGGAAGCCTCCGAAAATACTGTGGAGGAACCACCTTCAAACCTTCCGACAGAAGACCCTGTTCAAAAGATAGACTTGGGAACACCTGATAACCCACGTCCTGTATTCATAAGCAAGAATATAAAGGATGATGAGTTACCCTAGTATATCTCTTTTCTTCGTGAGTTCGTTGATTGCTTTGCATGGTCTTATGCAGAAATGCCTGGCTTGGATCCCAAAGTAGCAGTCCACAAGCTCAACTTGCAAAAAAGAAATCAAGCCTATCAAACAAGGCCAAAGAAGATTCCGTCCCAACGTGATGGACAAAATTGAACAAGAAGTTCAGAAACTCAAAAACGTTGGCTTCATCCGCGAGGAACAACATCCTGAATGGTTGGCCAACATTGTCCCCGTGACAAAGAAAAATGGGCAGATAAGGGTCTATATCGACTACAGAGACCTGAATAATGCATGTCCTAAAGATGAATTCCCGCTCCCCATACCAGAGGTGATGATTGACAACACCTATGGGTTCGAGCGAATGACGTTCATGGATGGATTCTCTGGCTACAACCAGATAAAGATGCATCCTGAAGATGAAAGGATACATCATTTCGGACACCATTCGGCGTGTATTGCTACACTGTTATGCCGTTTGGCCTGAAAAATGCAGGAGCGACATATCAGAGGGCTATGATGAAAATATTCTAAGATATGCAGCATAAGACAGTCGAATGCTATGTTGACGACCTCGTCATAAAAAGCAGAAGAAAAGAAGACCATCTCGATGATCTTCGAGAAGTCTTCCTCCGACTTCGCAAACACAAATTGCGGATGAATCCACTAAAGTGCTTCTTCGGTGTCTCATCGGGTAAGTTTCTCGGATTCATAGTACGGAAAGCTGGAATAGAACTTGACCCCACCAAAGTCAAGGCTATCCTGGAAATGCCATCTCCCAGAACCCTAAGAGAATTAAAAGGGCTTCAAGGAAGGCTGGCCTACATTCGACGGTTCATCTCCAATCTATCAGGGAAATGCCGTCCATTCTCTCGCCTGATGAAGAAAGGCGTGGACTTTGTCTGGGATGCTGAATGTGAAAGTGCATTTCAAGACATCAAAGCATACCTCATCAAACCTCCAGTGCTGGCTGCCCCCACAACTGGAAAACCATTTATCTTGTACACAAGAGCTCTCGACCACTCTTTGGGTGCTCTGCTCGCACAAGAAAATGACGACGGAAAAGAAGCTGCTCTATATTACCTTAGCCGCATGATGGTAGGTGCAGAGTATCGCTACTCCCCAGTCGAAAAAGAATGCCTTGCAGTAATGTTCGCTATACAAAAGCTGCATCACTATCTGCTGTCGAACACAGTCTACCTGATTTCGAGGATTAACCTCCTAAAGGTCCTTGTCACAAAAGCAGGTTCTCTCAATACTCGACTGGCAAAATGGTCCATTCTTCTATCACAATTTGATATTAGGTATTACCACAAAAAGCAATCAAAGGCCAAGCTCTAGCAGACTTCCTCACAGAGCATCCATTGCCTAAAGATTCTCCACTCAGGGATGATCTCCCAGACGAATTTGTCTACAATGTGGAAACTTCCTTGTCAAATGCTTCCTGGGACATGTACTTTGACGGTGCAACCAGGACAAATGAAAAAGGAAAGCAAATATCGGGAATCGGCATCCTCTTCGTCAGCCCCGATAAATACATGATTCCACACGCGTTCTCGCTACCGGAATCATGTTCAAACAATGCAGCTGAGTACCAAGCCCTGATTGTTGGATTGGAACTCCCCCTCGAAACCGGCATCACCATGCTGGAAGTTTTTGGAGACTCTCAACTGGTCGTCAACCAGATGAATAAAAAATATGAAGTTAGGAAGCCTGATTTGCTACCTTACTACAATAAGGCGCAGTCGCTTCGACAAAAATTCAATATCTGCCATATCACCCATATCCTCAGAGGTGAAAACATCAGTGCAGATGCCCTGACTGGACTTGCCGCATCCATGGCAATCCAAGAAGGGGAAAACATGCAAGTCACAGTATGTCAAAAAAGGATTTTTCCTCCTCTCAACACACACCAAGCAGTTGCTGAATGCCACCAAGTGGTTGGAAGTCAGATGTCCATCCTCAAACCTCCGATTGGCGACTGGAGAGATCCGTTCATTGATTATATCATGTTCGAAATACTACCTGAAGATCCAAAAGAGCAGGTAAGCATCCAAAGACGAGCCCCAAACTTTCATTTGGATATACCTTCAAAAGCACTTTACAGAAAATCCTTCAACGAAGTACTCCTATGCTGCTTATCACAACAAGAGGCTGAGGAAACTCTCAAAGAAGTACATGCTGGTCTTTGTTGAGCCCATCAGGCTGGCCCTAAGCTCTACAACCAGATAAAAAGGCTAGGTTATTATTGGCCTACCATGGTAACTGATGCAATACAATTTGCCAAGCGCTGCCAAAAATGCCAGATTCACGGAGATTATGTCCACATGCCTCCAGAATGGCTACATCCAACAGCAATCTCATGGCCTTTCGAAGCCTGGGGTTTGGACATCATAGGTCCTATTTCTCCCCCATCACGCAAAGGTCATCGCTTCATCTTTGCCGCTACGGATTATTTCTCCAAGTGGTCGGAAGCATTTGCACTCAGCGAAATGAAGACTTCATCAGTCCTTCAGTTCTTGCGCACCAACATTATTTGTCGCTTCGGCATACCTAAAAGATTCGTCCATGATAACGGACCACAATTCCGGGATCACAGATTCTATAGGTTCTGCGACAAGTACAAAATCCAAAGTTGTCCTTCGACTCCATATAATCCAGCAGCGAACGGACTAGCAGAAGCCTTCAACAAGACACTCTGCAAAATTCTCAAGAAAATGGTCTCTAGTCACAGAAGAGACTGGGGCGACAAACTGCTAGAAGCTTTGTGGGCCTATCGAACCACCGTTCGAGGACCAACCCATAGCACTCCACTCTCTTTCGTCTATGGATGCGAAGCTGTTGTCCCTTTGGAAGTACAAATTCCTTCCTTAAGGGTATCTTTGCAAAATGACATGACGCAAGAAAGCAATGTCAAAATGAGACTCCAAGAGCTGGATAATCTCGATGAAAGACGACTCGAAGCTCTACAAAGCATTGAGTTGTACCAAGCACGCATGGCAGGATCTTTCGACAAAAAGGTCAGGCAACGCGCCTACAAAAAGGGTGACTTGGTTCTTGCAGTAAAATGACCCATAGTCTTTGCCCACAAATCCAAAGGCAAATTCGAACCAAAATGGGAAGGACCCTTCGTCATCGACAAAGTTTTCTCCAACGGTGCATACGCTCTTCTAAACATGGAAGGAGACAGATGTATGCTACCCATCAACGGCAAGTTCTTGAAGCGGTATTACCCTTGAAGACTTCCTCAAATGGGTCAGAGCAACATCTACATGGCTAAAGCGTATTTCCAAGGTACTTGCTCATCAAACCCACCCCTTTTGAAATTTTCATCTTTATGTTGAAGTTTCCAAAAAAAAAAAAACAATCTCTCAAAACAATGCTTACTTTCATCGTTCAAAAGAAAAATCAATCCAAGTTTAGGAGCCTCTTCCCATACTTGACCAAAATTTTCGATCCTTGAACCCAAAATTCATGGTTTGAAACAAAAATCGGGATTTAGGAATTTTCACCCTAAACCGCCTCGGCTTTTACAACCAAAATGGTTTTAAGTCAAAATTTATGACCTTCGTGTCTTTAAACAAAAAATTTTGGTTTTTAGAAACCGCGGGGAAGCGACATTCAGTCGATACTCGCAAAACCCAAAAAACCGGAAGGATACGAACCCCATTCGATACTTCCAAAACCCAAAAATCGTAAGGAAGCGAACCCCATTCGATACTTGCAAATTTCAAAAATCGTGGAGAAGCAACAAACCAGTTGATTTCCACAACCCAAATTTCGAAAATCGTGGAGAAGCAACAAACCAGTTGATATCCACAACCCAAATTTCAAAAATCTTGGAGATGCAACATACCAGTTGCTATCCACAACCCAAATTTCAAATGGTTCGAGAAAACCTCAAAAATCGCGGAGAAACGACATCAAGTTAGTACCCGCAAAACCAAAAGTTTTGGGAAAAGCAAGGAAGCGACGCTTAGTCAATATTTGCACCCCAATTCGCGAGGAAGCGACATTCATCGATACTCGCAAAACCTAACCCGCGAGGAAGTGACATTCCATCAATACTCGCAAAACCGAATGAGCAAGGAAGCGACATTCCATCGATACTTGCAAGACCATTCAGCGGGGAGGCGACATTTAGTCAATACCTGCATTTTGAAAACCAAAATCCGGCTATAAATGCCAAAATTCGGCTATAAATGCCAAAAACAAATTTTTTCGGCTATAAACACCAAAATCGGCTTTCATGCCAATAAAACAAAACTTGGTTTTCAAAAAATCTGGCTATAAACGCCAAAACTCGGCTATAAACGCCAAATCCGGCTATAAATGCCAAAATTCGGTTATAAATGCCAAAAACAAAATTTTTCGGCTATAAACGCCAAAATCGGCTTTCATGCCATCTCAAAATCGGCTCTCATGCCACAAACAAAATTTTTGGCTCTCATGCCATCTCAAAATTCGGCTATAAACACCAAAATTCGGCTATAAATGCCAAAACAAAACAAAAAAAAATCGGCTATAAACGCCAAAATCTGGCTATAAATGCCAAAATTCGGCTATAAATGCCGAGACAAACAAAACAAAATTCGGCTTCTATGCCATTCTAAAATTCGGCTTTCACGCCATCCAAAAATTTTGGCTCCCATGCCGCAAAAAAATTTTTGGCTCTTACGCCACAAAATTAGGCTTTCTCGCCATCCAAGTTTTGGTTTTCAAACCATAAAAAACAAGGCCTTTCCGCCACAAAATTGGCTTTCATGCCCAAAACAACCCTTTGACAAAAGATTTTCACAAAATGACAACCTTTTGATCAAATCCTTAAACAAACATTTCCATCAAACTTTTGCTCAAAATTGTTTTCGTCAAAAAATGATTTAAGTGAAAGGAAGGGGATACAAAATATAGTACCAAAATTGTTTATACATGGAGGTACCAAAAAAAAGAAAAAGGAAAAAGAGTTTGTTACAACTCAGGAGCTCAATCCTACATGGTCTTCAACCAAAGGTTCAACTCCTCAAGCAGACCCTTGGCCTTAACTTCCAAAGTTTTTAGGCCACGCTCCTTCAAAATGTCCCCATAAAACGCGGCCGAATGCCGTGACCCATCTGCAGCACGAGGAAGTTCTTCCCAGAGGACCTGCCACTGCTCATACTCCTGAGTCTTCCTCCGGACATTACCTTTAGCTTCCTCAACCTGGCGAATGAGAGTCCCCTCCTTGTCACGAGCCTCCACAATGGCGGTCCATTTGGCAGCAGCCTCATCCTCTAAAAGATCAAGACGTTGCCTAGCCTCAACGACCTCCTTATCAAGGCGGTCCAAGTCTTGCTTCAGCCCCATGATGGATAACTCGGTAACATTCTTCTCCCGAACGATCTGCCTCCGAGTCTTCGTGACCTCGGTCAGCTCAGCTTTGGGTTTGCTGGAAGGTTTTATGAACATCTCATCAAAGAAGTCACCATCTGGGAAACTCTTGGTCTCAGTCCATTTGTTCCCCAAGGTGATGATCTCCTCAACAAAATCCTCGGCACTTGCGATGTCCAAGCCGACTTCTTTGCTATCGCGAGGATGTCCTGCACATGCTTGATCATGCCAAAACCAGCTTCCAAATGACCTGAAGAAAGAGTCTCAACCCATGAGCTCAAGACAGTCTTCAACACCTTCCTAGCATACTGAAGGTGTGGTACAGATGAGGATTCGCCATGTTCTGGTGCCCGACTGCCCACGTCATGCTCCATTGGAAGAGTAATCAATAAACTCTTTCCAATGGAAGAAGCTGACTCATTGAAAGTGGAAGAAGCCCCTTCTTCTGGATCAGCAGCAGGTGTCCCCTGTTCTGGCTCTGAGGAAGACGGAGGAATCTCTCCTGCTGCTTCACAATCTGTCAAAGAAAAAAGAAGGAAAAGACAAAAAGGTATGAATATAATCTTGTCAAAAATATATCAAGATTATTATTGTAAATATACCTACTTCGACGATCGGCGGAGTACTCTCTACCTCTTTGAGCTCATCCAAAGCATCGTCAAAAGTTGCGTCCATGGATGGCTCGAAATCGTCGGAATCCTCTGGCAAGTCAGCTACATGTTAGTAAATGACAGCAAAAGAAGACAAAAAAGCAAAAGCAAAAGCAAATCATACCAGGTGAAGGTTCTGGAACCACTCCAGAGTCCCTGGGCTTTTCCTCAGATGCCACGATTGGATCCGTCATCCCCTCATCGGCAGGAACCTCAGGCGTCACCAGGTCATCATCCTCTGCTAAATAAAGAAGCAGCGGATCAAAACAAAATCTTTCACAAAAAAAGGGGAAGGAAGAAACAAAAGGAAAGAAAGGGGATCATACCAGCTATCTCCTCTTCTCTGCTTCTCTTCTCTGGAGGCTCGTCAGCATCCTCAGACACCTCCTCAGCAATGGTGAGAGGAACTTCAAGATCAGAAGGACTATCGTGCCGTCTCATGTTACGGCGTTGTCCTCTCCTCCTCTTGCCTCGGCGGGTCAATCTGCTCGACGATCCTGCCCCACTATCAACATCAGGCCTCTCACAAGAGTCCTCACTGGATGGTCTACTTTTCTCAGTAGACTCCATGGAAGCCTTCGTATGCTCTGCCTGTATCATAGCATCGATCTCGGCCTCCTCCTCCTCCAGCTGTCTCAGGACCTCACTAGGAATCCCCTGTGCAGCTCCTGATCTGATGATGTCCTGCCCGTTGAGAAAGCCTATCTTGTACTTCTCTCCAGAAAGGAAGGCCAAAACTTCCTCCCGAAGGACACCATCCGATTTGCCAAGACTCTTCCCAGGAGATTGCTTAATATCGAGCTCTTTCTTGGAAAGCCCCCGGTGCACTGAAAAGCTCTCCACGAACCACTTCGTGAAACCAGCAGTCCGGAAGGTGGGCAGCTCAGGATAGGAAATCATGGCGGTAGTGTCCTTGGCGCTATAAAATGCCCATGCATTTCTCCCATCCTGCAGACCTCCAAAACGCTTCACCATACTCGAAGGCGCTCCAACAACGCCTTGAGAGAAGCCAAGCTGCAACGCAAAACGCGAAGGGACATACGGTTGGATGTCGACGAAAAGATGTCTGCGGTACACCATCGTACCAACCCGTATGTTGAAGAGCCACCTCTTCTCCTCGTCCGTCAAAGCATAGTGTCTTCCCGACCCTGCCCTGGTCGAATCACGGGAGACACCAAAGTCAAAAGCCTTCTTTCGCAAGCCCGGAGAAAGCTTCACTGAAGACTGCCCAATCTCGACGTCCCTAAATCGCCGGATCCTTAAACGAGCAGATAAAAGTGATTCGTGAACGGCTGTCCCTCTAGCCAAACGAATCATAAAGGGATCTTCGTCCTGTGCAACTCCCAAACGATGGAAGCTAGTACAGTGGTATACATACCACGAGTAGAAAATGTGGGCAGAAAATACCCTGTTCATGGGGAGCCCAAGCCGAACCAGGAAAGCAGCAGCCTGTAGTTCGGTACATAAATAGGAGTAAAGAGTAGGTACCAAAGCCAGCCGCTCTCCAAACAAGCCGGAAAAATACAATGCGGCCTGATATGCGTCCCATCTCCTCCAGCAAAAACAGCCTCACCCAGCCAGTAAGTGAGGTAAACAGCGAGATCTCTCCACAACGCAATGTCAGGACAAATGGCATCCGTGCTTGCGAAGAACTTCTTCAAATCTTCTCGCATAGCAGCGATCTTCTTCAAACTTGATGCTTTAGCCCTAACATCCTGGGCCATGCCATCAGAAGAATCCCCGCTGTAAAAAAAGTTGGAGCTGCAACTTCTCCAACTGCTGGATCTAACTTTCGAGCCCTCCTTCTTCTTCAAAAAATCATAGAACGCGACGAGCTGAAAGTACACAAGCCTAAACTCCTCAGACTGCTCCTCAAGGACGCTGTCAATAGGCATAAACTCCTCATAGAGTTTTCCAAGGATAGGCAACCCGGTGATGGCGCTCAGCTCCTTCAAAGAAAAACCAATCTCACCATTCGTCACAATGAAGGTGTTGGTTTGTGGAAGGAATGACTCCAGCATGGCCATGAAAGCCTCATCGAAGAAAACGACGGTTTGCCGAAAAGCGCGAACCGCGTCAAAAATCTCGGCCTCCCGAAGAACGGCCTCACCAATCCTCAAGGTGTGATCAGTCCATGACTCCCAGCTCGAGTCAGCACTGAAACGACCACGAAGTCGAAAAGGCTTCACCCAATTGCTGCCGTCACCCCGAAAAACGCCAAGGCCCACCGGTCTCAAATCGATCGATGGATGATCAGAACCTTGGTAGCCACTGGCTGGCATTAACACGTCCATACGGACAGGTGGCTTCTCTGCAAAATCAGAAGGTCCACCAACAAAAACCCCGGTCTTGATCACACTGGTCCTCTTCACCCAACTCGGAGGATCTTCCCTCTTAGGGCACGTGGGAGAAAGGCTCAGGATTGAGATGGTCCGATCAAAAGACGACCGGGTAGAAATATTTCTCTCCTCACCATCTGCTGTATAAGAGAACTGAAAACATCTCCTTTGGTATGTCAAGTAGTCGGGGACTGCATCACCGAAGAAGAAGGTAGGCTTAAGCACAACGCTCTGATCGTCCGTAACCCAGGGACGGCTGCTTACCATGATCTTATAGAACTCCTCATCCTTGAGAGCGATCAATCGCTGTCTCATCTCATATCACGATTGAGGGAATCGCATTCTTCCAAGTTTTTCTCCACAAACTGGACCTTCTCCCAAGCCTGTTGAACGGCAGCATTGGAAGATCTAGCGGACCGACGAGGTGCGTCAGTACCAGGACCTTTACCTTTGTTCGTTCTAGAAGAACTACCTGCAAAAGATGAAAGAGAAAAGATCAATCAACATCAAAATGACAGAATTCTGCTACAAAAAATTCTAGCAAAATTTTGACATGGTTCCGGGGCAATTCCAAAGAAAAAGAACATACTCTGAAAAAGACAGGAAGCCTGAAGATGAGCTCAACATCGCTGCGAGCTCATAGTCAGTGGAGAATTCTCAAAGAAGGCTTGAACTCAACATCGCTGCGAGAACAAGCCAATCTCATCGAACTTCCGCAACATCTGGAAAAGAGCTCAACATTGCTGCGAGCTTCAGAATCCAAAAATTGCAAAACTTCCTCAAAATCCAGCAAGACCGAGAAAGAGCTCAACATCGCTGCGAGCTCAAAATCCCAACACTTGCAAAAGATTTTCCGGTATGCATCATCATACTTCCAAATCTATTTACCAAAACTCATGCATAAAAAATATATCATCATGCATTAAATGCTAGGAAAACCTTGACCAAAGTTTGACCAATTCCAACCTAATTTGGTCAAAACCAATCAAACTTTGTCCAAGTCAAAAATCATGTTGGATTGACCTAGAGACTCTAGCCTTCTATCTTGATGCATCAAAAAAAAATGCATACATATTGAAATTGCATAACCTCATTATCATGGTGAGCAAACAAGGAAAAAAAGAAAAAAAAATTTTTTTGGCCCATAGGCCGTGGCCCACTGCCGCGTGGCAGTACGGTCAGGTCCGTACAGACCTGTCCGTACAGCCAGAGAAAAAAAAAAAACAAGAAACAGCAAAAAAAAAAAAGAAAGAAGAGAAAAACGCTGAAAAAAAAAGAAGAAAAAAAAAAGAAATCAGCGTGAAAAAAAAAAAACGGAAAAAAAAAGAGTTCACAAAACCATGAAAAAAAAAAGGAAAAAAAGAAAGAAAGAAAGAAAAAAAAAAGAAAAAAAGAGAAGCACGAAAAAAAAGAAAAACGTGCATGAAAAGAAAAGAAAAGAAAAAAAAAAGAAAAGAAGAGAAAGAAAAGAAAAGAAAAAGAAAAGAAAAGAAAAAAAATGAAGAAGCTACTTCTACAATGGAGATTCTTGATGAGGAAGAAAACTTACTTGAAGCCATTGATGGAGAAGAAGAAGAAAAGCTTGGAGATCCTTGAAGAAGAGAAAGCACTTCTTGCCTTGGGGAGCACTCTTGAAGATTTCTTGCAAAAAGAAAGTAATGGAACTAAAGCACCAACCCTCTTTGCTTTTATAGAAGAGAGCAAGCCAAAAGAGGAAACAAAGAGAAAGAAAGGAGGTAAGTGCTAAAATTTAGCTACTTTCTCAAAGAGAAAGATATTTTGAGAGAATCTTTCTACAAAAAGAAAACTTGAGAAATTCTCTCCAAGTAAAGATATTTTTAGATATTCTCTACACAAAAGAGATATTTTTGGATATTCTTTACAAATATGACACTATATGAGATCTAGGCCATCTCCAAAGCCTAAGGTCCCATGGGTTAGCCCATATGAGCCAGGTTTGACCACCTAGGCACTAAAAGTGGCTTTTAGTCAAAATATTCCTCTTACCAAGAGAAAAAAAAAGAAAAGAGCAAAAAAAAAAAAAAAAAAGTCCCATGCCTCTTTTGAGTTGATGGGATCATTCAAAAAAAAAGAAAAAAGAAAGTCCCATGAGTTTCCAAAAACCAAACCATCCAACCTCATGAACCAAATTGATCCAAAATCTTGAAATTGACATTTCACAAAACCAAATTCCGGTCTCCTAGCTCGCCACATACAGCTTGTTAGGTCACAAGACCAAAACCAAAATCAAAATCCAAAACCTACAAACCAAATCTGACCCCCCAACCTGCCACATACAGCTTGTTGGGTCACAAGGTCAAAATCAAAATCAAACCCCGACCCCCTAACCTGCCACATACAGCTTGTTAGGTCACAAGGTCAAAAACCAAAATCCAAAACCCAAAATCCAAATACCCCATGTCATTTTCAAAACTTTGCCTTGAGATGGTACGTGATCCCTCTCACTACCATAAAATTCCCCCGGAAACTCAGAAGGCTATTAAAAAAAAAAAATGCTCAAGACTCTTGGTCAAGTTGGAATCTTTCCTCCAAGTTTCTCTTCGAGGCACATCGACTCCAAAAAGCTACTCGTCGCTGTACCTCGAGGGGGCATTTGTTGACACCAAAAAAGTCAATATGTCTCCTCAACATCGAGAAGCCTCATGAAGCTGCATCCTGTTAAAAATAGGCAAGGCTACTTCAAGCATCAGATTTTGTCATAATCAGAAAGAAACTGAGAGATCCTTCAAGATAGCTAAAAGAGAGGTACACCTGAGGTTTCGGGTCATTCCGACATCATTTGGCCTAACTCCACCGTTCCGACAGCTAAACAAGCGCTCCCGGCGGCGACATCATCAAAGACACCAAAACTTTGATCAAAGCCTACGGATGACTCCAGAATGTCTCCAAAGGGCTCCATGCCAAATTTCAAGTCAAACCGACAATGTTTGACCCTCCATCAATGCTCGAGCAGCAAAATCAAGCCTCCCGGTGGCGGAAACCACCGAAGCTATCACTCATCAAACAAAATACATGAGTGA
The DNA here is from genome assembly GCA_028538565.1 of Umbellularia californica. Classification (NCBI taxonomy): domain Eukaryota; kingdom Viridiplantae; phylum Streptophyta; class Magnoliopsida; order Laurales; family Lauraceae; genus Umbellularia; species Umbellularia californica. Next base: position 74,346,711 of record JAPQWN010000002.1, on the reverse strand, counting down.
CTTCAACATGCTTCCAAAAGGCTGCACGTCGAATTTCAGGTCATTCCGACAACGTTTGACCAGGTTTCGATGCTCCGAGAGAAAATCAAGCCTACCGGCGGCAGAGCAACCCGGGACCATAACATCCAAAACAGAGCCCATGGAACGTCTCAAAATGACTACAATAGGCTCCCCGTCAAATTTCAGGTCAATCGGACATCGTTTAACCACATATCAAAGCTCGGCATTTTCCCCGTAGCAAAATCAAGTGAAGCATCGATGGGACCCCAAACGGCTTCAAAACTCAAATAAAAGCCCATGGTTGGTCCTATCCACTGCTCAAGAAGCTTCACCTCAATTTTCAGGTCATTCCGACATCGTTTGACCTAGTTTCGACGCTTGACGGAAAATCGGCTACAAAGTCTTCGGCTTTCCCGAAAAATAGGAAACTTTGTGCTCTGATTTTGTGAGGGTTCTCGTCAAGATTTCTTCAAGAAAATCAAGTCAATAATTGAGGAAAAATTTCAAGAAAAATATAGAAGAAAAAAGGGACGAAAAAGACGAAAAAACGGCCGAAAACGACGCTCGACGACCAAATGGGCCGAAGCCCTATGGTCGCCGGCGACCTTGGGTGCATGGTCGCCCGGCGACCCTGGAAATCCCGGTCGCCGGATTTTGCGCCAAATCGTCCGTTTTCCGATTCTTTTCGCGTTTCGGGTCTTTCGGCCTCTGTGATTTTCTGAAAATGCAATGTTTGGTGCTTCAAAACCACTGATCTTCGTCAACATCTCGGATCCGCCGTCAAAAGCTTGAAATCATCACCGATCGCCTCAAGATCGCCAACCGACTGACCAAGAAAGTGCACGTTCTGTCCGACCGATCGTGAAATCGACAAGACAGACGTCACCGGCCCGCTAACATCAATCAATGTCTGAAATTGCATCGCAATCCGACATCAAATAATGCGTGGATCCACCTGTGATGATCGCAAGAAGAATCTCAAAAGGCGCAGCACGGCCCGCGACTCTTCACATGCCTTGGCAACCACTTCATGTTGTTAATTGACCCATTAAAGCAGTCATTAACTCATTATTTTGGACGGCCCAATCAGAACCAAGCATTTGGGAGTTACAAATCCAAGCAATCATGGCATTAAACCCATGAAACTCCCATCATCATGAAGCATAAAAGTGATTAAATGCCCACTACCTTCATCGGCCAATCACAAGCCTTGAAAAAGGAGTTAGAAAATCAACTTGTAACTCCCCATCAATTCTTTCATCATGGCCATCAATGCCATTAAACACCTCATGGCTACCAAAAGCCGATAAAAGGAGGTCCATTCCAAGAAGAAAGCATGATGAAAATAGATCCCAAGTGCAAGCTCTGAAAATCCAGAAAATCCAAGAGAGAGACGAAGTCCTGCTACTTTGCTCCCGGAAGCACCACAAGGTGATCAACGTCCCTTGGGGGGCCACCCCCCAAGGTCACCTCCTTCTCTAACATGGCCTAAACGCGGCTTTTCAGCCCGTTTACTCGGTTTTTCATTGGATATAGGACCTTCTCTTGGTCCTTGTCCTTTAAAAAACTGAGGTTAGAAGCCAAGCCAAAGAATCAAAGCATCACATGTTCTCATTTGAAGACGATGGCGAAGCCTATACATGACTTGCGACCGTCGATCTCAACGTGTCCCCACAATCTCCTGAGAAGTTAGATCCCTTTTCTTCCTTTTCTATTGTAGTTTGTATTTCTTAAAAAGACAAAAAGAAATCACAATTCTTGTTTTTCATATTTGATGAGTTTTGTAAAAACTCCTTTCACGGCAAAATCGTTTTTCACGGCAAACAAACAAAAACGCCTCTTACGGCATTCTAAAAACTTGTCTATTTTCTTAATATTTATGCAATTTGAAAAGTTAGAAAAAAGGATTGATTTCCTTTCCACTTGTGAAGGTGAATCTCAGGATTATCACTATTCCAAATTCCAAGTAGAAAGTAAATCTGGCATACCCGTACAAAAATGTTGATGCCCGAGATCTTCCCTCCTCCGCCGAGACCCAGGTCAGCCCCCGGGGTGCGGAGGGAGAGGACGGAAGATTCCCCTTTTTTTTCGGGTCCATCACTAATTTTGTGGCGTAAGAGCCAAAATTTGTTTTGCGGCATGGGAGCCAAAATTTTTGGATGGCGTGAAAGCCGAATTTTGGAATGGCATAGAAGCCGAATTTTGGAATGGCATAGAAGCCGAATTTTGGCATTTATAGCCAGATTTTGGCGTTTATAGCCGATTTTTGGCGTTTATAGCCGAAATTTTTTTTTGTTTTGGCATTTATAGCCGACTTTTGGCATTTATAGCCGGATTTGGCGTTTATAGCCGAGTTTTGGCGTTTATAGCCTATTTTTTTTTTGTTTTGGCATTTATAGCCGACTTTTGGCGTTTATAGCCGAATTTTTTTTTTGTTTTGTTTTGGCATAAGAGCCAGATTTTTGAAAACCAAGTTTTTGTTTTGGTGGCATGAAAGCCAATTTTGGCGTTTATAGCCGAAATTTTTTTTGTTTGTTTTGGCATTTATAGCCGAATTTTGGCGTTTATAGCCGGAATTTTTTTTTGTTTGTTTTGGCATTTATAGCCGGATTTTGGCGTTTTATAGCCAGATTTTGGCGTTTATAGCCGAATTTTGGTTTTCAAAATGCAGGTATCGACTAAATGTCGCCTCCCCGCTGAATGGTCTTGCAAGTATTGATGGAATGTCGCTTTCTTGCTCATTCGATTTTGCGAGTATTGATGGAATGTCACTTCCTCGCGGCTGGGTTTTGCGAGTATAGATGGAATGTCGCTTCCTCGCGAATTGGGGTGCAAATATCAACTAAGCGTCGCTTCCCTGCTTTTCCCAAAACTTTTGGTTTTGCGGGTACTGACTTGATGTCGTTTCCCCGCGATTTTTGAAATTTGAGGTTTTCTCGAACCATTTGAAATTTGGGTTGTGGATAGCAACTGGTATGTTGCGTCTCCACGATTTTTGAAATTTGGGTTGTGGATATTAACTGGTATGTTGTTTCTCCATGATTTTTGAAATTTGGTTTGTGGATATCAACTGGTATGTTGCTTCTCCACGATTTTTGAAATTTTGCAAGTATCGAATGGGGTTCGCTTCCTTGCGATTTTTTGGGTTTTGGAAGTATCGAATGGGGTTCGCATCCTTCCGGTTTTTGGGTTTTGGAAGTATCGAATGGGGTTCGCATCCTTCTGGTTTTTGGGTTTTGCTAGTATCGACTAAGTGTCGCTTCCCCGCGGTTTCTAAAAAACCATTTTTTTTTTTGTTCAGAGACGCGAGGGTCATAAATTTTGGCTTAAAACCATTTCGGTTGTAAAAGCCAAGGGAGACTAGGGTGAAAATTCCCGAGTCTTGGTTTTTGTTTCAAACCATGAATTTTGGGTTCAAGGATCGAAAATTTTGGTCAAGGCTGGGAAGAGGCTCCTAAACTTGGATTTTGGATTTGATTTTTCTTTTGAATAATGAAACGATGAAAGTAAGCATTGTTTTGAGAGATTGTTTTTTTTTGGAAACTTCAACATAAAGATGAAAATTTCAAAAGGGGTGGGTTTGACGAGCAAGTACCTTGGAAATACGCTTTAGCCATGTAGATATTGCTCTGACCCGTTTGAGGAAGTCTTCAAGGGTAGTACCTCTTCAAGAACTTGTCGTTGATGGGTAGCATACATCTGTCTCCTTCCATGTTTAGAAGAGCGTATGCACCGTTGGAGAAGACTTTGTCAATGACGAAGGGTCCCTCCCATTTTGGTTCGAATTTGCCTTTGGATTTGTGGGCAAAGACTATGGGTCTTTTTACTGCAAGAACCAAGTCACCCTTTTTGTAGGCGCGTTGCCTGACCTTTTTGTCGAAAGATCCTTCCATGCGTGCTTGGTACAACTCAATGCTTTGTAGAGCTTCGAGTCATCTTTCATCGAGATTATCCAGCTCTTGGAGTCTCAGTTTGATATTGCTTTCTTTTGTCATGTCATTTTGCAAAGATACCCTTAAGGAAGGAATTTGTACTTCCAAAGGGACAACAGCTTCGCATCCATAGACCAAAGAGAATGGTGTGCTATGGGTTGGTCCTCGAACGGTGGTTCGATAGGCCCACAAAGGTTCTGGTAGTTTGTCGCCCCAGTCTCTTTTATGACTAGAGACCATTTTCTTGAGAATTTTCCAGAGTGTCTTGTTGAAGGCTTCTGCTAGTCCGTTTGCTGCTGGATTATATGGAGTCGAAGGACAACTTTGGATTTTGTACTTGTCGTAGAACCTGTAGGATCTGTGATCCCGGAATTGTGGTCCGTTATCATGGACGAATCTTTTAGGTATGCCGAAGCGACAAATAATGTTGGTGCGTAAGAACTGAAGGACTGATGAAGTCTTCATTTCGCTGAGCGCAAATGCTTCTGACCACTTGGAGAAATAATCTGTAGCGGCGAAGATGAAGCGATGACCTTTGCTTGATGGGGGAGAAATAGGACCTATGATGTCCATACCCCAGGCCTCGAAAGGCCATGAGATTGCTGTTGGATGTAGCCATTCTGGAGGCATGTGGACATAATCTCCGTGAATCTGGGATTTTTGGCAGCGCTTGGCAAATTGCATTGCATCAGCTACCATGGTAGGCCAACAGTAACCTAGCCTTTTTATCAGGTTGTAGAGCTTAGGGCAAGCCTGATGGGCTTCACAAAGACCAGCATGTACTTTTTTGAGAGTTTCCTCAGCCTCTTGTTGTGACAAGCAGCGTAGGAGTACTCCGTTGAAGGATTTTCTGTAAAGTGCTTTTGAAGGTATATCCAAATGAAAGTTCGGGGCTCGTCTTTGGATGCTTACCCGTTCTTTTGGATCTTCAGGTAGGATTCCGAACATGATGTAATTAATGAACGTATCTCTCCAGTCGCTAATCGGAGGTTTGAGGATGGACATCCGACTTCCAACCACTTGGTGGCATTCAGCAACTGCTTGGTGTGTGTTGAGAGGAGGGAGAATCCTTCTTTGACACACTGTGACTTGCATGTTTTCCCCTTCTTGGATTGCCATGGATGCGGCAAGTCCAGCCAGGGCATCTGCACGGATGTTTTCACCTCTGAAGATGTGGGTGATGTGACAGATGTTGAATTTTTGTCGAAGCAACTATGCCTTATTGTAGTAAGGTAGCAAATCAGGCTTCCTGACTTCATATCTCTGATTCATCTGGTTGACGACTAGTTGAGAGTCTCCAAAAGCTTCCAGCGTGGTGATGCCGGATTCGAGGGCGAGTTCCAAACCTACAATCAGGGCTTGGTACTCAACTGCATTGTTTGAACATGGTTCCAGTAGCGAGAAGGCGTGTGGAATCATGTATTTATCGGGACTGACAAAGAGGATGCCAATTCCCGATATTTGCTTTCCCTTTTCATTTGTCCTGGTTGCACCGTCAAAGTACATGTCCCAGGAAGCATTTGATAAGGAAGTTTCCACGTTGTAGACAAATTCGTCTGGGAGATCATCCCTGAGTGGAGAATCTTTAGGCAATGGATGCTCTGCGAGGAAGTCTGTTAGAGCTTGTCCTTTGATTGCTTTTTGTGGCACATACCTAATATCAAACTGTGATAGAAGAATGGACCATTTTGCCAGTCGGGCATTGAGAGAACCTGCTTTTGTGACAAGGACCTTTAGGAGGTTGATCCTCGAAATCAGGTAGACCGTGTTTGACAGCAGATAGTGACGCAGCTTTTCTACAGCGAACATTACTGCAAGACATTCTTTTTCGACTGGGGAGTAGCGATGCTCTGCACCTACCATCATGCGGCTAAGGTAATATAGAGCAGCCTCTTTTCCGTCGTCGTTTTCTTGTGCGAGCAGAGCACCCAAAGAGTGGTCGAGAGATCTTGTGTACAAGATAAATGGTTTTCCAGTTGTGGGGGCAGCCAGCACTGGAGGTTTTGTGAGGTATGCTTTGATGTCTTGAAATGCATTTTCACATTCAGCATCCCAGATAAAGTCCACGCCTTTCTTCATTAAGCGAGAAAATGGACGGCATTTCCCTGATAGAGTGGAGATGAACCATCGAATGTAGGCCAGCCTTCCTTAAAGCCCTTTTAATTCTCTTAGGGTTCTTGGAGATGGCATTTCCAGGATAGCCTTGACTTTGGTGGGGTCAAGTTCTATTCCAGCTTTCCGTACTATGAATCCGAGAAACTTACCCGATGAGACACCGAAGAAGCACTTTAGTGGATTCATCCGCAATTTGTGTTTGCGAAGTCGGAGGAAGACTTCTCAAAGATCATCGAGATGGTCTTCTTTTCTTCTGCTTTTGATGGCGAGGTCGTCAACATAGCATCGACCGTCTTGTGCTGCATATCTTGAAATATTTTCATCATAGCCCTCTGATATGTTGCTCCTGCATTTTTCAGACCAAATGGCATGACAGTGTAGCAATACACGCCAAATGGTGTCCGAAATGATGTATGCCTTTCATCTTCAGGATGCATCTTTATCTGATTGTAGCCAGAGAATCCATCCATGAATGTCATTCGCTCGAACCCATAGGTGTTTTCAATCATCACCTCTGGTATGGGGAGTGGGAATTCATCTTTAGGACATGCATTATTCAGGTCTTTGTAGTCGATATAGACCCTTATCTGCCCATTTTTCTTTGTCACGGGGACAATGTTGGCCAACCATTCAGGATGCTGTTCCTCGCGGATGAAGCCAACGTTTTTGAGTTTCTGAACTTCTTGTTCAATTTTGTCCATCACGTAGGGACGGAATCTTCTTTGGCCTTGTTTGATAGGCTTGATTTCTTTTTGCAAGTTGAGCTTGTGGAGTGCTACTCTGGGATCCAAGCCGGGCATTTCGGCATAAGACCATGCAAAGCAATCAACGAACTCACGAAGAAAAGAGATATACTCGGGTAACTCATCATCCTTTATATTCTTGCTTATGAATACAGGACGTGGGTTATCCGGTGCTCCCAAGTCTATCTTTTGAACAGGGTCTTCTGTCGGAAGGTTTGAAGGTGGTTCCTCCACAATGTTTTTGGAGGCTTCCAACTCAACAAGACCTTCTGGAGTGCTAGAGGCATTTTCAGACTGGGGCTTTGTTTCTATCCATGAATCTTCTTGATCTGTATTCTTTTCAAGGCTATCCTTCTCAAGGCTTACAATGAGAAGTCCCAATCATTTGCTGGAATTGGGTTGAAGTAGGGTACTTCTTTTGGAGACGATGATTCTTCTAGGACAGAGAACCGCTCGTCTCTATCATCGGGCAATTCCTCTTTATTATCAGAGAAATCATACCAATTGGAGGAGCTTTTTGTGTCCTTGACAAATAACTCCTCAAAGAGATATCCAGGGATATCGATGTCTTCATGAGATGTTGAGGCTCGGTCGGTAAAGCGACTTTGTAGCCATGGTGTCAACGGTCTCATGGAGCGGTAGGATCATACCCCAACCCATATGAAGACTTGCCTTTGTGAAGGTGGATTTTCCAATCTTCTGGTTGACTTTTGATCAGGGTGGGTTCCAATGGTGTAAGAATACCACGGCCACCTCCCAAACTAGTCGGATTTTGAGCGTCGTAGCCCATTTTCTTCATGATAGCTTGTGCTATTGGATAGCTGAGGCATACCTTCGTTTTGGAAAGGTTCAAGCAAAGAGTCCAGTGGAGATGCTCCTGATCTGTGGAAGAAGATTGTTTTTTCTTTTGGCGAAGTTGCCGAAATAACAAAGGAAGCAGACGTAGAGTCTTCTATGTCTGCAGGTGTCTCCAATGGATTGAGAGCGGGCTGATCTCGCTGAGTATTAGCTTGGCTCGATGCTGTGTCATCTTCTGACTCTGACTCAGAGTCTGTGTCATGCATAATAGACACAAAAGAGACAGTGAACATGCCCCCAGCCTTTTGTTTTGTCTTCTTTGCTTTGGTAGTGATTACCAAAGGCTTTGGAGATTTGAAGGAAACGACGAAGGGAGCTTGGCCGCTTACTTCGAGTTTGGTGGAGGGCTTGTTTACCTCCGGTGATTGCTGAGGAGCCTTGCCTTTATCTTTCTGGAGACTGTCAGCAAAGTGAATTATTTTTTCCTCCTGTTCTTCCTTTCCATCTTTATACATTTGAGCATCTGCAAAATGGACATCTCTGCCTTTGAAGGGCTTTTTGTCTGCAAATACTCGATGTATCAGGCCATCGTCGCCAACGAACTTGATGCACTGATGTAGAGTTGAAGCGACGACACCATTCTCATGTATCCAGGGGCGTCCAAGGAGTATATTGTAGCATGAAGGGGTCCTTATTGCATACACAGTGACTTCAGAAATAAGATCACCGATTTGCAATTTGAACCTGATTTTGCCGATAGGCCTTTGAGCGCTACCGTCATATCCGAAGATGGATACGGACGTGTGACTCAGCTTGCTAGGTGGGATGCCCAGCTCTTCGAGTGCCGAAGTAGAGATGAGGTTGAGTGCAGAACCTGGATCGATCTGAACTCTGTGTACTGGTATTTCTTTGACGTACCCCGTAAAGTACAAGGGACGGTTGTGCTTTGTTTCGCCTAGGAGGAGGTCATCCTTGTCGAAGGCAATTGTTGCACTTGCTGCTTTTTGTACCGAGAGGCATTCATTGCTTGATCCCTCAGTTTTCTTCTTTTCTCCTTTTGAGGGATTATTTGATTTTTTGACCCTATAGTCCATTTCAATTTGTAGGACTTGTGGGGCATGTTTGTCGACATCCGCATTCAGCCTTTGTAATTCTGAAATGAGACTATCACGAGTTTGTGGAGACATTCGTTATAAGTCAAGGATGTGTAGACGTGCAGGTATGTGTTTGAAGTGCTCAATCAAGTCATACTTGAAAGCCTCCTTCGGGCCTGCATTTTCATTATTATTGCCACTTGGGGCGCTTACAACTTGCTTTCCCGAAGGATTTACATAAGAAGAAGAGGGTTGATTGTAATTTTTGTGGTAATCCCAGCCAGAACGAGTACCTCTACCAACTTCAAGAGCCTCTAGAAAAGGGTCTTCTTTTGGAAGATCGTTCTCAGGATCAAGGGGTTGATCCTTTGCTGAAGACGTCTCTGTAACAGCATTGGTGTCTTCAGTAATTGTGTTGCACGGAGCAATTTCCGGGAACAAGTCCTGAACAACAGCTGGCAACTTTTCTTTATTAGCCCAGACATCGCCCGTGAGATCAGGTATCTGGGACCAATTGACTGAGTTTTTATTGAGGAAGATTTCATTGGCAGAAGTTTCTTCAAGATGATCAATCAGGAGAGGTTTGAGTTCTGATGTCACAGCTTCAGGAGACGAGGGCTGAGAGGATGTTATCTCAGTGGAAGTCACCTGAGAGGACGTAGCTCCGGAAGATACGCTACCGGTTGGGGAGTACGTGTCTTCGGAAGCTTTAGAGGCACTATCGCCTGAGCTATTGCATTGCAGGATATCCTGACAGGAGATGCCCCCAGTATCTGTTGGGAATCAGACTCATCCTCAGATGTGAGAGGATCATCGATCCAACTGTTTTCTCCATTTTCAGGAGTTGAGGGAGAAAGTTCCCGTTGATTTTCAAGGACTTCCAGTTCTGGATCATGACGAAGATTGCTACGATCCTGCTCCTGCTCTATGGCACGATGTTGCAAGATTCTAGCATATTCTTCAAGATCAGGCATGGGAGCCAAATCTTCTTCGTCATCTGCTCCTTGTGGTTCGCCCATGTTGGGTTCCACTGAAGCATTTGCTGGTGCTAGATCGACAGTATTTTCTTGAACAGGGCCCTGGTCTTCTTCACCATCAGACCAAGATCCTTGTGGCTGTAATGGGTTATACCAGATTACTGGCATAAGATGAGACTCGGGAATCCATTCCTCGTCGGAGAGGTATTCTCCTGTTTTAAGGGATTCTTCCCACTCATCTATATCACTGGCAGTATCACTGGACTCGTATCCATTCATGGAGAATCCAACTACTGAGTTGCAAGAGTATGATGCCCCCTGCATATTTCCATTTTTGTATAGAGGTGGCATGAAATCATCAAGGGTGAGTTTTCTTACTGCCTTTGAAGTTTTGGGAAGAGATTCTTCCGTCGTCCCTAGTGAAGCAGTGGAAGAAGTTTCTGCTTTTTCAAGGACTTCTTGTTTTGGTTGAGACTTTTGCTACTGTTTGAGCTTGCGGAGCTGTCTCTTGGCTTGCCTTCGCTGCTGATCGGTCGGCTTTGTTTTGACGATCTCCCAATTTTCATCATCTAGGAGATTGGGATGCACCCATATAGGTTGTCCATCTGGTGTTGGATAGGGAACCAATTCTTGGGATGCTTGAGCCATTTTAATCACCTTGAATGAAGTAGTGATCTTCTCCTTAGGTGATTTTGAAGTTTGCCGACATGACACCATGTTGACAGAGGCGGGGCCATAGTTTTTATCAAAGGTTATGACTCCGTTTTTCCACATCTCATTGATCTTCTCTCTCACAACGAAGCATTGATTGAGAGGATGTGAGATCATTTGATGGTATGGACAGTATCGGGGATCATTGGTTTTGCCAACATCTCCCGGTCTTTTGGGTTCTGGGAAAATGAGTTTGCCATTTGCTAGGAGAGCCTCAAAGATTTCTTCAACATCTTCATCGAACGGATATTTCTTTTCTACACGTTCTTTGAAGGCATCAGAGAGTTCAGGTCTTTTACCCGCAGTTTTGTTTTCAGGTTTCTTTGGTTGTTGAGGAGCTGACTTAGTCTGCACATTGAGAACATCCTTTTTCTTTGGTTTTGAGGTTGTAACAGCAGTCGGCTCTTTCTTTGATGATTTCTGACTGTTGAGGTCTTTGATCACCATTTCAGCTTCCATGGAAGCTTCGAGGAGTTCCCCCAGGTTCTTTGATTTGTTGCCAATGATCATGGAACGAATTTTTGCTCTCATATTGTTACGGCAGATGTCTACTAGCGACGCTTGTGGCAGCACATCTGAGCATTTGTACGCCATTGCCTTCCATTTGTGAATGAACTCGTATGTTGACTTATTCTCTCCCTGTTTTAGGCTACAGAGTTAAGCCATAGTAACAGGGTGATCCTCACCTTGGAAGTGGGTTAGGAAGCGTGTCTCCAGCATAGCCCAGTTCTGAATGGAGTTCTCCGGCAGAGTGGAGTACCAATCAAAGGCTGTACCTTTTAGGGTACTTGCAAAGAGGCGAATCTTGAGGGCATCTTGATCCGCATTGGCTCCCGTCAGGATTTTGAAATGGATGACATGCTGTCTGGCTGAACCTTTCCCAGTATATGTCTGGAGAGTAGGTTGTTTGAATTTTGCAGGGAACAGAACCGAGTCCATCCATAATGGGTAGGGTGGCTTGATCCCATGTTCCTTCAATGTATCCTCTTCTTTTGCTTTTGCTAGGATATGGTCAACGTCCTTTTTGGTAAGGGCGCGAGACTCATTGTTTTCTGCATTACCCTCATCATCTTCATGATTCGAAGGGGTTTCATTGTTAGGTGGTGGACGCTGTAGAGTGAGAATGAGGTTTTCCATCAAAGCCTTAATTCTCTGTTGTCCTTGCTCCAACTGCTGGATGCGTGCGGTTACATCGTCATGCTGTGGAGGCGGCTCAAAACTTGTAGCCAAGACGTTCATCCCTCGGGATTCGAACGAAGAAATCGTCCTGGTGACTGAGCTGGGGCTCATTCTTCTATATGAAGAATCTGTGGAGTGGTTACTCCGGTGTTCTTGGCTTGGAGGAGTGGAAGACTCTTCCAGATGTGTTCTTGTCCGAGAGACGCTGCGAGTCACTGGACATCTAACACTAATTTTGGTTGCTGACTTCCGGCGTTTTCTGGTTTTGCCAACCATTTGAACAGCAACGAATTGGTCGGGTCTTTCTTTTTCGACCCATTTGTTTGAGACGTGGAGAGTAGAACGCTGGGTTCTTTGTTTCTCGAGTCGTTTTTGTCGATATGCAGTGTGGCGACGCATACGACGAGCAATTTGAGCTTCAGTCAGCTCTGGTTGGGCTCTGGCGATGAAAGATGTAGTCCCTCGTGCGCAGCAGCCGAGTTTGTCTTCTTTGAAGCTTGGCAAGGACAGAATCTGGATGCGGTCCTTTGCCTGTCGCAATGAAGACTTGAATTTTGCGAGCTCGGTCCCTGTTGAGATGAAGGGTCGACTCGCGGGAGTGCAGGCTTCAGCATGTTTTTGTGTAGGCCTAACAATGCAGGATCTGATTTTGGGCTTGTAGGAGCAAGCCGGCTCATGATGATTTTGTTTCTTTTTTGGGTGGAGGGTAGGTTTCTCCTCTTTCATGTAAGGGAGAGGGTAGAATCGATTCTCCTTGAGAGGGGCCAGGTATGCTGGCTTTGCAGATGTTTGGGACCTCCGTTTTTGGCGAAGATCTCGGGGACCAAGTTTTAGTATAAACCTGGTTTCTTGTGGGTTGAGGCTTCGTGGGAATGCCACGGGCTTCATGCTTCTTGGTGTTCGCCCTTGGTGCCATTTTAGTGACACGTTGCGGGGCGGTTTTCTGCTTCTTGGCAGGTACAGTGTCTTCTGCAGGAAGTGGGAATGGTCCCAGCGATCCGAAGACGATGGTCCGGGGAGTTGAAGTTGACCCGGTGTTTGGAGAGTTGTCGAGGGAGATTGATGGAACGCGCTCCGAGGCGCCGTGGGGCGGCTAACGGGGTCGGCGGAACGTGGGAGTCCGTCGGGTCCGACCCTTTCGCGCCCTGGCGGGCCTGAAGCGTGCATCAACATTTCTTTTATGTGGGTGTGCCAGATTTTCTATTTTACTTGGAATTGCAAGTGGTAATCCGGAGATCAACCTTCGCAAGTAAAAAGGAAATCAACTTCTTTCAAGTTTTCCATTGCACAAATATTTAAGAAAAGAGACATTTTCTTAATTTGCCGTGAAAGGCGATTTTGTTTGGCATTTATAGCCGATTTTGGCGTTTATAGCCGATTTACAATTCTCATCAATAATGAAAAAGACAAGAGTTGTGATTTTTGTCTCTTTAGAAAAATACAAACTACAATGAAAAGCAAGAAAAGGAAGATCTAACTTTTCAGGAGATTGTGGGGGACTCGTTCAGATTGACGGTCGCAAGCCATGTATGGGCTTCGCCATCATCCATGCAGATGAGAACAGAAGATGCTCTTGATTCGTTTGGCTTGGCTATAACCTCAGGTTTTTAGAGGACAAAGACCAAGAGAAGGTCCTATGTCCAATAAAAAGCTAAGTAGACGGGCTGAAAAGCCACGTCTAAGCCATTGGAGGCAGCAGGAGAAGGCAAGGACCTTGGGGGGGGGTGCCCCCCAAGGGACTTTTGTCACCTTGTAGTGGTGGCCGATGCAGAACTTCAGCAGAGTTTTTTTCTCTCTTTTTTCTTTCTCTGGATACGAGCTCTGGATTCTTTCCGATCGATCGATCTCGATTTTCTGATCTCGATTTTCTCCCCCCTCATTTCAATGGAATGCTCTCCTATTTATAGGCCTTTGGTAGCCATTTAGGAGGGTTTATGAGCCTTAATGGCTTTAATGGGAGGAGTTACAAGATTTATTTCTTGATTTTGTAACTCCTTTTTCCTTGAATCTGATTGGCCGATGGAGATTAAGGGCTTTTAATCACCTTAATTACTATAATGGGAGGAGTTTCATGGTTTAAATGCCATGAATCAATTGACTTGTAACTCCCAAATGCTTGCTTCTGATTGGGCCGTCCAAAGAAATGAATTAATGACTATAATAAAGCTAGTCAATTAACCATATTAATTGGTCGCCGAGCAGTCGAAGAGTCGCGGGCCGTGCCGTGTCTTCTGGAATTCTTCTGGCGATGATCATCGATGGATCTTCATGCTGATCGACATCGGATGAACATGTAACTTCAGACATTGATAGCTAAGAGCGGGCCGGTGACATCTGTCTTGTCGATTTCTCGATCGGTCGGACAGAAAGAGCACTTTTTTTGGTCGACCGGTTGGCGATCTTGGAGCGATCAATGATGATTTTGTGCTTTTGGAGGTTGACCCGTGATTTTGACGGATGTCGGAGGATATGAATCAATTTCAAGCACTAAAAATCACATTTTCAGGAAACCACAGGGGCCAAAGTGCGCAAAACGCAAAAAAAGACGGAAAAACGGGTCACCGGCGGAAAATCCAGTGACCCGGACCTCCATGGTCGCCGGCGACCATGGGCCGGCGACCATGGGCCATGGTCGCAGGGGCCTGCGACCCTGGGGGAATTTTCCCCTTCGGAGCCCGTTTTGCGGTCGTTTTGAGGTCTTTTTCGTCGCCGTTTTCTTCTGTATTTTTCCTGACATTTCTTCTCATTTATTGGCTTGATTTCCCTGTAGAAAACCTGATGAGAATCCTTGCATTTTTAGAGTGCAAAGTTTCCAATTTTCCGGGAAAGCCGAAGACTTTGTCGCGTAAAGCTGCTGATTTTCCGCCAGAAGCTGAAACTTGGTCAAACGATGTCGGAATGACTCGAAATTTGAGGTGGAGCCGCCTGAGCAATAAATAAGACCAACCATAGGCTTTTGTTTGAGTTTTGAAGCCGTTTGGGGTCCCGTCGATGCTTCACTTGATTTTGCTGCGGGGAAAATGCCGAGCTTTGATATGTGGTCAAACGATGTCCGATTGACCTGAAATTTGACGGGGAGCCTATTGGAGTCATTTTGAGACGTTCCATGGGCTCCGTTTTGGATGTCATGGTCCCGGGTTGCTCCGCCGCCGGTAGGCTTGATTTTCTCTCGGAGCATCGAAACCTGGTCAAACGTTGTCAGAATGACCTGAAATTTGACGTGCAGCCTTTTGGAAGCATGTTGAAGCCACTCATGCACTTGGTTTGATGAGCGAAGGCTTCGGTGGTTCCCGCCGCCGAGAGGCTTGATTTTGCTGCTCGAGCATTGATGGAGGGTCAAACGTTGTCGGTTTGACTTGAAATTTGGCATGGAGCCCTTTTGAGACATGCTGGAGTCATCTGTAGGCTCTGATCAAAGTTTTGACGTCTCCGATGATGTCGCCGCCGTGAGCGCCATTTTAGCTGTCGGAGAAGCGAAGTTAGGCCAAATGATTCTGAAATGGCCCGAAACTTCATGTGTACTCTTCTCTTGGCTATCTTGAAGGATCTTGCTGTTTTTGTTTGATTCTGACAAGATTTGATTTTTTGGAGAAATTGCATTGCCTATTTATGGCAGGTTGCGACTTCATGCAGCTTTCTTGATTTGAAGAGGCAAAGTGACATTTTTGGTGTCAACAAATGCCCCCTCGAGGTACAGCGACGAGTTGCTTGACTTTTATAGTCAATATGCCTCGAAGAGATTTTTGAAGGAGAGCTTGTGTCTTGACCAAGAGTCTTTGAGCAATCTTTCCTTTGGTAGAGTAGCCTTTGAGCTTCCAGGGGAATTTTATGGTAGTGAAAGGAATCACACACTATCTCGAGGCAAAGTTTTGAAGATGACATCAGGGATGTGGATTTGGGTTTCTGTTTTTGATCTTGTGACCTAACCAGCTATATATGGCAGGTTAGGGGATCGGGTTTTGGTTTTGACCTTGTGACCCAACAAGCTGTATGTGGCAAGTTGGGGGATCATGATTTGGTTTTTGGTTTTGGTCTTGTGACCTAACAAGCTGTATGTGGCAAGTTAGGGGACCAGGATTTGGTTTTTGGTCACTCTTTGGGACTGTGTGGGTCCATTGGAGTGGTTTGGATTTTTGTGGAATGTCAATTTCAAGATTTTGGCTCAATTTGGTATATGAGGCTGGATGGTTTGATTTTTGGAAGCTCATGGGGCTTGGGATTTTTTTGTATGGTTCAATCAACTCAAAAGAGGCATGGAACCTTTATTGTATGCTCTTGGTAAGAGGATTTTTTTTTCCTGACTAAAAGCCCAATTTTTTTTTTTTTTTTTTTTTTTTTTATATTGCCTAGGTGGTCAAACCTGGCTCATATGGGCTAACCCATGGGACCTTAAGCTTTTTAGGATGGCTTAGATCTCATGTGGGGTCATTTTTGTAAAGAATATCTAAAGATATCTCATTTGGATAGAGAATATCTAAAAATATCTTTATGAGAGAGAATCTCTCATATTCCCTTAATTTGGGAGAGAATATCTCAAGGTATCTTTCTTTTTGGGAAAGAATCTTCAATATCCTATTTTGTTGGAGAGACTCTCTCATTGATTGATTTTGGGAGAAAATCTCTCAAAGACATCTTTCTTTTTGGGAAAGAATCTTTCTAATTCCTTCTCTTTTGGTAAGGTTACTAATTAGTAACACTTACCTTTCTTCCTTGTTTCCTTCTTTGATTTGCTCTCTCCTATAAAAGCAAAGGAAGGTAGGATCTCTTGCTCTTATTGCTTTCTTTTGCAACAATCTCAAGAGAGCTCCAAGACCAAGAGTTTTTCTTCTTCAAGGATCTTCAAGCTTTTTCCTTCTTCTTCTCCATCAATGGCTTCAAGTAAGTTTTCTTTCTTTTTCTTTCAAGAAAACTCCATGTAGAGAATAGGATGGTAAAAAAAAAGTTTCTCTCTGTTTTTTTTTTCTTTTCTTTCTATTCTTCTTCTCTTTTTTTTTTCTTTTCCACGTGATTTCTTCTTTTGTTTTTTTTTTTCACACGTTTTTTTTTTATTTTTTTTTGTGGGCCGTACGGACAGATCCGTACGGATTTGGTCCGTACGGCCACGTGGCCTGATTTTTTTTTTTTTTTTTTTTTAAGAAAGTTTCTTCTTTTTTTTTTCTTTCTCCCTTTTTTTTTTTTGAGAAAGTTTCTTTTTTTTTTTTTTTCCTCATCATGATAATGCGTTTTTATGCAAATCTAGATGTTCATGCATGTACTTTTTGTAGATTGAGCATGATAGCATACCTGAAAATCTTTGCAAATTTGGGAATTTGGAGCTTGCAGTGATGTTGAGCCCTTCTTGATTTTGCGGAGATTTTGAGGTTTCGAAAGTTTGGAGTTTCGGAGCCCGCAGCAATGTTGAGCCCATCTTCAAACTTTCTATTTCCGTCGGGGTATTTCCTTTTTCTTTGGAATTGCCCCGGAGTCATGCCAAAATTTCGCCAGATTTTTGGTGGGACAAAGTGACCCCCTTTTTTTTTTTTTTTTTTTTTTTAGCGAAATCCTGTCATTTTGATGACGATCTTTTTCTTTTCCAACCTTTGCAGGTGGTTCCTCCAGAGCGAACAAGGGTAAAGAGCCTGCTACAAGCGTACCTCGTCGATCTGCTAGATCTTCCAATGTGGCCGTTCAGCAAGCCTGGGAGAAGGTCCAGTTTGTTGAGAAGAACTTGGAAGAGTGCGATTCCCTCAATCGCGATGAGATGAGACAGCGATTGATCGCTCTCAAGGATGAGGAGTTCTATAAGATCATGGTAAGCAACCGTCCTTGGGTTATGGACGATCTGAGGGTTTTACCCAAGCCTACCTTCTTCTTTGGAGATGCAGTCCCTGACGACTTGACATACCAAAGGAGATGTTTTCAGTTCTCTTACACAGCAAATGGTGAGGAGAGAACTATTTCTACCCGGTCGTCTTTTGATCGGACCATCTCGATCCTGAGCCTTTCTCCCACGTGCCCTAAGAGGGAAGATCCTCCGAGCTGGGTGAAGAGGACCAGTGTGATCAAGACCGGGGTTTTTGTTGGTGGACCCTCCGGATATGCGGAGAAGCCACCTGTCCGTATGGACATGTTGATGCCAGCCAGCGGCTACCAGGGCTCTGATTATTCGTCGGTCGATTTGAGACCGGTGGGCCTTGGCGTTTTCAGCGGTGACGGCAGTACTTGGGTGAAGCCTTTTCGACTTCGTGGCCGTTTCAATGTTGACTCCGATTGGAAGTCATGGACTGACCACACCTTGCTGATTGGGGGCGTCGTTTTGAAGGAAGCCGGGATTTTTGACGCGGTCCGCGCTTTTAGGGAGACCGTGACTTTTTCCGATGATGCCTTCATGGCTATGTTGGAGTCTTTCCTCCCTCAGACCAATACCTTCGTTGTCACGAACGGTGAGATTGGTTTTTCTCTGAAGGAGTTAAGTGCTATTACTGGATTGCCCATCCTTGGCAAACTCTACGAGGAGTTCATGCCGATTGACAGCGTCCCCGAGGAGCAGTCAGAGGAGTTCAGGCTCCTATACTTTCAGCTCGTCGCCTTCTATGATTTTTTGAAGGAGGGCTCGAAAGTAAGATCCAGCAGTTGGAAGAGTTGTGGCTCTTCGTTCCCTAACTTCTTCGACGGTGGAGAACCTTCTGATAGCATGACCCGGAAAGACAGGAAGAAGACTTCGGCCATGCAGGAAGAGTTGAAGGGTTTCTTCGCGAGCACAGATGCCATTTGTTCTGACATTACACTGCGGAGAGATCTTGCTGTTTACCTCACTTTTTGGCTGGGTGAGGCTATTTTTGCTGGTGGAGATGGGACGCACATCAGGCCGCATTGTATTTTTCCGGCTTGTCAGATGGCGTTTGGAGAGCGGCTTGCTTTGGTGCCCGCTCTTTACTCCTACCTGTGTACCGAACTGCAGGCTGCTGCTTTCTTGGTTCGGCTTGGGCTCCCTATGAATAGGGTATTTTCAGCCCATATCTTTTATTCGTGGTTTGTATACCACTGTCCTGGCTTCCACCAGCTGGGTGCTGCACAGGATGATGATCCTCTGATGATTCGATTGGCTAAGGGAAAAGCCGTATCTGAATCACTTTTGTTTGCCCGCATGAGGATCCG
Source organism: Umbellularia californica (assembly GCA_028538565.1). Taxonomy (NCBI): domain Eukaryota; kingdom Viridiplantae; phylum Streptophyta; class Magnoliopsida; order Laurales; family Lauraceae; genus Umbellularia; species Umbellularia californica. The sequence continues at coordinate 74,328,025 of JAPQWN010000002.1, read as the reverse complement.
ACGGTTCAGGGACGTCGAGATGGGGCAGTCTTCAGTTAAGCTTTCTCCGGAGTTGCGGAAGAAGGCTTTTGATTTTGGTGCCTCCCGAGACTCTACCAGAGCAGGGTCGGGAAGGCATTACTCTTTGACCAATGCAGAGAAGGAGTGGCTTTTCAGCATACGAGTCGGCACGATGGTGTACCGTAGACATCTTTTCGTCGACATCCAGCCGTATGTACCTTCTCGCTTTGCGCTTCAGTTGGGCTTCTCTCAAGGCGTTGTTGGAGCGCCTTCGAGTATGGTGAAGCGTTTTGGAGGTTTGCAGGATGGCAGAAATGCATGGGCTTTCTATAGTGCTGAAGACACTACTGCCACGATTTCTTATCCTGAGCTGTCGACTTTCCGAACTGCCGGCTTCACAAAGTGGTTCGCGGAGAGCTTTTTGGCATATCGGGGGCTTTCCAAGAAGGAGCTTGATGTAAAGCTGTCTTCTGGAAAAGGCATTGGGAAGTCGGATGGCGTCCGGCGAGAGGAAGTTTGGGCCTTCCTTTCTGGAGAGAAGCACAAGATAGGCTTTCTCGATGACCAGGGCGTCATTGGTTCTGAAGCTGTTCGGGAAGTACCTGATGAGGCTTTGGAGCAGCTAGAACAGGAGGAAGCTGAGCTCGACGCTTGGATGCAAGCGGCACAGAGGCGAGCTTCTGCGGAGTCTACTGGCAAGAGCAGACCATCCAGTGAGGAGTCAAGTGAGAAACCTGACTTTGATAGTGGGGCGGGTTCTTCTAGGAAGCGAACCCGTAAAGGTAGGAAGAGGAGGAGGAGTCAGCATCACACGGGGCGGGACGAAGACTCTCCTAATGTGGAAGTCCCTCTCACTGTCAATGAGGAGGTGCCAGGGGAAGCTGACGAACCTCCGGAGAAGAGGATTCGGGAAGAAGAGACCATCGGTGAAGGTATGATTCCTCCTTTTCCTTTTCTACTTCTTTCATGGGGCTTTCCATGTTCTGATTTGTTTTCTCACCCTGCTGCTACTTTCTTTTAGCAGAGGATGAAGACTTGCCGATGCCTGAGGTTCCAACCGATGAGGTGGTGATGGAGCCGGTTATGGCATCTGAAGAAGAACCGAGGGACTCTGGAATGACTCCGGAATCTCCAATTGGTATAACTTCTTTCGCTTTCTCTTTTTTTTTTTTTTTTTTTTGCCTGCGACTTGATTTGCTAACATTTTTTTCTTGTCAGCTGACTTGCCACAGGATTCCGATGACTTTGAACCATCAATGGACGCAAATGTCGATGATGCTTCTGATGAGTTCATGGAGGAAGAGAGTGTTCCGCCAGTCGTCGAAGAAGGTACTTTGTAGTGATGACCTTGATGATTTTTTTTGAACAGGATCATATTCATACCTTTTTGTGTTTCATTTGCAGGTTTTGAAGTGACAGAAGAGAGTCCATCGCTTTCTTCAGAACCAGAGCAAGGGATGCCAGAGGTCGATCCGGAGGTAGAGACCAGTTCTGACATGATTGAGGAGATGCCTCGTGTTGAGATTCCCTCTCCAGTGGCTCCAAGTGAAAAGAGTTCTTTTGTTACTCTTCCAATGGGACATGACATGAGCAGCCGATCAGCGGAGAAGGGTGAATCTTCATCCAGTTCGTCTCTTCAATTTGCGAAGAAGGTGCTGGCTCGGGTTTTGAGTTCTTGGGTCAAGACTCTCCTTTCTGGACACTTGGAGGCAGGATTTGGCATGATCCCACATGTACAGGAGATTCTGACCGACACCGAATAGGTTGGTCTGGATGTCACAGGTGCCAGGGCGATCGTTGATAGGATCATTGCACTGGGTGACAAGTGGTTTGAGACCATGGGTTTCCCTGACGACCAATTCTTCAAGGAGATGTTCTTGGACCCTGCTGATAAGGCTAAGTCTGACCTGAATGCGGCTACACAAAGCAAGAAGCAGCTAGTTCGGGAGAAGAACAAGGAAGAGCTAGCCATCATCGGATTGAGGCATGACCTTAACGTCCTTGATAGGGAAGTTGAGGAGGCCAGGAAACGTCTTGAGCATTTGAAGGCACAAGTCGATGCGAAGTGGGCTGCTATAACAGAGGCTCGTGACAGGGAGAGTACTCTGATCCGCAGGGTTGCAGATGCCGGTCAAGTTCTCGAGAGGAGGACTCTAGAAAACGAACGATGGCAAACTGCTGGGGAAGAGCTTCCCGGTGTAAAAGGAGGGTTACGGCATTCGCCAGCATCTCATGGCAAGTTCCTGAAGAAGCGTGCCTTGGAAACTCTGACGGCTGAGGCCAAAAGTTTGCTTGAGGAGCTGAAGCTTTGGCTGGAGACCATTTTTGGCTGAGCTCCTGATTTTTTATAGCAGAAACCATTCTTCTTTTTTTTGGTACCACATGTATTTTTTGGTACTCTTTTTTTTTGTAGTGCTTGTGAACACTTTCTTTTTTTTTGGTACCACATGTATTTTTTTTGGTACTTTTCTTTTTTTTTTTTTGTAGTGCTTGTGAACACTTTCTATTTTTTTTTTTTTTTTGCTTTGGTACCACATGTATCTTTTGGTACCTTTTTTTTTTTGTTGTTCCCTACGCTCACTCAAATCTTTTTGTGATGAAAGCAATTGCTAAATGGGATTTGATCAAAAGCTTTGTCATTTTGTGAAAATCTTTTGTCAAATGGTTGTTTTGGTAGGGGAAACGAATTTGGCATGAAAGCCGGATTTTTGTGGCATTTACAGCCAGTTTGGTGGCATTGATAGCCAATTGGTGGCATTTATAGCCGGTTTGGTGGCATTGATAGCCAATTTGTGGCATTTATAGCCGGTTTTGACATGAGAGTCAGGTTTTTTTTGTGTGGCATTTGTAGCCGAGTTTTTTGAAAACCAAGTTTTGTTTTATTGGCATGAAAGCCGGTTTTGGCGTTTATAGCCGGAAATTTTTGTTTTGGCATTTATAGCCGGATTTTGGCATTTATAGCCGAGTTTTGGTTTTCAAAATGCAGGTATCGACTAAATGTCGCCTCCCCGCTGAATGGTCTTGCAAGTATCGATGGAATGTCGCTTCCTTGCTCATTCGGTTTTGCGAGTATTGATGGAATGTCACTTCCTCGCGGGTTAGGTTTTGCAAGTATCGATGGAATGTCGCTTCCTCGCGAATTGGGGTGCAAATATCGACTAAGCGTCGCTTCCCTGCTTTTCCCAAGACTTTTGGTTTTGCGGGTACTGACTTGATGTCGTTTCTCCGCGATTTTTGAAATTTGAGGTTTTCTCGAACCATTTGTAATTTTGGGTTGTGGATAGCAACTGGTATGTTGCATCTCCACGATTTTTGAAATTGGGTTGTGGATATCAACTGGTTTGTTGCTTCTCCACGATTTTAGGTTTTCTCGAACCTTTGAAATTTGGGTTGTGGATATCAACTGGTTTGTTGCTTCTCCACGATTTTTGAAATTGGGTTGTGGATATCAACTGGTTTGTTGCTTCTCCACGGTTTTTGGATTTTGCAAGTATCAACGAAATGTCGCTTCCCTGCGATTTTGGGTGCAAGTATCGATGGAATGTCGCATCCTTGCTTTCTTTTCAAAATTTTTGTTTTGCGGGTACTGACTTTGATGTCGTTTCCCCACGATTTTTGAAAAACCATTTTTTTTTTGTTTAAAGACACGAGGGTCGTAAATTTTGACCTAGAACCATTTGGCGGTAAAAGGTAAGGTGGACTAGGGTGGAAATCCCTGAATCCGGATTTTTGTTTCAAACCATGAATTTTGGTTCAAGGATCGAAAGTTTTGGTCAAGTCAGGGAGAGGCTCCTAAACTTGGATTTTTTTTGTTTTTGAACAATGAAACGATGAAAGTAAGCATTGTTTTTGAATCTCTAGAAATTTTGACATTTGATATGAAAATTCTAAAGAGAGTGGGTTTGACGAGCGAGTACCTGAGAACAGGTTTTGGCCATACAGGCATTGCTCTTACCCAGTTGGGTAAGTCTTCAAGGGTAGTACCGCTTCAAGAACTTGCCGTTGATAGGCAGCATACATCTGTCGCCTTTCATGTTTAGGAGGGCATATGCGCCGTTGGAGAAGACTTTGTCGATGACGTAGGGTACCTCCCATTTTGGTTCAAACTTGCCTTTGGACTTGTGAACGAAGACCATTGGTCTTTTTACCGCAAGAACCAAGTCACCCTTTTTGTAGGCGCGTTGCCTGACCTTTTTGTCAAAAGATCCTGCCATGCGTGCTTGGTAAAGTTCAATGCTTTGTCGAGCTTCGAGCCGTCTCTCGTCGAGATTTTCCAGCTCATGGAGTCGTAATTTGACATTGCTTTCTTGAGTCATGTCATTTTGTAGAGATACCCTTAGAGAAGGAATTTGTACCTCTAGGGGCACGACAGCTTCGCATCCATAGACCAAGGAGAATGGTGTACTATGGGTTGGTCCTCGAACGGTGGTTCGATAGGCCCACAAAGCTTCAGACAGTTTATCGCTCCAGTCTCTTTTGTGACTAGAGACCATTTTCTTGAGGATTTTGCAGAGTGTCTTGTTGAAGGCTTCTGCTAATCCGTTTGCTGCCGGATTGTATGGAGTCGAAGGACAGCTTTGAATTTTGTATTTGTCGCAAAACCTGTAGAATCGATGATCCCGGAATTGTGGTCCGTTATCATGGACGAATCTCTTGGGTATGCCGAAACGACAAATGATGTTGGTGCGCAGGAACTGAAGAACTGATGAGGTCTTCATTTCGTTGAACGCAAATGCTTCTGACCACTTGGAGAAATAATCCGTAGCGGCGAAGATGAAGCGATGACCTTTGCTTGAAGGGGGAGAGATAGGACCTATGATGTCCATGCCCCATGCTTCAAAAGGCCATGAGATTGCTGTAGGATGCAGCCATTCCGGAGGCATGTGAATGTAATCTCCGTGAACTTGGCATAGCTGGCAGCGTTTGGCAAATTGCATTGCATCAGCAACCATGGTAGGCCAATAGTAACCTAACCTTTTTATCTGATCATAGAGCTTAGGACCTGCCTGATGGGCTCCACAAAGACCAGCATTAACTTCTTTAAGTGTTTCTTCGGCCTCTTGTTGTGACAAGCAGCGTAGAAGTACTCCGTTGAAGGATTTCCTGTAAAGGATCTTTGAAGGAATATCCAAATGAAAGTTTGGGGCTCGCCTTTGTATGCTTACCCGTTCTTTTAGATCTTCAGGTAGGATTCCGAACATAGTGTAATCAATGAACGGATCCCTCCAGTCGCCGATTGAAGGTTGAAGGATAGAGATCCGACTTCCAACCACTCGGTAGCATTCAGCAACTGCTTGGTGTGTGTTAAGAGAAGGGAGGATCCTTCTCTCGCACACTGTGATTTGCATGTTTTCCCCTTCCTGGATCGCCATTGATGCGGCAAGTCCGGCCAGGGCATCTGCACGGATATTTTCACCTCTACGAATGTGGGTGATGTGCAGATGTCAAATTTTTGCAGAAGCGATTGTGCCTTGTTGTAATAAGGCAGTAGATCGGGCTTCCTGACTTCATATTTCTGATTCATCTGGTTGACGATCAGTTGAGAGTCTCCAAAGACTTCCAGCATAGTGATACTGGATTCGATGGCGAGTTCCAATCCTAGGATCAGAGCTTGGTATTCAGCTGCATTGTTTGTGCATGGTTCCAGTAGCGAGAAAGCGTGTGGAATCATGCATTTGTCGGGGCTAACAAAGAGGATGCCAACTCCCGAGATCAGCTTTCTGTTTTCATTTGTCCTGGTTGCACCGTCAAAGTACATGTCCCAGGAGGCATTTGGTGAGGAAGTCTCCACGTTGTAGACAGGTTCGTCTGGGAGATCATCTCTGAGTGGTGAATCTTTAGGCAATGGATGCTCTGCAAGGAAATCTGCTAGAGCTTGGCCTTTGATTGCTTTTTGTGGAACATACCTAATATCAAATTGTGACAAGAGGATGGACCATTTTGCCAGTCGGGCATTGAGAGAACCGGCCTTCGTGACAAGGACCTTCAAGAGGTTGATCCTCGAGACCAGGTAGACTGTGTTGGAAAGCAAGTAGTGACGTAGCTTTTGTACGGCGAACATCACTGCAAGGCATTCTTTTTCGACTGGAGAGTAGCGATGCTCTGCACCTACTAGCATGCGGCTGAGGTAGTATAGAGCAGCTTCTTTTCCCTCACCATTCTCTTGTGCAAGCAGAGCGCCTACAGAATGATCAAGAGCTCTTGTGTACAAGATGAATGGTTTTCCAGTGGCAGGAGCAGCTAACACTGGAGGTTTGGTCAGGTATGACTTGATATCTTGAAATGCAGCTTCACAGTCGGCATCCCAGACAAAGTCTACACCCTTTTTCATCAATCGAGAGAATGGACGGCATTTCCCCGAAAGATTGGAGATGAACCGTCTGATGTAGGCCAATCTCCCTTGGAGCCCTTTTAGTTCTCTCAAGGTTCTTGGAGAGGGCATTTCTAGAATAGCCTTGACTTTTATGGGGTCAAGTTCTATTCCAGCTTTCCGAACAAGGAATCCGAGAAACTTACCCGACGAGACGCCGAAGAAGCATTTTAGAGGATTCATCCGCAGTTTGTGTTTGCGAAGTCGGAGGAAGACTTCCCGAAGATCTTTGAGATGGTCTTCTTTTCTTCTGCTTTTGACGGCGAGGTCATCAACGTAACATTCGACCGTCTTGTGCTGCATATCTTGGAATATTTTCATCATAGCCCTCTGATATGTGGCACCAGCATTTTTCAGACCAAATGGCATGACAGTGTAGCAATACACGCCAAATGGAGTCCGAAATGAAGTGTGTTTTTCATCCTCGGGATGCATCTTTATCTGATTATAACCAGAGAAGCCATCCATGAATGTCATTCGCTCGAATCCGCAGGTATTGTCAATCATCACCTCCGGTATGGGGAGCGGGAATTCATCTTTAGGGCAAGCGCCATTCAAGTCTCTATAGTCAATACAGACTCTGATCTGCCCAGTTTTCTTTGTCACGGGGACAATATTGGCCAACCACTCTGGATGTTGTTCCTCACGGATGAAGCCAACGCTTTTGAGTTTTTGAACTTCTTGTTCAATTTTATCCATCACATCTGGACGGAATCTTCTTTGGCCTTGTTTGACAGGCTTGATGTCTTCTTGAAGATTGAGTTTGTGGACTGCTACTTTGGGGTCTAAACCAGGCATTTCAGCGTAGGACCATGCAAAGCAATCAACGAACTCACGAAGAAAAGCGATATACTCGGGTAACTCATCATCCTTTATATTCTTGCTTATGAATACAGGACGTGGGTTATCTGGTGTTCCCAAGTCTATCTTTTCAACAGGATCTTCTGTCAGAAGGTTCGAAGGTGGTTCCTCCACAATATTTTCGGAGGCTTCCAACTCAACGAAACCTTCTGGAGTTTCAACTGCATTAACAGACCAAGGCTCTGTTCCTTTCCATGGATTTTCTTGATTGGTGATCTCCTCAAGGCTTGCTATGAGATAGTCCCAATCGCCTGTTGAGTCTGGTATTTCTTTTGGAGACGAGGGTTCTTCTGGGTCAGAATAGCACAAGTCTGTATTATCGGACGATTCCTCTTTATCATCAGAGAAATCGTACCAATTGGATGAGCTTCCTGGATCTTTGTCAGGTAACTCTTTAAAGAGATATCCAGGGAGATCGATGTTTTCATGGACTTGAGATGTTGAGGCTTGGTCGGTAAAACGACTTTTAAGCTTTTGTGTCAACTGTCTCAGAGGAGTATCAGGATCATATCCTAACCCATATGAAGACTTTTCTACATGACCGTAGAGTCTCCAATCTTCCAGCTGGCTTTTGGTCAAGGCAGGCTTCAATGGCGTGAGAATACCGCGTCTTTCTCCCAAACCGACTGGGTTTTGAGCGTCATAGCCCATTTTCTTCATAATTGCTTGTGCCACAGGACTATATAGAGATAGCTGAGGCATACCTTCATTTTGGAAAGGCTCCAGCATGGAGTTTGATGAAGAAGCGTCCGATCTATGGAAGAGGATCGGCCTTTGCTTTGGTGATGTTGTCGGAACAACAAAGGTAGCAGACGTAGGATCTTCTACATCAGCAGGTGTCTCCATCGGAGTGAGAGCAGGCTGAACATGCTGAGCGTCAGCTTGGCTTGACGATGCATCGTCTTCTAGCTCTGAGTCCGAGTCTGTGTCTTGCATGATAGACACGAGAGAGACAACAAATTTGCCCCCAGGCTTTTGTTTCGCCTTCTTCACTTTAGTCGTGATGACCAAAGGTTTTGAAGATTTGAGGGAGATGACGAAGGGAGATTGACTACTCTCTTCTAATTTGCCGGAGGAGTTGTTTTCTTCCGGTGATTTTTGAGGGGCCTTGCCTTTATCTTTCTGGAGATTTTCAGCAGGGGGTGCTATTTCCTCTTCTTCTTTTTCTCCTTCATACATCTGGGAGTCTGCGAAGTGGACTTCTTTACCTTTGAAGGGTTTTCTGTCTGCAAAGACACGATGTACCATGCCGTTGTCGACGACGAACTTGATGCATTGATGTAGAGTTGAAGGGACAACACTGTTCTCGTGTATCCAAGGACGTCCGAGAAGGATGTTGTAGCATGAGGGGGTTTTTATTGCATACACAGTGACCTCAGAGATAAGATCACCGATTTGCAATTTGAACCTGATTTTACCGATAGGCCTTTGAGTGCTCCCATCGTATCCAAAGATAGATACAGATGTGTGGCTTAGCTTGCTGGGTGGGATGCCCAACTCTTCAAGAGCCGAAGTGGAGATAAGGTTGAGTGCAGAACCTGGGTCGATCTGAACTCTATGTATCGGTATTTCTTTGATGTATCCTGTGAAGTACAGGGGTCGGTTGTGCCTTGCTTCGCCGAGTAGGAGGTCGTCCTTTGTGAAGGCGATGGTTGCACTGGCTGTTTTTTGCACCGAGAGGCATTGGATGCATGATCCCTCGCTTTTCTCTTTTTCTCCTTTTAAGGAGGTTTCTGAGTTTCTGACCCGGTAGTCCATTTCAATTTGGAGGACTTGTGGGGCATGTTTGTCGACATCCTCATTCAGTTTTTGTAATTCTGAGATGAGATTATCACGAGTGCGTGGAGACATTCGCAATAAGTCTAGGATGTGAAGACGTGCAGGTATGTGTTTGAAGTGCTCAACCAAGTCATACTTGAAAGCCTCCTTGGGGCCTGCATGTTCATCATTGTTGCCACTGGGGGCGCTTACAACATCTTTTCCCGAAGGATTTACATAAGTAAAGGAAGATTGGTTGTAATTTTTGTGGTAGTCCCGGCCCGAACGGGTGCCTCTACCAACTTCGAGAGCTTCTTGAGAAGGATCTTCGTTTGGAAGACTGTCTTCAGGATCAAGAGGCTGTCGTTTTTCATCTACTGGGGATGTATCTGCAGCAGAGTTGCCATCCTCAGTGATTGTGTTGCACGGGGCATTTTCCGGGAGCAAGTCCTGAACAGCATCCAGCAGCTTTTCTTCTTCGTTGACCCATCCATCACCCCAAGTTGGGTTTTCTTCATGATGATGAGTCGGGAAGAATGTGTATCCTGAAGTCACAGTCTCAGGAGAAGAAACCTGAGAGGGTGCCATCTCTGTGAAAGTCACGTGAGACGAGGTAGCTCCAGAGGATACATTGCTAGGCGTCGTCGGAGTGTAGGTAATCTCATCAGACGACGCTTCAGAAGAGCTATAGTCCTGATATATTACATTACAGGAAGCTCTGATAGGAGATGTTGCCTGCTCGGAGTCAGACTCATCCTTGGATGTAAGAGGATCGTCAATCCAGCAATGTTCTCCATTTTCAGGAGTTGAGGGAGGAGGTACCTGATGGGCTTCAGGGACTTCCGGCTCTGGATTGTGAGGAATCTCGTTGACGCGGTCTTGCTCTTGTTCTAGAGCGAGACGCTGCAAGATCCTTGCATATTCTTCAAGATCAGGCATGGGAGCCAGATCCTCTTCTTCGTCTTCTCCGTGTGGCTCAACATAGTTGATTTCCACTGGAGCAATGACAGGTGCTGGGTTAACAGCATCTTCTTGTGCAGCCTCTTGGTCTTCTTCATCATCAGACCAGGATCCTTGTGGTTGCAAGGGGTTATACCAGATTACTGGCATAAGGTGAGTTTCAGGAACCCATTCTTCATCGGAGAGATATTCTCCTGTTTCAAGAGATTCCTCCCACTCATCGGTGTAGTTGGGCTCGAATTCATCGTCGGTGTCGCTGGACTCGTATCCATTAATGGAGAATCCAACTACCGAGTTGTAAGAGTATGATACCTCCTGCATGGCTTCTTTTTTGAATTGAGGTGGCATGAAATCACTGAGAGTGAAGTTTCTTACCGCCTTTGAAGTCTCTGGAAGGGACGTTTTTGTTGCCCCGAGTGAAGTGGTAGAGGAGGCCTCTGCCTTTTCATGGACTTCTTGTTTTGGCTGGGTCTTCTCTTGCCGTTTGAGCCTGAGGAGATGTTTCCTAGCCTGCCTTCGCTGTTGAGCTGTCGGCTTTGTTTTGACGATCTCCCAATTTTCATCTTCCAAGAGATCGGGATGTACCCATATGGGTTGTCCGTCTGGTGTCGGGTAAGGAACCAACACTTCGGACGTTTGAATTCTTTTTATCACCTTGAAGGAAGTAGTGATCTTCTTCTTCGGTGATTTTGGTGTTTGTCCACGTGACACCATGTTGACAGAGGCGGGGCCATAATTTTTGTCAAAGGTGATGACTCCGTTTTTCCACATCTCGTTTATCTTCTCTCTCACAACAAAGCATTGATTGAGAGGATGCGAGACCATCTGGTGGTATGGACAGTACCGAGGATCATTGGTTTTGCCAACATCGCCCGGTCTTTTGGGTTCAGGCAAGGTGAGCTTGCCGTTTGCCACGAGAGCCTCGAAGATTTCGTCAACATCTTCATCGAACGGGTATTTCTTTTCTACTCGCTCTTTGAAGGCATCAGAGAGTTCAGGTCTCTTACCTGCAGCTCTATTTTTAGCTTTCTTTGGTTGCTGAGGAGCTGACTTGGTTTGCACATTAAGGACCTCTTTCTTCTTTGGTTTAGAGGTTGCAATGGCGGTTGGCTCTTTTCTTGATGACTTCTGACTGTTGAGGTCTTTGATCACCATTTCAGCTTCCATGGAAGCTTCGAGGAGTTCCCCCAGGTTCTTTGATTTATTGCCGATGATCATGGAGCGGATTTTAGCTCTCATGTTGTTTCGGCAGATGTCGACTAGCGACGCTTGTGGCAATACATCTGAACATTTGTACGCCATTGCTTTCCACTTGTGAATGAAGTCATAAGTTGACTCATTCTCTCCCTGTTTTAGGCTGCAGAGCTGAGCCATAGTAACAGGATGATCCTCACCTTGGAAGTGGGTCAGGAAGCGTGTCTCCAGCATAGCCCAGTTCTGAATGGAGTTCTCCGGCAGAGTGGAGTACCAATCGAAGGCCGTACCTTTTAGGGTACTTGCAAAGAGGCGAATCTTGAGTGCATCTTGATCCGCGATAGCTCCCGTCAAGATCTTGAAGTGAATGACGTGCTGTCTGGCCGATCCTTTCCCCGTATATGTTTGGAGAGTAGGATGCTTGAATTTTGTGGGGAACGGGACCGAGTCCATCCATAAAGGATATGGTGGCTTGATCCTATGCTCTTTGAGTATATCCTCTTCTTTAGCTTTGGCGAGGATACTGTCTACGTCCTTTTTGGTGAGGGCGCGTGACTCATTTTCTTCTCCATTTCCCTCGTTATTGCTATGATTTGGAGGAGGCTCATTGTTCACCTGATTTTGGACGACAAGGAGAAGGTTTTCCATCAGAGTTTCAATCCTCTGCTGGCCTTGTTCCAACTGCTGGATGCGTGTGAGCGCATCATCTCGAGGTGGATTCTGAGGTGGCGGCTCAGAACTTGTAGCCAAGACGTTCATCCCTCGGGATTCGAACGAAGAAATCGTCCTGGTGACCGAGCTGGGGCTCATTCTTTTTGATGAAGAGCTTGATGAAGGATTACTCTCCCGTCCTTGGCTTGAAGGGGCAGGAGATTCTTCGGGATGTCTTTGTGTCCTGGTGACGCTACGGGTCACCGGACGTCGGACATGGATTTTTTATGCTGACCTTTGGCGTCTTCTGGTTTTTCCAACCATATGGACGGCAGCAACTTGGTCGGGTCTTTCTTTTTCGACCCATTTGTGGGAGACTTGAAGTGTAGGAGGCTGGGTCCGTTGCTTCTCTAGTCTCTTTTGTCGATATGAAGCACGGCGGTGTGCTCGACGAGCGATTTGAGCTTCAGTCAGCTCTGGCTGGGCTCTGACGATGAAGGATGTGCTCCCTCGGGCGCAGCAGCCGAGCCTGTCTTCTTTGTAGCTAGGCAAGGACAGGATCCGGACCCGGTCCTTTGCCTGTTGCAGCGAAGCTTTAAACCTTTCGAGTTCGGCCCCTGTAGAGATGAAGGGTCGAACTGAAGGAGTGTAGGCCTTAGCAGGTGCTTGTAGAGGCCTGGTGATGCATGATCAAATTTTGGGCCTGTAGGAACAAGCCGGCTCATGCTGGGTTGACTTGGGAGTCAGGTTAGAGATGGGTCTCTCCTCTTTCATGTAGGCAAGAGGGTAGAACTGGTTCTCTTTGAGTGGGGCCAGGTATGCTGGCTTGGTGGAAATTTGAGACCTTCTTTGTTTTGGGGAAGGTCTTGGAGACCAAGTCTTGGGATAGACCTGGTTGTTTGTGGGTCGAGGCTTCGCGGGGGTGCCGCGGGCTTCGGGCTTTTGGGCGCTCGCCTTTGGTGTCACGAGAGTGACACGTTGAGAGGCGACCTTCTGCTTTTTAGCAGGCGCAGCTTGTTCTTCGGGAAGTGGGAATGGTCCCAGTGTCCCGAAGACGATGGTCCGGGGAGTCGAGGTCGACCCGGAGTTCAGAGAGTTGCCGAGGGAGTTGACGCTTCGGCAGCTGGCAGGGCGCTTGTAAGTGCGCTCGGTTTGCTTCTGTTGAAGCATGAGTTGGTGCTTGTTCTCATCGAAGATAATGGTTAAGGCTGCCATTGTTAGTTTCGAAAAAGTTCTGAAACAAGACCACATCCATTAGTAATCACAAGAATATAATGATCATAAATGGGAATTTCTATGGTTGTCTTTTCAAATCGCTCAAGGGATATGACCCAAGCAACATGAAGAAGGCAAAAAGCCATAGATGGTACAATTGTTCTGACAGCAAGTATGGTGAGCCCAGAATGAGCGTTCCAGTGACTGCTAGAAGCAATTGTAAACCTAAATTCGACTTATCGAGAAGCAGGGCTTGCTCGAGATAAGAAGAATATAAGGTAGGAGTTACAAATGTGTCGGTCACAGATACAGTAGACCCTGAAAGGGCGTACCAGTATTGCTAGGCACAAATGTTGGAGATCGCATCCATGAGATGGGATTCTTTGTTTTGAAATGTCAGAAATGGATTCGTCAAAGAGAGCAGGTGGCATTCCGATTCAAATACGGGCTCAACGATTTCCGCGAGCGCCAGTACTCAGAAGGGAAGAGACCACAATTTCTCGAATCTGAATCCAAAAGTGACGAGTTTTTGGAGATTTTTTTTTTTGAAATGATTTTTTTTTAATTTTTTTTTATTTTTTATTTTTTTAAAATATTTTTTTATTTATTTTTTTTATTTTATTTTTTTTTTGAAAATTTTTGTTTTTTTTTTTTTTTTAAGATTTTTTTTTGAAAATCTTTTTTTTTATTTTTTTTTTATTTTAATTTTTTAAGATTTAAAGACGAGAGAGTACACATAGGCCTCCTAACCCGGTCTTATGAAACCTCAATTGATAGAATTGCCCCCAGGTAAGGGTAGGATTACTTAATGAACCCGTTTGGAGGACCCTTGCCTAGAACAGTCAAGCTGTCTCCACACTCTGGACAAGGCTTTTCTTGAATCAATCGTGATCAAAGAACGCAATTGGTTTAACCTTAGTGGTCTATGTCCTTCTTTATAAAAAATCCCAAATAGACTCATCGAAGAGAAACGATGGCCCAAAACCTTAGTCGAACGGGCTCAACATTTCTGCAAGCACCAAAGAACGATAGGATAGGATCAAAGTTTCTCAATTTTGAATCCAAACTAAGAAAACTGATTTTTTTTATTTTTATTTTTTTTAATATTTTTTTTTTGAAATCTCTAATGAACTCATCGAAGAGAAACGATGGTCCGAAACCTTAGTCGAACGGGCTCAACATTTCTGCAAGCACCAAAGAACGATAGGATAGGATCAAAGTTTCTCAATTTTGAATCCAAACTAAGAAAACTGATTTTTTTTTTTTTGAAATCTCTAATGAACTCATCGAAGAGAAACGATGGTCCAAAACCTTAGTCGAACGGGCTCAACATTTCTGCAAGCACCAAAGAACGATAGGATAGGATCAAAGTTTCTCAATTTTGAATTCAAACTAAGAAAACTGATTTTTTTTTTTTGAAAAGAGAAAGAATGGAAACAAACTCAAAGAAATAGAAATTTCCAAAAAATCCCATCTCATGTTTTTTTAGGATGCAAAATCCAACATAGGCTACCAGCTAGAAAGTAGCCAAGGAATCCGGAAAAGTAGTATATGCATAGAGCAAAAAGTATGATATGCAAATATTTCATTTCCAAGCACCGTGTTCTCAAATGAACGAGTCCCACCGGGTGTGCCAGCTTGATGGAACGCGCTCCGAGGCGCCGTGGGGCGGCTACCGGGGTCGGCGGAACGTGGGAGTCCGTCGGGTCCGACCCTTTCGCGCCCTGGCGGGCCTGAAGCGTGCATCAACATTTCTTTTATGTGGGTGTGCCAGATTTTCTATTTTACTTGGAATTGCAAGTGGTAATCCGGAGATCAACCTTCGCAAGTAAAAAGGAAATCAACTTCTTTCAAGTTTTCCATTGCACAAATATTTAAGAAAAGAGACATTTTCTTAATTTGCCGTGAAAGGCGATTTTGTTTGGCATTTATAGCCGATTTTGGCGTTTATAGCCGATTTACAATTCTCATCAATAATGAAAAAGACAAGAGTTGTGATTTTTGTCTCTTTAGAAAAATACAAACTACAATGAAAAGCAAGAAAAGGAAGATCTAACTTTTCAGGAGATTGTGGGGGACTCGTTCAGATTGACGGTCGCAAGCCATGTATGGGCTTCGCCATCATCCATGCAGATGAGAACAGAAGATGCTCTTGATTCGCTTGGCTTGGCTATAACCTCAGGTTTTTAGAGGACAAAGACCAAGAGAAGGTCCTATGTTCAATAAAAAGCTAAGTAGACGGGCTGAAAAGCCACGTCTAAGCCATTGGAGGCAGCAGGAGAAGGCAAGGACCTTGGGGTGGGGGGGGGGGGGGGGGGGGGGGGGTGGGGGGCCCAAGGGACTTTTGTCACCTTGTAGTGGTGGCCGGTGCAGAACTTCAGCAGAGTTTTTTTCTCTCTTTTTTCTTTCTCTGGATACGAGCTCTGGATTCTTTCCGATCGATCGATCTCGATTTTCTGATCTCGATTTTATCCCCCCTCATTTCAATGGAATGCTCTCCTATTTATAGGCCTTTGGTAGCCATTTAGGAGGGTTTATGAGCCTTAATGGCTTTAATGGGAGGAGTTACAAGATTTATTTCTTGATTTTATAACTCCTTTTTCCTTGAATCTGATTGGCCGATGGAGATTAAGGGCTTTTAATCACCTTAATTACCATAATGGGAGGAGTTTCATGGTTTAAATGCCATGAATCAATTGACTTGTAACTCCCAAATGCTTGCTTCTGATTGGGCCGTCCAAAGAAATGAATTAATGACTATAATAAAGCTAGTCAATTAACCACATTAATTGGTCGCCGAGCAGTCGAAGAGTCGCGGGCCGTGCCGTGTCTTCTGGAATTCTTCTGGCGATGATCATCGATGGATCTTCATGCTGATCGACATCGGATGAACATGTAACTTCAGACATTGATAGCTAAGAGCGGGCCGGTGACATCTGTCTTGTCGATTTCTCGATCGGTCGGACAGAAAGAGCACTTTTTTGGGTCGACCGGTTGGCGATCTTGGAGCGATCAATGATGATTTTGTGCTTTTGGAGGTTGACCTGTGATTTTGACGGATGTCGGAGGATATGAGTCAATTTCAAGCACTAAAAATCACATTTTCAGGAAACCACAGGGGCCAAAGTGCGCGAAACGCGAAAAAAGACGGAAAAAACGGGTCACCGGCGGAAAATCCGGTGACCCGGACCTCCATGGTCGCCGGCGACCATGGGCCATGGTCGCAGGGGCCTGCGACCCTGGGGGAATTTTCCCCTTCGGAGCCCGTTTTGCGGTCGTTTTGAGGTCTTTTTCGTCGCCGTTTTCTTCTGTATTTTTCCTGACATTTCTTCTCATTTATTGGCTTGATTTCCCTGTAGAAAACCTGATGAGAATCCTTGCATTTTTAGAGTGCAAAGTTTCCAATTTTCCGGGAAAGCCGAAGACTTTGTCGCGTAAAGCTTCTGATTTTCCGCCAGAAGCTGAAACTTGGTCAAACGATGTCGGAATGACCCGAAATTTGAGGTGGAGCTTCCTGAGCAATAAATAAGACCAACCATAGGCTTTTGTTTGAGTTTTGAAGCCGTTTGGGGTCCTGTCGATGCTTCACTTGATTTTACTGCCGGGAAAATGCCGAGCTTTGATATGTGGTCAAACGATGTCCGATTGACCTGAAATTTGACGGGGAGCCTATTGGAGTCATTTTGAGACGTTCCATGGGCTCCGTTTTGGATGTCATGGTCCCGGGTTGCTCCGCCGCCGGTAGGCTTGATTTTCTCTCGGAGCATCGAAACCTGGTCAAACGTTGTCAGAATGACCTGAAATTTGACGTGCAGCCTTTTGGAAGCATGTTGAAGCCACTCATGCACTTGGTTTGATGAGCGAAGGCTTCGGTGGTTCCCGCCGCCGGGAGGCTTGATTTTGCTGCTCGAGCATTGATGGAGGGTCAAACGTTGTCGGTTTGACTTGAAATTTGGCATGGAGCCCTTTTGAGACATGCTGGAGTCATCTGTAGGCTCTGATCGAAGTTTTGACGTCTCCGATGATGTCGCCGCCGTGAGCGCCATTTTAGCTGTCGGAGAAGCGAAGTTAGGCCAAATGATTCTGAAATGGCCCGAAACTTCATGTGTACTCTTCTCTTGGCTATCTTGAAGGATCTTGCAGTTTTTGTTTGATTCTGACAAGATTTGATTTTTTAGAGAAATTGCATTGCCTATTTATGGCAGGTTGCGACTTCATGCAGCTTTCTTGATTTGAAGAGGCAAAGTGACATTTTTGGTGTCAACAGAGATGACGCTTCAGTAACTGGCAGGGCGCTTATGCTTGTTTTGCTTGTCTTAAAGCATAAGCTGGTACTTGTTCTCATCGAAAGTGATGGTTAATGAAGCTGCCATTGTTAGTTTTGGAAAACTTCTAAAACAAGACCAAATCTATTAGTAATCACAAGAATATGGTGATCGTAAATGGGGAACAACTATGGTTTTGTCTTTTCAGATCACTTGAGGGGACATGGCCCGACCCAAGGACGATGAAGAAGGCAAAAAGGCCATAGAGGGTACAATTGTTCTAAAATGCAAGTATGGTAGGCTCGGAGTGAGCGTTCCAGTGACTGCTAGAAGCAATTGTAGACCTTAATTCAAATTACCGAGAAGCAAGGCTCACTCAAGGTAAAATGATATAAGGTTGGAGATACAAATGTGTCGGTCGCGAATACAGTAGACCCGAAAGGGCGTACTAGCACCGCTAGGCACAAATGTTGTAAATCGTATCCTTGGAAAGGACACGAGATGGGATTTTTTTGAAAGGTCAAATTTGGATTCATAAAGGAGAGCAAATGGTGTTCCAATCCGAACAAAGGCTCAACATTTCTGCGAGCGCTAAATTCAAAAGGAAAGGAGCCAGAATTTCTCGGATGTGAATCCAGTAATGACGGAAGTTTTTTTTTTTTTTTTGAAAGGTCAAGATTGAATTCATCAAAGAGAGCAAATGGTGTTCCGTTTCGAACAAAGGCTCAACATTTCTGCGAGCGCTAAATCCGAAAGGGAGGGAACCAAAATTTCTCAACTCTGAATTCAAAAGTGACGGAAGTTTTTTTTTTTGAAAGGTCAAGATTGAATTCAGCGAAGAGAGCAAATGGTGTTCCGTTTCGAACAAAGGCTCAACATTTCTGCGAGCGCTAAATCCGAAAGGGAGGGAACCAAAATTTCTCAACTCTGAATTCAAAAGTGATGGAAGTTTTTTTTTTTTGAAAGGTCAAGATTGAATTCAGCGAAGAGAGCAAATGGTGTTCCATTCCGAACAAGGCTCAACATTTCTGCGAGCTCTAAATCCGAAAGGGAAAGAACCAAGATTTCTCAACTCTGAATTCAAAGTGACAGAAGTTTTTTTTTTTTTTTTAAAAAAAGATTTTTTTTTTTAGAGAAAATTTTTTTTTGAAAGGTGCACATAGATTTCTAGTTGGATCTTATGAAACCTTAGTAGATAGATCAGCCCCCAGGTAAGTGTAGGATTACTTAATGAACCCGTTTGGAGGACCCTTGCCTCGAACAGTCTAGTTGTCTCCACACTCTGGACAAGGCTTTTCTTACATCCACTTTGGTCAAAGAACGCAACTGGTGGAACCTTAGTGTTTTTTTTTTTTTTGAAATCGTTTTTTTTTGAAAGGTTTTTAATGAACTCATCAAAGAGAGCGAATGGCGTTCCAATCCGAACAAAGGCTCAACATTTCTACAAGCGCTAAATCCGAAAGGGAAGGAACCAAGGTTTCTCAAATTTGAATGCAAAAGAGAGAAAACTAAATTTTTTTGAATTTATAATTATTTTTTTGAAATCCCAATTGGACTCATCAAAGAGAAAAGATGGCCCAATCCCCGATATGAACGATAGCTGCGAACATTTCTGTGAGCTATCAAGTTCAAAGAGGAGAGGATCAAAATTTCTCAAAGTTGAATCTTGAGAAAGAGAGATCATTTTTTTTTTTTGAAGGATTTTGAAATGAAGGTGTTTTTTTTTTATGAAATCCCAATTGGACTCATCAAAGAGAAAAAGATGGCCCAATCCCCGATATGAACGATAGCTGCGAACATTTCTGTGAGCTATCAAGTTCGAAGAGGGAAGGATCAAAGTTTCTCATAGTTGAATCTAAGAAAAGAAATCAGATTTGTTTTTTTATTTTGAAGTGAGAAAGAACAATTGAAATCCCATCTCATGTTTTTTTTTTAGACGCAAGATGCAACATAGGCCACCAACTAGAAAGGAGCCAAGTGATCAAAGCATCACGTTCTCAAGTCAACGTGTCCCACCGGGTGTGCCAACTTGATGGACCCGAAAAGGGGGAATCTTCCGTCCTCTCCCTCCGCACCCCGGGGGCTGACCTGGGTCTCGGCGGAGGAGGGAAGATCTCGGGCATCAACATTTTTGTACGGGTATGCCAGATTTACTTTCTACTTGGAATTTGGAATGGTGATAATCCGGAGATTCACCTTCACAAGTGGAAAGGAAATCAATCCTTTTTTCTAACTTTTCAAATTGCATTAATATTAGGAAAAGAGACAAGTTTGTTTTTTTAGAATGTCGTAGGAGGCGTTTTTGTTTGTTTGCCGTGAAAGGCGATTTTACAAAACTCATCAAATGTGAAAGACAAGAATTGTGATTTCTTTTTTGTCTCTTTAAGAAATACAAACTACAATAGAAAAGTAAGAAAAGGGATCTAACTTCTCAGGAGATTGTGGGGACACATTGAGATCGACGGTCGCAAGTCATGTATGGGCTTCGCCATCGTCCTTCAAATGAGAACATGTGATGCTTTGATTCTTTGGCTTGGCTCCTAACCTCAGTTTTTTAAAGGACAAGGACCAAGAGAAGGTCCTATATCCAATGAAAAACCGAGTAAACGGGCTGAAAAGCCGTGTTTAGGCCATGTTGGAGAAGGAGGTGACCTTCGGGGGGGGGGGGGGGGGGGGGGGTGGCCCCCCAAGGGACGTTGATCACCTTGTGGTGTTCTTTGCAGCAAAGCAGCAGGACTTCATCTGGATTTCTTTGGGAGAAGTGCAGAACTTCAAGTCGATAGATGTCGATGATCCTCTCTCTCTTGGAAATGGATCTCCTCTTATAGGCTTTTGGTAGCCATGGGATGGTTATGGGCATTGATAGCCATGATGAGAGCATTGATGAGGAGTTACAAGTTGATTTTGCAACTCCCTTTTCATGGCTTGTGATTGGCCGATGAAGGTAGTGGGCTTTTAATTGCCTTTATGCTTCATGATGATGGGAGTTTCATGGGTTTAATGCCATAATTACTTGGATTTATAACTCCCAAATGCTTGAATCTGATTGGGCCGTCCAAAATAATGAGTTAATGACCGCATTAAGTTGTCATAAACGGGTCAATTAACGTCATTAAGTGGTCGCCAAGGCTTGTGAAGAGTCGCGGGCCACGCTGCGCCTTTTGAGATTCTTCTTGCGATCATCACAGGTGGATCCACGCATTGTTTGATGTCGGATTGCAGTGCAATTTCAGACATTGATTGATGTTGGTGGGCCGGTGACATCTGTCTTGTCGATTTCACGATCGGTTAGACAGAAAGTGCACTTTCTTGGTCAGCCGATTGGCGATCTTGAGGTGATCGGTGATGATTTCATGCTTTTGACGGCGGATCCGAGATGTCGATGAAGATCAGTCATTTTCAAGCATCAAACATTGCATTTTCCAAAAATCACAGAGGCCGGAACACCCGAAACGCGAAAAGAATCGGAAAATGGACGTTTTGGTGCAAAATCCGGCGACCCGGATTTGCAGGGTCGCCAGCGACCCTAGGGTTTTTTTGCCCTCTGGTCGCTGAGCTTCGTTTTCGGCCGATTTTTTCCGTCTTTTTCGTTCCTTTTTTCTTCTGTATTTTTCTTGACATTTTTCCTCAATTATTGACTATATTTTCTTGGAGAAAACTTGACGAGAACCCGCGCGAAATCGGAGCACAAAGTTTCCCATTTTTCGGGAAAGCCGAAGACTTTGTAGCCGATTTTCCGTCAAGCGTCGAAACTAGGTCAAACGATGTCGGAATGACCTGAAAATTGAGGTGAAGCTTCTTGAGCAGTGGATAGGACCAACCATGGGCTTTTATTTGAGTTTTGAAGCCGTTTGGGGTCCCATCGATGCTTCACTTGATTTTGCTGCGGGGAAAATGCCGAGCTTTGATATGTGGTCAAACGATGTCCGATTGACCTGAAATTTGACGATGAGCCTATTGGAGTCATTTTGAGACGTTCCATGGGCTTCGTTTTGGATGTCATGGTCCCGGGTTGCTCCGCCGCCGGTAGGCTTGATTTTCTCTCGGTGCATCGAAACCTGGTCAAACGTTGTCGGAATGACATGAAATTCGACGTGCAGCCTTTTGGAAGCATGTTGAAGTCACTCATGTATTTTGTTTGATGAGTGATGGCTTCGGTGGTTTCCGCCACCGGGAGGCTTGATTTTGCTGCTCGAGCATTGATGGAGGGTCAAACGTTGTCGGTTTGACTTGAAATTTGGCATGGAGCCCTTTGGAGACATTCTGGAGTCATCTGTAGGCTCTGATCAAAGTTTTGGTGTCTTTGATGATGTCGCCGCAGGGAGCGCTTGTTTAGCTGTCGGAGCAGTGAAGTTAGGCCAAATGCTATCGGAATGGCCCGAAACCTCAGGTGTACCCCTCTTTTAGCTGTCTTGAAGGATCTCTCAGTTTCTGTCTGATTCTGAAAAGATCTTATGCTTGAAGTAGCCTTGCCTTTTTTATAGCAGGATGTAGCTTCACGGGGCTTCTTGATGTTGAGGAGACATAGTGACTTTTTTGGTGTCAACATTTATAAACAACAAGAAATAAGAGGAGATAAGTGAATTATGCAACGAAAATTAATTTTTTCTTTATTAACTTGCTACCCTCTTAAGCAGTGTCGACAGTCTCGACACCATAGCTTGAGAAAGGCGAAATGCTCGTATTAGTAACATGTATTGGTTTTTATCAATGATATGTATATTGGAAAATCTATTGTATCAGTGTGGCTTTGTACATCTAAATTAAGGGCCCATCTATGTGGACTCATGTGGTTGAGAAATTTGAAAGAAAGTTGTCCAAGTGGAAGAGCCATTATCTCTCCTTGGGGGGAAGGATTGCTTTGATTAAAGCCGTACTCTTTCCAACTTGCCTTTGTATTATATGTCTCTTTCCAAAATGCCAAAGGCGGTGATTGAAAATTTAGACCGTTTAAGAAGGAATTTCTTATGGGAATGCCAAAGCAATAAAAAGAGAGTGAAGTGGTGAAACCAAAGTGGGTGGTGGGTTTGGGTCTTGGTGATCTTTGACTAAAGAATTGAGCTCTTTTAGCTAAATTGTGGTGGAGGTTTGGTGAAGAGAGAGATTTCCTATGGAGGAAAGTCATTGTGCCTAAATATAGTGAGGATTCTTGGGGGTTGATTCCTTTTAAAGTTCCTTTGCATTGCCTCTCTGGGTTGTGGAGAGTCATTTCTAGTTTGGGAGACAAGTATAGTGAGAGGGGTGAAGTCCTTAACAAAGGGGTGGGCTTCAATTTGGGGAAGCGAGTTGTCACATCCCGGTCCCGAATCACCCTGGCCTAGGGTAATCTCCGAGGTGTGTCAAACGTATTCCCGCGTGCTGTACCTGTCTCGAGCCAAATACATCACACGAAGGAGAGAAAACAACTTTCCATGTACATGAGTGAGTACTCACGAGAACACATCAATAGAAATTAATCATAGCAGAAGTTGTATTTCATTCATGTGAGGGTATCAACTTCCATTCAGTCCACTTAATATTCCAAGTTTTATACAAAAGAATTATACAATTGTGCACATTGTTTTACAAAAGAGGGTGTATAAACGAACCCTATAAAAACATTACCAAAAGTATAAACAAAAGAATAAATTAATGGATGTCAAAAATAAGTATCAACTAAGCAAGTTGTGCAAAAATCGAATAAATTATGATTGTGAATCAAGGTAGAATGAAAACATACTAATTGGCTACTACATTGAGCTCATCCTTACAATTGAGAGTGAATCTAGTTGGGATGTCACAGTGGACCGGCCAAAGGCTAGCTAGCTACCTGAGTTTGGAGTTCCAGTACTCCAGATGACTTACTATAGTATTCTCGAATAACTAAACCAAGTTCAACCCCGTCGGGTATCACAGGGTCGAAGCTAAGTAGTGCCGACTCGATCGAATCAATAACAATCGAATAAAAATTGGATTTGAGTAAGTTAAATAATCACTTGATAATAATCGAACCGAATAGTAATTCCAGATACTCGAATACTTACTCGATCCACATTATCAACGAATTCTGAATTACATATACAATAATTAAATCACCATTCGAATTAGAGAAATCGAACCTTAAGGAACACTAATAATGAAATCAGTCTACTAATTTAGATAGAACATCAATGATGAAGTAAACTTTGATATGAAATGCAATAATTTAATTAAGAGAATCAAGGAATTTACTAGCCAATCTAGTCTAATCAATCGTGGCTCTTCACCATCTATTTTGATATACATTTAGGAAACCATGCCATTTAATGTCATAGTTAATGAAAGGTTCCCTAAACTAATATCCATGGTTTGGTGAAAAAGTCCCAAAGTTAGGGCTACTCCAGCTCCTAGGGTTCCCATGGGCAGTTAAGGGGTTTGGGTATCAATTCATGGCCCTAAGGGGGTCTTTTGAAATTTCCTGAAATATGGAAAATTTCTGGCAGTCGGTCAGCTAGTGGTGACCCCGCGGTTAGCCGCCTGTAGAACAGTTGGTTAGCCACTAGATAACCGTCAGGTGAATGCGGCTTCCTGACAGAAAGTGTCAGTTACAGGAAAAATAACCAACTGGGTGTAGGTTAACTGCTAGGTATTCATGCGGTTAACCGCTAGGTGATCGCCTGGTGACCGCAAAACCGACAGGAATTAGGCAGCTACTGGAAAGCGGACCCCCTTAAGGTCGGCTAGCCGCCAGGTAGTCACCCGGCTAGCCACCAAGTGACCGCCTGGTAACCGCCAACCGGCTGCAAAGCTTCATAAAACTGATTTTTCAACAAATATGAAGCTCTCTCTCTTCTACTCCATTTTTCACAACTCCACACCCAAAACCAAAAATTCTGAGCCTCATTGCTCCTCGATAATATATTTAATCTCTCCAATCATTTCCATCCATACAAACCAATAAACCAATCTAACCCATTCATTTATTAAGAAGAGGAAATAAGGGTTACATGTGAATCAAATGAAATGAACAAAATGTAAACCCATATTCGTGCTTATGCTTGCCTTAATTAGAGCCTTCTAAAACCTTTCACCACAACTTGGCTCAAGAATCCCAAAATCCCCAAATATCAAACCCTAATCACACAAATACACATGGAAAACACATGAATATGTATGCATGCTTGGTAAAAAGGGCCCTTGACCCCCATGCAACTCAGGAACATCAAACAAAAGGGTTTTGGCTTTTACCTCTACAAGGAATCCGAATTTGAGAAAAAGTGGAAGGTGGTGGAGATGATTTCTTGTCAACAAGGAAGAGAAGAGGATGAAGAAGATTAAGTTGAGTTCACTTTTGGCTCACAAGATGCCTCTTGATGATTAAGAAAGAGGAAAAGAGTGTTGAAGTAGAAGAGTAGAGGAGAAGAGAAGGGTAGAGAGAAAAGAGGGTGAAAAGGAAATGAAAGGAAAGGAGAAGGTTGTATACAAAGGGGATAAGAATGCACTTTTGCAAGAAGGCCCACTAAGTTTGTTTATTTCCACTTTGAGTCAATTGATAGCCCACTCACTTAATAGTTAGTCAATGAAGTAGACTCTAATATGAAAATCGATGTACTCGACGAAATATACGTGATAACGTTAAGATGACGTGCAAATGATGCAAAATACAAAAATAGATAATTACGAAAAAGTCCTTGAGTCTA
Source organism: Umbellularia californica (assembly GCA_028538565.1). Classification (NCBI taxonomy): domain Eukaryota; kingdom Viridiplantae; phylum Streptophyta; class Magnoliopsida; order Laurales; family Lauraceae; genus Umbellularia; species Umbellularia californica. Next base: position 74,303,093 of record JAPQWN010000002.1, on the reverse strand, counting down.
CCCTACCGAGTCAAATCGGTTCTAACTCACCTATCCAAGGCTCAAGGCCTAACTAACTCAGTCTATAGAGACTAATGGACACTAATTATAATATTTAACGACTAAGCATAATTAATTAAGCTAAATCACCATTAATTAGCACTAATTACGGTTAAATTTAGTCGGGGTGTAACATTTCTCCCCCTATTGGACTCATTCGGTCCTCCGAATGATCATACCTGTGCAAATAGTTCTGGGTAGTGCCGAGCCACTTGTTCCTCGAGCTCCCATGTGGCTTCTTCGAGTCCATGGTGATCCCAAAGGAGTTTCACCCAACAGATGGTTCTTATTCGCAACACTTGTTTTTTCTCAACAATTATACAAAGCAGACGTTCTACATACGTGGAGTCAGGTTTGATCTGGAATTTCTCATATTGGATGACGTGAGACGGATCGTGAACATACTTGCGAAGAATAGAAACGTGAAACACGTCATGTACTCCTGCAAATTCGGGTGGAAGCTTCAATCTGTAGGCCATGTCACCTATTCGGCTCTTAATCTCGAATGGTCCCACATATCTAGGTGAGAGTTTTCCCTTTTGCCCAAATCGGATTGCATTCTTCATCGAAGATGTCTTCAAAAACACCTAATCTCCCACTTGAAATTCAAGCTTTCTTCTTCTGTTGTCTGCATAGCTTTTCTATCTTGATTGTGCAGTCTTCAATCTTTCTCTGACTTGAAGAACTTTTTCGGATATGTCTGCAATAATGGTAGGTCCATGGAAATTCCTTGTGCCGACCTTTTCCTAACAAACAAGAGTCCTATAACTCCATCTGTAAAGAGCTTCGAAAGGTGGCATCCCAATAGTTGAGTGAAAACTATTGTTGTACGCAAATTCGCATAGAGCTAAATGCTCATCCCACTCACCACAGAAATCAAGAACGCTAGATCAAAGCATGTCTTCTAGGGTTGTATGCTACGTTCGGACTGTCTATCTGTCTGGGATGGTAGGCAGTACTAAAGCTGAGTTTGGTGCCCATAGACTGCAGAAAGGATTGCCAAAAGGAGGAAACAAACCTCGTATCTCTATCGGAGACTATTGAGATGGGGGTACCATGCAATTGAACTATTTCCTTTACAAAAAGTTTTGCCATTTCATTGAATTTCATACCCTTCTTGAAAGGGAGAAAGTGATCCGATTTCGTCAACCGGTCAACTATCACCCAAATCATATTGTTCTTCCAGCTGGTCAACGGTAGACCTGAGACGAAGTCCATCGATATATGCTCCCATTTCCATTGAGGGATAAACAAGGGGTGTAGCAAACCCGGAGGTCTTCTATGCTCAAACTTCACTCGCTGACAAGTATAACATTTGGACACAAACTCTGCAATTTCCCTTGTCATATTATTCCACCAAAATATCCTCTTGAGGTATCTATACATCTTTGTACTTCGAGGGTGCATCACATATCTCGCATTATGGACTTCAGTCAGAATCGGAATTATCACTGATCATTCTTCGATATGCACAATCGATCCCTGAAATATAAGATTCCGTCCACCAATTGGAACTCAGGCTTTTCAGTAATGTGGTCTCTTATTTTAGCCAAATTAAGGTCTTCGAACTGTTCGTTCTTAATTCGTTCCATCAATTCTGGTTCGTACACTGACATTGCAGCCAACATCACAGAGTCACTAAGCAATAGGACCTCTACATTTAGTTCTTCGAAAGCATCAAACTTGTTTCCTTATGTGTCCATAGCTGCAACCAAAGAAGACTTCCTACTCAAGGCATCAGCTACAACATTTCCTTTTCCTGGAATGTATTTGAGTGGAAAATCGTAGTCCTTTATAAATTCTAGCCACCGTCTCTGCCTCATGTTGAGATCCTGTTGGGAGAATAGATATTGTAGACTATGATGATCTGAGTGCACTTCGAATTGCTCTCCGTACAAGTAATGTCGCCAAAGCTTCAGTGCAAACACGATAGCTGCTAATTCGAGGTCGTGGGTGGCATAATTCTTCTCGTGATTTGATGGTCCCGGCTTTCATTTCTACTCTCTCCTCTACCCATTCCGGGGCTACCGAGAGGCCGGCAGAGTTGAAGGAAGTGAGTATCAACATTTTTGTACGGGTATGCCAGATTTTCTATTCTACTCGGAATTTAGAAATGGTGATCCGAAGATCCACCTTCACAAGTAGAAAAGGAAATCAATCTTCTTTCTAACTTTCCATTGCATAAATATTTAAGAAAAGAGACAAGTTTTTCTTTGAATGCCATAGGAAGCGATTTTTTTGTTTGTTTGCCGTGAAAGGCGGTTTTGTTGTAAAAGGCGATGTTTGCTGTGAAAGGCGATTTACAAATCTCATCAATAATGAAAGACAAGAATTGTGATTTTTTGTCCCTTCAAAAAATACAAAATACAATAGAAAAGTAAGAAAATGAATTCTGACTTCTAAGAAGATTGCGGGAACACGTTCAGATCGATGGTCGCAATTCATGTATGGTCTTTGCCATCGTCCTCAGATGAGAACATGATACTTTGATTCTTTCAGCTTGGCTTGGACCTCAGATTTTTAGAGGATAAAGACCAAGGGGAGGTCCTATATCTAATAAAAAAACCGAGTAAACGGGCTGAAAAGACGCGTCTAGGCCAAGTTGAATAGAAAACGAGAGATTTGCCTTGGGCGGTGGCCCCCCAAGGGACTTCAATCACCTTGTGGTGTTTCTTATAGCAGAGCTTTTTCAAAGGAGAGCTTGTTTGTACAGAGATTTCTTCGAGAATTCTTCGGGATTTTTCTTGGATTTTTTCTGGACCCTTTCTTCTTGGAATGACCCCCCTTTTATAGGCTTTTGGTGGCCACAAAGTGGGTTTATGAACATTGATGGCATTGATGCTCCATGATGGGAGGAGTTACTAGTTTTTATTTCTTGATTTTGTAACTCCTTTTTCCTTGAATATGATTGGCCGATGGAGAATGATGGGCATTTAATCACCTTTAATCTCCATGATGAGGGGAGTTTCATGATTTATTGCCATGATTACTTGGACTTGTAACTCCTTTTTCCTTGAATCTGATGGGCCGTTCAAAATAATAAGTTAATGACTGCATTAACTTGCCATGAAATGGGTCATTTAACTTCATTAATTGGTTGCCAAGGCGCTCGAAGAGTCACGGGCCGTACCGCATCTTTTGGAATTCTTTTTGCGATGATTGCCGATGGATCCACATGTTGTTTGATGTCGGATGGCGATGCAACTTCAAACATTGATTAATACCAGTGGGCCGATAACATCTGTCCTGTCGATTTCTTGATCGGTCGGCAGAAAGTGTACTTTCTTGGTTGGCCGGTAGGCGATTTTGAAGCGTGCAAAGATGATCACATGCTCTTGATGGTAGATTCGAGATGTTGGTGAAGATCAGCTGATTTCGAGCATCAAGAATCAGATTTTCGGAAAACCATAGGGGCTGGAATTCCCGAAACGCGAAAAGGGTTGAAAAAAGGGCCTTTCGGCGGAAATCCGGCGACCTGGATTTCCAAGGTCGCTTGCGACAATGCACCCATGGTCGCCGCAGGCCGCGACCATGGGATTTTTCCCCTTTTTGGTTGTCGTTTTTCGATCTTTTTCGATCCTTTTTTCTCCTATATTTTTCTTGAAAATAAGAAAACCTGATGAGAAGCCGTGCAAACCGAAGCACAAAGTTTTGCTATTTTTTTGGTAAAGTTGAAGACTTTGTAGCCGATTTTCCGTCAAGAGTCAAAACTAGGTCAAACAATGTCGGAATGACCCAAAATTTGAGGTGAAGCCTCCTAAGTAGTGAATAGGACCAACCATGGGCTTTTGTTTGAGTTTTGAAGCCATTCGGGGTCCCGTCGCTACTAGACTTGATTTTGTCGCGAGGAAGGTATCGAGCTTTCATATACGGTCAACGGATGTCCGATTTACCTAAAATTTGATAAGGAGCCTATTAGAGTCATTTTGACACGATCCATTAGCTCTGATTGGGATGTCATGGTTCCGGAAAGCTTTACCGCTAGGGGGCTTGATTTTGTTTCCGAGCGTCAAAATTGGGTCAAACGTCGCCGGAATGACCTGAAATTCGACATGTAGCCCTTTGGAAGCATGTTGTAGCCACCTATATGCTCTATTTGATGAGTGATGGCCTTGGTGGTTCTCATCGTCGAGAGGCTTGACTTTACTGTTCGAGGGTTGATGGAGGGTCAAACGTTGCCGGTTTGACTTGAAATTTGACATATACCCTTTGGAGGTATTTTGGGACCATCTGTAGGCTCTGATCGAAGTTTTGATGTCTTCGACGCTGTCGCCTGACTTCGTTGCGGCTGTTTCCTTTTTAGGCCAAATGATGTTAGAATGGCCCGAAACTCGATGTAGAGCCTCCTAGTGGCATTTTGAGGCCACCTATGTGCTCTGTTTTGTGTATCAGGGTCTCTGGCTTCACCGCCGTCGGGAGTTCCCGCTCAGCTACTGGAGGAGTGAAGTAAGGCCAAATGATGTTGAAATGGCTCGAAGCTTCATGTGTACCCCTCTTTTGATTATTTTGAAAGATCTGGCATTTTTGTTTGATTTTGACCAGATCTGATGCTTGAAGCGGCATTCGCCTGTTTGTGGTAGGAAGCAGCCCCATGTGGCTTTTTGATGTTGAGAATGTGTGAAAAGGGAAAGTGACATTTTTGGTGTCAACAAATGCCCCCTCAATGTACAGCGACGAATAACTTTTATTGTTGATGTGCTTGAAGAGATCTTTGAAGGAGAGTTTCTGACCTGACCAAGAGTAATTAAGCATTTTTCTTTTGATAAGGTAGCCTTTCGAGCTTCCAGGGAAATTATGGCGGTGAAAGGGATCATGTACCATCTCAAGGCAAAGTTTTGAAAATGACATTTGGATTTGGATTTTGGGTTTTTGGGTTTTTTGTTTTTCTTTTTGACCTTGTGAACCTACATGCTTTATGTGACACATTAGGCGGTCAAGAAGGGTTTTTGGTTTTTGACCTTGTGACCTAACAAACTGTATGTGGCAAGTTAGGGGTCGAAATTTGGTTTTTAGTTTTGGCCTTGTGACCTAACAAGCTGCATGTGGCAAGTTAGGGGACCATGGCTTGGTTTTCTGATCACTCATTGGGATTATTTTGGGTCCATTGGAGTGGTTTGGGTTTTTGTGAAATGTCAATTTCAAGGTTTTGGCTTAATTTGGTGCATGGGGTTGGATGGTTTGAATTTTTGGAAGCTCGTGAGGCTTGAAATTTTTTTTTTGTGGTCTAATCAACTCAAAAGAGGCATGGAACCATTTTTTATATGCTTTTGGTAAGAGAGATTTTTTTACTAAAAGCCACTTTTAGTGCCTAAGTGGTCAAACCTGGCTCATATGGGCTAACCCATGGGACCTTAAGCTTTGAAGATGAATTAGATCTCTTATGTTGTCATTTTTGTAGAGAATATCTAAAATATCTTTACTTGGAGAGAATCTTTCAAGTTTCCTTGTTTTTGGAAGAGATTTTCTCAAAGTATCATTCTTTGGGAGAGAATAATTCTCATTCCCTTTCATTTTGGAGTGAATTTCTCAAAGGATCTTCTCTTTAGGAGAGAATATCTCAAATCTCCTTTCGTTTTTAGAAGGTTGCTAATTTTTAGCATTTACCTCCTTGGTTTTCTCCTCCTTTCCTCTTTTGGTTTGCTCTCTTCTATAAAAGCAAAGGAGGTTGGATCTCTTGCTTTTATTGCTTTCTTTTTTGCGAAAAATCTTCAAGAGTGCTTCAAGATCAAGAACTTCTCTTCAAAGATCTTCAAGTTCTCCTTCTTCTCAATCCATGGCTTCAAGTAAGTTTTCTTCTTTCACAAGAAATCTCATGTAGAAATACAAAACTTTCCTTTTCTTTCTTTCTTTTCTTTGCTTTCCTTCTCTCTCTTTTTTTTCCCACGTTTTTTTTCTTTCTCTTCTCTGTTTTTTTTTATCCGAGTTCTTTTTTTTTTTGCACGTTTTTTTTTCACATTTTTTTTTCTCTGACCTGGCCGTACTGCCACGTGGCAGTGGGCCACGACCTGTGGGCCAGCTCAGAAATTTTTTTTGAAGAGGTTTCTCTCTCTCTTTTTTTTTTCTTTCCCTCTTTTTGCTCACCATGATAATGAGGTTATGCAATTTCAAGATGTTCATGCATTTTTTTTTATGTATCAAACAAAAAGCTAGAGTTTCTAGGTCAAGCCAAGTTGGGTTGGAATTGATTAAACTTTGGTTAAGGTTTTCCTAGCATCTAATTGATAATCACAGATTTTATACATTAATAAACCTCCATTTTTAGTCCTTTACACTCCCCATCTACTTAATTGATTGGGCTTGGCCATGTTTTGTAAATTCGGGCTCAAATTGGGCCTAAATGTTTTTTTTTTTTTCCAGCATTATGAGGATTCTACACTGTTTCTGTATTTCAGCCATATCTTGAGTTCTAGCTATCTAAAAATTATGTATCTTGCCTTGTAGGAAAGATAAGAGAGATCTCTACAACTTTCATGAAGAGCCCCAGAGCTGAATCAGATGTCTAGTGGGCTGGATTGGGCTTGGAAGGCAGAGCAAATGTGCTGATGCTGGAACCTGAGCAACGTGAGAGTGATTTGGGCATAACTCTCTCATCTTAAGCCCAAATCAAGTGATTTTGGTGGCCAAGGAAAGCTAAGAGGCAGAGGGTTAACTTTAATCTAGGGGTAAATTAGGATTCTGAAATTTGGAAGTCGGTTGGTTTTGTATAAACAGAGTGCCGAGAGGGGAAATGGAATTCCATTCTACTCTTCTAGCTATACTTTTCTTTTCTTTCTTTTGCAACCCGAGTACTGCAGCCATGAAGAGCTAAACATTTGAGATTAATCCAAGGATCTAGAGGAAATTTTGTTTTGGCTTTGAGATTCTGTATCAAATTTTAATTTTGAGTTGAATTAATTGTTTCCTTCTTCTATTGATTTGGATTTCGAATTGCATGATTATAGATTTCTGTTTTGTGATGTGATCTGATTGGATCCTTATTCCTAATTGAGATTTGTGATTAAATTTTGATTGATTAATTGTGGTTTAGTCACATTAATTGAAGAGGGTCAGGTTAGCAGATTTGCTAATCTAGGTTAATTGAATCCTGGGTGTTAAACTAGCATAGGTTGCATGAATCTAGTGATTGCAGGTTTATGAATCGTTTATTAGTTAAATTTTATGTGATTATCTGGTATTGAATGTTTTGTGTTTGATGCAGAGATTTTAGTCATTCATAGCTTAACCAACTAATTCAATCCAGATGCATGTTAAGTGTTCGATGAAAAGCCAACTTGATTTCTGACAGTTTCTTGGATTGGTTGCTTTACAATTTGATATTTTTCTTACATTTATTTCTTACGTTTAAATTCTGCATACACAATTCCCCCCATTGTTTGACCTTGATTTGGTTTAATTAGTACTTTGATCCTCAAGAAACGACTCGGTTCATCACCTTGTGCTACAAGTTATCGTAGAACTAGAATTTTCGTTATTTGGTTGAGCTCGACACTCGAACCAAATTTGGCGCTGTTCCCGGGGATCATTAGGTGCTAATTAATCATATCAAGACTTTCACTAACCCCTTTTGCCACGAGCACCATCCCATCTCGGTCAAATTCCAACGTTTATTTTACTGTTTGGTAATATTTTTTACTAGTTTTCACTTTCTGGTGGTCCTATAATATTTTTTTAATAAATCTGTAGATATAGTTTCTGTAGAGTTTTTGTGTGACTTTTACCATTGCTTTGTGTCTTTGTGGTGGTCCTATAGTACTATCTAATGCATGACTAGGTCTTCTTATAGTCATATACTTGACATTGATCCTGAAATTGAATGGACTTTGCATGCATTGAATAGGACTCGTAGGATTCGTGAAAGAACAACATCGAGGTTGAGATTAACATTGAATTTGAAACTAAAGCGGAGCAAATAAATCACACTACACCTATGGCTAATAACATGCAAAATAGGACCTTAAAGGAACTAGCTGCACCTGATGTGAACTATCAACCATTGTGCATTCAATATCCTGATTTGGATGCTGATTTTGAACTTAAATCTCGTTTAATTCACTTGCTACCTAAGTTTCATGGCCTTGTAGGAGAGGACCCTCATAAGCACTTAAAGGAGTTTCATGTGGTCTATTCCACCATGAAACCACAAGGAATTGCAGAGGAACACATCAAGCTGAGAGCCTTTCCCTTTTCATTAGATGGTGTAGCCAAGGACTGGTTATACTACTTGCAACCAAGAGCTATCACTTGTTGGAATGACATGAAGAGAGTGTTTCTAGAGAATTTTTTCCCTACCTCAAGAGCTGCTGCAATCAGAAAGGATATATGTGGGATCAGATAGGTGATGGGTGAGACTTGGTATGACTACTGGGAGAGATTCAAGAAATTATGTGCAAGCTGCCCACACCACCAGATTAGTGATCAACTGTTGATCCAGTACTTTTATGAAGGCTTGCTGCCAATGGACAGAAGCATGGTGGATACTGCGAGTGGAGGTGCCTTAGTTGACAAAACCCCAGCTGCTACTAGAGATTTGATTGCCAATATGGCTGCCAACTCACAGCAATTTGGTAACAAAATGAACACTCCAACTAAAGGAGTCAACGAAGTCCAGCTTTCTAATGCTGATCAACAAAGACTAGAACATAGACTTGATGAGCTGACCTCTTTGATGAGACAATTGGTAGTAGATAGGCACCAACCATTTGTGCAAGGACTTGCTCAAGTGTGCAGTATCTGTTCTTGTCCTTCACACCCCACAGATGCATGCCCTACACTTCGGGATGACAGTTCTACATTCCAAGACCAATATGTTGCTGCAGCAGGTGTTTTTCCTGGTGAACCACAATTCTAGCAGCAGCAACAAAGATATGATCCATTCTCCACCACATACAATCCTGGCTGGAGAGATCATCCTAACTTGAGATATGGAAATGCAGCAGCACAGCAGCAATACAGGCAGACCTTCCAACAGCCAATGAGACAGTAGCAATTTCAACAACAAGCTAGACCAAGCAAACCACCCTTCCAGCAACAACCACAAGGTCCTGCAGCAACAAAATCCGAGCCTACTTTGGAGGATCTAATGAAGCAGATGGCCACCAACAACATACAATTTCAACAGAGGACAGAAGCTTCAATTCAAAGCTTGGAAACTCAAATTGGACAATTAGCTTCTACTCTGAGTTAATTACAGAATCAAGGATCTGGCAAACTCCCTTCCCAAACAATTCCCAATCCAAAAGGGAATGTGAGTTCTATTATGCTGAGGTCTGGAAAAATAGTGGAGGTGGAGTCCCAACCAGCAGTGAACAAACAATTGCACACGCCATCAGCAGTCGCCACACCTGATTCTGGTGCACCAGCCCAGAAATCTGGTAATGATGATGAGAAAGCAGTCGTTGGCTCCAAACAGAAGCCTCAACTTGCCATAGCTCTTCCTTTTCCACAAAGAACCACACAGTCTAGAAAAATAGAAGAGGCTGAGAAAGACAAAGAGCTGTTTGAGACTTTTAGGAAGGTGGAAGTAAACATCCCATTACTGGATGCAATCAAGCAAATACTGAGGTATGCCAAGTTCTTGAAGGAATTGTGTACACACAAAAGGAGGCTGAAGGGCAATGAGAGAATCAATATGGGGCAGAATGTTTCAGCTCTCATCCAGCCTATGCCATAGAAGTGCAAGGATCCAGGGACTTTTACAATTCCTTGCATAATAGGAAATTATGGATTTGAGAATGCCATGCTAGACTTAGGTGCTTCCATTAATGTAATACCTATGTCTATTTTTAATTCCCTTGAACTTGGTCCTTTGCAGGCTACAGATGTGGTGATCCAGCTAGCTAATAGGAGTTATGCTTACCCAGCTGGTTTGGTGGAGGATGTGCTGGTCCGGGTGAATGAGCTGATATTCCTAGCTGACTTCTACATTTTGGAGATGCAGGAAGAGTCATCATCCAACAAGACTCCCCTTATTCTAGGGAGACCCTTCCTCAAAACAACACGGACGAAGATTGATGTGCATGCAGGAGTTCTATCCATGGAGTTTGGAGATTCCATTGTGAGGTTTAATATTCTTGATGCTATGAAACATCCGATGGAAGAACATTCCGTCTTTCATATTGATTTAATTGATGATTTGGTTAATAATTTGTATGTTAACTTGTGTGAGGAGTTTCTTGAGATTGCTGATTTTGGTGACTCTATGTGCGGTGATTTTTGTGCTATTTGTGATGGTGATAAGTTGTGTTCTGTGTGTTCTGAAATTTCTGCATTTTTGGGATATAATGAATCTGTTCCTATGTTAGGAGATTGTACAACAGGTGATATATATGCAGAGGTTCAGACAATAGAAGCAGAGCAGCAGCAACCCATTAGATTATTACCTTCTGTAGTGCAGCCACCGAAATTGGAGCTGAAGCCGTTACCCGAGCACCTGAAGTATGCATACTTGGCAGATAATGAGCAGCTTCCGGTGATTGTGGCCAGAAACCTCCCTGCTGAACAAGAGACGAGATTGCTACAAGTTTTGAGAGAGAATAAGAGGGCCATCGGATGGACACTGGCAGATATTCCTGGCATTAGCCCTTCCACATGCATGCACAGAATTTTACTTGAGGATGGAGCTAAACTAGTGAGGCAACCCCAGAGGAGATTGAATCCTCTAATTCTGGATGTGGTGAAGAAAGAGGTGACCAAGCTACTGCAGGCTGGCATTATCTACCCCATCTCTGACAGTCAATGGGTGAACCCGGTACAGGTTGTACCCAAGAAATCTGGAGTGACTGTTGTGGCCAATCAGAAGAATGAGCTAATTCCTACCAGAATACAGAATAGCTGGAGAGTTTGCATTGATTACAGAAGGCTCAATCAGGTTACTCGGAAAGACCATTACTGTTGGATTTGAATTTTGATCCCCCAGGGGAAGGAAATTGCCATTCAACTATAAGAGATATTAAAAAGTTACATCGAAAATGAGGATTCCGACTACCCTCAAAATCTACAGATCACGATCGCCAATTACGGATACGGCCGTAACACCGTCCTTCGACGAAAGTCGAAACAGAGCGGGAGAAAATGGAATGGGTTCTTCTGTCGTCTAGTGTGCCGCCGACGACACACGACGGTTGTCTTGTCACTTAATTTGAGTCTTTCAATTTGGGTCGAATCACGGGTCTCAAAATAGGGTCATAGTGAACTAGGCAGGGGAAATCGACATCCAGGGGGTGTAGCTTAGTCAAAATCCAATCCATTTACTCTAAGGGGATAAAATGCAATAAAATAGGAGTAGGGGGAAGGTACCAAATATTTAGAAGAGGATCGGCTTTGACAACCTAAGGTTTAAAGGCTGATTCTTCGAATCGAAAGAACGATGCAAACGGAACTTCTTGTTATGGTTTTTGTGGGTTTGCGTGCGATACGCAAGTGATGAGAGTGCATGGCCGATGATGGGTCGGAAATAAATAAAAATGGCCGATGATGGGCCGGGGTTGATTGAGGGTGGCCGATGATGGGCCGAAAGTAAATAAATTGATATTGGGGGTGGCCGATGATGGGCCAAAAGCAAATAAACTGATATTGGGGTGTGTGAAATCACTCGTCTAGTCTCGTCATTATCATTAATTCGAATTCTTGGAATCAGCCTCTATTTCCTTTTAATTTTGAGTTCAAATGAATATTTGGCACCGGAGGTGGAAGGAAAGAGAAGAATATTTTTGGGGTTAATTTGTTGGTTTTATAGTTTTTTTGGATTTTTGATATTGGGGTTAGAAGGGCCTAACTAGGCGATTTCCTACTTGGATTTAATCTAATTAATCCATTTCCTTGAATGGATCTCTACCCTATCCTAGGGTCCTGACCGCCCTCATCTGCTCCCCCGGACCCTTAGCGGGGCCCGGAGAGAGAGTGGGGCCTAATCAATTGGGGTTAATGAAACTAGGGTAGTCTAAGCTAGCTAGGGAGAGACCTAGATCTGGGTCTGGGGTCTGACCTGGTCAGCCTAAACCACTATTTAATTTCTAATTTCAGTTTATTAATATTTTGATTTTTTTGATATCTTTTACTTTGTTTTTGGTCTTTTGGGTTTTCATTTTTATCATTATTTTTTTATTTGTTTTCTTAAAGCCTAAAATCTCTTAAACCAATTTTTCTAATCCTAATGAATGGGGGAGAGGAGAAGGAATGAATTACTAATTTTTTATTTATTATAATCAACCTAACTGATTAAAGATTCTTAATTAAATTCCCTAATCCTAATGAGAGGGGAGGAGGAAGAGGAGGCTTATCACACCTAACTTAATTGTCTAATTAATCTAACTAATATCTAGGGTTCTATTTGTTTTGTTCTTTTGTTTTGGTTTTTTTTTTTATGAATTATGCAATTCTAATTTTTATAAAGAAAATAAGATAAGTAGATAAGTAAAAGGAGTCCTAATTTTTATGGAATAAAGTATAAATACGCAAGATAAAGGATGTGCGGCTACTTATATGATGCATAGGCATGTTTGAGTGCATGGGCATGTTGCTATGCATGGGAATGTTAAAATATGCTAGGCATAAATTCAAGATGAATAACATCCTAAAATATTATTCAGATGCATGAACATGTTGGGGTCCATGAGCATATTAGATGTATGAAACATAAAATGGAATGGTGACAAATAAAGACTAACTTAGATGCATGAAAATGTTAGGTGCATAAAAGAAATAAGCAATTGAATAAACAATCAAATTCAATGCAGGAAAAGAAAATGAGCATGCATGCAGTCAGGTGAATGGGCTAAGAGATGGGTGCAACAGTGAGGTGAGGCGATATTGAAGTGGGTGCAGAAGTGAAACGGTTTCTGCAATGAGGGCGTGTAGAGCAGGCCTGAGTGCAAATGACATCCGAGTATAGGTGCAGTGAGGGAGGAAGAAGAAGAGAGAGAAGGAAAGAAGAAAGGAAGGAAGGAAGAAAGGAGTGCAGTGGGTGCGTGTGTGCAGGTGGATGTAGTGGAGTGGAAAGAGAGAAAGAGAGGGAACAGAGAGGAGGAGAGAGTGGTGTAGGTGCAGGCGATGCAAGGGTGGAGAAGAAGTAGGTGGAGAAGAAGAAGAAGAAGAAAATAGAGATGGCTCGGTTGGGGAGAGTGGAGAGCAGGGGGAGCGAAACAAACAGAGGGAACAAGAGGCAAAGGAAGGAGAAGGGGAAGAGAGAGAAGGAGGGAAGAAAGAGTGAGGGAGAGGGGGAAGAGAGGAGGAAAAGAAAGAAAGAAAAGGTGCAGTGGGTGCGGGTGTGGTGCAGGTGGGTGCAGTGGCAGCAAGTGGGCGGATGTGGTGGTGATGCCGAGAGGAGACCGGGTGTCACGACCAGGGCCCGAGACCGGGCTAATCTGGGCCTAACCCGGATCGCGATGTCATCATACTTACTCCCGTAAATCTCGAATTAACCGAAGTTAAGACAAGACTCACAAGGGATGTAACCTGCATACCTGTCAAATGTACATTTTTTGCGGAAATATATACATACATTGACAATAATTGACTTTACATTACAAGTGAAGTTCACATATACAAAAATACAGCCAATAAAGTCCACCACTACATATTCAAATACAATGCAGGGGACATCTAATTACATCTCAAAATGATTTACAAAAAATATCTATCAAGATATTTCTCAAAATAATTCCAAAACATTCAAAACAACGCCCTCCGACTATGCCCATTCTGCTAGACCTCCTAGAGGTATCGGATGGGCCTCCTTCGCTGGCGGCGTGGCCTCTGCAAGGCCGGCATGGGCAACTGGGCCTGTAATCCCTTCATTATCACTTTATCAAATCCATTTGAGATTAATCTCATTGAGTTGGGTCATTAACCATCATTAGTCTAATTAGACTTAATTAATTAGCATTAATTGCAATTAATTAGAGTTAATCTTGATTAACTCGGGGCAGGGTCTTACAACTCTCCCAACTTTTAGAACCATTCGGTCCTCCGAATGCAATATAATTCAATGTAAGTCAGTTAAGTAACTTGAATTTAAATTACCTGAACGAATAGCTCGGGATACTTCTGAGCCATTTGTTCTTCAAGCTCCCACGTAACTTCATTAGGTTCGTGATGATCCCAAAGGACCTTAACCCATCTTATCGTTCTCGTACGCAAGACTGCCTCCTTGGTATCAATAATTCGAATGGCTTCTCAACATATGTGGTATCAGGCAACACTTCGATCTCTTCGTGATGGATGACATGTGAAGGATCAGCCACATACTTGCGAAGCATTGAAACATGAAATACATTGTTGATACCGGAGCGCTCAGGTGGAAGGTCTAGGTGATAAGCCATATTCCCAATTCGGCTAGTGATCTTGAAAGGTCCAATGAATCTCGGGGAAAGGTTCCCTTTCTGCCCAAATCGAATAGTGCCCTTCATTGGGGAAGTCTTAAAAAAGACTAAGTCATCAACTGCAAACTCTAGATCACGCCGACGATTGTCAGTATAGCTTTTCTGCCTTGATCTAGCAACCTTCAATTTATCTTGTATTTTCTAGACTTTCTCTGTTGTTTCAACAATGATCGTAGGATCATGGAAACTCCGAGTTCCAACTTCTTCCCAGCTTACTGGAGTCCTACATTTTCGACCATACAATGCTTCAAACGGTGCCGGCCATTTCAATGCTAGAGTGATAGTTGTTATTGTACGTAAATTCACACAATGCTAAATGGTCATCCCGATCACTCCCGAAATCAATCACACTGGCACAAAGCAAGTCTTCGAGAGTCTGTATAGTCCTTTCTGATTGTCCGTCCATCTATGGATGATAGGTGGTACTAAACTGAAGTCTAGTGCCCATGGATTTCTAAAATGACTGCCAAAATGCGGACACAAACCTGCATCCCGATCGGAGACAATCGAGACCTCTGTTCCATGCAATCGAGTCACTTCTTTGACAAACAGCTTGGACATCTCGCTGAATCCTATATCCTTTCTGATCGGAAGAAAGTGTGCGGACTTCGTAAGACGATCAACGATCACCCATACGGCATCGTGCTGCTTCCTCATCCTTAGTAAACCAAATACAAAGTCCATGGTGATATGTTCCCACTCCCATTTACGTATTTTGAGAGGATGAAGTAGTCCAGGCGACTTCTTGTGTTCAAACTTCACACGCTGACATGTTAGGCAGGAAGACACATAGCTTGCTATCTCCCGCTTCATGTTATTCCACCAGAATCTGTCCTTGAGATTCTTATACATCTTAGTACTTCTAGGATGTATAGAGTATCGTGTGTGATGAGCTTCAAACATTATTGCCTGTTTCAAATCCTCTTGTGCTGGCACACACAATCTGTCTCTGAAATATAGAACTCCTTCCACTAGCATAAAATCCGGTCTAGTGGAAAGGTTGTCCTTGATCTTTGCCAACTCAAGATCCTGAAATTGTTTATCCTTGATTTCCTTGATAAGTATTGGTTCAAAGACGGACATTGCTGCAATCATCACTTTATCGTCTACCATTTCAATAGATACATCTAGATCTCTGAATTCTTCGATCATGCTCCATTCACCAACTAATGACGCTAAGTCAGCTGACTTCCGACTCAAAGCATCAGCCACAACATTACCCTTCCCAGGTACATATTTGAAGGGAAAGTCGTAATCCTTGATCAGCTCTAACCAACGGCGTTGCCTCGAATTAATATCCTTCTTAGTGAATAAGTACTGAAGGCTTCTGTGATCGCAATGGACTTCGAAAGTCTCTCCATACAAATAATGCCTCCATTGCTTCAATGCGAATACAACTACCACGAGCTCTAAGTCATGCGTGGCATAGTTCTTCTCATGTTCCTTCAATTGACGTGAACCGTAGGCAATCACCCTACCATTTTGCATCAACACACATCCCAATCCAATACCCAAGGCATCTGAGTAAATCTCAAATCCTCCTCCATCGGGTAATGACAAGATTGGAGCTGAAATCAATTTCTGGTTCAGGGTTTGAAAAATAGACTCACATGCATCACTCCATTCAAAGGAAGTGCTCTTACGAGTCAGTTTCATTAATGGCGATGCTATCTTTGCGAAGTCCTTGACGAACCTCCTATAGTAGCCTGCCAACCCTAAGAAATTTCGAATTTCTGGCACATTTTTCAGGCTCTGCCAATTGGTAATTGCTTCAATTTTAACTGGGTCAACTGCTAATCCATCTTTGGAAATGATATGACCCAGAAATGCAACTTGTTGCAACCAAAAGTCGCACTTTTCGAGTTTTGCATACAATTGATTCTCTCTCAGTGTCTGCAAGGCCGTCCTCAAATGACGTGAATGCTCCACCTCTGACTTTGAATAGACCAAAATGTCATCAATGAAGATTACAACAAACTGGTCCAGAAAAGGAGCAAACACTTTGTTCATTAGAGCCATAAACACTGCAGGTGCATTGGTTAAACCAAAAGGCATCACTAAAAACTCATAGTGGCCGTAACGAGTCCTGAATGCAATCTTCTGTACATCTTGATCCTTAACCCGTATCTGATGATACCCAGATCGGAGATCAATCTTAGAGAAATACGATGCACCCTCAAGTTGATCGAACAACTCATCAATCCTAGGCAGAGGATACTTGTTCTTGATAGTCACTTGATTTATCTGCCTATAATCGATGCACATACGAAGGGTGCCATCCTTTTTCTTCACAAACAGTACAGGTGCTCCCCATGGTGAGACACTGGGTCTGATAAAACCCTTGTCAAGTAAATCATGTATCTGTTTCTTGAACTCATACAACTCTGATGGTGCCATTCGATACGGTGCCTTTGATATCGGTGCAGTACCAGGCACAAGTTTGATTGTAAAGTCCACTTCCCTAGCTGGAGGTAGACCTGGCACTTCATCTGGAAATACTTCTGGAAACTCACAGACTACAGGAATGTTTCGTAATTCCTGTATAGGCTTCTTCTCTGAGATAAAGGCGATGTTCCCTCGCAACCATTACGCATCATCCGTTCATCTTTAAGTGTTAAAACAAGCCTGGTGTCATACTTCTTCTGAACTCCCTCAAAGAGTACGCTGGCACTGGCCTCATCCACCCTAAAGGTGATGACTTTGCGGAAATAGTCTAAACAAGCCCTGTACTTCGCAAGCCAATCCATACCGAAAATCACATTGAAATCATTCATTGCTAGTATCACCAGATCAGCTGGCATTGACACATCTCCAATTCTAACAGTGCATTGAGGAATATACAATTCACATACTACTTTTCTCCCTAAAGGAGTAGACACAGTGAAATCATATGACAATTGCATGATCCGGTTTTGCATGCTATAAGCAAATGCAGGTGCTACAAATGAGTGTGTGGAACCGGGATTAAACAATGCAATAGCAGGTCTATTATCTACAAGAATTGTACCTTCAACCACATTCGCTGCAACTTCGGCTTGCTCTCTGTTGAGCGCATAAGCCATCCCAGCCATCTGTGGCCTATTGGGCTGCTGTTGTTGTCTCGGTTGCTGCCTTTGCCACTGACGCTGCTGACCTTGACGTTGAGGTTGTGGTTGTTGCTGTTGTTGCCTAAGAGGAGCTGCTAAGGCTAATCTCCGCGAAGGAGCAGGAAGTGCTGCTTGTCCTTGAGTAGGATGCTGATATGGAGCTCTATCGTCCCTCCTAGCTCTTTGGCATTGTGCCATTCTGTGTTCTAGAGAACCACAGACTAGGCAAGCTCCAGTAGTCTTCCAACATAACTCAGTCCTGTGAGCTTTTCGACAAGTCTCACAAACTGGTTTGACCTCATTCCTCTCACCCCTAGGAATAAATCTCTGTTTCTATTTCTTATTCCTGGATTGCCCTCCTTTCTTAAACCATGAATTACCACCACTTCTCTTGGTGTTCACAGCCTCTCTATCTTTCTCTCTCTGGATTTCCTTAGCTGTATATGCCCTTTTCCACAGTATCATCAAACGTTGTAGGCTTTTGTCCAGCCAATACAACTGCCTTATACTCTGGATTTAGTCCCTGGAGGAACCTCTTGACTTTCTTTTCTTCAGTATCTACCAAGTCGGTAGCATACTTGGACAATTGCAGGAAGGTATGAACATAAGCAGCTATGGTCAGTTGACCTTGTTTCAAGTTCAGGAATTCTGATTCCTTCTGCTGCTGCACATGTTCTAGACAAACTTCCTCTGAAACTGCTTCTTGAAAACCTCCCAGATATCCGGTGTGGTCATGGCCTTGAACGTGTCCTTGACACTTTTCCACCATGTGTTCGCTCCCCCTCTAAACATGGTAGAGGTGAGCAACACTCTCTACTTGTGAGTGTAGACAACCGTCTCAAACACATCTTCAATGTGTTCTAGCCACTCATCAGCCTATATGACATTCTTAGTTACGTGAAACTCCATGGCTCCCTTCTTACGAAACCGCTCATAGATAGCATGAGGGTCCGTATCTTTGTGCTGCAACACTACTTGAGTCTCAACATGAGGTTGTTGGACCGGTGCTACAGGTGGAGCTTGCAATTGAGCTTGCAACTGAGCTTGCGTTTCTAACAATGAGGCAATTTGGGTCTGCATGCCCATTTGAGCCTCATGGCTCTTGGCCATCTGCTCTCTGTGCTAAGCTTGCATAGCCACTTGAGCTTCATGGTTCTTTGCCATCTGCTCCCTGTGCTGAGCTTGCATGGCCACTTGTGCTTCATGGCCTTTTACTAACTGCTCCAGTATAGCAGTCATCCTAGAATCAGCATTCGATACTGGAGGAGGAGGTGTACTACCATCATTGACAATGACTTCAACAAAGCCATCGCTCCCCGATCCAGAAGCCATGCTGTAAACAATACGGAAGGTAAGATACACATCTTAACACTTCCATCACATATATATCACATATGTGAAAACAATAAATACAAATCCAAAGTTGGGTTTGTTCTAACCGTAACATTCCTCACTTCGTTCTTAGTGTTTCTAAGTATTTCAAAATTGTCTTAACTTTGCTTCTTAACTAGTCTGTGATACCATACAATAAGTATGTCACGACCCGGGCCCGAGACCGGGCTAATCGGGGCCTAACCCGGATCGCGATGTCATCATACTTACTCCCGTAAATCTCGAATTAATCGAAGTTAAGATAAGACTCACAAGGGATCTAACCTGCATACCTGTCAAATGTACATTTTTGCGGAAATATATACATACATTGACAATAATTGACTTTACATTACAAGTAAAGTTCACATATACAAAAATACAGCCAATAAAGTCCACCACTGCATATTCAAATACAATGCAGGGGACATCTAATTACATCTCAAAATGATTTACAAAAAATATCTATCAAAATAATTCTCAAAATAATTCCAAAACATTCAAAACAACGCCCTCCGACAATGCCCATTCTGCTAGACCTCCTGGAGGTATCAGATGGGCCTCCTTCGCTGGCGGCGCGGCCTCTGTAAGGCCGGCACGGGCAACTGGGCCTGTAATGCCATCAATAACACTATGACGACGGTTCGGCAATGTATAAACATACCTATGATAATCCATGCTAAATATGTCCATTTGTCAATGTAACAACTCTAGACAATTAATCTAGGTTAGTGAAATAGCCTGTACAGCGTAGCCAATTGATAATCAATGACTAAATTAGAAGTACAATAGCATTATTCTCATTCAATTCAGTTTCTCCCCAAAGAAAACAGTCGGTCATTTCATTTCATTCCTCTCATTCATTTCATTCATTTTCTATCATTTCGTTCATTCCATTCATTTCATTGAATATTCATTAGATGGCTTATGGGACTATTCAGTCCAACATTATTAGGTGTATTATCAATTCAGTGACTTTTCAGTCTATGTGTGGGATCTACCAGTGTCTTGATCAGAGATCACTGGCATCACCACGGAGCTCCGGAACACCCCATCCATCTGCTACAGCAGGATTATTCATTAATTCATTGCATTGATTCATTGTTCAATGGTTCATTATGTCTATTCATTATTCAATGGTTCATTGTAATTATTCATTATAACTCCAATTGAGTTAGAGGAATCATTAGTCATTTACGGTCCTACTTGTCTCTATCTCAAATCTAGACAATTTCTAGGTGTAATCATTAGTTACTAAATGCACGTGTTATTTTCGATGGACATCACATTTACATTTAATATGTGCATTTAGTCCCCAAAAATTTCCACCCACAATATCAAAATTCACTGGACTCAAACTGAGTCCCCCAATCGATCAGCCAAATTTTTGCTTACAACTCATACTTGGCTAGTATCAGGTTCGCTCGAGCGAATCCAGGTTCACTCGAACAGACTTAAACAGACAGGGGATTCGCTCGAGCGGACTCCCAGTTCGCTCGAGCGAACTCCTACAGAATACAGTTCGCATTAGACAGAAACTTCATCGCTCGAGTGCACATAATGTTCGCTCGAGCGGACCTTTTTCGTATCAAACAGTAACTGGTTCGCTCGAGCGAACTGTCCAGAACCCAGACTCCGGATGCTGAACATTCACTCATCTTCCTTCCATTTCCAACTACCATCTATATACACATTTAAGGACCCCATGTCCTCTTCTCATTCATCATTTAAACACAAAATAACACTTCTATTCCATCATTAAAACATCATGAAATCCACATGAAGCACGTTCAACCTAATCTCCATTTCTATAAGGAAGAAGGGTTTGAGAACCCATTTCTTATAACTCAAGAAAACTTAGAAATTAGCATGTTTAATCATAAAGAAGCATTTATACTTGCCTCATCAAGTCTATTAGCAAGAAACCCTTTGATAGCTTAACTTGAGACAAAAACCCCCAAATGAAAACCTTCTTCAAGCCTACTTCCATGGAAACATCCAAAAACACAAACCCTATGAGCTAAATGAGCTAGAAATCACACCCAAGTACCTAATAGAACTTGAGAATCCTATAAAAACACTCAAACACTTACTTGTAGTGTAGTTAGACAATTCTTGAGCTTTTCCTCCAAGCTTCAATGCTCCCAAGTAAGAAACAAGTTGAGGAAGAAGATAAACTCCCTCAAAACTTGCTTGAGACACTCTAATCTCTCTCTTGATGAAGGAGAATGGGAGAAGGGAGAAGACCAAGAGTGTCTAGGGTTTCTATGGCAATGGGATTGGGTGGAATGAACTCAAGGGTTCATCTCTTTTATATAAATCTCTTTTTGCATTTAAGTCCATTCCACTAATGCTATTTACATCTTGAGTCAAATGGAGGGTCATTTGACCAAATTCTCATCAAACGACTTCGAGTCTATTATGAAAGTTAACGTACTCGTCTAGATACGCGTGTTGGTATCAAGAGTTTCCGTATTCGACAAAATACGTATAAATCCGTATTTACGAAAAAGGTCTTGTTTTCTTAGTTTGAGTTTAAACCCTCACTCAATCCATTAATCCCTTCATTATCACTTTATCAAATCCATTTGAGATTAATCTCATTGAGTTGGGTCATTAACCATCATTAGTCTAATTAGACTTGATTAAATTAGCTAATTGCAATTAATTAGAGTTAATCTTGATTAAGTCGGGGTAGGGTCTTACACAGGGGAAGAGAGAAAGAAAGAAGAGGGGGAGAAAGGAGAGGAAGGGGCGCGCAAGGCGGAGGGAGATGATTGGTTCTGCTGGAGGAAGGAGTTAGAGATGGAGCAGGGGATGAGAGGAGAGGGAGGAAGATGGAGCAGAGAGAGGGAGATGCAGGGAGATGGAGCGGAGGAGAGAGAGCGCAGGGAAAGAGAGGAGGGATAAAGAGAGGAGGAGAGTGAAGAGAGGGAAGAATGAAAGAAAGAAAAAGTACAGTGGGTACAGGTGGGAGAGGAGAGGAGGAAAGGCGTACCTGAAGAGGGAGGAGGAGTAGACGTCCGGAGGAGGAAGATGAAGGTGCTGCTACGTGCGGCCCTGGGGCTATTGCTGGTGTGCGTCTGGCAGAGGAAGGTGACGCAGAGGGAGAGATCGAAAGGGATGAGGGGTGAGGTGGAGCAGGGAGATGGGTGCAGTGATGGATGGGAGAGATGAGAGTGGAGATCGGCCGGGAGAGATGGGAGAGGTCGGGGGTTCTGAGGTGAATATGGGAGATGCGTGAGAGATCCAGGGAGATCTGGGAGATCGTTAGATGATAGGATCGGGCTCTGTATCGGATTGAGATGAGGGATGAAGAGAGATAGGGACGAGAGAGTTAGAGATAGAGAGGAAGAGAGAGATTTCAGGGAGAGGGGAGAGTCCAGATCTAGTGGACTCTCCTCTCCCATGCAGATGATGGGCCAGGCGGGCCAGGTTCAAGTCTGGGTCAAGTATGGATCGGGCTCAAGTCTTAGATGAGGTTTGGGCTAACGGGTTGGACTTGGCTCGGTTTTAGTTGGATTGGAGTTTGATGGGCTAGGCCTAGTGGGTCCGGATTGAGTTTAAGAGAAATTGGTTCGGGCCCGGAAGGCAGGGTCTGGTGGAGATTGGTCGGGTTATTATTACTGGGCCCAAGCTTCGTAGATTTCAATCCGTCCGTCGGATTTCGACATTCTACACATCGTCGGAAAGCTCTTGGTGAATAGGCCATGATAACCGACTTTCAGGGCAATCAAAGGTCTAGAAATGGTAGGTGACTTTTCATGCAGGCAGTTTAGAGAGTACAGGACCCGCTGTTGCTATTTCAAATCCGCCCATCAGATCTCGGAGTTCTACATATGGACGGAAAGCTCTTGACGAGCAGATCGCAATGAGTCAACTTCCGTGGTTATCAGGGGCCCAGAAATTATATCATTAAATAGGACAAACTAGATTACCCTTCATAGGATGCCAAAATGAGGTGTCTACAGTATGCCCCTCTTTGGAGGACAGCGCGTACAGAGTTGTTCTCCAAAGAAAAGGAGACACATAGTCATGCCTCCGTTTGATCCTTTAGGTTCATGGGAGTGGCGGCCTATGAGGGTGAAGTTAAATTGGTTCACGAGGATCAGGATGAGGTTGTTCTAGGCCACGCAGTCAATTTGCTCTCTTTTAGGATCGAGCCCAATCAAATGATGTGGGAGAGTTCTTAGAGTACATCACCTCGTGCCTTCATCGTCTACTCGAATTAAATGCCTACAAGGTGGATCATCCTACTTGAGGGGTGTACAAAGTGTCAACGCGGGATTCTGAAAGCGTATGTTCATGGTCCAGAAGTTCCCGTTGACCGACTTCATCTCAATGGCGCGTATCGCCATATCTTCATGTGCCTTCACTAGGTTCGTCGGGTCTTCCCTCATGTTATCATAAGCATTTCGAATCCAGCTAACATAAATAGCATGAAACAATACGTACTCGATGTAAAGGCCAGAGGCATATCGTAATCGATTAATCTGAAACAAAGGGGCGATCATTTTCCGGCTAGTGGCATATCTCGTTTCGAGAGGAGTCGTGCACAAAATAGGGTATCCGCGTGGGGTTTTGGATCAAGGGTTAATCGAGGAGGAGCGCGAGGCATGCTTATGTACGTGTATATATAAAAAAAATGCCCCAGCGTATGGGGTGACATATGTGATTGAACCCTGAAACAAAACAATGTGTAACATGTCTTGCGTTTAACCGAAAGGCATTAGTAACAAAAGCATGCATGAGGTGATAGTGTGTGAACAGGTGAGTGTTTGTGACAAAAGTGCATGTGATGGGACTTGCATTGGGAAGCCGTGCAGAATAAATAGGTAACCATATGCGTGTATACACACAATAGGTATATATATAAAAATGCTCCAGCGTAAAGCTGGTGTATTCTCTGGCTGAGAGTGAGAGAATGAAGGTGGTCTAGCTCTTTGATCCATGGTTATAAGTTCAGTAGCGATGTGACCTTCCCCAACTATCTTTTGGAGATCGATCCCTCACGGTCCTTTTCTAGCCGTTTTAGTCCTTTTGGTTGAACTTTGGAGAGCACTAGGCTACATCTGGATTTCATGTGTGAGTAGTGGTTTTGTGTGTGGAGGATAGTGAGTCATCGTGCTTCCTTAGTGTTATGGTTATAGGCCACTCTCCGCTAGGTTCATTAGACAAGGACCCATGTCATTTCAGCGAGCTTGGTTTTGTGAATGTTTTTCTTCTACTTTGGCCTTTTGACCCTTTACTTTGCTCTTTTTTTTTTTTTTTGACCTGTGACTGTGCAATGCCTGGGTCCCTTAAGCTTTCTAATTTACCCATGTAACGAGCATTAGGCCAGTGACTCCCAAACTAGATGGCTTTAGGGCACTAGGTATGTAAATACCCCTACAGGCTTACCGGCTTGAGTTAAAAAGGCTACGAACCCAAACTAGTCACAAAACTTTTATTCTTTTTAGAACTTCTAACTAAACTCTTTTTTTTTTTTTTTTTGGATTGGCTCAGGAGAGGGTTACTTAGGGTTTTTGCCTCTGAAGCACCAGGTATGGGGAGCAAACCCATATCTCATGCGACTCCACCGTGGTTTCTCTTTTCTCTCTGTTTTTGAGAGCGGTATGGGGAAGCTTTGATGACATGGGTGACCTCATCTACAAACTCTCACATTGAATGGTTTCAACCGTGCAAAGCATTGTGTGTGGCAGACTCACTACTCTGGTGTTTCTCTTTCTTTTTCTTTTTTTTTTTTGTGCCAGTGTGTGCTTTGACTTTCAGGTTTGGCCATAGCACATCTCCTTGGTCCTCCCTACGGGGTTTATGCAGCCATATCAAGAGACCGAGGGTCATACTTCGCGAGAAGTGGAGAAGGATCATGTGGTGTACTTCTTTAAGTACATGGCATTCCATGGATTGGGGAGCTCTTCCCCTTCTGCATTTACTAATCTATATGCATTGTCAGAATATACTTCTTTAATTACATACAGGCCTTCCCAATTGGGTCCAATTTGCCTCTAATGTGTGGGAGTTGTGATTGAGTGATGCGTTTTAATACAAGGTCACCTGTTTTGAATTTTCTTTCTTTGACATGCTTGTCATAGGCTCTTGCGATCCGCTTCTTGTACACCTGAGCGTGCTCTGCCGCTTTCATTCTTTCCTCATCAAGGAGGTCTAGTTGTAGCTGTAATGCTTCTCGCCTTTGGCCTTCTGTCATCTCTTCATCTAATTGGATCCGCAATGATGGGTATAGGAGCTCGAAAAGAAGAACTGCCTCCATCCTGTAAATCAAGGCATATGGTCCCACCTGTTGGAGTCCTGATGGAGGTTCGATACGCACACAATGCCTCGACCAAACGGTCGGGCCAATCATTACCTTTTGCAATTTCCACCGTTTTCTTGATGATCTTGAGCAGTGTTTTGTTTATAGCTTCTGCCTATCCATTTGCTTGGGGATAATACGGGGTTGAATGATGTAGTTCTATACCATATTTTGTGCACAAATACTCCATTTATCGAGATATGAATTGAGGGCCATTGTCGGTTATGAATACTTTTGGAATGCCAAATCGGCCTATTATGTTTTTCTGAATGAATTTGACCACCGTTGAAGCTTTGATGTTGACAAATGCATCAGCCTCCACCCATTTTGTGTAGTACTCCGTCGTCGTTAATATAAAAAGCCTTATTCTGAGTGTTTTCTACAGTTGGAGCTAGGGGTCCTATGATATCAAACGCCCAAGTCGAAAAAGGCCAAGGAGCGGTAGTGGGATGTAGCGAAGATGCCGGAGCGTGAATCAGGTCGGCATGCAATTGACATTTCTTGCACTTTTTGACATCATCAATGGAGTCTGATTCTAATGATAGCCAGTAATATCCTAACCGAATGATTTTCTTAGAGAGCATCAGGACATTTACGTGTCCTCCACATACACCGGAATGAGCTTCTTCGATTATCTCTTGTCCTTCCTCGATTGTCAAGCACCGTAGGAGGATTCCACTGAACGACAGTCAGTACAACAACCCCCCGACAATGACGTATCTTTGAATCATTTCTTTCAACGCTCTTTTGTCGGATTTCGTGGCGTACTCAGGGATGTATCCATCCCGTAAATAATTCAAAATATCAAAGTACCATGGATTGTCATCTGTGAGTTCTTCGTCATGTTGTAAGGGGGCTAGTATCCGCTCTTGATCAGGCTCCTCTACTTCCAATTCCTTGCTCTTTGTTTCCTTTCCTTTTGCTTCGTCTTTGGATGGGACCCCAACCAGATCTTTGAGGGTCAGGTCTTTCAGCTCGACTGAAGGAGTGTCTATCCGTTGGATGTGAAAGGTTTCAGATCCTTTGTCAAAAGGGAATTCCAAAATCGACGCCAAGGTGGCTAAGGAGTCGGCTAGTCGGTTCAGAGCTCGTGGGATGTAAAGAAAGGAGATCTTTTTGAACTGGGATATGATTCTCATGGCATCTTCATGGTAATGAGCAAGCTTGGAGGCGTTCACCTTCCATTCACCCGCTACCTGGGAGATAACCACTTTTGAATCTCCGAGAACTCGAAGTTTCTTAAGCCTGCTAGGAGCGCTTCGTACTCCATTTCATTGTTGTTGACACCAAAAAAGTCACTATGTCTCCTCAACATCAAGAAGCCTCGTGAAACTGCATCCTGCTACAAAACAGGCAAGGCTACTTCAAGCATCAGATTTTGCCAGAATCAGACAGAAACTGAGAGATCCTTCAAGACAACTAAAAGAGGGGTACACCTGAGGTTTCAGGCTATTCCGACATCGTTTGGCCTTACTTCTCCGACAGCTAAACAAGCGCTCCTGGCGGCGACATCATCAAAGACACCAAAACTTTGATCAGAGCGTACAGATGACTCCAGAATGTCTCCAAAGGGCTCCATGCCAAATTTCAAGTCAAACCGACAACGTTTGACCCTCCATCAATGCTCGAGCAGCTAACTCAAGCCTCCCGGCTGCGGGAACCACCGAAGCCAACACTCATCAAACCAAGTACATGAGTGGCTTCAACATGCTTCCAAAAGGGTGCACGTCGAATTTCAGGTCATTCCGACAACGTTTGACCAGGTTTCGATGCTCCGAGAGAAAATTAAGCCTACCGATGGCGGAGCAACTCGGGACCATGGCATCCAAAACGGAGCTCATGGAACATCTCAAAATGACTCCAATAGGTTCCCCGTCAAATTTCAGGTCAATCGGACATCGTTTGACCACATATCAAAGCTCGGCATTTTCCCCGCAGCAAAATTAAGTCAAGCATCGATGGTACCCCAAACTGCTTCGAAACTCAAATAAGAGCCCATGGTTGGTCCTATCCACTGCTCAAGAAGCTTCTCTTCAATTTTCAGGTCATTCCGACATCGTTTGACCTAGTGTCAACTCTTGACGGAAAATCGGCTGAAAGTCTTCGGCTTTCCCGAAAAATGGGAAACTTTATGTTCCGGTTTTGCGCAGGTTCTCGTCAAGTTTTCTCCGAGAAAATCAAGTCAATAATTGAGGAAAAATGTCAAGAAAAATACAGAAGAAAGAAGGAACGAAAAAGATGGGAAAACGGCCGAAAACGAAGCCCGGCGACCGAAAAGGGCAAAACCCTAAGGTCGCCGGCGACCCTGGGTGCATGGTCGCCGGCGACCCTGCAATTCGGGTTGCCGGATTTTACACCAAATTGCCCGTTTTTCGATCCTTTTCGCGTTTCGAGCATTCCTGCCTCTGTGATTTTCTGAAAATCCAATCTTTGATGCCTGAAAACGACTGATCTTCGTCGACATCTCGGATCCGCCGTCAAAAGCATGAAATCATCACCGATCGCCCCAAGATCGCCAACCGGCTGACCAAGAAAGTGCACTTTCTGTTCGACCGATCGTGAAATCGACAAGACAGATGTCACCGGCCCACCAACATCAACCAATGTCTGAAATTGCATCACAATCCGACATCAAACAATGCGTGGATACACCAGTGATGATCGCAAGAAGAATCTCAAAAGACACGGCGCGGCCCGCGACTCTTCACATGCCTTGGCGACCACTTAATGTCGTTAATTGACCCGTTTATAACAACTTAATGCGGTCATTAACTCATTATTTTGGATGGCCCAATCAGATTCAAGCATTTGGGAGTTACAAATCCAAGCAATCGTGCATTAAACCCATGAAATTCCCATCATCATGAAGCATAAAGGCAATTAAAAGACCACTACCTTCATCGGCCAATCACAAGCCATGAAAAATGAGTTACAAAATCAACTTGCAACTCCTCATCAATTCTCTCATCATGGCTATCAATGCCCATAATCACCTCATGGCTATCAAAAGCCTATAAAAGGAGGTCCATTCCAAGAAGAATGCATGAAAAAAAAAAAGAAGGATCCCAAGTGCAAGCTCTGATGCATGAAAAAAAAAGAAGGATCCCAAGTGCAAGCTCTGAAAATCCAGAAAATTCAAGAGAGATACGAAGTCTTGCTGCTTTGCTCCCGGAAGCACCACAAGGTGACCAACGTCCCTTGGGGTGGGGGGGGCACCCCACCAAGGTCCCCTCCTTCTCCAACATGGCCTAAACGCGACTTTTCAGCCCGTTTACTCGATTTTTCATCTGATATGGGACCTTCTCTTGGTCCTTGTCCTTTAAAAAACTGAGGTTAGGAGCCAAGCCGAAGAATCAAAGCATCACATGTTCTCATTTGAAGGACGATGGTGAAGTCCATACATGACTTGCGACCGTCGATCTCAACGTGTCCCCACAATCTGCTGAGAAGTTAGATCCATTTTCTTACTTTTCTATTGTAGTTTATATTTCTTAAAGAGACAAAAAGAAATCGCAATTCTTGTCTTTCACATTTGATGAGTTTTGTAAAATCGCCTTTCACGGCAAAATCGCCTTTTACGGCAAACAAACAAAAACGCCTCCTATGGCATTCTAAAAAAAAAAAACTTGTCTCTTTTCTTAATATTTATGCAATTTGAAAAGTTAGAAAAAAGGATTGATTTTCTTTCCACTTGTGAAGGTGAATCTCCGGATTATCACCATTCCAAATTCCAAGTAGAAAGTAAATCTGGCATACCCGTACAAAAATGTTGATACCCGCGTTTTCCCTCCTCCGCTGAGACCCAGGTCAGCCCCCGGGGTGCGGAAGGAGAGGACGGAAGATCTCGGGGGTCCATCAAGTTGGCACACCCAGTGGGACCCGTTGACTTGAGAACGTGATGCTTTGATCCCTTGGCTCCTTTCTAGTTAGTGGCCTATGTTGCATTTTGCATCTAAAAAAAAAAACATGAGATGGGATTTCAATTGTTCTTTCTCACTTCAAAAAAAAAAAAAAAACAAATCTGATTTCTTTTCTTAGATTCAACTTTGAGAAACTTTGATCTTTCCCTCTTCGAACTTGATAGCTCACAGAAATGTTTGCAGCTATCGTTCATATCGGGGATTGGGCCATCTTTTCTCTTTGATGAGTCCAATTGAGATTTCAAAAAAAAAACTTCGTTTTAAATTCTTTCAAAAAAAAATCATCTCTCTTTCTTAAAAACTCAACTTTGAGAAATTTTGATCCTCCCCTCTTCGAACTTGATAGCTCACATAAATGTTTGCAGCTATCGTTCTTATCAGGGATTGGGCCATCTTTTCTCTTTCATGAGTCCAATTGAGATTTCAAAAAAAAAAAAAAAACATATAATTTAAAAAAAAAGTCTTTTCTCTTTTGAATTCAAATTCACAATGAAACTTTGGTTATTCCCTTTCGGATTTAACGCTCGTAGAAATGTTGAGTTGTGGTTCGGATTGGAACACCACTTGTTCTCTTTGATGAGTTCATTAAAAACTTTTCAAAAAAAAAAAAAAAACACTAAGGTTGCACCAATTGCGCTCTTTGACTAAAGTGGATTTAAGAAAAGCCTTGTCCAGAGTGTGGAGACAGCTTGACTGTTCGAGGCAAGGGTCCTTCAAACGGGTTCCTTAAGTAATCCTACCCTTGCCTGGGGGCTGATTCTATCTACTAAGGTTTCATATGATCGAATTGAAAACCTAGGTGCATTTCAAAAAAAAAATTCTTCACTTTTGAGTTCAGAATTGAGAGATCTTGGTTCTTTCCCTTTCGGATTTAACGCTCGCAGAAATGTTGAGTTGTGGTTCGGATTTGAACGCCATTTGCTCTCTTTGATGAATTCAATCTCAAAAAAAAAAAAAAAAAAAACTTCCGTCACGTTTGGATTCACATCTGAGAAATCTTGGTTCCTTCCCTTTCGGATTTAATGCTCGCAGAAATGTTGAGTTGTGGTTCGGATTGGAACACCATTTGCTCTCTTTAATGAATTCAGTCTTGACCTTTCAAAAAAAAACTTCCGTCACGTCTGGATTCACATCCGAGAAATCTTGGTTCCTTCCTTTTCGGACTTAACGCTCGCAGAAATGTTGAGTTGTGGTTCGGATTTGAATACCATTTGCTCTCCAATATGAATCCAAATTTGACCTTTCAAAAAAAATCCCATCTCATGTCCTTCCCAAGGATGCGATTTGCAACATTTGTGCCTAGCGGTGCTAGTACGCCCTTTCGGGTCTACTGTATTAGCGACCGACACATTTGTATCTCCAACCTTATATCATTTTACCTCAAGTGAGCCTTGCTTCTCGGTAATTTGAATTAAGGTCTACAATTGCTTCTAGCAGTCACTGGTACGCTCACCCTGAGCCTACTATACTTACATTTTAGAACAATTGTATCCCCTATGGCTTTTTGCCTTCTTCATCGTCCTTGGGCTGGGCCATGTCCCCTCAAGTGATTTGAAAAGCCAAAACCATAGTGGTTCTCCATTTATGGTCACCATATTCTTGTGATTACTAATGGATTTGGTCTTGTTTCAGAAGTTTTCCAAAACTAACAATGGCAGCTTCATTGACCATCACTTTCAATGAGAACAAGTACCAGCTTATGCTTCAGGACAAGCAAAACAAGCATAAGCGCCCTGCCAGTTGCCGAAGCGTCATCTCCCTCGACAACTCTCAAAACACCGGGTCAACTTCAACTCCCCGGACCATCGTCTTAGGGTCGCTGGGACCATTCCCACTCCCCGCAGAAGAAACTGTACCTGCCAAGAAGCAGAAAACCGCCCCGCAACGTGTCACTAACATGGCACCAAAGGCGAACACCAAGAAGCCTGAAGCCTGTGGCGTTCACACGAAGCCTCAACCCACAAGAAACCAGGTTTACCCCAAAACTAGGTCCCCGAGATCTTCACCAAAGCAACGGAGGTCCCAAACATCTGCAAAGCTAGCATACCTGGCCCCTCTCAAGGAGAATCAGTTCTACCCTCTCTCTTAAATGAAAGAGGAGAAACTTACCCTCCGCCCAAAAAACAAACAAAATCATCATGAGCCGGCTTGCTCCTACAAGCCCAAAATCAAATCCTGCATCGTCAGGCCTATGCAAAAACAAACTGAAGCCTGCACTCCCGCGAGTCGACCCTTCATCTCAACAGGGGCCGAGCTCGCAAAATTCAAGTCTTCATTGAGACAGACAAAGGACCGCGTCCAGATTCTGTCCTTGCTCAGTTTCAAAGAAGACAAACTCGGCTGCTGTGCACGAGGGACTACATCCTTCATTGGCAGAGCCCAGCCAGAGCTAACTGAAGCTCAAATTGCTCGTCGTATGCGTCGCCGTACTGCATATCGACAAAAGAGTCTCGAGAAACAAAGAACCCATCATTCTACTCTCCATATCTCAAACAAATGGGTCGAAAAAGAAAGACCCGACCAATTCGTTGCTGTTCATATGGTTGGCAAAAACCAGGAAACGCCATAAGTCAGCAAACAAAATCAGTGTTAGACGTCCAGTGACTAGCAGCATCTCTCGGACAAGAACACATCTGGAAGAATCTTTCACTCCTCCAAGCCAAGGACACCGGAGTAACCACTCCTTAGATTCTTCATCCAGAAGAATAAGCCCCAGCTCAGTCACCAGGACGATTTCTTCATTCGAATCTCGAGGGATGAACGTCTTGGCTACAAGTTCTGAGCCGCCTCCACCACCTGATGATGTAACCTCACGCATCCAGCAGTTGGAGCAAGGACAATAGAGAATTGAGGCTCTGATGGAAACCTTATTCTCACTCTACAACGTCCACCACCTAACAACCAAGGCCCTCCAAATCATGAAGATGATGAGGGCAATGCAAAAAATAATGAGTCACGCGCCCTTACCAAAAAGGACGTGGACGATATCCTCGCAAAAGCAAAAGAAGAGGATACATTGAAGGAACATGAGATCAAACCACCCTACCCTCTATGGATGGACTCGGTTCCGTTCCGTGCAAAATTCAAACAACCTACTCTCCAGACATATATGGGAAAAGGTTCAACCAGGCAACACGTCATCCACTTCAAGATCCTGACGGGAGCTATTGCGGATCAAGATGCCCTCAAGATTCGCCTCTTTGCAAGTACCCTAAAAGGTACAGCCTTTGATTGGTACTCCACTCTGCCGGAGAACTCCATCCAGAACTGGGCTATGCTGGAGACACGCTTCCTGACCCACTTCCAAGGTGAGGATCATCCTGTTACTATGGATCAGCTTTGCAGCCTAAAGCAGGGAGAGAATGAGTCAACTTGTGACTTCATTCACAAGTGGAAGGCAATGGCGTACAAATGCTCAGATGTACTGCCACAAGCATCGCTAGTCGACATCTGCCGTAACAATATGAGAGCAAAAATCCGCTCCATGATCATCGGCAACAAATCAAAGAACCTGGGAGAACTCCTTGAAGCTTCCATGGAAGCTGAAATGGTGATCAAAGACCTCAACGGTCAGAAATCATCAAAGAAAGAGTCAACTGCTGTTACAACCTCAAAACCAAAGAAAAAGGAGGTTCTCAATGTGCAGACTAAGTCAGCTCCTCAGTAGCCAAAGAAACCTGAAAACAAAACTGCAGGTAAAAGACCTGAACTCTCTGATGCCTTCAAAGAACGTGTAGAAAAGAAATATCCGTTCGATGAAGATGTTGAAGAAATCTTTGAGGCTCTCCTAGCAAATGGCAAACTCATTTTACCAGGGCCCAAAAGACCGGGAGATGTTGGCAAAACCAATTATCCCCGATACTGTCCATACCATCAGATGATCTCACACCCTCTCAATCAATGCTTTGTTGTGAGAGAGAAGATCAATGAGATGTGGAAAAACGGAGTCATAACTTTTGACAAAAACTACGGCTCCACTTCTGTCAACATGGTGTCATGTGGGCAAGTTTCAAAATCACCGAAGAAGAAGACCACTACTTCATTCAAGGTGATTAAAATGGCTCAAGCATCCCAAGAGTTGGTTCCCTATCCAACATCAGATGGACAACCCATATGCGTGCATCCCGATCTCCTCGAAGATGAAAATTAGGAGATCGTCAAAACAAAGCTGACCGCTCAGCAGCGAATGCAAGCCAAGAGACAACTCCGCAAGCTTAAACAGCAGCAGAAGTCTCAACCAAAGCAAGAAGTCCTTGAAAAGGCAGAAACCTTTTCCACTGCTTCACTAGAGGCGACGGAAAAATCTCTCCCCAAAACTTCAAAGGTGGTAAGAAAATTCACCCTTGATGATTTCATGCCACCTCAATACAAAAATGAAACTGTGTAGGAGACATCATACTCTTGCAACTCGGTAGTTGGATTCTCTATGGATGGATACGAGTCCAATGACACTGCCACTGATATCGATGAGTAGGAAGAATCCCTTGAAACAGGAGAATACCTCTCCGACGAGGAATGGATTCCCGAGTCTCATCTTATGCCAGTAATCTAGTATAACCCATTGCAGCCACAAGGATCTCGGTCTGATGATGAAGAAGACCAGGACCCTGTTCAAGAAAATGTTGTTGATCGAGCACCAGCAAATGCTCTGGTGGAACCCAACATTAGTGAACCACAAGG
The DNA here is from genome assembly GCA_028538565.1 of Umbellularia californica. NCBI lineage: Eukaryota > Viridiplantae > Streptophyta > Magnoliopsida > Laurales > Lauraceae > Umbellularia > Umbellularia californica. Next base: position 74,269,306 of record JAPQWN010000002.1, on the reverse strand, counting down.
AGCAGATGACGAAGAAGATTTGGTTCCCATGCCTGATCTTGAAAAATATGCAAGAATCTTGCAACATCTTGCCATAGAGCAGGAGCAGGATCGTATCAACAATCTTCGTCATTATCCAGAACCAGAATTCCCTGAAAATCAAATCAACGGGAACTTTCTCCCTTAACTCCTGAAAATGGAGAAAACAGTTGGATTGATGATCCTCTTACATCTGAGGATGAGTCCGATTCCCAACAGTCTGCACTGGGGGCATCTCCTGTCCGGATGGCCTGCAATGCGATAGCTCAGGACGATAGTGCCTCTGAAGCTTCCAAAGACACGTACACCCCAACCGGTAATGTATCATCTGGAGCTACATCCTCTCAGGTGACTTCCACTAAGATACCATCCTCTCATCCCTCGTCTCCTGAAGCTGTGACATCAGAGCTCAAGCCTCTCCCGATTGATCATCTTGAAGAAACTTCTGCCAATGAAATCTTCTTCAATGAAAACCCAGTCGATTGGTCTCAGATACACGATCTCATAGACAATGTCTGGACTAATAAAGAAAGGTTGTTGGATGCTGTTCAGGACTTGTTCCCGGAAATTGCTCCGTGCAACACAATCACTGAAGACGCCAATACTGCTACAAAGACGTCTTCAGCAAATGACAAGGATCAACCGCTTGATCCTGAGAGTGATCTTCCAAAAGAAGACCCTTCTCTAGAAGCTCTTGAAGTTGGTAGAGGTACCCGTTCTGGCAAGGATTACCACAAAAATTACAATCAACCTTCTTCTTCTTATGTAAATCCTTCGGGAAAGCAAGTTGTAAGCGCCCCAAGTGGCAATAATAATGAAAATGCAGGTCCGAAGGAAGCTTTCAAGTACGACTTGATTGAGCACTTCAAACACATACCTGCACGTCTGTACATCCTTGACTTATTACGAATGTCTCCACAAACTCGCGATAGTCTCATTTAAGAACTACAAAGGCTGAATGCGGATGTCGACAAACACGCCCCACAAGTCCTACAAATTGAAATGGACTACAGGGTCAAAAAATCAAATACTCCCCCAAAGGGAGAAAAGAAGAAAACTGAGGGATCAAACAATGAATGCCTCTCGGTACAGAAAGCAGCAAGTGCAACAATTGCCTTCGATAAGGATGACCTCGTGCTAGGCGAAACAAAGCACAACCGACCCTTGTACTTTACGGGATACGTCAAAGAAATGCCAGTACACAGAGTTCAGATCGATCCAGGCTCTGCACTCAACCTCATTTCTACTTCGGCACTTGAAGAGCTGGGCATCCCACCTAGCAAGCTGAGTCACACGTCTGTATCCATCTTCGGATATGACGGCAGCGCTCAAAGGCCTATCGGCAAAATCAGGTTCAAATTGCAAATCGGTGACCTTATTTCTGAAGTCACTATATATGCAATAAGGACCCCTTCATGCTACAATATACTCCTTGGACGCCCCTGGATACATGAGAATGGTGTCGTCCCTTCAACTCTACATCAGTGCATCAAGTTCGTTGGTGACGATGGCTGGATACATCGGGTGTTTGCAGACAAAAAGCCCTTTAAAGGCAAGGATGTCCATTTTGCAGATGCTCGGATGTATAAAGATGGAAAAGAAGAATAGGAGGAAAAAACAATTCACTTTGCCGACAGTCTCCAGAAAGATAAAGGCAAGGCTCCTCAGCAATCACCGGATGTAAAAAAACCCTCCACCAAACTCGAAGTAAGCAGTCAAGCTCCCTTCGTCGTCTCTTTCAAATCTCCAAAGCCTTTAGTAATCACTACCAAAGCAAAGAAGACAAAACAAAAGGCTGGGGGCAAGTTCAGTGTCTCCTTTGTGTCTATTATGCATGACACAGACTCAGAGTTAGAGCCAGAAGATGACACAGCATCAAGCCAAGCTGATACTCAGCAAGATCAGCCCGCTCTCACTCCATTGGAGACACCTGCAGACATAGAAGATCCTACGTCTGCTTCCTTTGTTATTCCGGCAACTTCGACAGAAGAAAAAGCAATCTTCTTCCACAGATCGAGAGCATCTCCACTAAACTCTCTGCTTGAACTTTTCCAAAACGAAGGTATGCCTCAGCTATCCCTGTATAGTCCAATGGCTATGGGTGTACAAAAAATACGTCAATCCGTCAATCCGATCCGATCCGCGGATTTTAATCCGATCTGAAGGTAAACAGATTGGTGATGGATTGAAAATCCTGTAATCCGTTAGCAACGGATCGGTGGCGGATTTCATCCTCAATCCGCGGATTTAATCCGATCCGATCCGTTGATATTAAATATATATAAAAAATAAAAATAAGGGGCTAGATATAAATTAAGATGTCTAAAATATAAAAAAAGAAAAATTATAGGGGCTGGTTTTTAATCCTGATTCTGCATTCTAATCACCGATGAATTTTTCATGCATGTTCTGTGTAGCAGTAATCCTGGTTTTTAACCCCTTATAAGAATCCGTTCAATGTCTATTCTTTTTACATGGGTGTCAGCGTCTACATGCTGAAAATTAAAAATATGTTCCTGCATGTCCATTTATTTTGATATAAATTGGGTATAATGGTGGTATGTATTGGATATAATTATACATGAAAATAATAGTTTTTTATGTTTTCTTTACTAGTGATATTATGAGTTACTGATGTTGCTGTGTTAGAAATCAATGCAATTGTATTCTTGGTTTTGATCCACCTTATTATTGTGGTAATCTTGTCTAGATCTCTCTTTTTTTAATATTTTATTTAGTCTGGTACAGGGACGGATTAACGGATTGAACGGATTGAACCAGACTTGAATTACCCCTTTTTTTCCATGTAATGTACAGGGACGGATTGAACGGATTAATCCGATCCGATCCGGTCATCCACGGATCGGATCGGATCGGATTTTAATAGTTAAGGATCGGTGACGGATTTCAAATCCGTCAATCCGTAGCTAACGGATTGGTGACGGATTTGGCCCAATCCGATCCAATCCGATCCATGTACACCCCTACCAATGGCACAAGCTGTCATGAAGAAAATGGGCTACGATGCTCAAAATCTGACTGGTTTGGGAAGTGGTCGTGGTATTCTCACACCATTGGAACCCACCCTGACCAAAAGTCAACCAGAAGATTAGAAAATCCACCTTCACAAAGGCAAGTCTTCATATGGGTTGGGTATGATCCTACCACTCCTATGAGACAGTTGACACCATGGCTGCAAAGTCGCTTTGCCGACCAAGCCTCAACATGTCATGAAGACATTGATATCCCTGGATATCTCTTTGAGGAGTCACTCGTCAAAAATCCAAAAAGCTCCTCCAATTGGTATAATTTCTCTGATAACAAAGAGGAGTTTCCCGATGACACAGACGCGCGGTTCTCTGGCTCAGAAGAACCATCGTCTCCAAAAGAAATACCTTACTTCGACTCAATTCCAGCAAATAATCGGGACCATCTCATTGCAAGCCTTGAGAAGGGTACTGATTAAGAAGATCCATGGACAGAAACAGAGCCTCAATCTGAAAATGTCTCTGGCACTCCAGAAGGTCTTGTTGAGTTGGAAGCCTCCGAAAATATTGTGGAGGAACCACCTTCAAATCTTCCGACAGAAGGCCCTGTTCGAAAGATAGACTTGGGAACACCTGATAACCCACATCCTGTATTCATAAGCAAGAATATAGAGGATGATGAGTTACCCGAGTATATCTCTTTTCTTCGTGAGTTCGTTGATTGCTTTGCATGGTCTTATACTGAAATGCCTGGCTTGGATCCCAAAGTAGCAGTCCACAAGCTCAACTTGCAAAAAGAAATCAAGCCTATCAAACAAGGCCAAAGAAGATTCCGTCCCGACGTGATGGACAAAATTGAAGAAGAAGTTCAAAAACTCAAAAACGTTGGCTTCATCTGCGAGGAACAGCATCCTGAATGGTTAGCCAACATCGTCCCCGTGACAAAGAAAAATGGGCAGATAAGGGTCTGTATCAACTACAGGACCTGAATAATGCATGTCCTTGTTGACACCAAAAATGTCACTTTGCCTCTTCAAATCAAGAAAGCTGCATGAAGTCGCAACCTGCCATAAATAGGCAATGCAACTTCTCCAAAAATTCAAATCTTGTCAGAATCAAACAAAAACTGCAAGATCCTTCAAGATAGCCAAGAGAAGAGTACACATGAAGTTTCGGGCCATTTCGACAACATTTGGCCTAACTTCACTTCTCCGACAGCTAAACGGGAGCTCCCGGCGGCGACATCATCGGAGACGTCAAAACTTCGATCAAAGCCTACAGATGACTCCAGCATGTCTCAAAAGGGCTCTATGCCAAATTTCAAGTCAAACCGACAACGTTTGACCCTCCATCAATGCTCGAGCAGCAAAATCAAGCCTTCCGGCGGCGGGAACCACCGAAGCCTTCGCTCATCAAACCAAGTGCATGAGTGGCTTCAACATGCTTCCAAAAGGCTGCACGTCGAACTTCAGGTCATTCCGACAACGTTTGACCAGGTTTCGATGCTCCGAGAGAAAATCAAGCCTACCGGCGGCGGAGCAACCCGGGACCATGACATCCAAAACGGAGCCCATGGAACGTCTCAAAATGACTCCAATAGGCTCCCCGTCAAATTTCAGGTCAATCGGACATCGTTTGGCCACATATCAAAGCTCGGCATTTTCCCCGCAGCAAAATCAAGTGAAGCATCGACCGGACCCCAAACGGCTTCAAAACTCAAACAAAAGCCTATGGCTGGTCTTATTTATTGCTCAGGAGGCTTCACCTCAAATTTCAGGTCATTCCGACATCGTTTGACCAAGTTTCAGCTTCTGGCGGAAAATCAGCAGCTTTACGCGACAAAGTCTTCGGCTTTCCCGGAAAATTGGAAACTTTGCACTCTAAAAATGCAAGGATTCTCATCAAGTTTTCTACAGGGAAATCAAGCCAATAAATGAGAAGAAATGTCAAGAAAAATACAGAAGAAAACGGCGACGAAAAAGACCTCAAAACGACCGCAAAACGGGCTCCGAAGGGGAAAAATCCCCCAGGGTCGCAGACCCCTGCGACCATGGCCCATGGTCGCCGGCGACCATGGAGGTCCGGGTCACCGGATTTTCCGCCGGTGACCCGTTTTTTCCGTCTTTTTTCGCGTTTCGCGCACTTTGGCCCCTGTGGTTTCCTGAAAATGTGATTTTTAGTGCTTGAAATTGACTCATATCCTCTGACATCCGTCAAAATCACGGGTCAACCTCCAAAAGCATAAAATCATCATTGATCGCTCCAAGATCGCCAACCGGTCGACCAAGAAGGTGTACTTTCTGTCCGACCGATCGTGAAATCGACAAGACAGATGTCACCGGCCCACTCTTAGCTATCAATGTCTGAAGTTACATGTTCATCCGATGTCGATCAGCATGTAGATCCATCGATGATCATCGCCAGAAGAATTCCAGAAGACACGGCACGGCCCGCGACTCTTCGACTGCTCGGCGACCAATTAATGTGGTTAATTGACTAGCTTTATTGCAGTCATTAATTCATTTCTTTGGACGGCCCAATCAGAAGCAAGCATTTGGGAGTTACAAGTCAATTGATTCATGGCATTTAAACCATGAAACTCCTCCCATTATGGTAATTAAGGTGATTAAAAGCCCTTAATCTCCATCGGCCAATCAGATTCAAGGAAAAAGGAGTTACAAAATCAAGAAATAAATCTTGTAACTCCTCCCATTAAAGCCATTAAGGCTCATAAACCCTCCTAAATGGCAACCAAAAGCCTATAAATAGGAGAGCATTCCATTGAAATCGGGATCGGAAAAAAGAGGAGAAAATCAGAGGATCAGAAAAAAAAAAGATCAGAAAGAGATCTGAGAGAAAGAAAAAGAGAGAAAAACTCTGCTGAAGTTCTGCACCGGCCACCACTACAAGGTGACAAAAGTCCCTTGGGGGGCACCCCCCCCCCCCCCCCCCCCCCCAAGGTCCTTGCCTTCTCCTGCTGCCTCCAATGGCTTAGACGTGGCTTTTCAGCCCGTCTACTTAGCTTTTTATTGGACATAGGACCTTCTCTTGGTCTTTGTCCTCTAAAAACCTGAGGTTATAGCCAAGCCAAGCGAATCAAGAGCATCTTCTGTTCTCATCTGCATGGATGATGGCGAAGCCCATACATGGCTTGCGACCGTCAATCTGAACGAGTCCCCCACAATCTCCTGAAAAGTTAGATCTTCCTTTTCTTGCTTTTCATTGTAATTTGTATTTTTCTAAAGAGACAAAAATCACAACTCTTGTCTTTCATTATTGATAAGAATTGTAAATCGGCTATAAACGCCAAAATCGGCTATAAATGCCAAACAAAATCGCCTTTCACGGCAAACCAAGAAAATGTCTCTTTTCTTAAATATTTGTGCAATGGAAAACTTGAAAGAAGTTGATTTCCTTTTTACTTGCGAAGGTTGATCTCCGGATTACCACTTGCAATTCCAAGTAAAATAGAAAATCTGGCACACCCACACAAAGAAATGTTGATGCACGCTTCAGGGCCCGCCAGGGCGCGAAAGGGCCGGACCCGACGGACTCCCACGTTCCGCCGACCCCGGTAGCCGCCCCACGGCGCCTCGGAGCGCGTTCCATCAAGCTGGCACACCTGGTGGGACACGTTCATTTGAGAACACGGTGCTTGGAAATGAAATATTTGCATATCATACTTTTTGCTCTATGCTTATACTTCTTTTCCGGATTCCTTGGCTACTTTCTAGCTGGTAGCCTATGTTGGATTTTGCATCCTAAAAAACATGAGATGGGATTTTTTGGAAATTTCTATTTCTTTGAGTTTGTTTCCATTTTTTCTCTTTTCAAAAAAAAAAAAAAAATCAGTTTTCTTAGTTTGAATTCAAAATTGAGAAACTTTGATCCTATCCTATCGTTCTTTGGTGCTTGCAGAAATGTTGAGCCCGTTCGATTAAGGTTTTGGACCATCGTTTCTCTTCGATGAGTTCATTAGAGATTTCAAAAAAAAAATATTAAAAAAAAAAAAAATAAAAAAAAAATTAGTTTTCTTAGTTTGAATTCAAAATTGAGAAACTTTGATCCTATCCTATCGTTCTTTGGTGCTTGCAGAAATGTTGAGCCCGTTCGACTAAGGTTTTGGACCATCGTTTCTCTTCGATGAGTTCATTAGAGATTTCAAAAAAAAAATATTAAAAAAAAATAAAAATAAAAAAAAAATAGTTTTCTTAGTTTGGATTCAAAATTGAGAAACTTTGATCCTATCCTATCGTTCTTTGGTGCTTGCAGAAATGTTGAGCCCGTTCGACTAAGGTTTTGGACCGTCGTTTCTCTTCGATGAGTTCATTAGAGATTTCAAAAAAAAAAATATTAAAAAAAAATAAAAATAAAAAAAAAAATTAGTTTTCTTAGTTTGGATTCAAAATTGAGAAACTTTGATCCTATCCTATCGTTCTTTGGTGCTTGCAGAAATGTTGAGCCCGTTCGACTAAGGTTTTGGACCATCGTTTCTCTTCGATGAGTTCATTAGAGATTTCAAAAAAAAAATATTAAAAAAAAAATAAAAATAAAAAAAATTAGTTTTCTTAGTTTGGATTCAAAATTGAGAAACTTTGTTCCTATCCTATCGTTCTTTGGTGCTTGCAGAAATGTTGAGCCCGTTCGACTAAGGTTTTGGGCCATCGTTTCTCTTCGATGAGTCTATTTGGGATTTTTATAAAAAAAAGGGACATAGACCACTAAGGTTAAACCAATTGCGTTCTTTGATCACGATTGATTCAAGAAAAGCCTTGTCCAGAGTGTGGAGACAGCTTGACTGTTCTAGGCAAGGGTCCTCCAAACGGGTTCATTAAGTAATCCTACCCTTACCTGGGGGCAATTCTATCAATTGAGGTTTCATAAGACCGGGTTAGGAGGCCTATGTGTACTCTCTCGTCTTTAAATCTTAAAAAATTAAAAAAAAAATAAAAATAAAAAAAAAGATTTTCAAAAAAAAATCTTAAAAAAAAAAAAAAAAACAAAAATTTTCAAAATATAATAAAATAAATAAATAAATAAATAAATAAAAATATTTTTAAAAAAATAAAAAATAAAAAATAAAATAAAATAAAAATGAAAAAAAAAATCATTTCAAAAAAAAAATCTCCAAAAACTCGTCACTTTTGGATTCAGATTCGAGAAATTGTGGTCTCTTCCCTTCTGAGTACTGGCGCTCGCGGAAATCGTTGAGCCCGTATTTGAATCGGAATGCCACCTGCTCTCTTTGACGAATCCATTTCTGACATTTCAAAACAAAGAATCCCATCTCATGGATGCGATCTCCAACATTTGTGCATAGCAGTACTGGTACGCCCTTTCAGGGTCTACTGTATCTGTGACCGGCACATTTGTAACTCCTACCTCTTATTCTTCTTATCTCGAGCAAGCCCTGCTTCTCGATAAGTCGAATTTAGGTTTACAATTGCTTCTAGCAGTCACTGGAACGCTCATTCTGGGCTCACCATACTTGCTGTCAGAACAATTGTACCATCTATGACTTTTTGCCTTCTTCATGTCGCTTGGGTCATATCCCTTGAGCGATTTGAAAAGACAACCATAGAAATTCCCATTTATGATCATTATATTCTTGTGATTACTAATGGATGTCGTCTTGTTTCAGAACTTTTTCGAAACTAACAATGGCAGCCTTAACCATTATCTTCGATGAGAACAAGCACCAACTCATGCTTCAACAGAAGCAAAGCGCGCGCACTCATAAGCGCCCTATCAGCTGCCGAAGCGTTAACTCCCTCGGCAACTCTCTGAACTCCGGGTCGACCTCGACTCCCCGGACTATCTTCTTTGGGACGCTGGGACCATTCCCACTTCCCGAAGAACAAGCTGCTCCTGCCAAAAAGCAGAAGATCGCCTCTCAACGTGTCACTCTCGTGACACCAAAGGCGAAAGCCCAAAAGCCCGAAGCCCGCGGCACCCCCGCGAAGCCTCGACCCACAAACAACCAGGTCTATCCCAAGACTTGGTCTCCAAGACCTTCCCCAAAACAAAGAAGGTCTCAAATTTCCACCAAGCCAGCATACCTGGTCCCACTCAAAGAAAACCAGTTCTACCCTCTTGCCTACATGAAAGAGGAGAGACCCATCTCCAACCTGACTCCCAAGTCAACCCAGCATGAGCCGGCTTGTTCCTACAGGCCCAAAATCAGATCATGCATCACCAGGCCTCTCCAAGCACCTGCTAAGGCCTACACTCCTTCAGTTCGACCCTTCATCTCTACAGGGGCCGAACTCGAAAGGTTCAAAGCTTCGCTGCAACAGGCAAAGGACCGGGTCCCCATCCTGTCCTTGCCCAACCACAAAGAAGACAAGCTCGGCTGCTGCGCCCGAGGGAGCACATCCTTCATCGTCAGAGCCCAGCCGGAGCTGACCAAAGCTCAAATCGCTCGTCGAGCACGCCGCCGTGCGTCATATCGACAAAAGAGACTAGAGAAGCAACGGACCCAGCCTCCTACACTTCAAGTCTCCCACAAATGGGTCGAAAAAGAAAGACCCGACCAAGTTGCTGCCGTCCATATGGTTGGAAAAACCAGAAGACGCCAAAGGTCAGCATAAAAAATCCATGTCCGACGCCCGGTGACCCGTAGCATCACCAGGACACAAAGACATCCCGAAGAATCTCCTGCCCCTTCCAGCCAAGGACGGGAGAGTAATCCTTCATCAAGCTCTTCATCAAAAAGAATGAGCCCCAGCTCGGTCACCAGGACGATTTCTTCGTTCGAATCCCGAGGGATGAACGTCTTGGCTACAAGTTCTGAGCCGCCACCTCAGAATCCACCTCGAGATGATGCGCTCACACGCATCCAGCAGTTGGAACAAGGCCAGCAGAGGATTGAAACTCTGATGGAAAACCTTCTCCTCGTTGTCCAAAATCAGGTGAACAATGAGCCTCCTCCGAATCATGGCAATAACGAGGAAAATGGAGAAGAAAATGAGTCACGCGCCCTTACCAAAAAGGACGTAGACAGTATCCTCGCCAAAGCAAAAGAAGAGGATATACTCAAAGAGCATGGGATCAAGCCACCATATCCTTTATGGATGGACTCGGTCCCGTTCCCCACAAAATTCAAGCATCCTACTCTCCAAACATATACGGGGAAAGGATCAGCCAGACAGCACGTCATCCTTTTCAAGATCTTGACGGGAGCTATCGCGGATCAAGATGCACTCAAGATCCGCCTCTTTGCAAGTACCCTAAAAGGTACGGCCTTCGATTGGTACTCCACTCTGCCGGAGAACTCCATTCAGAACTGGGCTATGCTGGAGACACGCTTCCTGACCCACTTCCAAGGTGAGGATCATCCTGTTACTATGGCTCAGCTCTGCAGCCTAAAACAGGGAGAGAATGAGTCAACTTATGACTTCATTCACAAGTGGAAAGCAATGGCGTACAAATGCTCAGATGTACTGCCACAAGCGTCGCTAGTCGACATCTGCCGAAACAACATGAGAGCTAAAATCCGCTCCATGATCATCGGCAGTAAATCAAAGAACCTGGGGGAACTCCTGGAAGCTTCCATGGAAGCTGAAACGGTGATCAAAGACCTCAACAGTCAGAAATCATCAAAGAAAGAGCCGACTGCTGTTGCAACCTCTAAACCAAAGAAAAAGGAGGTTCTCAATGTGCAGACTAAGTCAGCTCCTCAGCAGCCAAAGAAAGCTGAAAATAGAGCTGCAGGTAAGAGACCTGAACTCTCTGATGCCTTCAAAGAGCGAGTAGAAAAGAAATATCCGTTCGATGAAGACGTCGAAGAAATCTTTGAGGCTCTCCTAGCAAATGGCAAACTCATTTTGCCAGAGCCCAAAAGACCTGGAGACGTTGGCAAAACCAATGATCCTCGGTACTGTCCATACCACCAGATGGTCTCGCATCCTCTCAATCAATGCTTTGTTGTGAGAGAGAAGATAAACGAGATGTGGAAAAACGGAGTCATCACCTTTGACAAAAACTATGGGACTGTCTCCGTCAACATGGTGTCATGTGGACAAACACCAAAATCACCGAAGAAGAAGATCACTACTTCCTTCAAGGTGATAAAAAGAATTCAAACGTCCGAAGTGTTGGTTCCTTGCCCGACACCAGACGGACAACCCATATGGGTACATCCCGATCTCCTGGAAGATGAAAATTGGGAGATCGTCAAAACAAAGCCGACCGCTCAGCAGCGAAGGCAAGCCAAGAAACATCTCCTCAAGCTCAAACGGCAAGAGAAGACCCAGCCAAAACAAGAAGTCCATGAAAAGGCAGAGGCCTCCTCTACCACTTCACTCGGGGCAACAGAAACGCCCCTTCCAGAGACTTCAAAGGCGGTAAGAAACTTCACTCTCAGTGATTTCATGCCACCTCAATTCAAAGAAGAAGCCATGCAGGGGGCATCATACTCTTGCAACTCGGTAGTTGGATTCTCCATTGATGGATACGAGTCCAGCGACACCGACGATGGATTCGAGCCCAACTACACCGATGAGTGGGAGGAATCTCTTGAAACAGGAGAATATCTCTCCGATGAAGAATGGGTTCCTGAAACTCACCTTATGCCAGTAATCTGGTATAACCCCTTGCAACCACAAGGATCCTGGTCTGATGATGAAGAAGACCAAGAGGCTGCACAAGAAGATGCTGTTAACCCAGCACCTGTCATTGCTCCAGTGGAAATCAACTATGTTGAGCCACACGGAGAAGACGAAGAAGAAGATCTGGCTCCCATGCCTGATCTTGAAGAATATGCAAGGATCTTGCAGCGTCTCGCTCTAGAACAAGAGCAAGACCGCGTCAACGAGATTCCTCACAATCCAGAGCCGGAAGTCCCTGAAGCCCATCAGGTACCTCCTCCCTCAACTCCTGAAAATGGAGAACATTGCTGGATAGATGATCCTCTTACATCCGAGGATGAGTCTGACTCCGAGCAGGCAACATCTCCTATCAGAGCTTCCTGTAATGTAATATATCAGGACTATAGCTCTTCTGAAGCGTCGTCTGATGAGATTACCTATACTCCGACGACGCCTAGCAATGTATCCTCTGGAGCTACCTCGTCTCACGTGACTTTCACAGAGATGACACCCTCTCAGGTTTCTTCTCCTGAGACTGTGACTTCAGGATACACATTCTTCCCGACTCATCATCATGAAGAAAACCCAACTTGGGGTGATGGATGGGTCAACGAAGAAGAAAAGCTGCTGGATGCCGTTCAGGACTTGCTCCCGGAAAATGCTCCGTGCAACACAATCACTGAGGATGGCAATTCTGCTGCAGATACATCCCCAGTAGATGAAAAACGACAGCCTCTTGATCCTGAGGACAATCTTCCAAGCGAAGACCCTTCTCAAGAAGCTCTCGAAGTTGGTAGAGGCACTCGTTCGGGCCGGGACTACCAACAAAATTACAACCAATCTTCCTTTACTTATGTAAATCCTTCGGGAAAAGATGTTGTAAGCGCCCCCAGTGGCAACAATGATAAACATGCAGGCCCTAAGGAGGCTTTCAAGTATGACTTGGTTGAGCACTTCAAACACATACCTGCACGTCTTCACATCCTGGATTTATTACGAATGTCTCCACGCACTCGTGATAATCTCATCTCAGAATTACAAAAACTGAATGAGGATGTCGACAAACATGCCCCGCAAGTCCTCCAAATTGAAATGGACTACCGGGTCAAAAACTCTGAAACTTCCTTAAAAGAAGAAAAAAAGAAAACTGAGGGATCATGCATCCAATGCCTCTCGGTTCAAAAGGCAGCCAGTGCAACCATCGCCTTCACTAAGGAAGACCTCCTACTAGGCGAAGCAAGGCACAACCGACCCCTGTACTTCACAGGGTACATCAAAGAAATGCCGATACATAGAGTTCAGATCGACCCAGGTTCTGCACTCAACCTTATCTCCACTTCGGCTCTTGAAGAGTTGGGCATCCCACCCAGCAAGCTAAGCCACACATCTGTATCTATCTTTGGATACGATGGGAGCACTCAAAGGCCTATCGGCAAAATCAGGTTCAAATTGCAAATCGGTGATCTTATCTCTGAGGTCACTGTGTATGCAATAAAAACCCCCTCATGCTACAACATCCTTCTCGGACGTCCTTGGATACACGAGAATGGTGTTGTTCCTTCAACTCTACATCAATGCATCAAGTTTGTCGGCGACGACGGCATGGTACATCGAGTCTTTGCGGACAGGAAACCCTTCAAAGGTAAAGAAGTCCACTTCGCAGACTCCCAAATGTATGAAGGCGAAAAAGAAGAAGAAGAGGAAATAGCACCCCCTGCTGAAAATCTCCAGAAAGATAAAGGCAAGGCTCCTCAAAAATCACCGGAAGAAAACAAACCCTCCGGCAAATTAGAAGAGAGTAGTCAATCTCCCTTCGTTATCTCCCTCAAGAATTCAAAACCTTTGGTCATCACGACTAAAGTGAAGAAGGCGAAACAAAAGCCTGGGGGCAAATTTGTTGTCTCTCTCGTGTCTATCATGCAAGACACAGACTCGGACTCAGAGCCAGAAGACGATGCATCGTCAAGCCAAGCTGACACTCAGCAAGTTCAGCCTGCTCTCACTCCGATGGAGACACCTGCTGATGTAGAAGATCCTACGTCTGCTACCTTTGTTGTTCCGGCAACATCACCAAAGCAAAGGCCGATCTTCTTCCATAGATCGGACGCTTCTTCATCAAATTCCATGCTGGAACCTTTCCAAAATGAAGGTATGCCTCAGCTATCTCTATATAGTCATGTGGCACAAGCAATTATGAAGAAAATGGGCTATGACGCTCAAAACCCAGTCGGTTTGGGAGAAAGACGCGGTATTCTCACGCCATTGGAGCCCGCCTTGACCAAAAGCCAGCTGGAAGATTGGAGACTCTACGGTCATGTAGAAAAGTCTTCATATGGGTTAGGGTATGATCCCGACACTCCTCTGAGACAGTTGACACAAAGGCTTAAAAGTCGTTTTACCGACCAAGCCTCAACATCTAAAGTCCACGAAGACATCGATCTCCCTGGAAATCTCTTTAAAGAGTTACCTGACAAAGATCCAGGAAGCTCATCCAATTGGTATGATTTCTCTGATGATAAAGAAGAATCGTCCGATAATACAGACTTGTGGCATCCTGACCCAGAAGAACCCTCGTCTCCAAAAGAAATACCAGACTCAACAGGCGATTGGGACTATCTCATAGCAAGCCTTGAGGAGATCACCAATCAAGAAAATCCATGGAAAGGAACAGAGCCTTGGTCTGGTAATGCAGTTGAAACTCCAGAAGGTTTCGTTGAGTTGGAAGCCTCCGAAAATATTGTGGAGGAACCACCTTCGAACCTTCCGACAGAAGATCCTGTTCAAAAGATAAACTTGGGAACACCTGATAACCCACGTCCTGTATTCATAAGTAAGAATATAAAGGATGATGAGTTACCCGAGTATATCGCTTTTCTTCGTGAGTTCGTTGATTGCTTTGCATGGTCCTATGCTGAAATGCCTGGTTTAGACCCCAAAGTAGCAGTCCACAAACTCAATCTTCAAGAAGACGTCAAGCTTGTCAAACAAGGCCAAAGAAGATTCCGTCCAGATGTGATGGATAAAATTGAACAAGAAGTTCAAAAACTCAAAAGTGTCGGCTTCATCCGTGAGGAACAACATCCAGAATGGTTGGCCAACATTGTCCCCGTGACAAAGAAAAATGGGCAGATCAGGGTCTGTATTGACTATAGAGACCTGAATGGCGCTTGCCCTAAAGATGAATTCCCGCTCCCCATACCGGAGGTGATGATTGACAATACCTGCGGATTCGAGCGAATGACATTCATGGATGGCTTCTCTGGTTACAATCAGATAAAGATGCATCCCGAGGATGAAAAACACACTTCATTTCGGACTCCATTTGGCGTGTATTGCTACACTGTCATGCCGTTTGGTCTGAAAAATGCTGGTGCCACATATCAGAGGGCTATGATGAAAATATTCCAAGATATGCAGTACAAGACGGTCGAATGTTCCGTTGATGACCTCGCCGTCAAAAGCAGAAGAAAAGAAGACCATCTCAAAGATCTTCGGGAAGTCTTCCTCCGACTCCGCAAACACAAACTGCGGATGAATCCTCTAAAATGCTTCTTCGGCGTCTCGTCGGGTAAGTTTCTCGGATTCCTTGTTCGGAAAGCTGGAATAGAACTTGACCCCATAAAAGTCAAGGCTATTCTAGAAATGCCCTCTCCAAGAACCTTGAGAGAACTAAAAGGGCTCCAAGGGAGATTGGCCTACATCAGACGGTTCATCTCCAATCTTTCGGGGAAATGCCGTCCATTCTCTCGATTGATGAAAAAAGGTGTAGACTTTGTCTGGGATGCCGACTGCGAAGCCGCATTTCAAGATATCAAGTCATACCTGACCAAACCTCCAGTGTTAGCTGCCCCTGCCACTGGAAAACCATTCATCTTGTACACAAGAGCTCTTGATCATTCTGTAGGCGCTCTGCTTGCACAAGAGAATGGTGAGGGAAAAGAAGCTGCTCTATACTACCTCAGCCGCATGCTAGTAGGTGCAGAGCATCCCTACTCTCCAGTCGAAAAAGAATACCTTGCAGTGATGTTCGCCGTACAAAAGCTACGTCACTACTTGCTTTCCAACACAGTCTACCTGGTCTCGAGGATCAACCTCTTGAAGGTCCTTGTCACGAAGGCCGGTTCTCTCAATGCCCGACTGGCAAAATGGTCCATCCTCTTGTCACAATTTGATATTAGGTATGTGCCACAAAAAGCAATCAAAGGCCAAGCTCTAGCAGATTTCCTCGCAGAGCATCCATTGCCTAAAGATTCACCACTCAGAGATGATCTCCCAGACGAACCTGTCTACAACGTGGAGACTTCCTCACCAAATGCCTCCTGGGACATGTACTTTGACGGTGCAACCAGGACAAATGAAAACAGAAAGCTGATCTCGGGAGTTGGCATCCTCTTTGTTAGCCCCGACAAATGCATGATTCCACACGCTTTCTCGCTACTGGAACCATGCACAAACAATGCAGCTGAATACCAAGCTCTGATCCTAGGATTGGAACTCGCCATCGAATCCGGTATCACTATGCTGGAAGTCTTTGGAGACTCTCAACTGATCGTCAACCAGATGAATCAGAAATATGAAGTCAGGAAGCCCGATCTGCTGCCTTATTACAACAAGGCACAATCGCTTATGCAAAAGTTTGACATCTGCAACATCACCCACATTCGTAGAGGTGAAAATATCCGTGCAGATGCCCTGGCCGGACTTGCCGCATCAATGGCGATCCAGGAAGGGGAAAACATGCAAATTACAGTGTGCGAGAGAAGGATCCTCCCTCCTCTTAACACACACCAAGCAGTTGCTGAATGCCACCGAGTGGTTGGAAGTCGGATCTCTATCCTTCAACCTTCAATCGGCGACTGGAGGGATCCGTTCATTGATTACACTATGTTCGGAATCCTACCTGAAGATCCAAAAGAACGGGTAAGCATTCAAAGGCGAACCCCAAACTTTCATTTGGATATTCCTTCAAAAATCCTCTACAGGAAATCCTTCAACGGAGTACTTCTACGCTGCTTGTCACAACAAGAGGCCGAAGAAACACTTAAAGAAGTTCATGCTGGTCTTTGTGGAGCCCATCAGGCAGGTCCTAAGCTCTATGATCAGATAAAAAGGTTAGGTTACTATTGGCCTACCATGGTTGCTGATGCAATGCAATTTGCCAAACGTTGCCAGCTATGCCAAGTTCACGGAGATTACATTCACATGCCTCCGGAATGGCTGCATCCTACAGCAATCTCATGGCCTTTCGAAGCATGGGGCATGGACATCATAGGTCCTATCTCTCCCCCTTCAAGCAAAGGTCATCGCTTCATCTTCGCCGCGACGGATTATTTCTCCAAGTGGTCAGAAGCATTTGCGTTCAACGAAATGAAGACCTCATCAGTTCTTCAGTTCACCAGGTCATCATCCTCTGCAAAGAAAAGTAGCGGATCAAAACAAAAAATCTCTCACAAGAGAAAAGAAGAAACAAAAGAAAGAAAGAAGATCATACCAGTTGTCTCCTCTTCTTTGCTACTCTTCTCCGGAGGCGCGTCAGCATCCTCAGACACCTCCTCAACAATGGTGAGAGGAACTTCAATATCAGAAGGACTATCATGCCGTTTCATATTTCGGCGTTGTCCTCTCTTCCTCTTGCTTCAGCGGGTCAATCTGCTTGACGATCCTGCCCCACTATCAATATCAGGCCTCTCACTAGAGTCCTCACTGGATGGTCTACTATTCTCAGTTGACTCCATGGAAGCCTTCGAATGCTCTGCCTGTATCATAGCATCGATCTCGGCCTCCTCCCCCTCCAGCTGTCTCAAGACCTCACCAGGAATTCCTTATGCAACTCCTGATCTGATGACGTCCTGCTCATTGAGAAAGCCTATCTTATGCTTCTCTCCAGAAAGGAAGGCCAAAACTTCCTCCCGACAGACACCATCTGATCTGCCAAGACCTTTCCCAGGAGATTGCTTGACATCGAGCTCTTTCTTGGAAAGCCCCCGGTACACTGACAAGCTCTCTACGAACCACTTCGTGAAGCCAGCAGTCCGGAAAGTGGGCAGCTCAGGATAGGAAATCATGGCAGTAGTGTCCTCTGCACTGTAAAAAGCCCATGCATTTCTACCATCCTGTAAACCTCCAAAACGCTTCACCATGCTCGAAGGCGCTCCAACAACGCCTTGAGAGAAGCCAAGCTGCAATGCAAAACGTGAAGGGACATACGGTTGGATATCGACGAAAAGATGTCTGTGGTACACCATCGTACCAACCGGTATGTTGAAGAGCCATCTCTTCTCCGCATCTGTCAAAGCATAGTGTCTTCCCGACCCTGCCCTGGTCGAATCACGGGAGACAACAAAGTCAAAAGCCTTCTTCCGCAAACATGGAGAAAGCTTCACTGAAGACTGCCAGATCTCGACGTCCCTAAATCGTCGGATCCTCAAACGAGCGGACAAAAGTGATTCGGGAACGGTTGTCCCTCTAGCCAAACGAATCATAAAGGGATCTTCGTCCTGTGCAACTCCCAAACGATGGAAGCTAGGACAATGGTATACATACCACGAATAGAAGATATGGGTAGAAAACACCCTGTTCATAGGGAGCCCAAGCCGAAGTAGGAAAGCAGCAGCCTTCAGTTCGGTACACATGTAGGAGTAAAGAGCAGGTACCAAAGCCAGCTGCTCTCCAAACGCCATCTAACAAGCCGGAGAAATACAGTGCGGCCTGATGGGCGTTCCATCTCCTCCAGCAAAAACAGCCTCACCCAGCCAGTAAGTGAGGTACACAGCGAGATCTCTCCGCAACGCAATGTCAGGACAAATGGCATCCGTGCTTGCGAAGAACTTCTTCAAATCTTCTCGCATAGCGGCGATCTTCTTCAAACTTGATGTTTTAGCCCTAGCATCCTGGGCCATGCCATCAGAAGAATCCCCGCTGTCAAAAAAGTTAGAGCTGCAACTTCTCCAACTGCTGCACCTAACTTTCGAGCCCTCCTTCTCCTTCAAAAAATCATAGAAGGCGACGAGCTGAAAGTACACAAGCCTAAACTCCTCAGACTGCTCCTCAAGGACGCTATCAATAGGAATAAACTCCTCATAGAGTTTGCGATGATAGGCAATCCGGTGATGGCGTTCAATTCCTTCAAAGAAAAACCAATCTCACCATTCGTCACAATGAAGGTGTTGGTTTGAGGAAGGAATGACTCCAGCATGGCCATGAAAGCCTCATCGGAGAAAACAACGGTTTACCGAAAAGCGCGAACCGCATCAAAAATCTCGGCCTCCCGCAGAACGGCCTCGCCAATCTTCAGGGTGCAATCAGTCCATGACTTCCAGCCCGAGTCAGCACTGAAACGGCCACGAAGTCTAAAAGGCTTCACCCAATTGCTGCCGTCACCCTGAAAAACGCCAAGGCCCACCAGTCTCAAATCGATCGATGGATGATCAGAACCTTAGTAGCCACTGGCTGGCATCAACATGTCCATACAGACAGGTGGCTTCTCTACAAAACCGGAAGGGCCGCCAACAAAAATCCCAGTCTTGATCACACTGGTCCTCTTCACCCAGCTCGGAGAATCTTCCCTCTTAGGGCACGTGGGAGAAAGGCTCAGGATCGAGATGGTCCGATCGAAAGTCGACCGGGTGAAAATATTTCTCTCCTCACCATCTGCTGTGTAAGAGACCTGAAAACATCTCCTTTGGTATGTCAAGTCGTCGGGGACTGCATCACCGAAGAAGAAGGTAGGCTTGAGCACAACGCTCTGATCGTCCGTAACCCAAGGACGGTTGCTTACCATGATCTTATAGAACTCATCATCTTTGAGAGCGATCAATCGATGTCTCATCTCATCACGATTGAGGGAATCGCACTCTTCCAAGTTCTTCTCAACAAACTGGATCTTCTCCCAAGCCTGCTGAACGGCCGCATTGGAAGATCTAGCAGACCGACGAGGTGCGTCAGTTACAAGACCTTTACCCTTGTTCGCTCTAGAAGAACTACCTGCAAAAGATGGAAGAGAAAAGATCAATCAACATCAAAATGACAGAATTCTGCTACAAAAATCCTAGCAAAATTTTAACATGATTCCGGGGCAATTCCAAAGAAAAGGAAAATACTCCGAAAAAGACAGGAAGCCTGAAGATGAGCTAAACATAGCTGTCAGCTCATAGTCAGTGAAGAATTCTCAAAAAAGGTTCGAACTCAACATCGCTGCGAGAACGAGCCAATCTCACAAACTTCCGTAAAATCTGGAAAAGAGCTCAACATTGCTGCGAGCTTCAGAATCCAAAAATTGCAAACTTCCTCAAAATCCAGCAAGACCGAGAAAGAGCTCAACATCGCTGCGAGCTCAAAATCCCAATATTTGCAAAAGATTTTCAGGTATGCATCATCATACTTCCAAAATCCATTTACAAAATCATGCATCAAAGGATATCATCATGCATTAGATGCTAGGAAAACCTTGACCAAAGTTTGACCAATTCCAACCCAATTTGGTCAAAACCAATCAAACTTTGTCCAAGTCAAAAATCATGTTGGCTTGACCTAGAAACTCTGGCCTTCTATCTTGATGCATAAAAAAAAATGCATACATATTGAAATTGCATAGCCTCATTATCATGGTGAGCAAACAAAGAAAAGAAAAAAAAAACAGAGAGAAAAAAAATCTCAGCAAAAAAAAAAAAAAAAAAATCTCCGGCCCCACTGCCACGTGGCAGGCTGTCCGTACAACCAAGAAAAACAAAAAAAAAAAAAAAGAAAAAATACAAACAAACAAAAAAAAATAGAGAGAAGAAAAAACGCTGAAAAGAAAAAGGAAATCAGCATGCAGAAAAAAAAAACAGAAAACAGAAAAAAAAATGCTGAAACAAAAACAAAAATCAGCGTGCAAAAAAAAAATAAAACAGAAAAAAAAAATCGTTAAAAAAAAAAGGAAAAGTCAGGTGTGAAAAAAAAAGGAAAAAAAACAAGAAGTGCACGGTCAAAAAAAAAAGGGGAAGAAGCACGAAAAAAAAAAAGAGAAAAACGTGCTTGAGAAAAGAAAAAAAAGAGAGAAGAAAAGAAAGAAATAACCTACTTCTACAAATGAAATTTCTTATGGAGGAAGAAAACTTACTTGATGCCATTGATGGAGAAGAAGAAGAAAAGCTTGGAGCCCTTTTGAAGAAGAAAAAGCAATTCTTATCTTGGGGAGCACTCTTGAAGAATCCTTGCAAACAAAGAAAGCAATGGAGCAAAAGAACTAACCCTCTTGCTTTTATAGAAGAGAGCAAGCCAAAAGAGGAAACAAGGAGAAAAGAAAGGAGGTAAGTACTAAAAATAGCTACTTCCCAAAAAGAAAGAAAGATATTTTGAGAAAACCTTTCCACAAAAGGAGGAAACTTGAGAAATTCCCTCCAAGTAAAGATATTTTTAGATATTCTCTACACAAAAGAGATATTTTTAGATATTCTTTACAAAAATGACACCATATGAGATCTAGGCCATCTCCAAAGCCTAAGGTCCCATGGGTTAGCCCATATGAGCCAGATTTGACCACCTAGGCACTAAAAGTGGCTTTTAGTCAAGATATTCCTCTTACCAAGAGCAAAACAAAAAAAAGAAGAAAAAGAGCAAAAAAGTCCCATGCCTCTTTGGAGTTGATGGGACCATTCAAAAAAAAAAAAAGAGAAAAGAAAGTCTCATGAGTTTCCAAAAAAAAAGCAAACCATCCAACCTCATGATCCAAATTTAGTCAAAATCTTGAAATTGACATTTCACAAAACCAAATTCCGGTCCCCTAGCTCGCCACATACAGCTTGTTAGGTCACAAGACCAAAACCAAAATCAAAATCCAAACCAACCCAAAACTAAAAAAACCAAATCTGACCCCCCGACCTGCCACATACAGCTTGTTAGGTCACAAGGTCAAAATCAAAATCAAAGCCGACCCCCTAACTTGCCACTTACAGCTAATTAGGTCACAAGGTCAAAAATCAAAAACCAAAACCCAAAATCCAAACACCCCATGTCGTTTTCAAAACTTTGCCTTGAGATGGTATGTGATCTCTCTCACTACCATAAAATTCCCCCCGAAACTCAGAAGGCTATTCAAAACAAAAAAAAAATTTGCTCAAGACTCTTGGTCAAGTTGGAATCTCTCCTCCAAGTTTCTCTTCGAGCTCTTCGAGGCACACCGACTCCAAAAAAGCTACTCGTCGCTGTACCTCGAGGGGGCATTTGTTGACACCAAAAAAGTCACCATGTCTCCTCAACATCAAGAAACCTCTTGAAGCTGCATCCTGCTACAAAATAGGCAAGGCTACTTCAAGCATCAGATTTTGTCAGAATCAGATAGAAACTGAGAGATCTTTCAAGACAGCTAAAAGAGGGGTACACATGAGGCTTCGGGCCATTCCGACATCGTTTGCCCTAACTTCACTTCTTCGACAGCTAAACAAGCGCTCCCGGCGGCGATAACATCAAAGACACCAAAAATTTGATCAGAGCGTACGGATGACTCCAGAATGTCTCCAAAGGGCTCCATGCCAAATTTCAAGTCAAATCGACAACGTTTAACCCTCCATCAACGCTCGAGCAGCTAAATCAAGCCTCCCAGCGGCGGGAACCACCGAAGCCAACACTCAGCAAACCAAGTACATGAGTGGCTTCAACATGCTTCCAAAAGGCTGCACGTCGAATTTCAGGTCATTCCGACAACGTTTGACCAGGTTTCGATGCTCCGAGAGAAAATCAAGCCTACCGGCGACGGAGCAACCCGGGACCATTGCATCCAAAACGGAGCTCATGGAACATCTCAAAATGACTCCAGGCTCCCCGTCAAATTTCAGGTCAATCGGACATCGTTTGACCACATATCAAAGCTCAGCATTTTCCCCGCAGCAAAATCAAGTCAAGCATCGATTGTACCCCAAACGGCTTCAAAACTCAAATAAAAGCCCATGGTTGGTCCTATCCACTGCTCAAGAAGCTTCACCTCAATTTTCAGGTCATTCTGACATCGTTTGACCTAGTTTCGACTCTTGACGGAAAATCGGCTACAAAGTCTTTCCGCTTTCCCGAAAAATGGGAAACTTTATGTTCCGGTTTTGCACAGGTTCTCGTCAAGTTTTCTCCGAGAAAATCAAGTTAATAATTAAGGAAAAATGTCAAGAAAATACAGAAGAAAGAAGGAACGAAAAAGACGGAAAAACGGCCAAAAACGAAGCTCGGCGACCGAAAAAGGCAAAACCCTAAGGTCGCCGGCGACCCTGGCCCAGGGTCGCCGGATTTTGTACCAAATTGCCAGTTTTTCGATCCTTTTCGCTTTTCGAGCATTCCTGCCTCTTTGATTTTCTGAAAATCCAATAGTTGATGCTTGAAAACGACTGATCTTCGTCGACATCTCGGATCCGCCGTCAAAAGCATGAAATCATCACCGATCGCTCCAAGATCGCTAACCGGCTGACCAAGAAAGTGCACTTTCTGTCCGACCGATCGTGAAATCGACAAGACAGATGTCACCAGCCTACCAACATCAACCAATGTCTGAAATTGCATCGCAATCCGACATCAAACAATGCGTGGATCCACCAGTAATGATCGCAAGAAGAATCTCAAAAGACACGGGGCAGCCCGTGACTCTTCACATGCCTTAGCGACCACTTAATGTTGTTAATTGACCCGTTTATGACAACTTAATGCGGTCATTAACTCATTATTTTGGACGGCCAAATCATATTCAAGCATTTGGGAGTTACAAATCCAAGCAATCATGGCATTAAACCCATGAAACTCCCATCATCATGAAGCATAAAGGCAATTAAAAGCCCACTACCTTCATCGGCCAATCACAAGCCATGAAAAAGGAGTTACAAAATCAACTTGTAACTCCTCATCAATTCTCTCATTATGGCTATCAATGCCCATAATCACCTCGTGGCTATCAAAAGCCTATAAAAGGAGGTCCATTCCAAGAAGAATGCATGGAAAAAAAAAGAAGGATCCCAAGTGCAAGCTCTGAAAATCCAGAAAATTCAAGAGAGAGACGAAGTCCTGCTGCTTTGCTCCTGGAAGCACCACAAGGTGACCAACGTCCCTTGGGGGGGGGGGGGGGGGGGGGCACCCCCCCCAAGGTCCCCTCCTTCTCCAACATGGCCTAAACGCGGTTTTTCAGCCCGTTTACTCGGTTTTTCATCGGATATAGGACCTTCTATTGGTCCTTGTCCTTTAAAAAACTGAGGTTAGGAGCCAAGCCGAAGAATCATGATGGACCCGAAAAAAGGGGGAATCTTCCGTCCTCTCCCTCCGCACCTCGGGGGCTGACCTGGGTCTCGGCGGAGGAGGGAAGATCTCGGGCATCAACATTTTTTGTACGGGTATGCCAGATTTACTTTCTACTTGGAATTTGGAATAGTGATAATCCGGAGATTCACCTTCACAGGTGGAAAGGAAATCAATCCTTTTTTCTAACTTTTCAAATTGCATAAATATTAAGAAAAGAGACAAGTTTTTAGAATGCCGTAAGAGGCGTTTTTGTTTGTTTGTCGTGAAAGGCGATTTTACCGTGAAAGGCGTTTTTACAAAACTCATCAAATATGAAAGACAAGAATTGTGATTTCTTTTTGTCTCTTTAAGAAATACAAACTACAATAGAAAAGGAAGAAAAGGGATCTAACTTCTCAGGAGATTGTGGGGACACGTTGAGATCGACGGTCGCAAGTCATGTATGGGCTTCGCCATCGTCCTTCAAATGAGAACATGTGATGCTTTGATTCTTTGGCTTGGCTCCTAACCTCGGTTTTTTAAAGGATAAGGACCAAGAGAAGGTCCTATATCCAATGAAAAACCAAGTAAACGGGCTGAAAAGCCGCGTTTAGGCCATGTTGGAGAAGGAGGTGACCTTGGGGGGGTGGCCCTCCGAGGGACGTTGATCACCTTGTGGTGCTTCCGAGAGCAAAGTAGCAGGACTTCGTCTCTCTCTTGGATTTTCTGGATTTTCAGAGCTTGCACTTGGGATCTCTTTTCATCATCCCTTTCTTCTTGGAATGGACCTCCTTTTATAGGCTTTTGGTAGCCATGAGGTGTTTATTGGCATTGATGGCCATGATGAAAGAATTGATGAGGAGTTACAAGTTGATTTTGTAACTCCTTTTTCAAGGCTTGTGATTGGCCGATGAAGGTAGTGGGCATTCAATCACCTTTATGCTTCATGATGATGGGAGTTTCATTGGTTTAATGCCATGATTGCTTGGATTTGTAACTCCCAAATGTTTGGTTCTGATTGGGCCGTCCAAAATAATGAGTTAATGACTGCTTTAATGGGTCAATTAACGTCATTAAGTGGTTGCCAAGGCATGTGAAGAGTCGCGGGCCGTGCTGCGCCTTTTGAGATTCTTCTTGCAATCATCACGGGTGGATCCACGCATTATTTGATGTTGGATTGCGATGCAATTTCAGACATTGATTGATGTTGGCGGGCCGGTGACATCTATCTTGTTGATTTCACGATCGGTCGGACAGAAAGTGCACTTTCTTGGTCAGCCGGTTGGCGATCTTGAGGCGATCGGTGATGATTTCATGCTTTTGACAGCGGATCCGAGATGTCGACGAAAATCAGTGGTTTTGGAGCACCAAACATTGGATTTTCAGAAAATCACAGAGGCCAGAACACCCGAAACGCGAAAAGAATCGGAAAACGGACGATTCGGCGCAAAATCCGGCGACCCTGATTTCCAGGGTCGCCGGGCGACCATGCACCCAGGGTCGCCGGCGACCCTGGGCCAGGGTCGCCTGGTGACCTTGGGCCAGGGTCGCCGGCGACCATGGGGCTTCGGCCCGTTTGGTCGCCGAGCGTCGTTTTCGGCCGTTTTTTCGTCCCTTTTTTCTTCTGTATTTTTCTTGACATTTTCCTCAATTATTGACTTGATTTTCTTGAAGAAATCTTGACGAGAACCCTTGCGAAATCGGAGCACAAAGTTTCCTATTTTTCAGGAAAGCCGAAGACTTTGTAGCCGATTTTCCGTCAAGCGTCGAAACTAGGTCGAACGATGTCGGAATGACCTGAAAATTGAGGTGAAGCTTCTTGAGTAGTGGATAGGACCAACCATGGGTTTTATTTGAGTTTTGAAGCCGTTTGGGGTCCCATCGATGCTTCACTTGATTTTGTTGCGGGGAAAATGCCGAGCTTTGATATGTGGTCAAACGATGTCCGATTGACCTGAAATTTGACGGGGAGCCTATTGGAGTCATTTTGAGACGTTCCATGGGCTCCGTTTTGGATGTCATGGTCCCGGGTTGCTCCGCCGCCGGTAGGCTTGATTTTCTCTCGGAGCATCGAAACCTGGTCAAACGTTGTCGGAATGACCTGAAATTCGACGTGCAGCCTGTTGGAAGCATGTTGAAGCTACTCATGTATTTTGTTTGATGAGTGATGGCTTCGGTGGTTGCCGCCACTGGGAGGCTTGATTTTGCTTCTCGAGCATTGATGGAGGGTCAAACGTTGTCGGTTTGACTTGAAATTTGGCATGGAGCCCTTTGGAGATATTCTGGAGTCATCCGTAGGCTTTGATCAAAGTTTTGGTGTCTTTGATGATGTTGCCGCCGGGAGCGCTTGTTTAGCTGTCGGAGCGGTGAAGTTGGGCCAAACGATGTCGGAATAACCCGAAACCTCAGGTGTACCCCTCTTTTAGCTGTCTTGAAGGATCTCTCAGTTTTTGTCTGATTCTGACAAAATCTGATGCTTGAAGTAGCCTTGCCTATTTTTAGCAGGATGCAGCTTCAGGAGGCTTCTTGATGTTGAGGAGACATATTGACTTTTTTGGTGTCAACAAATGCCCCCTCGAGGTACAACGACGAGTAGCTTTTTGGAGTCGATGTGCCTCGAAGAGAAACTTGGAGGAGAGATTCCAACTTGACCAAAAGTCTTGAGCATTTTTTTTTTTTTGAATAGCCTTCTGAGTTTCCGGGGGAATTTTATGGTAGTGAGAGGGATCACGTACCATCTCAAGGCAAAGTTTTGAAAATGACATGGGGTATTTGGATTTTGGGTTTTGGATTTTGGTTTTTGACCTTGTGACCTAACAAGCTGTATGTGGCAGGTTAGGGGGTCGGGGTTTGATTTTGATTTTGACCTTGTGACCCAACAAGTTGTATGTGGCAGGTTGGGGGTCAGATTTGGTTTGTATGTTTTGGATTTTGATTTTGGTTTTGGTCTTGTGACCTAACAAGCTGTATGTGGCGAGCTAGAGGATCGGAATTTGGTTTTGTGAAATGTCAATTTCAAGATTTTGGCTCAATTTGGTTCATGAGGTTGGATGGTTTGGTTTTTGGAAACTCATGAGACTTTCTTTTTTCTTCTCTTTTTTTTTTTGAATGATCCCATCAACTCAAAAGAGGCATGAGAAATTTTTTGCTTTTTTCTTTTTTTTGCTCTTGGTAAGAGGAATATTTTGACTAAAAGCCACTTTTAGTGCCTAGGTGGTCAAACCTGGCTCATATGGGCTAACCCATGTGACCTTAGGCTTTGGAGATGGCTTAGATCTCATATAGTGTCATATTTGTAAAGAATATCCAAAAATATCTCTTTTGTGTAGAGAATATCTAAAAATATCTTTACTTGGAGAGAATTTCTCAAGTTTTCTTTTTGTGGAAAGATTTTCTCAAAATATCTTTCTCTTTGGGAAAGTAGCTAAATTTTAGCACTTACCTCCTTTCTTTCTCTTTGTTTCCTCTTTTGGCTTGCTCTCTTTTATTTGCTTTTGCTCTATTACTTTCTTTTTGCAAGAAATCTTCAAGAGTGCTCCCCAAGGCAAGAAGTGCTATCTCTTCTTCAAGGATCTCCAAGCTTTTCTTCTTCTTCTCCATCAATGGCTTCAAGTAAGTTTTCTTCCTCATCAAGAATCTCCATTGTAGAAGTAGCTTCTTCATTTTTTTTCTTCTTTTTCTTTTCTTCTTCTCTTTTTTCTATTCTTTTCTTTCCTCCCTTTTTTTTCATGCACGTTTTTTTTTTTCGTGCTTCTCTTTTTTTCTTCTTTTTTGTTTCTTTCTTTTTTTCCTTCTTTTTCTTTCTTTTTCATGGTTTCCTCTCTTTCTCTTTTTTTTTTTCCGTGAACCTTTTTTTTTTTCGTTTTCCACGCCGATTCTTGTTTTTTTCTTCTTTTTTTTTCCAGCGTTTTTCTCTTCTTTTCTGTTTTTTTTTTTTTTTTTTTGCTGTTTTTTTTTTCTGTTTTTCTCCTGGCTGTACGGACAGGTCCGTACGGACCTGACCGTACTGCCACGTGGCAGTGGGCCACGGCCTGTGGGCCAAAATTTTTTTTTTTTTTTTTTTTTTTGCTGAGATTTTTTTTTCTCTCTTTCGTTTTCTTTTTCCTTGTTTGCTCACTATGATAATGAGGCTATGCAATTTCAATATGTATGCATTTTTTTCGTTTGATGCATCAAGATAGAAGGCTAGAGTCTCTAGGTCAAGCCAACATGATTTTTGACTTGGACAAAGTTTGATTGGTTTTGACCAAATTGGGTTGAAATTGGTCAAACTTTGGTCAAGGTTTTCCTAGCATATAATGCATGATGATATATTTTTGATGCATGAGTTTTGGTAAATAGATTTGGAAGTATGATGATGCATACCTGAAAATCTTTTGCAAGTATCGGGATTTTGAGCTCGCAGCGATGTTGAGCTCTTTCTCGGTCTTACTGGATTTTCAGGAAGTTTTGCAATTTTTGGATTCTGAAGCTCGTAGCTATGTTGAGCTCTTTTTCAGATTTTGCGGAAGTTTGATGAGATTGGCTCGTTCTCGCAGCGATGTTGAGTTCAAGCCTTCTTTGAGAATTCTCCACTGGCTATGAGCTCGCAGCGATGTTGAGCTCATCTTCAGGCTTCTTGTCTTTTTCGGAGTATTTTCCTTTTCTTTGGAATTGCCCCGGAACCATGTCAAAATTTTGCTAGAATTTTTTGTAGTAGAATTCTGTCATTTTGATGTTGATTGATCTTTTCTCTTCCATCTTTTGCAGGTAGTTCTTCTAGAACGAACAAAGGTAAAGGTCATGTTACTGATGCACCTCGTCGGTCTGCTAGATCTTCCAATGCTGCCGTTCAGCAAGCTTGGGAGAAGGTCCAGTTTGTGGAGAAAAACTTGGAAGAATGCGATTCCCTCAATCGTGATATGAGATGAGACAGCGATTGATCGCTCTCAAGGATGAGGAGTTCTATAAGATCATGGTAAGCAGCCGTCCCTGGGTTACGGACGATCAGAACGTTGTGCTCAAGCCTACCTTCTTCTTCGGTGATGCAGTCCCCAACGACTTGACATACCAAAGGAGATGTTTTCAGTTCTCTTACACAACAGATGGTGAGGAGAGAACTATTTCTACCCGGTCGTCTTTTGATCGGACCATCTCGATCCTGAGCCTTTCTCCCACGTGCCCTAAGAGGGAAGATCCTCCGAGTTGGGTGAAGAGGACCAGTGTGATCAAGACCGGGGTTTTTGTTGGTGGACCTTCCAGTTTTGCAGAGAAGCCACCTGTCCGTATGGACGTGTTGATGCCAGCCAGTGGCTACCAAGGTTCTGATCATCCATCGGTCGATTTGAGACCAGTGGGCCTTGGCGTTTTTCGGGGTGACAGCAGCAATTGGGTGAAGCCTTTTCGACTTCGTGGCCGTTTCAGTGCTGACTCGAGCTGGGAGTCATGGACTGATCACACCTTGAGGATTGGTGAGGCCGTTCTTCGGGAGGCCGAGATTTTTGACGCGGTTCGCGCTTTTCGGCAAACCGTCGTTTTCTCCGATGAGGCTTTCATGGCCATGCTGGAGTCATTCCTTCCACAAACCAACACCTTCATTGTGACGAATGGTGAGATTGGTTTTTCTTTGAAGGAGCTGTGCGCCATCACCGGGTTGCCTATCCTCGGCAAACTCTATGAGGAGTTTATGCCTATTGACAGCGTCCTTGAGGAGCAGTCTGAGGAGTTTAGGCTTGTGTACTTTCAGCTCGTCGCCTTCTATGATTTTTTTAAGGAGAAGGAGGGCTCAAAAGTTAGATTCAGCAGTTGGAGAAGTTGCAGCTCCAACTTTTTTTGACAGCGGGGATTCTTCTGATGGCATGGCCCAGGATGTTAGGGCTAAAGCATCAAGTTTGAAGAAGATCGCTGCTATGCGAGAAGATTTAAAGAAGTTCTTCGCAAGCACGGATGCCATTTGTCCTGACATTGCGTTGCGGAGAGATCTCGCTGTTTACCTTACTTACTGGATGGGTGAGGCTGTTTTTGCTGGAGGAGATGGGACGCACATCAGGTCGCACTGTGTTTTTCCGGCTTGTCAGATGGCGTTTGGAGAGCGGCTGGCTTTGGTACCTACTCTTTACTCCTATTTGTGTACCGAACTGCAGGCTGCTGCTTTCCTGGTTCGGCTTGGGCTCCCCATGAACAGGGTGTTTTCTGCCCACATCTTCTATTCAAGGTATGTATACCACTGTCCTAGCTTCCATCGTTTGGGAGTTGCACAGGATGAAGATCCTTTTATGATTCGTTTGGCTAGGGGGACAGCCGTTCACGAATCACTTTTATCTGCCCGTTTAAGGATCCGACGATTTAGGGACGTCGAGATTGGGCAGTCTTCAGTGAAGCTTTCTCCGGGCTTGCGGAAGAAGGCTTTTGACTTTGGTGTCTCCCGTGATTCGACCAGGGCAGGGTCGGGAAGACATTATGCTTTGACGGACGCGGAGAAGAGGTGGCTCTTCAACATACGGGTTGGTACGATGGTGTACCGCAAACATCTTTTCGTCGACATCCAACCGTATGTACCTTCGCGTTTTGCGTTGCAGCTTGGCTTCTCTCAAGGCGTTGTTGGAGTGCCTTCGAGTATGGTGAAGCGTTTTGGAGGTCTTCAAGATGGGAGAAATGCATGGGCTTTTTATAGCGCCGAGGATACTACCGCCATGATTTCTTATTCTGAGCTGTCCACCTTCCGTACTGCTAGCTTCACGAAGTGGTTCGTGGAGAGCTTTTCAGTGTACCGGGAGCTTTTCAAGAAAGAGCTCGATATTAAGCAATCTCCTGGGAAGAGTCTTGGCAAATCGGATGGTGTCCGTCGGGAGGAAGTTTTGGCCTTCCTTTCTGGAGAGAAGCACAAGATAGGCTTTCTCAACGGGCAGGACATCATCAGATCAGGAGCTGCACAGGGGATTCCTGGTGAGGTCTTGAGGCAGCTGGAGGAGGAGGAGGCCGAGATCGATGCTATGATACAGGCAGAGCATACGAAGGCTTCCATGGAGTCTACTGAGAAAAGTAGACCATCCAGTGAGGACTCTTGTGAGAGGCCTGATGTTGATAGTGGGGCAGGATCGTCGAGCAGATTAACCCGCCGAGGCAAGAGGAGGAGAGGACAACGCCGTAACACGAGACGGCACGATAGTCCTTCTGATCTTGAAGTTCCTCTCACCATTGCTGAGGAGGTGTCTGAGGATGCTGACGAGCCTCCGGAAAAGAGAAGCAGAGAAGAGGAGATAGCTGGTATGATCTCCTTTCTTTCCTTTTGTTTCTTCCTTCCCCTTTTTTTTGTGAAAGATTTTGTTTTGATCCGCTGCTTCTTTATTTAGCAGAGGATGATGACCTGGTGATGCCTGAGGTTCCTGCCGATGAGGCGATGACGGATCCAATCGTGGCATCTGAGGAAGAGCCCAGGGACTCTGGAGTGGTTCCAGCACCTTCACCTGGTATGATTTGCTTTGGCTTTTGTTTCTTTTTTTTTTTCTTTTGCTGTCATTTGCTAACATGTAGCTGACTTGTCAGAGGATTCTGACGATTTCGAGCCATCCATGGACGCAACTTTTGATGATGCTTCGGATGAGCTCAAAGAGGCAGAGAGTACTCCGCCGGTCGTTGAAGCAGGTATACTTGCAATAATAATCTTGATATATTTTTGACAAGATTATATTCATACCTTTTTGTTTTTTTCTTCTTTTTTTTTTGACAGATTGTGAAGCAGCAGGAGAGATTCCTCCGTCTTCCTCAGAGCCAGAACAGGGGACACCTGCTGCTGATCCGGAAGTAGGGGCTTCTTCCACTTTCAATGAGTCAGCTTGTTCCGTTGGAAAGAGTTTATTGATTACTCTTAGGGGCTTCTTCCACTTTCAATGAGTCAGCTTGTTCCGTTGGAAAGAGTTTATTGATTACTCTTCCAATGGAGCATGACGTGGACAGTCGGGCACCAGAACATGGCGAATCCTCATCTGCACCTCACCTTCAGTATGCTAGGAAGGTGTTGAAGACTGTCTTGAGCTCATGGGTTGAGACTCTTTCTTCAGGTCATTTGGAAGCTGGTTTTGGCATGATCAAGCATGTGCAGGACATCCTCGCTGATAGCAAAGAAGTCGGTCTGGACATCGCAAGTGCCGAGGATTTTGTTGAGGAGATCATCACCTTGGGGAACAAATGGACTGAGACCAAGAGTTTCCCAGATGGTGACTTCTTTGATGAGATGTTCTTAAAACCTTCCAGCAAAGTCAAAGCTGAGGTGACTGAGGTCACGAAGACTCGGAGGCAGATCGTTCGGGAGAAGAACGTTACCAAGTTATCCATCATGGGGCTGAAGCAAGACTTGGACCGCCTTGATAAGGAGGTCGTTGAGGCTAGGCAACGTCTTGATCTTTTAGAGGAAGAGGCTGTTGCCAAATGGGCCGCCATTGTGGAGGCTCGTGACAAGGAGGGGACTCTCATTCGCTAGGTTGAGGAAGCTGATGGTAATGTCCGGAGGAAGACTCGGAGCATGACCAGTGGCAGGTCCTCTGGGAAGAGCTTCCTCGTGCTGCAGATGGGTCACGACATTCGGCCGCGTTTTATGGGGACATTTTGAAGGAGCGTGGCCTAAAAACTTTGGAAGTTAAGGCCAAGGGTCTGCTTGAGGAGTTGAACCTTTGGTTGAAGACCATGTAGGGTTGAGCTCCTGAGTTGTAATAAACTCTTTTTCCTTTTTCTTTTTTTTTGGTACCTCCATGTATAAACAATTTTGGTACTATATTTTGTATCCCCTTCCTTTCACTTAAATCATTTTTGATGAAAACAATTTTAAGCAAAAGTTTGATGGGAATGTTTGTTTAAGGATTTGATCAAAAGGTTGTCCTTTTGTGAAAATCTTTTGTCAAAGGGTTGTTTTGGGCATGAAAGCCAATTTTTGTGGCGGAAAGCCTTGTTTTTGATGGTTTGAAAACCAAAATTTGGATGGCGAGAAAGCCTAATTTTGTGGCGTAAGTGCCAAAATTTGTTTTGCGGCACGGGAGCAAAAATTTTTGGATGGCGTGAAAGCCGAATTTTAGAACGGCATAGAAGCCGAATTTTGTTTTGTTTGTCTTGGCATTTATAGCCGAATTTTGGCATTTATAGCCAGATTTTGGCGTTTATAGCCGATTTTTTTTTGTTTTGTTTTGGCATTTATAGCCGAATTTTGGCGTTTATAGCCGAATTTTGAGATGGCATGAGAGCCGAAAATTTTGTTTGTGGCATGAGAGCCGATTTTGAGATGGCATGAAAGCCGATTTTGGCGTTTATAGCCGAAAAATTTTTGTTTTTGGCATTTATAGCCGAATTTTGGCATTTATAGCCGGATTTGGCGTTTATAGCCGAGTTTTGGCGTTTATAGCCAGATTTTGGCATTTATAGCTGAGTTTTTTGAAAACCAAGTTTTGTTTTGTTGGCATGAAAGCCGATTTTGGTGTTTATAGCCGAAAAGTTTTTTGTTTTGGCATTTATAGCCGACTTTTGGCATTTATAGCCAGATTTTGGCGTTTATAGCCAGATTTTGGCGTTTATAGCCGAATTTTGGTTTTCAAAATGCAGGTATCGACTAAATGTCGCCTCCCCGCTGAATGGTCTTGCAAGTATCGATGGAATGTCGCTTCCTTGCTCATTCGGTTTTGCGAGTATTGATGGAATGTCACTTCCTCGCAGGTTAGGTTTTACGAGTATCGATGGAATGCCGCTTCCTCGCGAATTGGGGTGTAAATATCGACTAAGCGTCGCTTCCCTGCTTTTCCCAAAACTTTTGGTTTTGCGGGTACTGACTTTGATGTCGTTTCTCCGCGATTTTTGAAATTTGAGGTTTTCTCGAACCATTTGAAATTTGGGTTGTGGATAGCAACTGGTATGTTGCATCTCCAAGATTTTTGAAATTTGGGCTGTGGATATCAACTGGTGTGTTGTTTCTCCACGATTTTTGAAATTTGGGTTGTGGATATCAACTGGTATGTTGCTTCTCCATGATTTTTGAAATTTGGGTTGTGGATATCAGCTGGTATGTTGCTTCTCCACGATTTTTGAAATTTGGGTTGTGGATATCAACTGGTATGTTGCTTCTCCACGATTTTTTGAAATTTGCAAGTATCGAATGGGGTTCGCTTCCTTGCTATTTTTGGGTTTTGGAAGTATAGAATGAGGTTCGCATCCTTCCGGTTTTTTTTGGGTTTTGCGAGTATCGACTGAATGTCGCTTCCCCGCGGTTTCTAAAAAACCATTTTTTTGTTTAGAGACCCGATGGTCATAAATTTTGACTTAAAACCATTTTGGTTGTAAAAGCCAAGGTAGACTAGGGTGAAAATTCCTGAGTCCTGGTTTTTATTTCAAACCATGAATTTTGGGTTCAAGGAATGAAATTTTGGTCAAGTCTGGGAAAAGGCTCCTAAACTTGGATTTTTGGATTTTGATTTTTTTTTCTTTTTGAACAATGAAACGATGAAAGTAAGCATTGTTTTGAGAGATTGTTGTTTTTGTTTTTTTTTTTTTGGAAACTTCAACATAAAGATGAAAATTTCAAAAGAGGTGGGTTTGACGAGCAAGTACCTTGGAAATAGGCTTTAGCCGTGTAGATATTGCTCTGACCCGTTTAAGGAAGTCTTCATGAGTAGTACCGCTTCAAGAACTTGCCGTTGATGGGTAGCATACATCTATCTCCTTCCATATTTAGAAGAGCGTATGCACCGTTGGAGAAGACTTTGTCGATGACGAAGGGTCCCTCCCATTTTGGTTCGAATTTGCCTTTGGATTTGTGGGCAAAGATTATGGGTCTTTTTACTGCAAGAACCAAGTCACCCTTTTTGTAGGCGCGTTGCCTGACCTTTTTGTCGAGAGATCCTGCCATGCGTGCTTGGTACAACTCAATGCTTTGTAGAGCTTCGAGTCGTCTTTCATCGAGATTATCCAGCTCTTGGAGTCTCAATTTCACATTGCTTTCTTGCGTCATGTCATTTTGCAAAGATACCTTTAAGGAAGGAATTTGTACTTCCAAAGGGACAAGAGCTTCGCATCCATAGACCAAAGAGAATGGTGTGCTATGGGTTGGCCCTCGAACGGTGGTTCGATAGGCCCATAAAGCTTCTAGTAGTTTGTCGCCCCAGTCTCTTTTGTGACTAGAGACCATTTTCTTGAGAATTTTACAGAGTGTCTTGTTGAAGGCTTTTGCTAGTCCATTCGCTGCTGGATTATATGGAGTCGAAGGACAACTTTGGATTTTGTACTTGTCGCAGAACCTATAGAATCTGTGATCCCGGAATTGTGGTCCGTTATCATGGACGAATCTTTTAGGTATGCCGAAGCGACAAATAATGTTGGTGCGCAAGAACTGAAGGACTGATGAAGTCTTTATTTCGCTGAGTGCAAATGCTTCCGACCACTTGGAGAAATAATCCGTAGCGGCGAAGATGAAGCGATGACCTTTGCTTGATGGGGGAGAAATAGGACCTATGATGTCCATACCCCAGGCTTCGAAAGGCCATGAGATTGCTGTTGGATATAGCCATTCTGGAGGCATTTGGACATAATCTCCGTGAATCTGGCATTTTTGGCAGCGCTTGGCAAATTGTATTGCATCAGTTACCATGGTAGGCCAATAATAACCTAGCCTTTTTATCTGGTTGTAGAGCTTAGGGCCAGCCTGATGGGCTCCACAAAGACCAGCATGTACTTCTTTGAGAGTTTCTTCAGCCTCTTGTTGTGATAAGCAGCGTAGGAGTACTCCGTTGAAGGATTTTCTGTAAAGTGCTTTTGAAGGTATATCCAAATGAAAGTTTGGGGTCGTCTTTGGATGCTTACCCGCTCTTTTGGATCTTCAGGTAGTATTCCGAACATGATATAATCAATGAACGGATCTCTCCAGTCGCCAATCAGAGGTTTGAGGATGGACATCCGACTTCCAACCACTTGGTGGCATTCAGCAACTGTTTGGTGTGTGTTGAGAGGAGGGAAAATCCTTCTTTGACACACTGTGACTTGCATGTTTTCCCCTTCTTGGATTGCCTGGATGCGGCAAGTCCAGCCAGGGCATCTGCACGGATGTTTTCACCTCTGAGGATGTGGGTGATGTGACAGATGTTGAATTTTTGTCGAAGCGACTGCGCCTTATTGTAGTAAGGTAGCAAATCAGGCTTCCTGACTTCATATTTTTTATTCATCTGGTTGACGACCAGTTGA
The DNA here is from genome assembly GCA_028538565.1 of Umbellularia californica. Lineage (NCBI taxonomy): Eukaryota > Viridiplantae > Streptophyta > Magnoliopsida > Laurales > Lauraceae > Umbellularia > Umbellularia californica. The sequence continues at coordinate 74,233,293 of JAPQWN010000002.1, read as the reverse complement.
GAGTCTCCAAAAACTTCCAGCATGGTGATGCCGTTTTCGAGGGCGAGTTCTAATCTAACAATCAGGGCTTGGTACTCAGCTGCATTGTTTGAACATGGTTCCAGTAGCGAGAAGGTGTGTGGAATCATGTATTTGTCGGGGCTGACGAAGAGGATGCCGATTCCCGATATTTGCTTTCCTTTTTCATTTGTCCTGGTTGCACCGTCAAAGTACATGTCCCAGGAAGCATTTGACAAGGAAGTTTCCACATTGTAGACAAATTCGTCTGGGAGATCATCCCTGAGTGGAGAATCTTTAGGCAATGGATGCTCTGCGAGGAAGTCTGCTAGAGCTTGGCCTTTGATTGCTTTTTGTGGTACATACCTAATATCAAATTGTGATAGAAGAATGGACCATTTTGCCAGTCGGGCATTGAGAGAACCTGCTTTTGTGACAAGGACCTTTAGGAGGTCAATCCTCGAAATCAGGTAGACTGTGTTCGACAGCAGATAGTGACGCAGCTTTTGTACAGCGAACATTACTGCAAGGCATTCTTTTTCGACTGGGGAGTAGCGATGCTTTGCACCTACCATCATGCGGCTAAGGTAATATAGAGCAGCTTCTTTTCCGTCGTCATTTTCTTGTGCGAGCAGAGCACCCAAAGAGTGGTCGAGAGCTCTTGTGTACAAGATAAATGGTTTTCCAGTTGTGGGGGCAGCCAGCACTGGAGGTTTGATGAGGTATGCTTTGATGTCTTGAAATGCACTTTCACATTCAGCATCCCAGACAAAGTCCACGCCTTTCTTCATCAGGCGAGAGAATGGACGGCATTTCCTTGATAGATTGGAGATCAACCGTCGAATGTAGGCCAGCCTTCCTTGAAGCCCTTTTAATTCTCTTAGGGTTCTGGGAGATGGCATTTCCAGGATAGCCTTGACTTTGGTGGGGTCAAGTTCTATTCCAGCTTTCCGTACTATGAATCCGAGAAACTTACCCGATGAGACACCGAAGAAGCACTTTAGTGGATTCATCCGCAATTTGTGTTTGCGAAGTCGGAGGAAGACTTCTCGAAGATCATCGAGATGGTCTTCTTTTCTTCTGCTTTTGATGGTGAGGTCGTCAACATAGTATTCGACCATCTTGTGCTGCATATCTTGGAATATTTTCATCATAGTCCTTTGATATGTTGCACCTGCATTTTTCAGACCAAATGGCATGACAGTGTAGCAATACACGCCGAATGGTGTCCGAAATGATGTATGCCTTTCATCTTTCAGGATGCATCTTTATCTGGTTGTAGCCAGAGATTCCATCCATGAACGTCATTTGTTCGAACCCATAGGTGTTGTCAATCATCACCTCTGGTATGGGGAGCGGGAATTCATCTTTAGGACATGCACTATTCAGATCTCTGTAGTCAATACAGACCCTTATCTGCCCATTTTTCTTTGTCACAGGGACAATGTTGGCCAACCATTCAGGATGCTGTTCCTCGCGGATAAAGCCAACGTTTTTGAGTTTCTGAACTTCTTGTTCAATTTTGTCCATCACGTCGGGACGGAATCTTCTTTGGCCTTGTTTGATAGGCTTGATTTCTTTTTGTAAGTTGAGCTTGTGGACTGCTACTTTGGGATCCAAGCCAGGCATTTCGGCATAAGACCATGCAAAGCAATCAACGAACCCACGAAGAAAAGAGATATACTCGGGTAACTCATCATCCTTTATATTCTTGCTTATGAATACAGGACGTGGGTTATCAGGTGTTCCCAAGTCTATCTTTTGAACAGGATCTACTGTTGGAAGGTTTGAAGGTGGTTCCTCCACAATATTTTCGGAGGCTTCCAACTCAACAAGACCTTCTGGAGTGCCAGAGAAATTTTCAGACTGAGGCTCTGTTTCTGTCCATGAATCTTCTGGATCAGTATCCTTCTCAATGTTATCCTTCTCAAGGATTGCAATGAGATGGTCCCAATCATTTGCTGGAATTGGGTTGAAGTAGGGTACTTCTTTTGGAGACGATGATTCTCCTAGGACAGAGAACCGCTCATCTGTGTCATTGGGCAATTCCTCTTTATTATCAGAGAAATTGGAGGGGCTTTCAGGATTTTTGACGAGTAACTCCTCAAAGAGATATCCAGGGATATCGATGTCTTCATGAGATGTTGAGGCTTGGTCGGTAAAGCGATTTTGCATCCATAGTGTCAACTGTCTCATAGGAGCGGTAGGATCATACCCCAACCCATATGAAGACTTGCCTTTTTTAAGGTGGATTTTCCAATCTTCTGGTTGACTTTTGGTTAGGTTGGGTTCCAATGGTGTGAGAATACCACGGCCACCTCCCAAACCAGTCGAATTTTGAGCGTCGTAGCCCATTTTCTTCATGATAGCTTATGCCATTGGACTATACAGGGATAGCTGAGGCATACCTTCGTTTTGGAAAGGTTCAAGCAAAGAGTTCAGTGGAGATGCTCCTGATCTATGGAAGTAAATCACTTTTCTTCTGGCGAAGTTGCCGGAATAACAAAGGAAGCAGACGTAGGGTCTTCTATGTCTGCTGGTGTCTCCAATGGAGTGAGAGCGGGCTGATCTCGCTGAGTATCAGCTTGGCTCGATGCTGTGTCATCTTCTGGCTCTGACTCTGAGTCTGTGTCATGCATAATAGACACAAAGGAGACAGTGAACTTGCCCCCAGCCTTTTGTTTTGTCTTCTTTGCTTTGGTAGTGATTACCAAAGGCTTTGGAGATTTGAAGGAGACGACGAAGGGAGCTTGGCCGCTTGCTTCGAGTTTGGTGGAGGGTTTGTTTTCCTCCGATGATTGCTGAGGAGCCTTGCCTTTATCTTTCTGGAGACTGTCGGCAAAGCGAATTGTTTTTTCCTCCTGTTCTTCTTTTCCATCTTTATACATTTGAGCATCTGCAAAATGGACATCTCTGCCTTTGAAGGGCTTTTTGTCTGCAAATACTCGATGTATCAGGCCGTTGTTGCCAACTAACTTGATGCATTGATGTAAGGTTGAAGGGACGACACCATTCTCGTGAATCCAGGGGCGTCCAAGAAGTATGTTGTTGCATGAAGGGGTTCTTATTGCATACACAGTGACTTCAGAGATAAGATGACCGATTTACAACTTGAACATGATTTTGCTGATAGGCCTTTGAGCGCTCCTATTATATCCAAAGATGGATACAAATGTATAACTCAGCTTGCTAGGTGGAATGCTCAGCTCTTCGAGTGCCGAAATAGAGATGAGGTTGAGTGCAGAACCTGGATCAATCTGAACTCTTTGTACTGGCATTTCTTTGACGTACCCCGTAAAGTACAAGGGACGGTTGTGCTTTACTTTGCCTAGGAGGAGGTCACCCTTGTCGAAGGCAATTGTTGTACTTGCTGCTTTTTGTACCGAGAGGCATTCATTGCTTGATCCCTCATTTTTCTTCTTTTCTCCCTTTGAGGGAGTATTTGATTTTTTGACCCTATAGTCCATTTCAATTTGTAGGACTTGTGGGGCATGTTTGTCGACATCCGCATTCAGCCTTTGTAATTCTGAAATGAGACTATCATGAGTTTGTGGAGACATTCGTAATAAGTCAAGGATGTGCAGACGTGCAGGTATGTGTTTGAAGTGCTCAATCAAGTCGTACTTGAAAGCCTCCTTCGGGCCTGCATTTTCATTATTATTGCCACTTGGGGCGTTTACAACTTGCTTTCCCGAAGGATTTACATAAGAAGAAGAGGGTTGATTGTAATTTTTGTGGTAATCCCGGGCAGAACGGGTACCTCTACCAACTTCAAGAGCCTCTAGAGAAGGGTCTTCTTTTGGAAGATCGTTCTCAGGATCAAGGGGTTGATCCTTTGCTGAGGAAGTCTCTGTAACAGCATTGGCGTCTTCAGTGATTGTGTTGCACGGAGCAATTTCCGGGAACAAGTCCTGAATAGCAGCCGGCAACTTTTCTTTATTAGCCCAGACATTGCCCGTGAGATCGGGTATCTGGGACCAATTGACTGAGTTTTCATTGAAGAAGATTTCATTGGCAGAAGTTTCTTCAAGATGATCAATTGGGAGAGGCTTGAGTTCCGATGTCACAGCTTCAGGAGACGAAGGCTGAGAGGATGTTATCTCAGTGGAAGTCACCTGAGAGGATGTAGCTCCGGAAGATACGCTACCGGTTGGGGAGTACGTGTCTTCGGAAGCTTCAGAGGCACTGTCGTCCTGAGCTATTGCATTGCAGGTTATCCTGACAGGAGATGCCCCCAGTGTAGACTGTTGGGAATCGGACTCATCCTCGGATGTGAGAGGATCATTGATCCAACAGTTTTCTCCATTTTCAGGAGTTAAGGGAGAAAGTTCCGGCTGATTTTCAGGGACTTCCGGTTCTGGATCATGACGAAGATTGATGCGATCCTGCTCCTGCTCTATGGCAAGATGTTGCAAGATTCTGACATATTCTTCAAGATCAGGCGTGGGAGCCAAATCTTCTTCATCATTTGCTCCTTGTGGTTCGCCCATGTTGGGTTCCACTGAAGCATTTGCTGGTGCTGGATCAAAAGCGTTTTCTTGAACAGCGTCCTGGTCTTCTTCATCATCAAACCAAGATCCTTGTGGCTGCAATGGGTTATACCAGATTACTGGCATAAGATGAGACTCGGGAATCCATTCCTCGTCGGAGAGGTATTCTCCTGTTTCAAAGGATTCTTCCCACTCATCTATATCACTGGCAGTATGACTGGACTCGTATCCATTCATGGAGAATCCAACTACCGAGTTGCAAGAGTATGATGCCCCCTGCACATTTTCATTTTTGTATAGAGGTGGCATGAAATCATCAAGAGTGAATTTTCTTACCGCCTTGGAGGTTTTGGGAAGAGATTCTTCCATCGTCCTTAGTGAAGCAGTGGAAGAGGTTTCTGCTTTTTCAAGGACTTCTTGTTTTGGTTGAGATTTCTGCTGCCGTTTGAGCTTGCGGAGCTGTCTCTTGGCTTGCCTTCGCTGCTGAGCGGTCGGCTTTCTTTTGATGATCTCCCAATTTTCATCATCTAGGAGATCGGGATGCACCCATATAGGTTGTCCATCTGCTGTTGGATAGGAAACCAACTCTTGGGACCCTTGAGCCATTTTTATCACCTTGAATGAAGTAGTGATCTTCTCCTTCGGTGACTTTGAAGTTTGCCGACATGACACCATGTTGACAGAGGCGGGGCCATAGTTTTTATCAAAGGTTATGACTCCGTTTTTCACATCTCATTGATCTTCTCTCTCACAACGAAGCATTGATTGAGAGGATGTGAGATCATCTGATGGTATGGACAGTATCGGGGATCATTGGTTTTGCCAACATCTCCCGGTCTTTTGGGCTCTGGCAAAATGAGTTTGCCATTTGCTAGGAGAGCCTCAAAGATTTCTTCAACATCTTCATCGAACGGATATTTCTTTTCTACACGTTCTTTGAAGGCATCAGAGAGTTCAAGCCTTTTACCTGCAGTTTTGTTTTCAGGTTTCTTTGGCTGCTGAGGAGCTGACTTAGTCTGCACATTGAGAACCTCCTTTTTCTTTGGTTTTGAGGTTGTAACAACAGTCGGCTCTTTCTTTGATGATTTCTGACTGTTGAGGTCTTTGATCACCATTTCAGCTTCCATGGAAGCTTCGAGGAGTTCCCCCAGGTTCTTTGATTTGTTGCCGATGATCATGGAGCGGATTTTTGCTCTCATATTGTTACGGCAGATGTCGACTAGCGACGCTTGTGGTACCACATCTAAGCATTTGTACGCCATTGCCTTCTATTTGTGAATGAAGTCGTATGTTGACTCATTCTCTCCCTGTTTTAGGATGCAGAGTTGAGCCATAGTAACAGGATGATCCTCACCTTGGAAGTGGGTCAGGAAGCGTGTCTCTAGCATTGCCCAGTTTTGGATAGAGTTCTCCGGCAGAGTAGAGTACCAATCAAAGGCTGTACCTTTTAGGGTACTTGTGAAGAGGCGAATCTTGAGGGCATCTTGATCCACAATAGCTCCCATCAGGATCTTGAAATGGATGACATGCTGTCTGGCTGAACCTTTCCCAGTATATGTCTGGAGAGTAGGTTGTTTGAATTTTGCAGGGAACGGAACCGAGTCCATCCATAGAGGGTAGGTTGGCTTGATCCCATGTTCCTTCAATGTATCCTCTGCTTTTGCTTTTGCGAGGATATCATCCACGTCTTTTCTGGTAAGGGTGCCAGACTCATTGTTTTCTGCATTGCCCTCGTCATCTTCATGATTCGGAGGGGTTTCATTGTTAGGTGGTGGACGCTGTAGAGTGAGAATCAAATTTTCCATCAGAGTCTCAATTCTCTGTTGTCCTTGCTCCAACTGCTGGATGCGCACGGTTACATCGTCATGCGGTGGAAGCTGCTCAGAACTTGTAGCCAAGACGTTCATCCCTCGGGATTCGAACGAAGAAATCGTCCTGGTGACTGAGCTGGGGCTCATTCTTCTGGATGAAGAATCTGAGGAGTTGTTACTCAGGTGTTCTTGGCCTGGAGGAGTGGAAGACTCTTCCAGATGTGTTCTTATCCGAGAGACGTTGCGAGTCACTGGACGTCTAACACTGATTTGGTTGCTGACTTCCGGCGTTTTCTGGTTTTGCCAACTATATGAACAGCAACGATTTGGTCGGGTCTTTCTTTTTTGACCCATTTGTTTGAGACGTGGAGAGTAGAACACTAGGTTCTTTGTTTCTCGAGTCTCTTTTGTCGATATGCAATGCGGCGACGCATACGACGAACAATTTGAGCTTCAGTCAGCTCTGGCTGGGCTCTGGCGATGAAGGATGTAGTCCCACGTGCACAGCAGCCGAGTTTGTCTTCTTTGAAGCTTGGCAAGGACAGAATCTGGATGCGGTCCTTTGTCTGTCGCAGTGAAGATTTGAATTTTGCGAGCTCGGCCCTTGTTGAGATGAAGGGTCGACTCACGGGATTGCAGGCTTCAACATGTTTTTGTGTAGGCCTAACAATGCAGGATTTGATTTTGGGCTTGTAGGAGCAAGCCGGCTCATGATGATTTTGTTTATTTTTTGGGTGGAGGGTAGGTTTCTCCTCCTTCATGTAAGAGAGAGGGTAGAACTGATTTTCCTTGAGAGGGGCCATGTATGCTGGCTTTACAGATGTTTGGGATCTCCGTTGCTTTGGCGAAGATCTCGGGGACCAAGTTTTGGTGTAAACCTGGTTTCTTGTGGGTTGAGGCTTCGTGGGAACGCCACGGGCTTCAAACTTCTTGGTGTTCGCCCTTGGTGCCATTTTAGTGACACATTGCGGGGCGGTTTTCTGCTTCTTGGCAAGTACAACGTCTTCTGCGGGAAGTGGGAATGGTCCCAGTGATCCGAAGACGATGGTCCGGGGAGTTGAAGTTGACCCGGTGTTTGGGGAGTTGTCGAGAGAGATGACGCTTCGGCAACTGGCAAGGCGCTTATGCTTGTTTTGCTTATCTTGAAGCATAAGCTGGTACTTGTTCTCATCGAAAGTGATGGTCAGTGAAGTTGCCATTGTTAGTTTTGGAAAACTTCTGAAACAAGACCAAATCCATTAGTAATCACAAGAATATGGTGATCGTAAATGGAGAACAACTATGGTTTTGTCTTTTCAAATCACTTGAGGGGACATGGCCCAACCCAAGGACGATGAAGAAGGCAAAAAGCCATAGAGGATACAATTGTTCTAAAATGCAAGTATGGTAGGCTCAGAGTGAGCGTTCCAGTGACTGCTAGAAGCAATTGTAGACCTTAATTCAAATTACCGAGAAGTAAGGCTCACTCGAGGTAAAATGATATAAGGTTGGAGATACAAATGTGTCGGTCGCGAATACAGTAGACCCGAAAGGGTGTACTAGCACCGCTAGGCATAAATGTTGCAAATCGCATCCTTAGGAAGGACACGAGATGGGATTTTTTTTGAAAGGTCAAATTTGGATTCACAAAGGAGAGCAAATAGTATTCCAATCCGAACAAAGGCTCAACATTTCTGCGAGCGCTAAATTTAGAAGGGAAGGAACCATAATTTCTCGGATGTAAATCCAGAAGTGACGGAAGTTTTTTTTTTGAAAGGTCAAGATTGAATTCATCGAAGAGAGCAAATGGTGTTCCATTCCGAGCAACGCTCAACATTTCTGCGAGCGCTAAATCCAGAAGGGAAAGAACCAAGATTTCTCAACTCTGAATTCAAAAGTGACAAAAGTTTTTTTTTTGAAAGGTCAAGATTGAATTCATCGAAGAGAGCAAATGGTGTTCCGTTTCGAACAAAGGCTCAACATTTCTGCGAGCGCTAAATCCGAAAGGGAAAGAACCAAGATTTCTCAACTCTGAATTCAAAGTGACAGAAGTTTTTTTTTTTTTTTGTAGGATCTTTTTTAGAGAATTTTTTTTTTTGAAACGTGCACATAAATTTCCAATTCGATCTTATGAAACCTTAGTAGATAGATCAGCCCCCAGGTAAGGGTAAGATTACTTAATGAACCCGTTTGGAGGACCCTTGCCTCGAACAGTCTAGCTGTCTCCACACTCTGGACAAGGCTTTTCTTAAATCCACTTTGGTCAAAGAACGCAACTGGTGGAATCTTAGTGTTCTTTTTTGAAATCTTTTTTTTAAGGGTTTTTTTTTTAATGAACTCATCAAAGAGAGCGAATGGTGTTCCAATCCGAACAAAGGCTCAACATTTCTGCGAGCGCTAAATCCGAAAAGGAAGGAACCAAGGTTTCTCAACTTTGAATGCAAAAGAGAGAAAACTAATTTTTTTTGAAATTATAATTTTTTTTTTTGAAATCCAAATTGGACTCATCAAAGAGAAAAGATGGCCCAATCCCCGATATGAACGATAGCTGCGAACATTTCTATGAGCTATCGAGTTCAAGGAGGAGAGGATCAAAATTTCTCAAAGTTGAATCTTGAGAAAGAGAGATCATTTTTTTTAAGAGTTTGAAATGAAGGTGTTTTTTTTTTAAATCCCAATTGGACTCATCAAAGAGAAAAGGTGGCCCAATCCCCGATATAAACGATAGCTGCGAACATTTCTGTGAGCTATCAAGTTCAAAGAGGGAAGGATCAAAATTTCTCAAAGTTGAATCTAAGAAAAGAGATCAGATTTGTTTTTTTTTTTTTTTGAAGTGAGAAAGAACAATTGAAATTCCATCTCGTATTTTTTTAGATGCAAAATGCAACATAGGCCACCAACTAGAAAGGAGCCAAGTGATCAAAGCATCACGTTCTCAAGTCAACGCGTCCCACCGGGTGTGCCAGCTTGATGGACCCGAAAAAAGGGGGAATCTTCCGTCCTCTCCCTCCGCACCCCGGGGGCTGACCTGGGTCTCGGTGGAGGAGGGAAGATCTCGGGCATCAACATTTTTTGTACGGGTATGCCAGATTTACTTTCTACTTGGAATTTGGAATAGTGATAATCCGGAGATTCACCTTCACAAGTGGAAAGGAAATCAATCATTTTTTCTAACTTTTCAAATTGCATAAATATTAAGAAAAGAGACAAGTTTTTAGAATGCCGTAAGAGGCGTTTTTGTTTGTTTGCCGTGAAAGGCGATTTTGCCGTGAAATGCGTTTTTACAAAACTCATCAAATATGAAAGACAAGAATTGTGATTTCTTTTTGTCTCTTTAAGAAATACAAACTACAATAGAAAAGGAAGAAAAGGGATCTAACTTCTCAGGAGATTGTGGGGACACGTTGAGATCGACGGTCGAAAGTCATGTATGGGCTTCGCCATCGTTCTTCAAATGAGAACATGTGATGCTTTGATTCTTTGGCTTGGCTCCTAACCTCGGTTTTTTAAAGGATAAGGACCAAGAGAAGGTCCTATATCCAATGACAAACCAAGTAAACGGGCTGAAAAGCCGCGTTTAGGCCATGTTGGAGAAGGAGGTGACCTTGGGGGGTGGCCCCCCAAGGGACGTTGATCACCTTGTGGTGCTTCCGGGAGCAAAGTAGCAGGACTTCGTCTCTCTCTTGGATTTTCTGAATTTTCAGAGCTTGCACTTGGGATCTCTTTTCATCATCCCTTTCTTCTTGGAATGGACCTCCTTTTATAGGCTTTTGGTAGCCATGAGGTGTTTATTGGCATTGATGGCCATGATGAAAGAATTGATGAGGAGTTACAAGTTGATTTTGTAACTCCTTTTTCAAGGCTTGTGATTGGCCGATGAAGGTAGTGGGCATTCAATCACCTTTATGCTTCATGATGATGGGAGTTTCATGGGTTTAATGCCATGATTGCTTGGATTTGTAACTCCCAAATGCTTGGTTCTGATTGGGCCGTCCAAAATAATGAGTTAATGACTGCTTTAATGGGTCAATTAACGTCATTAAGTGGTTGCCAAGGCATGTGAAGAGTCGCGGGCCGTGCTGCGCCTTTTGAGATTCTTCTTGCGATCATCACGGGTGGATCCACGCATTATTTGATGTCGGATTGCGATGCAATTTCAGACATTGATTGATGTGGACGGGCCGGTGACGTCTATCTTGTTGATTTCACGATCGGTCGGACAGAAAGTGCACTTTCTTGGTCAGCCGGTCGGCGATCTTGAGGCGATCGGTGATGATTTCATGCTTTTGACGGCGGATCCGAGATGTCGACGAAGATCAGTGGTTTTGGAGCACCAAAAATTGGATTTTCAGAAAATCACAGAGGCCAGAACACCCGAAACGCGAAAAGAATCGGAAAACGGACGATTCGGCGAAAAATCCGGCGACCCGGATTTCCAGAGTCGCCGGGCGACCATGCACCCAGGGTCGCCGGTGACCCCGGCGACCTTGGGCCAGGGTCCCCGGCGACCTTGGGCCAGGGTCGCCGGCGACCATGGGGCTTCGGCCCGTTTGGTCGCCGAGCGTCGTTTTCGGCCGTTTTTTCGTCTTTTTCATCCCTTTTTTCTTCTGTATTTTTCTTGACATTTTTCCTCAATTATTGACTTGATTTTCTTGAAGAAATCTTGATGAGAACCCTTGCGAAATCGGAGCACAAAGTTTCCTATTTTTCGGGAAAGCCGAAGACTTTGTAGCCGATTTTCCGTCAAGCGTCGAAACTAGGTCAAACGATGTCGGAATGACCTGAAAATTGAGGTGAAGCTTCTTGAGCAGTGGATAGGACCAACCATGGGCTTTTATTTGAGTTTTGAAGCCGTTTGGGGTCCCATCGATGCTTCACTTGATTTTGTTGCGGGGAAAATGCCGAGCTTTGATATGTGGTCAAACGATGTCCGATTGACCTGAAATTTGACGGGGAGCCTATTGGAGTCATTTTGAGACATTCCATGGGCTCCGTTTTGGATGTCATGGTCCCGGGTTGCTCCGCCGCAGGTAGGCTTGATTTTCTCTCGGAGCATCGAAACCTGGTCAAACGTTGTCGGAATGACCTGAAATTCGACGTGCAGCCTTTTGGAAGCATGTTGAAGCCACTCATGTATTTTGTTTGAAGAGTGATGGCTTCGGTGGTTGCCGCCGCTGGGAGGCTTGATTTTGCTGCTCGAGCATTGGTGGAGGGTCAAACGTTGTTGGTTTGACTTGAAATTTGGCATGGAGCCCTTTGGAGATATTCTGGAGTCATCCGTAGGCTTTGATCAAAGTTTTGGTGTCTTTGATGATGTTGCCGCCGGGAGCGCTTGTTTAGCTGTCGGAGCGGTGAAGTTGGGCCAAACGATGTCGGAATGACCCGAAACCTCAGGTGTACCCCTCTTTTAGCTGTCTTGAAGGATCTCTCAGTTTCTGTCTGATTCTGACAAAATCTGATGCTTGAAGTAGCCTTGCCTATTTTTAGCAGGATGCAGCTTCAGGAGGCTTCTTGATGTTGAGGAGACATATTGACTTTTTTGGTGTCAACAAATCAAAGCATCACATGTTCTCATTTGAAGGACGATGGCGAAGTCCAAACATGACTTGCGACCGTCGATCTCAACGTGTCCCCACAATCTCCTGAGAAGTTAGATCCTTTTTTCTTACTTTTCTATTGTAGTTTGTATTTCTTAAAGAGACAAAAAGAAATTGCAATTCTTGTCTTTCATATTTGATGAGTTTTGTAAAACCGCCTTTGAAAGGCAAAATCGCCTTTTACGGCAAACAAACAAAAACGCCTCCTACGGCATTCTAAAAAAACAAAATTGTCTCTTTTCTTAATATTTATGCAATTTCAAAAGTTAGAAAAAAGGAATAATTTCCTTTCCACTTGGGAAGGTGAATCTCCGGATTATCACCATTCCAAATTCCAAGTAGAAAGTATATCTGGTATACCCGTACAAAAATGTTGATACCCGCGTTTTCCCTCCTGCGCTGAGACCCAGGTCAGCCCCCGAGGTGTGGAAGGAGAGGACGGAAGATCCCGAGGGTCCATCAATTGTTGGTGGCTGGGAACTCAACCTTGAAAGCCTTAGGTATTGCCACTCTTTCTTGGGACAAAAGCACTATCCCTATTTCTTTTCCATTTTGATTTAAGGCACCATCAAAATACATTGCCCACAATTCGTGGTCTTTTACCTTCTTTATGTCTGCAAATAACACGTCCTCATCTGGAAAATCGGTTCTGACTGGTTCATAGCACGGTAGGGGTAGATGTGCAAGGTGGTTAGCGATGGCTTGCCCTTTTATGGACTTTTGAGTCATGTAAGTTATGTCGAATTCTGCCAAAAGCATCTGCCATCGCGCCACTCGCCCTGAAGTGATGGGTTTTTCAAGATTTATTTCAAAGGATCCATCTTGGCCAAAAGCCTGACTGGGTGGGCTAAGAAGTAATGTCTTAACTTCTGGGAGGCCCAAACCACCGCCAAGCAGGTTCTTTCCATCAAGGAGTATTTTCGTTCGTATGGCATGAGAGATTTGCTTAGGTAATAGACGGCATTTTCTTTTCTACCCGCGTCATCATGTTGACCCAGAACAACTCCTATCGCCGTCTCGGTGGTCGAAACGTACAGGCTAAAGGCTTGTGTTTAACAAGAGGTTTAAGAATTGGGGGATTCAATAGATATCTTTTCAATTCCTCAAACGCTTTCTGGCAGTCATCGTCCCAATCGTACTGAGCTCCTCCTTTTAACAATCTATAGAATGGTTCACATCTTTGCGAATGCTGCGATATAAATCGGCGGATAAATTGTAATCTCCCGATCAAACCTCTTAGCTCTTTTAAGTTCTTAGGAGGCGGCATTTCTAGGATGGCTTTCACCTTTGACGTGTCCACTTCAATACCTCGATTGCTGACCATGAACCCTAGAAGCTTTCCTAATGATACCCCGAAGACACACTTTTTCAGATTCATTTTCAACTGTGTTTCTCTTGACCTTCGGAGAACTCTCCTCTGAGTCGTGGCATGGTCTGCACGAGTTTGGGATTTAACTAAGATGTCGTCGACATACACCTCCATACAGTCATGCATCATGTCGTGGAATGTCGTCGACATACACCTCCATACAGTCATGCATCATGTCGTGGAATGTCGTCGACATACACCTCCATACAGTCATGCATCATGTCGTGGAATGTCGTCGACATACACCTCCATACAGTCATGCATCATGTCGTGGAATATCGCCATCATGGCTCTCTGGTAAGTCGCACCCGCATTCTTCAATCCGAAGGGCATCACAACATAACAGTAAGTCCCCCAGGGGGTAGTAAATGATGTCTTTTCTTGATCCTCTATGGAGAGCTTTATCTAATTGTACCCTGAGTACCCATCCATAAACGAGAGCATTGCATGCCCAACAGTGTTGTCAACGAGCACATCTATGTGTGGTAGGGGGAAGTCATCCTTAGGCGAGGCCTTGTTCAGGTTCCTAAAATCAATACAGACCCTGAAGCGTCCATCCTTCTTCTTGACCAGGACTATATTTGCGATCCATTGAGGAAACAGTACCACCCTAACAAATTTGGCATGGAGGAGTTTGTCAACTTCCTCCTTCACTTTCAGTGCGATGTTGGGTAGCATCTCCCTTAACTTTTGTTTGATCGGTCTCGCATTTCTTTCCAATGGGATTTGATGTTCTACCAAAAGTGGGTCCAATCCTGGAATGTCGTGGTAGTCTGATGCGAATATGTCCTGGTATTCATTCAAAACTCGTAGGATCTCTTCTTCTTCATCGGGTTCTAAGTATGCACTGATCTGGACTAGTTTGGGCCTTTCCTCGGTCCCTAAGTTGATTTCTTTGGTCTTTTCGGCTGCTGCTTGAGTTTGCTCGTCAAATCTCTTGATGACCCTCCGAAACTTTTCCGAGCATTCGTCGTCCTCTCCTTCAACATCTACTACCCATTTCGTCCTTGGCATCCATGGTTCCTAAAGACGATTCTGGCTCCAAAATAACAGGCATCGACTCGTACCCTATTTCGCTGATTCGGCTCATGATTTCCTCTAGCCTCGATTGCTCTACTGGAGGAATTTTCCAACGCTCATGTCTCTTTTTGGTTCTGCAATGGTCTGAGGTTTCTACTCCTAAGCTACCTGTGTTTTTGGGTTTTTGATTTTCTAATTTTTTTGGATTTTGTGGCTTTTTTATTTTTTTGGAGTTTTTGGAATGGTATGGTACAGGTTGGGTTGAGGAGGGGCTATTTAAGGAGGAAGATCCCTGCCCTGGGCAATGCCGAGCTGTGGGGCGATACACCACTTCGTCATCTTCGGAATTTTCGATCTCCCAGGTTTTTTTTTTTTTTTTTTTTTTTTTTTTTTTTTTTTTTTTGAATGATAAGTTAGTTCTTCTATTTCTCAAAGAATATTATACAGAAAAGGAAATCTTCCAATGGAAGATGCTTCCAAAGGGGCATACCCCTTTATGTACATAGAGAAAAAAAAAAAAGAAGCGAACTAAAGAAGTCAAAGAAGGAAAAGCCCAAATCTATGCAATATCTCCTATGTTTTGCCTATACAAATAATCAAGGGCATTTTGATTTTCAAGAGTATTACTTGAATTTCTGTTTAACACTTTACTAAACCGAACATATCGTGGGTGAAGAATCAAAAACCGAACAGATCTCCCAGGTTTTGTTGTTTTCTTTTGAGGTTCCTGCTCTCCAGTGTCGCGACGTGGCTGGCCAATAAACGACTTCCTGGCTATCGGGGTCTTCGATTTCCCAGGTTTCATAATCATCTCTCTTTTCGGGAATCGGCGTTTTTTTTTTTTTTTTTTTGGCAATTTCTCCGAATCACTGGTATTAATCATGTTGCATGACAGCAATTGGAAATTTTCCTCCAGGGAGGGACTTGATCCTTTAATTTCTTCGGATTCGAGAAATCTTTCCCAGGTACCAAAGATGTCTTCATAGGTCTCAACTTCTTCTTCTTCAGACGACGAATCAGTTATACCTTCTATTAAAAGCTCTTTCCCTTTCTTCTGGGGGCGGACTTCATGTTATCCCCCTCCATCGTAGGTTCGTTGGGGTCTAGGAGTTTGCTATGTCTGACGAAATGTTCTCCTAGTTTCCAATTTCTTCTGGAGATCGTTGCTCGGTCATACGGGTTGAATCCTAACCCTTCTGTCCCTATCTTTGCTCCTAGGATGACGGGGTCAAGGATCCCGTCCTCATTTTTACCTAGTCCGAATCCGGCTTGATATCCAAGCTTTCTCATGAGGTTCCAGCCTTGTATGCATTCTTTTCTTAATGGCGGTTCGGGTAGAGGAACCAGATCTGGTATCATGCTTCGGATAGGATCGATGTCGGTTAGGGAAATGATAGGATCGATCTTATATCCATGGGTTTTGGTCCCAGGTGGGATAGGAGCCGACCACAAGGTGGGAAGTATCTGAAGTCCTTCCGGTTCAATTACTGGCGGGTCCCCCATAAGTTTTACGATTTTTCCTAGATGGGGAAACTTAATGCATTGGTGTCTAGTGGACATGACCGCCTTCATGTCATTCCGCCAGCGACGTCCTAATATCAAGTTAAAGGTCGCCAGGATATCCATGACATAGAATTCTTCAGGTATCAAAATCAGGCCTACTTGCACCAATAACAAGATCTTCCTGCAAACATTTTTCTTGTTTCCATTGTACCCTGTCACCACCAACGGGGCTGGGGTTAGATCCCTAGCGGTTAGATCCAACGTCTTGTATGTTTTCAACGGATAGATGTTTAAAGACGCCCCTGTGTCTACCAGAGCACCAGATACTTCTTTCCCTGCAACCCTAATTGTGAGATGTAGGGGTGAGGTTCTTGCTTCAGGTGGTATCTCTTTCAATTCCTCATCGGTGAAGTTAAAGGTTGGTAAGACAGTCTCCAGGGACAAGGAGGCGATTGTCGTCCTTAGTTGCTCCAGGGTTATGTCTTTCGGAACTTGTAAATGGGTGATGGCGTCCATCAACTGCTTCTGATGCACTGGGGATGTCTTGATCAGGTCAAGGATCGACACTTTGGCGGGTATCTTTGTCAAGTGCCCCAGGAGGTCATATTCTATCACAGTCTCCAGCTGAATGTGTGCTCTTTCTTGGATATCTTCTTCCGTCTGCGTGCCGGGGATTTGCAAGCCTAGATCTGGCGTATTCGTGATTGGAGGTAATCGTGGTGGGTGGATCCGTCTTGATCGGAGGTGTGCTTGCGATGACTCTATACCCGAAGAATCAGTCAACTGGGAGTAAGTGACGGTTTGAGACTCTCCATGCGCGAGTTCATCGTCAAAGTACACTTTGTAGAGGTCCGAAGAGTCGACTACCATGTCGGTTCTGAGATTATCTAGTTTGAATTTAGTTTTCCCATCCCAATTGACATATTTCCAATAGTCATCATCTTCAAAGTAGTAGTCATAGTGAGGTTGATTTTGACTAATGGTCGGCCGGACTGGGAAATCAGCTGATTGATGTGACACATAGTAACATTTGCAGACGGTCCTTGCAACTGTTGTGTCGAGGTTGACGCAGCGTGTTGCGGCATCGGGTTTGTGTATATTTGCATGTTAGGCATCCACTTCATCGTACCAGGAGGTGGAGCTCGGGTTTGTTGCGCTCTTTGTGGACCGTGGACTCCCATGGGTTTGATGCTTCCCCAATCAATCATCCCTTCATCACTGAGGTTGTAGATCAAGTCTCTGGCCATTTAACAATGTGTTAGGTCATGTGTAGGCATCCTGTGGTACGCACAGAATTTCGTCCGATCAAGGTGGTCCGGCCATTGCTGTTGTCTTTCCGGTGGGAGCTGGATAGCATTTTGTTCAAAGAGTGACCAGAAAACAATGATCCAAGGCTGAGGGAGGGGTGGGTAGTTAGCCATTTTAGGTCCAAGCCTTCTCATGTTCCCGTCATTATTTTGGCCTAGATTATTGTTATAGTTGTATGGGACTGCGTTATAGCTCGGCCGAGGTTTAGTACCCTTATTTGGGTTTTGAGGAATCACCAGCTGATTCACAGGTGGTCATGCCGGATTTATGTTTTGTCTCAGATAAACGGGCCCCCCTTGGCCATGTGATTGTTGACGGTATCTTTGATCATTCCGAGATGGGTCTCAGTAATTTTGGTCGTCCTGGAGGTTCTGAGTATTCCCTTGAAAATTAACATCCCGGTTTTGCCCTTGATTCCGGTGTTGGTTGAAATTCATTTCCTGACTACGATTGTATGGGCGATAAACCACTTCTTGAGTCGAGTTCACTTCCGGAGCTGCACGATTTTCCACTTGATTGGTCATGCAACGTGCAACCCTTTTTTGATCGGATATGCCTAGGCTATTCAGTATCCCATCTTCTAGGTTTTGTTTCATTCTCGACAATCGATGATGTAGGCCGCTCCAGTTCATGACTTCCCCTATTGTCATCAATGTCCTCATCGGTTCTTTCATGTTAGAAATGACCATCTTGACTTGCTCCTCCTCTTTCATATTGCAGTCGGACCTCGTGAATTGACTCAGCCATCTTGCCGCGAATTCTTCGTAATCCTCATTGTTCTTTTGCTTTAAGTTGGCTAAGTCGTGCCATAAGGGTTTGTTCTTGGTCAAGTGCTGGTATCGCGCCAGGAATTTCTCTATCACATCCTTAAAGGTATTGATCTTGTGCGAGGGCACGGATGTGTACCAAGTTAGCACGTCTCTGGCTAGTGACTCTTGAAAGTAGTTAATGAGGAGGGCGTCATCGTCAGCGATCATACGACACTTGTTGTAAAAGGACACCAAGTGGTGTTGAGGGTCTGTAGTCCCATCATACGCCACAAACTTTGGTGCTTTAACGGGGAAAGGTGATTTCTTGGTCTCTTCTTTCTTCGTGAAGTCATAGAATCCTAACCTCTTGCCTTATCGTGAAGGGGATTTCTTTCTAATCTCACTCTTTAGTCCTTCGATTTCCTTTTGCATTTCTCTAATCTCCTGGGAGCCAGGGTGCTGATCTTCGCGTGTCGGGCCACATCTCGGGGCCTCAACTGGGGTTTGATAGTAAGCTGGCTCTATAAGATCATATTGAAGGTCTTGTTGATATCCCGGAGATACATATTGATAAGTCTCCTCGGCTTGTGTTCTCCCCAGGGCTTGAGTTCAGGCTCGACCTTGAGTTCTACCCAGGTCAGGTGTTAATCTTGGCCGTTGAATCACGTAAGTTGGTCGGTGGGATGGTTTGTAAACTAGTTGGTCCAATTGATGCTCCTCATAAAGCTAGTGAGGATTCATCGCATTCACAATTTCATCATAGTAGAGCGGAGGATCTTGTTCCTCATCTAATACCTCGTAAGTCGGAGTCAGCTGATTTTGATAGGTCGGGGGTGACCTTTCATATCCCGTCGGTTGGTGATAGATTAACCTAAGGCCAGATGAGTTTGGGATCGATCGGCCCACAGCAACAGTAGGAGGGGTCATCACCTGAAGTTGGGGTTGGATAACCTCGTGTTGGTATTGATGATGAACCCTTGGCATGTCTCGGGTATTAGCATAAATGGCAGGGTTTTTGCCGCGGGACTCTTGGCGTGAATGATCGGGCCGGGCCCACCTGTTCTTGCTCTATTCGGAGATGCCTATTCTCATATGGAATTGGGATTGGTTGCATCCTCGACTGCCTAGTGGTGGTCGTAATGGATGCATCGATCGGCATTCCATATTGGGGGACTATCGAGGTGACCGTCTCGGTCTGGGTGACTATGGCTGAATGAGGGATGACCTGTGAGACTACATGTTTAATCACACGGCGGGCCCGTGTTGTGATGTTGGCATAGGTGTCACGTCCCCCGAACCCGATTAGAAAATAAACCGGATCCGGGGAGTGAAATTTTGGGCCAATTAAAATTTTTTGCCCTTTTTGGCCCGAGGATCGTAAGTCCGTTGTGAGGATAATGTATTTCAACCTCAAAACATAAAACAAATAACAGAATTCATACACTGATATCAACAATGGATAATAAATCTCAATTAAATTTAAAGTTGCAAGATGAATAATTAAACCTAAACAAAAGTTAAATTAATTACAACGAACATCCCAGAAACTAAGACCATTAAATCAAATGAAGTCAATGAAAGAAAGTCCCAACGATGAATAACAATGAATTAATAAAATCTAATGAAGTGCTCCTGTGAGTCTCTCATGTGCCTGATACTGATGACGCTACTCTACGACATCGGCACTCTCCTCACGTGTCTCCTCTGCTGGTTGGAGATCCTCTGGGATCTCCTCACCGGCCTGCTCCTCGTAGTAGTACTCACCTGAGGAGTCTGTACACCAAGGAACAGAGTCAACGACATGTTGAGCAAGAGATAAGCAATATATAATTAAAATCATAATATGCATCAAATGTAAGAATAATGATAGGACATAATCAAGTGAATACAAGGAACAGAACTAGGCATAAAGCATGAGTAAATAACCATCAGAATCATAAACAGGAATCCTAGCAATACTAACAATCACCGCTACCAATGTAATGCAATGCACAAAAGGGAGACTCCGTGGATGTCCAAGCCACCTCACGGGGTACCAGTAACAATCCTATCCGGACTACTGATACCAAAGTCCGGCTCCAGGGGGATTCAAGCTCCTGGTCCTGGGAATAGTAGCACGGTCCAAGCCCGCTCCCAACTATTCAACGCCATGGACGCCGTCCAAAGCCGACTGTCCACCCCGATGTCCGAGTAACCGGCCCATTAATAAACCCCAAACTGCAGCTGGCCATGATATACAAATAATAATAAAGTGGTGTTTGACATACGGGGAAAACAAGACAAGCAAGTTTGGCTAGCTCAGCAAACAAAGCATGTTCTTAGGAATTATCTCATTCAAAGCAATACAAGACAAACCCACACCCGATAATCCCTTACATGCTAGCCAGTCATGTTTATCAATACACAATACACAGTTCCTAAGGTACTCTAAGTCAGGTCCTTGACCTAATTCTATAAGAGTTTATGTTTCATAATTAATTAGGTATTTTATGCCAAGAGAGTGTTCAAGGAACGATAATCAACGGATACAGTTAACAAGTCAAGGGGAGATTACAATCCAATCCTAGGCAAGTGTTGTCATCCATGTACCATATCTATTTTAACGGAGTGCGTGGGGAATTCGAATCAACAATGTCTATAAAGAATTCCTAGGTGTACAATCATGTTAAACATAGATTGATTCAACTCCACATGCATTCGGTTAAACCATACATAATACACGAATACCTAAACAACCCATCGAAGCACACCAAGCCACGTGCTACGATTTCAAACCTCATTAATGGTCATGAGAGACTAGGTTCATGGTTTCCAAACCTAAGTACACAATACACTAAGGCCCAAACCTAAGTTAACAATCTCGTTTCCAACAAGAATATGGTCTAAATAATTAATCTCCTTAATTATCTCCTTCCCGATCTCCAATCATCGTAAGACATGGACCATTGGATTCTACGCTTCAAGAGCTTTCCAACGGTATATGGCTCGCGAAATTCCGACGTACAGTTTAAAAGATATGGCCCTTAGAAATCTGCCCCTTTCACATATATATATAAATATATATATTTTTTATTAAAATGTCCCTGCGCCGGGCGTACAGACATTCAGAATGTTCTGAACGTTCAACAACAGAGCCTTTTTTTTTTCTTTCACCCAAAACGCTTTCCCATCTACTCCAAACCTTTCCAAAAGTTTTCCTGCACAAAACTGAGCCACCGTGCTCCCCCAATAATTCATTGCATCCATCATCATTCCCACTTTCATAAAATTTAAAAATTAATTACAATTAAATCAGAGGATTACCCAAAATCTATTCTAGCATATTAATCCCAAATTAATAACAGGAACAGGCTTGGAATTAGGGAAATCTAACAAGAAAACACATCCAATCAATGGAAAACATACACACATGCTTAAATATAAAGTGCAGATCGACTTGCCTCAACCAAGAAGAAGATTGGAATTGGGGAATTCGAGGAGAAGCTCTCTTTCACAAAACCCACAAATCTAACCTGACCAAACGCAACCTAACACGCAAAGGAAAAGAAAAGAAAGGAAAAGATCAAGATCTAACCTAAATCTAAACCAAAGAGAATTGATTGAAAAGATGAAAGTGAGTAAAATTTACCCAAACTAGGATCAAGAGAGAAGGAAGATCGAGAGGAAGAAGATGAGCGGCTCGGATCTCGAAAGTGATCTCTGAGGGAAGGAGTTCTGGAGCCTTGGAAAATGAGGAAGAAGAAGAATGTTTGTGGCAGTTCTAGTTTGTTCTCTTGATTAAGAAGAAAGGAGGGGAAAAGACAAGTTTGTCCTTTAAGTGGGTCCGGTGAAAGAATGAATTACTAGAAGGGTTTCTGGTCGTCGGATTGCAATGAGCCAGAAGACAAAAATGATCAGCGCGACGAGATCTTTCCAACGAATTAAAAATCACAGCGATAGGAATTTTTCAGAAAAATACTCAATTTTCCCTAAATTGCAAACCACCCCCCTACTAGGGTCAAACGAACTCAGAATCGTACGAAACTCCGTAGGCACTATTCTAACGCTAAAAGAAACTCGCTCACCATCTAAACTCATCTAAATATCTAACAAAACAATAATAATAATAATAATATCAAAATAAGTGGGTCAACGGGCCGGTTATTGGGTCCAACTGACCCAGTAAGGTCACGGACCTTACAATAGGTCCTATGTTCTGTCGACTGCCTACTCGATCCGACCAGATCCTTGTACGTGATTTGCGAATCAGCAGATTACGAATCCCTTCGTATCGGAGTTGGAGAACTTGAGTGGTTCTTCCTCGCGACTACTGAGTTCATCGGGGGAGGGACCCGTTCGACGATCGGTGGGCCCGATATGCGCGGGGAATAGCGCGGTCCGGATAATGGGGTGTCGAGGGCTCTAGAAACCTCGGCATCCAATGGTGGGAGATAAGCCTGATCGATGGCTCGAGTTGCCCCCGGGGATGAGATAGGAGGAATGTCGGGCATTCCCCACAGGTGATTTGCCATGGGAAAGAAGGTGGGGACGAGAAAAGAAAGACTTTAGAAAAGATGAGAAGGGAAAGAACTTAGGAAAGAAGATAACATTTTATGAAATTAACGCGAGTGGTGAAAAGGGAAAGACAAATGGGGTTGAGCTCTTATGTTGTAGTGGGGAGAGCTTTAGAGGGCGGTCATGTGGACCCTAGTTCACATTTAATTCATACTCAAAATGACCCATAAATAAACGGGATACGGACATTCGGTCATTGACCGAAGCTTCGTGATCCATTATAAAACTTATAAAAGACCCAAGTAAATGATGAAACAACGAATGATGCCCCATCATGATCACTAGGCTGTTGGCATGGAAATCGTGGGACCTGCAAAAGACTCAAATTTGTGATAAGACAACAAAAGAAGTCCCATCACTATCGCCAAGCTGTTGGCAAGGAGATCGTGGGACCTGCAAAAGACTCAAATTCGTGACAAGACAACAAAAGATGTCCCATCACGATCGCCAGGCTATCGGATGTGAATTTTGATCCCCCAGGGGAGGGAAATCGCCATTCAACTATATGAGATATTAAAAAGTTACATCGAAAATGAGGATTCCGACTACCCTCAAAATCGACGGATCACAATCGCCAGTTACGGATACGGCCGTAACACTGTCCTTCGACGAAAGTCGAAAGAGAGCTGGAGAAAATGGAATGGGTTCTTCTCCCGTCTAATGTGCCGCCGGCGACACACGACGGTTGTCTTGTCACTTAATTTGAGTCTTTCAATTTAGGTCGAATCACGGGTCTCAAAATAGGGTCATAGTGAACTAGGCAGGGGAAATCGACATCCAGGGGGTGTAACTTAGTCAAAATCCAATCCATATACTCTAAGGGGGTAAAATGCAATAAAATAGGAGGAGGGGGAAAGTGCCAAATATTTAGAAGAGGGTCGGGCCCGCTCTCGGGTATCCCCTTCAATGTCCTTTGACAACCTAAGGTTTAAAGGCTGATTCTTCGAACAGAAAGAACGATGCAAACGGAACTTCGAGTTGTGATTTCTATGGGTTTGCGTGCGATACGCAAGTGATGAGAGTGCATGGCCGATGATGGGCCGGAAATAAATAAAAATGGCTGATGATGGGCCGGGATTGATTGAGGGTCGCCGATGATGGGCCGAAAGTAAATAAATTGATATTGGGGGTGGCCGATGATGGGCCGAAAGCAAATAAACTGATATTGGGGTGTGTGAAATCACTCGTCTAATCTCATCATTATCGTTAATTCGAATTCTCGGAATCAGCCTCTATTTCCTTTTAATTTTGAGTTCAAATGAATATTTGGCACCGGAGGTGGAAGGAAAGAGAAGAAAATATTTTTGGGGTTAATTTGTTGGTTTTATAGTTTTTTTGGATTTTTGATATTGGGGCTAGAAGGGCCTAACTAGGCGATTTCCTACTTGGATTTAATCTGACTAATCCATTTCTTTGAATGGAACTCTACCCTATCCTAGGGTCCTGACCGCCCTCATCTGCTCTCCCGGTCCTTTAGCGGGGCCTGGAGAGAGAGTGGGGCTTAATCAGTTGGGGTTAATGAAACTAGGGTAGTCTAAGCTGGCTAGGGAGAGACCTAGATCTAGGTCTGGGGTTTGACCTGGTTAGCCTAAACCACTATTTAATTTCTAATTTCTGTTTATTAATATTTTGATGTTTTTGATATCTTTTACTTTGTTTTTGGTCTTTTGGGTTTTCATTTTTATCATCATTTTTTTTATTTGCTTTCTTAAAGCCTAAAATCTCTTAAACCAATTTTTCTAATCCTAATGAATGGGGGAGAGGTGAAGGAATGAATTACTAATTTTTTATTTATTATAATCAACCTAACTGATTAAAGATTCTTAATTAAATTCCCTAATCCTAATGAGAGGGGAGGAGGAAGAGGAGGCTTATCACACCTAACTTAATTGTTCTAATTAATCTAACTAATATCTAGGGTTCTATTTGTTTTGTTCTTTTGTTTTGGTTTTTTTTTTTTATGAATTATGCAATTCTAATTTTTATAAAGAAAATAAGATAAGTAGATAAGTAAAAGGAGTCCTAATTTTTATGGAATAAAGTATAAATACGCAAGATAAAGGATGTGCGGCTACTTATATGATGCATAGGCATGTTTGAGTGCATGGGCATGCTGATATGCATGGGAATGTTAAAATATGCTCAGTATAAATCAAGATAAATAACATCCTAAAATATTTTTCAGATGCATGAACATGTTGGGGTTCATGAGCATATTAGATGTATGAAACATAAAATGGAATGGTTACAAATAAAGACTAACTTAGATGCATGAAAATGTTAGGTGCATAAAATAAATAAGCAATTGAGTAAATAATCAAATTCAATGCAGGAAAAGAAAATGATCATGCATGGGCTTAGTCAGGTGAATGGGCTAAGAGATGGGTGCAACAGTGAGGTGAGGCGATAGTGAAGTGGGTGCAGAAGTGAAACGGGTTCTGCAATGAGGGCGTGTAGAGCAGGCCTGAGTGCAAATGACAATCCGAGTAGAGGTGCAGTGAGGGAGGAGGAAGAAGAGAGAGAAGGAAAGAAGAAAGGAAGGAAGCAAGAAAGGAAGAAAGGAATGCAGTGGGTGCGTGTGTGCAGGTGGATGTAGTGGAGTGGAAAGAGAGAACGAGAGGGAACAGAGAGGAGGAGAGAGTGGTGTAGGCGCAGGCGATGCAGGGGTGGAGAAGAAGTAGGTGGAGAAGAAGAAGAAGAAGAAGAAAACAGAGATGGCTCGGTTGGGGAGAGTGGAGAGCAGGGGGAGCGAAGAAAAACAGAGGGAACAAGAGGCAGAGGAAGAAGAAGGGGAAGAGAGAGAAGGAGGGAAGAAAGAGAGGGAGAGGGGGAAGAGGGGAGGAAAAGAAAGAAAGAAAAGGTGCAGTGGGCGCGGGTGTGGTGCAGGTGGGTGCAGTGGCAGCAAGTGGGCGGATGTGGTGGTGATGCCGAGAGGAGAGAGGGGAAGAGAGAAGAAGAGAAGAGAGAAAGAAGGAAGAGGGGGAGAAAGGAGAGGAAGGGGCGCGCAGGGCGGAGGGAGATGATGGGTTCTGCTGGAGGAAGGAGTTAGAGATGGAGCAGGGGATGAGAGGAGAGGGAGGAAGACGGAGCAGAGAGAGGGAGATGCAGGGAGATGGAGCGGAGGAGAGAGAGCGCAGGGAAAGAGAGGAGGGATAGAGAGAGGAGGAGAGTGAAGAGAGGGAAGAATGAAAGAAAGAAAAAGTGCAGTGGGTGCAGGTGGGAGAGGAGAGGAGAAAAGGCGTACCTGAAGAGGGAGGAGGAGGAGACGTCCGGAGGAGGAAGATGGAGGTGCTGCTGCGTTCGGGCCCGGGCTATTGCTGGCGTGCGTCTGGCGGAGGAAGGTGATGCAGAGGGAGAGATCGAGAGGGATGAGGGGTGAGGTGGAGCAGGGAGATGGGTGCAGTGATGGATGGGAGAGATGAGAGTGGAGATCGGCCGGGAGAGATGGGAGAGGTCAGGGGTTCTGAGGTGAAGATGGGAGATGCGTGAGAGATCCAGGGAGATCTGGGAGATCGTTAGATGATAGGATCGGGCTCTGTATGGGATTGAGATGAGGGATGAAGAGAGATAGGGACGAGAGAGTTAGAGATAGAGAGGAAGAGAGAGATCTCAGGGAGAGGGGAGAGTCCAGATCTCGTGGACTCTCCTCTCCCATGCAGGTGATGGGCCAGGCGGGCCAGGTTCAGGTCTGGGTCAAGTATGGGTCGGGCTCAAGTCTTAGATGAGGTTTGGGCTAACGGGTTGGACTTGGCTCGGTTTCAGGTTGGGTCGGAATTTGATGGGCCAGGCCTAGTGGGTCCTGATTGAGTTTAAAAGAAATTGGTTCGGGCCCGGAAGGTAGGGTCCGGTGGAGATTGGTCGGGTTATTATTACTGGGCCCAGGCTTCGTAGATTTCAATCCGTCCGTCGGATTTCGACATTCTACACATCGTTGAAAAGCTCTTAGTGAATAGGCCACGAGAAACCGACTTTTAGGGCAATCAAAGGTCTAGAAATGGTAGGTGACTTTTCATGCAGGCGCTTTAGATCACAGGACCCGCTGTTGCTATTTCCGATCCACCCATAAGATCTCGGAGTTCTACATATGGACGGAAAGCTCTTGATGAGCAGATCGCAATGAGTCAACTTCCGGGGTTATCAATGGCCCAGGAATTATATCATTAAATAGGACAAACTAGATTACCCCTCATAGGGTGCCAAAATAAGGTGTCTACAATTACCCCCTTCCATTCATTGACCAGGTGCTGGAGCGGTCGGCTGGCAAGTCACATTATTGCTTCTTGGACGGTTACACTGGATACTTCCAGATCCATATTGCACCTGAAGACCAAGAGAAGACCACATTTACCTGTCCCTTCGGCACCTTCCCCTACAGACGGATGCCCTTTGGCCTCTACAACGCCTCGGGCACCTTCCAGTGATGTATGGTGAGCATCTTTTCAGACTTTTTAGAAGAATGCATGGAGGTATTCATGGATGATTTTACTGTTTATGGCTCTTCTTTTGATTCTTGTTTGGATAGTTTGGCTAAGGTACTGCATAGATGCATTGAAACTAACCTTGTTTTAAATTTTGAAAAATGTCATTTCATGGTGACACAGGGTATAGTTTTAGGCCATATAGTTTCCAGTAAGGGCATCGAAGTAGATCCTGCTAAAATAGATGTCATTACCTCTTTATCTTATTCCACATGCGTGCGGGAGGTGCGTTCTTTTTCGGGACATGCAGGTTTTTACAGGGGCTTCATCCGGGATTTTAGCAAGATCGCCCTTCCACTATCTAATTTGCTGCAAAAGGATGTAGAGTTTGTCTTTAACCAGAAATGCCAGGAAGCCTTGGATCATTTGAAGAAGGCATTGACCAGCACTCCCATCATCCAACCACCTAACTGGACACTTCCGTTTGAGCTTATGTGCGATGCCTCCAACTATGTAGTGGGAGCTGTCCTGTCACAGAGAGTAAGGAAGGATCCTCATATGATCTACTCTGCCTCCAGAACTTTGGATGCTGCTCAAGCCAACTACACAACTACAGAAAAAGAACTCTTAGCCATTGTATTTGCTTTAGACAAATTTCGATCCTATCTGCTTGGTTCTAAAGTAGTTGTGTTTTCTGATCATGCAGCGCTGAAGTTTCTTCTAAAGAAACCCGAAGCGAAACCAAGACTAATCAGGTGGATGCTGCTGCTCCAGGAGTTTGATATTGACATCCGGGATAAGAGTCGAGCAGAAAACCTGGTGGCTAATTATTTATGAAAAATTACGAGAGCTTCAGAGCCTCTGGCCATCCATGATTCCTTTCCAGATGAACAGCTTTTACAGCTGCAAGGTAAGACTTCCTCCTTTTGGTTTGCTGACTTAGTTAATTACTTGGTTGCTGGTGCACTGCCTGCATATTTCACTAGGGCTCAGATTGATAAGTTAAAGAGTGAGTCTAAGTATTATGCGTGGGATGATCCTTATCTATGGAGATTTTGTAGTGACCAAGTGATTCAGAGATGCATACCTGATCATGAGTTTGATTCTGTTCTTAGCTTTTGTCATGCATTTGCATGTGGTGGACATTTTGGACCTAAACGTACAGCTAGGAAAGTCTTGGACTCTGGTTTATATTGGCCTACCTTATTCCATGATGCATACTTGTTCTGTAAGTCTTGTGAACAGTGCCTGAGAACAGGGAACATTTCTCGCAGGAATGAGATGCCCCAGAAACCTTTGTTGTTTTGTGAGATTTTTTTATGTATGGGGTATTGATTTTATGGGACCCTTTCCTATTTCTTTTGGTTTTGTTTACATTTTGCTGGCTGTTGATTATGTATCTAAGTGGGTGGAGGCAAAAGCGACTCGGACTGATGATTCCAAAGTTGTTGTGGATATTGTTAGATCACAGATTTTTTGCAGGTTCGGAGTCCCGAGGACCATCATCAGTGATCAGGGTTCGCATTTCTGTAATCGGAACATGGAGGCTTTAATGAAGAAGTATGGAGTCATACACAAAGTTTCTACACCTTACCACCCCCAAACCAATGGGCAAGCCGAGGTTTCTAACAGAGAGATAAAGTAGATGCTTTAGAAGACAGTCCAATCTAACAGAAAGGACTGGAGCAAAAGGCTTGAGGATGCTTTATGGTCTTACCGGACTGCCCATAAGACACCGATTGGGATGTCCCCTTATCAAATTATCTTTGGCAAGGCATGCCACCTGCCGGTGGAAATTGAGCATCGTGCATGTTGGGCGGTGAAGAGGTGCAACCTAGACCTAGACCAAGTGGGCATGGAGAGGAAGCTACAGTTGCAAGAATTGGAGGAGATCCGCTTGGAGGCATATGAGAGTTCCAAACTTTATAAAGAAAAGAGCAAAGCCTTCTATGATAAGATGATTATGAGAAAAACGTTTGAGATTGGTCAAAAAGTGCTTTTATATAATTCTCGTCTTAAATTGATGCCCGGAAAATTGAGATCTAGGTGGGAAGGTCCTTTTGTTGTTACTAATGTTTTTCCTTATCGTGTAGTTGAGCTTCAAGATGTGACTACAAAAAGGAGCTTCAAGGCTAATGGGCATTGACTCAAGCAACTTTATGATGGTTTCCACGAGCATAGCGTGGAGGAGGTGGCCTTGCTTGATGCTACTTATCCAACATGAAAGAGGGAGTTTCCCTTCCTTGTTTATTTTCTATTTTAGTTTTTCTGTTTTTAATTTAGTTTTCTGTTTTTTCTGTTTTTCAATGTTTTTCTTTCGTTTTTACATTCTATTTTTCTGTTTTAAAATTCTGTTTTTATGTGTGCTTCTTGTTTTTCTTTTTTAATTGCTTTACAATGGCTCTTGAGATGTGTGGAAGTTGTGAGTTTGGACAAATTGAGGATTCACGGTTCATGACATAAGTGAATGAATTGTCTTTCATCTTGAATTTGACTTGTTTCGTAATGGAAATTGAATTGGTATATTAAGTTTGATAAACTTATACCTTGTGAGAATTTGAGCTTATTGATGAATGGATTATGTAATTGTACCATTCTCTTCCTTCTTGTGTGATTTGCACTCATGGATTTTGATCACTCGAGAACTTGCTTTGATTCTTTTTGAGGCTACATTTTCACATGCATGCATGAACATGATTGAGGCCCTCTTTCCTTGTATTAGCTACCTTAGCCAGATAGACCACCTTACATATTTTCCCTTGATTAACCCCCCTTGAGCCTATTTTCCTATTCTTTGTTGTCCTTAGCTCATTATATACCCTTAGTGAAAAACCATGTTGCCCCTTTACCTTATGGAGTAGGAGAGCATTGGACTTATCCTTGGATGAGCTCATGAACATGTGTGGGGGATTCTTACATTGTTATGGTTGTTTGGTCTTGCTTAAGGACAAGCAAGAGTTTAAGTGTGTGTGTGTGGGGGGGGGGGGGGGGTTGTCAAGGATGACATCTTCTCTAGCCTCCATTTCAAGACCTGATCTCTCAGGTGTTGAAACTTAAGTTCGAAAGCTAATTGAAGATCTCCAGATTGTTTCAGGTGATTTACAGAGAGATGCAGAAGCTAAAGAGAACTCTGCCGCAACTCTTTTCAGTCTATTAGTCATTGAGGAAAACAAGGTGAAGATTGAACGATCTGGGGCAATCAGGCCTCTAGTGGAATTACTGGGAAATGGAACTCTTCTAAAAAAATAAATAAAAGGGATGCTGCAACAGCTTTATTCAAACTATCTATATTTCATGAGAACAAGGTTCGGATTGTCCAAGCTGGAGCTGTGAAGTGTCTTGTTGAGCTGATGGATCCTGCAGCTGAAATGGCTGATAAGGCAGTTGCTGTCTTGGCTAATATTTTGACCATACCTGAGGGGCGTAATGCAATTGGACAGGAAGGAGGGATACCAGTTCTTGTGGATGTTGTCGAATTGGGATCCTCAAGAGGGAAGGAAAATTTAGCAGCTGCTCTGCTCCAGCTTTGTACAAATAATGTCAAGTTCTGCACTATGGCTCTCCAAGAAGGTGTTATGCCACCGTTGGTTGCACTATCACAATCAGGCACCACGAGCTAAAGAGAAGGCAAAGGCACTTCTTAGCTATTTCAGAAGCCAGCGACATGGTAATGCTAGGAGGGCTTCATCTTGGCATATGATCTGTCTTAATGGATTCCAAATCAATATTACAAGCTGGGTTTACTTATCAATTCTCCTAGGAAGGATTTATGCAACCGTTGAGGCAAGTAAAATGAGTGGGGACTTCTCTGTTGTAATTATGGCATTGAAGTCTGTGATTGCTTGCAGAAACAATCTGTAAAGAGATGATTGAAATGAGCTGATTCTTCTTTTTTTTTAAAAAAAAAAAAAAAAAAAAGGGAAAGAGGTAATGTATATGAAGAGAATAATTTGCATCATATGGAATTGCATTAACCCTTCATGCTTGTTCTGAGAATTCATCTCCAATGTTCTTTTATTCTCTTTGCTTTTTAGCTTGTCATATCCTTTTCATTCTCATCCCTTACCTTGGCCCCATTACAACCTTGAATAAAGCCCTCTTGATTTGTGTATGCAGGTATATTGAATAGTGGAGAAGTAAAAGATAAGCAAGCTTATGGTAGTGTAAGTTTTCATGAGTTGAGTTGAGTGAAACACTTACCTTCTAGGCATTTCTAACACTAGACGCTTAAGGGAGTGAGAGTATATCTTGTGAGAATCTATCATTCGTGGTTTATGCTTTTCAATTGAAATTACCTTGCTTATTGATTTGAGATGTAAAGAACTGTCACTTCACGAATGTTTGATCCATTAAACTTCTAGGTTGCTATCCTTGTAAACTTTTACATTCTTGAAGGTCATTGGAAGGTGAATCCCTTTGAGTTTTGATTTTTGATTTTTGATTTTTTTTTTTTTTTTTTTTTTTTTTTTTTTTTTTGTTCCTTGTCCCTTTGTTTGAATCTTTAGTTTGCCCGGGTCGTCCAAAAGCTAAGTGTGGGGGAATTTGATAATCACAGATTTCATACATTAATAAACCTCCATTTTTAATCCTTTACACTCCCCATGTACTTAATTGATTGGGCTTGGCCATGTTTTGTAAATTTGGGCTCAAATTGGGCCTAATTGTTTTTTTTCCAGCATTATTAGGATTCTACACTGTTTCTGTATTTCAGCCATATCTTGAGTTCTAGATATCTAAAATTTATATATCTTGCCTTGTAGAAAGATAAGAGAGAGCTCTACAACTTTCATGAAGAGCCCCAGAGCTGAATCAGATGTCTAATGGGCCGGATTGGGCTTGGAAGTCAGAGAAAATGTGCTGACACTGGAACCTGAGCAGCGTGAGAGTGATTTGGGCATAACTCTCTCATCTTAAGCCCAAATCAAGTGATTTTGGTGGCCAAGGAAAGCTAAGAGGCAGAGGGTTAACTTTAACCTAGGGACAAATTAGGATTCTGAAATTTGGAAGTCGGTTGGTTTTGTATAAACAGAGAGCCGAGAAGGGAAAAGGAATTCCATTCTACTCTTCTAGCTAGACTTTTATTTTCTTTACTTTCCAACCCGAGTACTGCAGCCATGAAGGGCTAAACATTTGAGATTAATCCAAGGATCTGGAGGAAATTTTGTTTTCCCTTGGAGATTCTGTATCAAATTTTGATTCTGAGTTGAATTAATTGTTTCCTTCTTCTATTGATTTGGGTTTCAAATTGCATGATTAGAGATTTCTGTTGTGTGATGTTATCTGATTGGATCCTTATTCCTAATTGAGATTTGTGATTAAATTTTGATTGATTAATTGTGGCTTAGTCACATGAATTGAAGAGGGTTAGGTTAACAGATTTGCTAATCTAGGTTAATTGAATCCTGGGTGTTAAACTAGCATAGGTTGCATGAATCTAGCGATTGCAGGTTTATGAATCGTTTGTTAGTTAAATTCTATGTGATTATCTAGTATTGAATTCTTTGTGTTTGATGCAGAGATTTTAGTCATTCATAACTTAACCAACTAATTCAATCCAGATGCATGTTAAGTGTTCGATGAAAAGCCAACTTGATTTCTGACAGTTTCTTGGATTGGTTGCTTTACAATTTGATATTTTTCTTACATTTATTTCTTACGTTTAAATTCTACACACACAATTTCCCCCCTTGTTTGACCTTGATTTGGTTTAATTAGTACTTTGATCCTCAAGAAACGACTCGGTTCATCACCTTGTGTTACAAGTTATTGTAGAACTAGAATTTTTGTTATTTGGTTGAGCAAGAAACTCGAACCACTAATGTATGATGATTTTCTTTGATGCATGATTTTTAGTAAATTGATTTGGAAGCATGATGATGCATACCTGGAAATCTTTTGCAAGTATTGGGATTTGGAGCTCGCAACAATATTGAGCCCTTCCTTAGTCTTGCATGATTTTGAGGAGCTTTGTAAGTTTTGGAGTTTGGAGCTCGCAGCAATGTTGAGCCCTTTTCCAATTTTGCGGAAATTTGATAAGACTGGTTTGATCTCGCAGCAATGTTTGAGTTCAAACCTTCTTTGAGAACCTTCCACTAACTATTGATGGACCCGAAAAGGGGGAATCTTCCGTCCTCTCCCTCCGCACCCCGGGGGCTGACCTGGGTCTCGGCGGAGGAGGGAAGATCTCGGGCATCAACATTTTTTGTACGGGTATGTCAGATTTACTTTCTACTTGGAATTTGGAATGGTGATAATCCGGAGATTCACCTTCACAAGTGGAAAGAAAATCAATCCTTTTTTCTAACTTTTCAAATTGTATTAATATTAGGAAAAGAGACAAGTTTTTTCTTTTTTTTTAGAATGCCGTAGGAGGCGTTTTTGTTTGTTTGCCGTGAAAGGCGATTTTGCCGTGAAAGGCGATTTTACAAAACTCATCAAATGTGAAAGACAAGAATTGTGATTTCTTTTTGTCTCTTTAAGAAATACAAACTACAATAGAAAAGTAAGAAAAGGGATCTAACTTCTCAGGAGATTGTGGGGACACGTTGAGATCGACGGTCGCAAGTCATGTATGGGCTTCGCCATCGTCCTTCAAATGAGAACATGTGATGCTTTGGTTCTTTGGCTTGGCTCCTAACCTCAGTTTTTTAAAGGACAAGGACCAAGAGAAGGTCCTATATCCAATGAAAAGCCGAGTAAACGGGCTGAAAAGCCGCGTTTAGGCCATGTTGGAGAAGGAGGTGACCTTGGGGGGGTGGCCCCCCAAGGGACGTTGATCACCTTGAGGTGTTCTTTGCAGCAGAGCAGCAGGACTTCGTCTAGATTTCTTTGGGAGAAGTGCAGAACTTCAAGTCAATAGATGTCGATGATCCTCTCTCTCTTGGAAATGGATCTCCTTTTATAGGCTTTTGGTAGCCGTGGGATGGTTATGGGCATTGATAGCCATGATGAGAGCATTGATGAGGAGTTACAAGTTGATTTTGTAACTCCTTTTTCATGGCTTGTGATTGGCCGATGAAGGTAGTGGGCTTTTAATTGCCTTTATGCTTCATGATGATGGGAGTTTCATGGGTTTAATGCCATGATTACTTGGATTTGTAACTCCCAAATGCTTGAATCTGATTGGGCTGTCCAAAATAATGAGTTAATGACCGCATTAAGTTGTCATAAACAGGTCAATTAACGTCATTAAGTGGTCGCCAAGGCATGTGAAGAGTCACGGGCCGCCCTGCGCCTTTTGAGATTCTTCTTGCGATCATCACAGTTGGATCCACGCATTGTTTGATGTCGGATTGCAGTGCAATTTTAGACATTGATTGATGTTGGTGGGCCGGTGACATCTGTCTTGTCGATTTCATGATCGGTCGGACAGAAAGTGCACTTTCTTGGTTAGCCGGTTGGCGATCTTGAGGCGATCGGTGATGATTTCATGCTTTTGACGGCAGATCCGAGATGTCGACGAAGATCAGTCGTTTTCAAGCATCAAACATTGCATTTTCCAAAAATCACAGAGGCCGGAACATTCGAAACGTGAAAAGAATCGGAAAACGGACGTTTTGGTGAAAAATCCGGCGACCCGGATTTCCAGGGTCGCCGGCGACCATAGGGTTTTTTGCCCTTTGGTCGCCGAGCTTCGTTTTCGGCCGATTTTCCGTCTTTTTCGTTCCTTTTTTCTTCTGTATTTTTCTTGACATTTTTCCTCAATTATCACTATATTTTCTTGGAGAAAACTTGACGAGAACCCGCGCGAAATCGGAGCACAAAGTTTCCCATTTTTCGGGAAAGCCGAAGACTTTGTAGCCGATTTTCCGTCAAGCGTCGAAACTAGGTCAAACGATGTCGGAATGACCTGAAAATTGAGGTGAAGCTTCTTGAGCAGTGGATAGGACCAACCATGGGCTTTTTTTTTATGCCGTTTGGGGTCCCATCGATGCTTCAATTGATTTTGCTGCTGGGAAAATGCCGAGCTTTGATATGTGGTCAAACGATGTCCGATTGACCTAAAATTCGACGAGGAGCCTGTTGGAGTCATTTTGAGACGTTCCATGGGCTCCGTTTTGGATGTCATGGTCCCGGGTTGCTCCACTGCCGGTAGGCTTGATTTTCTCTCGGAGCACCGAAACCTGGTTAAACGTTGTCGGAATGACCTGAAATTCGACGTGCAGCCTTTTGGAAGCATGTTGAAGCCACTCATGTATTTTTTTTTATGAGTGATGGCTTCAGTGGTTTCCGCCGCCGGGAGGCTTGATTTTGCTGCTCGAGCATTGATGGAGGTCAAACGTTGTCGGTTTGACTTGAAATTTGGCATGGAGCCCTTTGGAGACATTCTGGAGTCATCCGTAGGCTCTGATCAAAGTTTTGGTGTCTTTGATGATGTCACCGCCGGGAGCGCTTGTTTAGCTGTCGGAGCAGTGAAGTTAGGCCAAACGCTGTCGGAATGGCCCGAAACCTCAGGTGTACCCCTCTTTTAGCTGTCTTGAAGGATCTCTCAGTTTCTGTCTGATTCTGAAAAGATCTGATGCTTGAAGTAGCCTTGCCTGTTTTATAGCAGGATGCAGCTTCACGAGGCTTCTTGATGTTGAGGAGACATAGTGACTTTTTTGGTGTCAACAAATGCCCCCTTGAGGTACAGCGACGAGTAGCTTTTGGAGTCGATGTGCCTCGAAGAGAAATTTGGAGGAGAGATTTCAACTTGACCAAGAGTCTTGAGCATTTTTTTTTTTTTTTTTTTGAATAGCCTTCTGAGTTTCAGAGGGAATTTTATGGTAGTGAAAGGGATCACACACCATCTCAAGGCAAAGTTTTGAAAATGACATGGGGTATTTGGATTTTGGGTTTTGGATTTTGGTTTTTGACCTTGTGACCTAACAAGCTGTATGTGGCAAGTTAGGGGGTCAGGATTTGATTTTGATTTTGACCTTGTGACCCAACAAGCTGTATGTGGCAAGTTGGGGGGTCAGATTTGGTTTGTTGGTTTTGGTTTGGTTTGGATTTTGATTTTGGTTTTGGTCTTGTGACCTAACAAGCTGTATATGGCGAGCTAGGGGACCGGATTTCGGTTTTGTGAAATGTCAATTTCAAGATTTTGGCTCAATTTTGTTCATGAGGTTGGATGGTTTGATTTTTGGAAACTCAAGAGACTTTCTTTTCTCTTTTTTTTTGAATGGTCCCATCAACTCAAAAGAGGCATGGGACCTTTTTTTTGCTCTTTTCTCCTTTTTTTTTTCGCTCTTGGTAAGAGGAATATTTTGACTAAAAGCCACTTTTAGTGCCTAGGTGGTCAAACCTGGCTCATATGGGCCAACCCATGGGACCTTAGGCTTTGGAGATGGCCTAGATCTCATATGGTGTCATATTTGTAAAGAATATCTAAAAATATCTCTTTTGTGTAGAGAATATCTAAAAATATCTTTACTTGGAGAGAATTTCTCAAGTTTTCTTTTTGTGGAAAGATTCTCTCAAAATATCTTTCTTTTTGGGAAAGTAGCTAAATTTTAGCACTTACCTCCTTTCTTTCTCCTTGTTTCCTCTTTTGGCTTGCTCCCTTCTATAAAAGCAAGAGGGTTGGTGCTTTTGCTCCATTGCTTTCTTTTTGCAAGAAATCTTCAAGAGTGCTCTCCAAGATAAGAAGTGCTTTCTCTTCTTCAAGGATCTCCAAGCTTTTCTTCTTCTTCTCCATCAATGGCTTCAAGTAAGTTTTCTTCCTCCTCAAGAATCTCCATTGTAGAAGTAGCTTCTTCATTTTTTTTTTCTTTTCTTCTTCTCTTTCTTTTCTTTTCTTTCTTCTTCTTTTTTTTTCTTTTTTTTTTCTTTTCAGGCACGTTTTCCTTCTTTTTTTTCGTGCTTCTTTTTCTTCTCTTTTTTTCTTTCTTTCTTTTTTTATTTTACTTTTTCCTTTTTCACGGTTTTCTCTCTTTCTTTTTTTTTCCGTTAACTTTTTTTTTCTTTCTGTTTTTTTTTTCCACGCTGATTTTTGTTTTTTTTTTCTTTTTTTTTCAGCGTTTTTCTCTTCTTTTCTTTTTTTTTTTTTTGCTGGTTTTTTTTTTTTTTTTTTTTCTCTTGGCTGTACGGACAGGTCCGTACGGACCTGACCGTACTGCCACGTGGCAGTGGGCCACGGCCTGTGGGCAAGAAATTTTTTTTTTTTTTTTGTTGAGATTTTTTCCTCTCTTTCTTTTTCTTTTTCCTTGTTTGCTCACTATGATAATGAGGCTATGCAATTTCAATATGTATGCATTTTCTTTCTCTCTTTTTTTTTGATGCATCAAGATAGAAGGCTAGAGTCTCTAGGTCAAGCCAACATGATTTTTGACTTGGATAAAGTTTGATTGGTTTTGACCAAATTGGGTTGGAATTGGTCAAACTTTGGTCAAGGTTTTCCTAGCATCAATGCATGATGATATTCTTTGATGCATGATTTTTGTAAATGGATTTGGAAGTATGATAATGCATACCTGAAAATCTTTTGCAAGTATCAGGATTTTGAGCTCGCAGTGATGTTGAGCTCTTTCTCGGTCTTGCTGGATTTTGAGGAAGTTTGCAACGTTTGGATTCTGAAGCTCGCAGCAATGTTGAGCTCTTTTCCAGATTTTGCGGAAGTTTGATGAGATTGGCTTGTTCTCGCAGTAATGTTGAGTTCAAGCCTTCTTTGAGAATTCTCCACTGACTATGAGCTCGCAGCGATGTTGAGCTCATCTTCAGGCTTCCTGTCTTTTTCGGAGTATGTTCCTTTTCGTTGGAATTGCCCCGGAACCATGTCAAAATTTTGCTAGAATTTTTGTAGCATAATTCTGTCA
Organism: Umbellularia californica; assembly: GCA_028538565.1. NCBI lineage: Eukaryota > Viridiplantae > Streptophyta > Magnoliopsida > Laurales > Lauraceae > Umbellularia > Umbellularia californica. Next base: position 74,195,702 of record JAPQWN010000002.1, on the reverse strand, counting down.
TTTTGATGTTGATTGATCTTTTCTCTTCCATCTTTTGCAGGCAGTTCTTCTAGAACGAACAAAGGTAAAGGTCCTGTTACTAACGCACCTCGTCGGTATGCTAGATCTTCCAATGCTGCCGTTCAGCAGGCTTGGGAGAAGGTCCAGTTTGTGGAGAAAAACTTGGAAGAATACGATTCCCTCAATCATGATGAGATGAGACGGCGATTGATCGCTCTCAAAGATGAGGAGTTCTATAAGATCATGGTAAGCGGTCGTCCTTGGGTTGCTGACGATCAGAGTGTTGTGCTCAAGCCTACCTTCTTCTTCGGTGATGCAGTCCCTGACGACTTGACATACCAAAGGAGATGTTTTCAGTTCTCTTACACAACAGATGGTGAGGAAAGAACTATTTCTACCTGGTCGTCTTTTGATCAGACCATCTCGATCCTGAGCCTTTCTCCCACGTGCCCTAAGAGGGAAGATCCTCCGAGCTGGGTGAAGAGGACCAGTGTGATCAAGACCGGGATTTTTGTTGGTGGACCTTCCGGTTTTGCAGAGAAGCCACCTGTCCGTATGGACGTGTTGATGCCAGCCAGTGGCTACCAAGGTTCTGATCATCCATCGGTTGATTTAAGACCGGTGGGCCTTGGCGTTTTTCAGGGTGACGGCAGCAATTGGGTGAAGCCTTTTCGACTTCGTGGCCATTTCAGTGCTGACTTCGTGGGATCATGGACTGATCACACCCTGAGGATTGGTGAGGCCGTTCTTCGGGAGGCCGAGATTTTTGATGCGGTTCGCGCTTTTCGGCAAACTGTCGTTTTCTCCGATGAGGCTTTCATGGCCATGCTGGAGTCATTCCTTCCTCAAAGCAACACCTTCATTGTGATGAATGGTGAAATTGGTTTTTCTTTGAAGGAGCTGAGCGCCATCACCGGATTGCCTATCCTCGGCAAACTCTATGAGGAGTTTATGCCTATTGACAGCGTCCTCAATGAGCAATCTGAGGAGTTTAGGCTTGTGTACTTTCAGGTCGTCGCCTTCTACGATTTTTTGAAGGAAAAGGAGGGCTCGAAAGTTAGATGCAGCAGTTGGAGAAGTTGCAGCTCCAACTTTTTTGACAGCGGGGATTCTTCTGATGGCATGGCTCAGGATGTTAGGGCTAAAGCATCAAGTTTGAAGAAGATCGCTGCTATGCGAGAAGATTTGAAGAAGTTCTTCGAAAGCACGGATGCCATTTGTCCTGACATTGCGTTGCGGAGAGATCTCGCTGTTTACCTCACTTACTGGCTGGGTGATGCTGTTTTTACTGGAGGAGATGGGACGCACATCAGGCCGCACAGTATTTTTCCGGCTTGTCAGATGGCGTTTGGAGAGCGGCTGGCTTTGGTACCTGCTCTTTAGTCTTATTTGTGTACCGAACTGCAGGCTGCTGATTTCGTAGTTTGGCTTGGGCTTCCCATGAACAGGGTATTTTCGGCCCATATTTTCTATTCATGGTATGTATACCACTGTCCTAGCTTCCATCGTTTGGGAGTTGCACAGGACGAAGATCCCTTTATGATTCGTTTGGCTAGAGGGACAGCCGTTCTCAAATCACTTTTATCTGCCCGTTTAAGGATCCGACGATTTAGGGACGTCGGGATTGGGCAGTCTTCGGTGAAGCTTTCTCCGGGCTTGCGGAAGAAGGCTTTTGACTTTGGTGTCTCCCGTGATTCGACCACGGCAGGGTCGGGAAGACACTATGCTTTGACAGACGCGGAGAAGAGATGGCTCTTCAACATACAGGTTGGTACGATGGTGTACCGCAGACATCTTTTCGTCGATATCCAACCGTATGTCCCTTCGCGTTTTGTATTGCAGCTTGGCTTCTCTCAAGGCGTTGTTGGAGTGCCTTCGAGAATGGTGAAGCGTTTTGGAGGTCTGCAGGATGGAAGAAATGCATGGGCTTTTTATAGCGCCGAGGACACTACCGCCATGATTTCCTATCCTGACCTACCCACCTTCCGGACTGCTGGCTTTACGAAGTGGTTCGTGGAGAGCTTCTCAGTGCGCCGGGGGCTTTCCAAGAAAGAGCTCGATATTAAGCAATCTCCTGGGAAAGGTCCTGGCAAATCGGATGGTGTCCGTCGGGAGAAAGTTTTGGCCTTACTTTCTGGAGAGAAGCACAAGATAGGCTTTCTTAACGGGCAGGACATCATCAGATCAGGAGCTGCACAGGGGATTCCTGGTGAGGTCTTGAGACAGCTGGAGGAGGAGGAGGCCGAGATCGATGCTATGATACAGGCAGAGCATACGAAGGCTTCCATAGAGTCTACTGAGAAAAGTAGACCATCCAGTGAGGACTCTTGTGAGAGGCCTGATGTTGATAGTGGGGCAGGATCGTCGAGCAGATTGACCCGCCGAGGCAAGAGGAGGAGAGGACAACGCCGTAACATGAGACGGCACGATAGTCCTTCTGATCTTGAAGTTCCTCTCACCATTGCTGAGGAGGTGTCTGAGGATGCTGACGAGCCTCCGGAGAAGAGAAGCAGAGAAGAGGAGACAGCTGGTATGATCCTCTTTCTTTCCTTTGTTTCTTCCTTTCTCTTGTGAAAGATTTTTGTTTTGATCTGCTGCTTTCTTTTTTTTAGCAGAGGACGATGTCCTGGTGATGCCTGAGGTTCCTGCCGATGAGGCGATGACGGATCCAGTCGTGGCATCCGAGGAAGAGCCCAGGGACTCTGGAGTGGTTCCAGAACCTTCACCTGGTATGATTTGCTTTGGCTTCTTCATTTTTTTTTCTTGTTTGTGCTGTCATTTGCTGACATGTAGCTTTTGTTTTCTTGTTAGCTGACTTGCCAGAGGATTCCGACGATTTCGAGCCATCTATGGACGCAACTTTTGACGATGCTTCAGATGAGCTCAAGGAGGCAGAGAGTACTCCGCCGGTCGTCGAAGCAGGTATATTTGCAATAATAATCTTGATATATTTTTGACAAGATTATATTCATACCTTTTTATATTTTCTTTTGACAGATTGTGGAGCAGCAGGAGAGATTCCTCCGTCTTCCTCAGAGCCAGAACAGGGGATACCTGCGGCTAATGCAGAAGTAGGGGCTTCTTCCACTTTCAATGAGTCAGCTTCTTCCGTTGGAAAGAGTTTATTGATTACTCTTTCAATGGAGCATGACGTGGGCAGTCGGGCACCAGAGCATGGCGAATCCTCATCTGCACCGCACCTTCAGTATGCAAGGAAGGTGTTGAAGACTGTCTTGAGCTCATGGTTTGAGACTCTTTCTTCAGGTCATTTGGAAGCTGATTTTGGCATGATCAAGCATGTGCAGGACATCCTCGCTGATAGCAAAGAAGTCGGTCTGGACATCGCGAGCGCCAAGGATTTTGTTGAGGAGATCATCACCTTAGGGAACAAATGGACTGAGACCAAGCGTTTCCCAGATGGTGACTTCTTTGATGAGATGTTCATAAAACCTTCCAGCAAAGTCAAAGCTGAGTTGACTGAGGTCACGAAGACTCGGAGGCAGATCGTTCGGGAGAAGAACGTTACCGAGTTATCCATCATGGGGCTGAAACAAGACTTGGACCGCCTTGATAAGGAGGTCGTCGAGGCTAGGCAACGTCTTGATCTTTTAGAGGAAGAGGCTGCTGCCAAATGGACCGCCATTGTGGAGGCTCGTAACAAGGAGGGGACTCTCATTCGCCAGGTTGAGGAAGCTGAAGGTAATGTCCGGAGGAAGACTCAGGAGCATGAGCAGTGGCAGGTCCTCTGGGAAGAACTTCCTCGTGCTGCAAATGGGTCATGGCATTCGACCGCGTTTTATGGGGACATTTTTAAGAAGCATGGCCTAAAAACTTTGGAAGTTAAGGCCATGGGTCTGCTTGAGGAGTTGAACCTTTGGTTGAAGACCATGTCGGATTGAGCTCCTGAGTTGTAACAGACTCTTTTTCCTTCTTCTCTTTTTTTTTGGTACCTCCATGTATAAACAGTCTTGGTACTATATTTTTGTATCCCATTACTTTCACTTAAATCATTCTTTGATGAAAACAATTTTGAGCAAAAGTTGATGGGAATGTTTGTTTAAGAATTTGATCAAAAGGTTGTCATTTTGTGAAAATCTTTTGTCAAAGAGTTGTTTTGGGCATGAAAGCCAATTTTGTGGCGAAAAGCCTTGTTTTTTTATGGTTTGAAAACCAAATTTTGGATGGCGTGAAAGCCTAATTTTGTGGCGTAAGAGCCAAAATTTGTTTTACGGCGTAAGAGCCAAAATTTGTTTTGCGGCATGGGAGCCAAAATTTTTGGATGGCGTGAAAGCCGAATTTTGGAATGGCATAGAAGCCGAATTTTGGCATTTATAGCCAGATTTTAGCGTTTATAGCCAATTTTTGGCGTTTATAGCCGAAATTTTTTGTTTTGGCATTTATAGCCGACTTTTGGCGTTTATTGCCGGATTTAGCGTTTATAGCCGATTTTTGGCGTTTATAGCCGAAATTTTCTTTTTTTGTTTTGGCATTTATAACCGACTTTTGGTGTTTATAGCCGAATTTTGTTTTGTTTTGTTTTGGCATAAGAGCCAGATTTTTGAAAACCAAGTTTTTGTTTTGTTGGCATGAAAGCCGATTTTGGCGTTTATAGCTGAAATTTTTTTTTGTTTGTTTTGGCATTTATAGCCGAATTTTGGCATTTATAGCCGGATTTTGGCGTTTTATAGCCAGATTTTGGGGTTTATAGCCGAATTTTGGTTTTCAAAATGCAGGTATCGACTAAGTGTCGCCTCCCCGCTGAATGGTCTTGCAAGTATCGATGGAATGTCGCTTCCTTGCTCATTCGGTTTTGCGAGCATTGATGGAATGTCATTTCCTCACGGCTGCGTTTTGCAAGTATCGATGGAATGTCGTTTCCTCGCGAATTGGGGTGCAAATATCGACTAAGCGTCGCTCCCCTACTTTTCCCAAAACTTTTGGTTTTACGGGTCCTGACTTGATGTCGTTTCCCCGTGATTTTTGAAATTTGAGGTTTTCTCGAACCATTTGAAATTTGGGTTATGGATAGCAACTTGTATGTTGCGTCTCCACGATTTTTGAAATTTGGGTTGTGGATATCAACTAGTATGCTGTTTCTCCACGATTTTTGGAATTTGGGTTGTGGATATCAACTGGTATGTTGCTTCTCCACGATTTTTGAAATTTTGCAAGTATCGAATGAGGTTCGCTTCCTTGCGATTTTTTGGGTTTTGGAAATATCGAATGGGGTTCGCATCCTTCCGGTTTTTGGGTTTTGGAAGTATCGAATGGGGTTCGCTTCCTTTGCGATTTTTTGGGTTTTGGAAGTATCGAATGGGGTTCGCATCCTTCCGGTTTTTGGGTTTTGGAAGTATCGAATGGGTTCGCATCCTTCCGGTTTTTGGGTTTCGCTAGTATCGACTAAGTGTCGCTTCCCCGCGGTTCCTAAAAAACCGTTTTTTTTTTTTTTTTGTTCAGAGACGCGAGGGTCATAAATTTTGGCTTAAAACCATTTCGGTTGTAAAAGCCAAGGTAGGCTAGGGTGAAAATTCCTGAGTCCTGGTTTTTGTTTCAAACCATGAATTTTGGGTTCAAGGATCGAAAATTTTGGTCAAGTTTGGGAAGAGGCTCCTAAACTTGGATTTTGGATTTGATTTTTCTTTTGAACAATGAAACGATGAACGTAAGCATTGTTTTGAGAGATTGTTTTTTTTTTTTTGGAAACTTCAACATAAAGATGAAAATTTCAAAAGGGGTGGGTTTGACGAGCAAGTACATTGGAAATACGCTTTAGCCGTGTAGATATTGCTCTGACCCGTTTGAGGAAGTCTTCAAGGGTAGTACCGCTTCAAGAACTTGCCGTTGATGGGTAGCATACATCTGTCTCCTTCCATGTTTAGAAGAGCGTATGCACCGTTAGAGAAGACTTTGTCGATGACGAAGGGTCCCTCCCATTTTGGTTCGAATTTGCCTTTGGATTTGTGGGCAAAGACTATGGGTCTTTTTACTCCAAGAACCAAGTCACCCTTTTTCTAGGCATGTTGCCTGACCTTTTTGTTGAAAGATCTGCCATGCGTGCTTGGTACAACTCAATGCTTTGTAGAGCTTCGAGTCGTCTTTCATCGAGATTATCCAGCTCTTGGAGTCTCAGTTTGACATTGCTTTCTTGCGTCATGTCATTTTGCAAAGATACCCTTAAGGAAGGAATTTGTACTTCCAAAGGGACAACAGCTTTGCATCCATAGACCAAAGAGAATGGTGTGCTATGGGTTGGTCCTCGAACGGTGGTTCGATAGGCCCACAAAGCTTCTGGTAGTTTGTCGCCCCAGTCTCTTTTATGACTAGAGACTATTTTCTTGAGAATTTTGCAGAGTGTCTTGTTGAAGGCTTCTGCTAGTCCGTTCGCTGCTGGATTATATGGAGTCGAAGGACAACTTTAGATTTTGTACTTGTCGCAGAACCTGTAGAATCTGTGATCCCGGAATTGTGGTCCGTTATCATGGACGAATCTTTTAGGTATGCCGAAGCGACAAATAATGTTGGTGCGCAAGAACTGAAGGACTGATAAAGTCTTCATTTCGCTGAGTGCAAATGCTTCTGACCACTTGGAGAAATAATCCGTAGCGGCGAAGATGAAGCGATGACCTTTGCTTGATGGGGGAGAAATAGGACCTATGATTCCATACCCCAGGCTTCGAAAGGCCATGAGATTGCTGTTGGATGTAGCCATTCTGGAGGCATGTGGACATAATCTGGCATTTTTGGCAGCGCTTAGCAAATTGCATTGCATCAGCTACCATGGTAGGCCAATAATAACCTAGCCTTTTTATTTGGTTGTAGAGCTTAGGGCTAGCCTGATAGGCTCCACAAAGACCAGCATGAACTTCTTGGAGAGTTTCCTCAGCCTATTGTTGTGATAAGTAGCGTAGGAGTACTCCGTTGAAGGATTTTCTGTAAAGTGCTTTTGAAGGTATATCCAAATGAAAGTTACGGCAGATGTCGACTAGCGACGCTTGTGGCAGCACATCTGAGCATTTGTACGCCATTGCCTTCCATTTGTGAATGAACTCGTATGTTGACTCATTCTCTCCCTGTTTTAGGCTACAGAGTTGAGCCATAGTAACAGGATGATCCTCACCTTGGAAGTGGGTCAGGAAGCGTGTCTCCAGCATAGCCCAGTTCTGAATGGAGTTCTCCGGCAGAGTGGAGTACCAATCAAAGGCTGTACCTTTTAAGGTACTTGCAAAGAGGCAAATCTTGAGGGCATCTTGGTCCGCAATGGCTCCCGTCAGGATTTTGAAATGGATGACATGCTGTCTGGCTGAACCTTTCCCCGTATATGTCTGGAGAGTAGGTTGTTTGAATTTTGCAGGGAACGGAACCGAGTCCATCCATAAAGGGTAGGGTAGCTTGATCCCATGTTCCTTCAATGTATCCTCTTCTTTTGCTTTTGCTAGGATATCGTCCACGTCCTTTTTGGTAAGGGCGCGAGACTCATTGTTTTCTGCATTACCCTCATCATCTTCATGATTCGGAGGGGTTTCATTGTTAGGTGGTGGACGCTGTAGAGTGAGAATGAGGTTTTCCATCAAAGCCTCAATTCTCTGTTGTCCTTGCTCCAACTGCTGGATGCGTGCGGTTACATCGTCATGCTGTGGAGGCAGCTCAGAACTTGTAGCCAAGACGTTCATCCCTCGGGATTCGAACGAAGAAATCGTCCTGGTGACTGAGCTGGGGCTCATTCTTCTGGATGAAGAATCTGAGGAGTGGTTACTCCGGTGTTTTTGGCTTGGAGGAGTGGAAGACTCTTCCAGATGTGTTCTTGTCCGAGAGACGCTGCGAGTCACTGGACGTCTAACACTGATTTTGGTTGCTGACTTCCGGCATTTTCTGGTTTTGACAACCATATGAACAGCAACGAATTGGTCGGGTCTTTCTTTTTCGACCCATTTGTTTGAGACGTGGAGAGTAGAACGCTGTGTTCTTTGTTTCTCGAGTCTCTTATGTCGATATGCAGTGCGGCGACGCATACGACGAGCAATTTGAGCTTCAGTCAGCTCTGGTTGGGCTCTGGCGATGAAGGATCTAGTCCCTCGTGCGCAGCAGCCGAGTTTGTCTTCTTTGAAGCTTGGCAAGGACAGAATCTGGATGCGGTGCTTTGTTTGTCGCAATGAAGACTTGAATTTTACGAGCTCGGCCCCTGTTGAGATGAAGGGTCGACTCGCAGGAGTGCAGGCTTTAGTATGTTTTTACGTAGGCCTAACAATGCAGGATTTGATTTTGGGCTTGTAGGAGCAAGCCGGCTCATGATGGTTTTGTTTGTTTTTTGGGTGGAGGGTAGGTTTCTCCTCTTTCATGTAAGAGAGAGGGTAGAACTGATTCTCCTTGAGAGGGGCCAGGTATGCTGGCTTTGCAGATGTTTGGGACCTCCATTGCTTTGGCGAAGATCTCGGGGACCAAGTTTTGGGGTAAACCTGGTTTCTTGTGGGTTGAGGCTTCGTGGGAACGCCACGGGCTTCAAGTTTCTTGGTGTTCGCCCTTGGTGCCATTTTAGTGACACGTTGCGGGGCGGTTTTCTGCTTCTTGGCAGGTACAGTGTCTTCTGTGGGAAGTGGGAATGGTCCCAGCGATCCGAAGACGATGGTCCGGGGAGTTGAAGTTGACCCGGTGTTTGGAGAGTTGTCGAGGGAGATGACGCTTCGGCAACTGGCAAGGCGCTCATGCTTGTTTTGCTTGTCTTGAAGCATAAGCTGGTACTTGTTCTCATTGAAAGTGATGGTCAATGAAGCTGCCATTGTTAGTTTTGGAAAACTTCTGAAACAAGACCAAATCCATTAGTAATCACAAGAATATGGTGATCGTAAATGGAGAACAACTATGGTTTTGTCTTTTCAGATCACTTGAGGGGACATGGCCTAACCCAAGGACGACGAAGAAGGCAAAAAGCCATAGAGGATACAATTGTTCTAAAATGCAAGTATGGTAGGCTCGGAGTGAGTGTTCCAGTGACTGCTAGAAGCAATTGTAGACCTTATTTCAAATTACCGAGAAGCAAGGCTCACTCGAGGTAAAATGATATAAGGTTGGAGATACAAATGTGTCGGTCGCGAATACAGTAGACCCGAAATGGCGTATTAGCACCGCTAGGCACAAATGTTGCAAATCGCATCCTTGGAAAGGACACGAGATGGGATTTTTTGAAAGGTCAAATTTGGATTCATAAAGGAGAGCAAATGGTGTTCCAATCCGAACAAAGGCTCAACATTTCTGCGAGCGCTAAATTCAGAAGGGAAGGAACCAGAATTTCTCGGATGTGAATCCAGTAATGACGGAAGTTTTTTTTTTTTTTTTTTGAAAGGTCAAGATTGAATTCATCAAAGAGAGCAAATGGTGTTCCGTTTGGAACAAAGGCTCAACATTTCTGCGAGCGCTAAATCTGAAAGGGAGGGAACCAAGATTTCTCAACTCTGAATTCAAAAGTGACGGAAGTTTTTTTTTTTGAAAGGTCAAGATTGAATTCAGCGAAGAGAGCAAATGGTGTTCCATTCCGAACAAAGCTCAACATTTCTGCGAGCGCTAAATCCGAAAGGGAAAGAACCAAGATTTCTCAACTCTGAATTCAAAGTGACAGAAGTTTTTTTTTTTTGTTTTTTTTTCTTAAAAGATTTTTTTTGGAATTTTTTTTTTAAAGGTGCACATAGATTTTCAATTCGATCTTATGAAACCTTAGTAGATAGATCAGCCCCCAGGTAAGGGTAGGATTACTTAATGAACCCGTTTGGAGGACCCTTGCCTCGAAGAGTCTAGCTGTCTCCACACTCTGGACAAGGCTTTTCTTACATCCGCTTTGGTCAAAGAACGCAACTGGTGGAACCTTAGTGTTTTTTTTTTTTTTTGAAATCTTTTTTTTTTAAAGGTTTTTAATGAACTCATCAAAGAGAGCGAATGGTGTTCCGATCCGAACAAAGGCTCAACATTTCTGTGAGCGCTAAATCCAAAAGGGAAGGAACCAAGGTTTCTCAAATTTGAATGCAAAAGAGAGAAAACTAGATTTTTTTGAATTTATAATTTTTTTTTGAAATCCCAATTGGACTCATCAAAGAGAAAAGATGGCCCAATCCTCGATATGAACGATAGCTGCGAACATTTCTGTGAGCTATCAAGTTCAAAGAGGAGAGGATCAAAATTTCTCAAAGTTGAATCTTGAGAAAGAGACATCATTTTTTTTAAAGAGTTTGAAATGGAGGTGTTGTTTTTTTTTTTTTTGAGATCCCAATTGGACTCATCAAAGAGAAAAGATGGCCAAATCCCCGATATGAACGATAGCTGCGAACATTTCTGTGAGCTATCAAGTTCGAAGAGGGAAGGATCAAAGTTTCTCATAGTTGAATCTAAGAAAAGAAATCAGATTTGTTTTTTTTTTTTGAAGTGAGAAAGAACAATTGAAATCCCATCTCATGTTTTTTTTAGATGCAAGATGCAACATAGGCCACCAACTAGAAAGGAGCCAAGTGATCAAAGCATCACGTTCTCAAGTCAACGAGTCCCACCGGGTGTGCCAACTTGATGGACCCAAAAAGGGGGAATCTTCCGTCCTCTCCCTCTGCACCCCGGGGGCTGACCTGGGTCTCGGCGGAGGAGGGAAGATCTCGGGCATCAACATTTTTTGTACTGGTATGCCAGATTTACTTTCTACTTGGAATTTGGAATGGTGATAATCTGGAGATTCACCTTCACAAGTGGAAAGGAAATCAATCCTTTTTCTAACTTTTCAAATTGTATTAATATTAGGAAAAGAGACGAGTTTGTTTTTTTTTTAGAATGCCGTAGGAGGCGTTTTTGTTTGTTTGCCGTGAAAGGCGATTTTGCCGTGAAAGGCGATTTTACAAAACTCATCAAATGTGAAAGACAAGAATTGTGATTTCTTTTTGTCTCTTTAAGAAATACAAACTACAATAGAAAAGTAAGAAAAGGGATCTAACTTCTCAGGAGATTGTGGGGACACGTTGAGATCGACGGTCGCAAGTCATGTATGGGCTTCACCATCGTCCTTCAAATGAGAACATGTGATGCTTTGATTCTTTGGCTTGGCTCCTAACCTCAGTTTTTTAAAGGACAAGGACCAAGAGAAGGTCCTATATCCAATGAAAAGCCGCGTTCAGGCCATGTTGGAGAAGGAGGTGACCTTGGGGGGGGGGGGGGGGGGGGTGGCCCCCCAAGGGACGTTGATCACCTTCTGGTGTTCTTTGCAGCAGAGGAGCAGGACTTCGTCTATGTTTCTTTGGGAGAAGTGCAGAACTTCAAGTCGATAGATGTCGATGATCCTCTCTCTCTTGGAAATGGATCTCCTTTTATAGGCTTTTGGTAGCCATGGGATGGTTATGGGCATTGATAGCCATGATGAGAGCATTGATGAGGAGTTACAAGTTGATTTTGTAACTCCTTTTTCATGGCTTGTGATTGGCCGATGAAGGTAGTGGGCTTTTAATTGCCTTTATGCTTCATGATGATGGGAGTTTCATGGGTTTAATGCCATGATTACTTGGATTTGTAACTCCCAAATGCTTGAATCTGATTGGGCCGTCCAAAATAATGAGTTAATGACCGCATTAAGTTGTCATAAACGGGTCAATTAACGTCATTAAGTGGTCGCCAAGGCATGTGAAGACTCGTGGGCCGCGTTGCTCCTTTTGAGATTCTTCTTGCGATCATCACAGGTGGATCCACACATTGTTTGATGTCGGATTGCAGTGCAATTTCAGACATTGATTGATGTTGGTGGGCCGGTGACATCTGTCTTGTTGATTTCACGATCGGTCGGACAGAAAGTGCACTTTCTTGGTCAGCCGGTTGGCGATCTTGAGGCGATCGGTGATGATTTCATGCTTTTGACGGCAGATCCGAGATGTCGACGAAGATCAGTCGTTTTCAAGCATCAAACATTGCATTTTCCAAAAATCACAGAGGCCGGAACACCCGAAATGCGAAAAGAATCGGAAAACGGACGTTTTGGTGCAAAATCCGGCGACCCGGATTTGCAGGGCCGCCGGCGACCCTGGCCTAAGGTCGCCGGCGACCTTAGGGTTTTTTGCCCTTTGGTCGCCGAGCTTCGTTTTCGGCCGATTTTCCGTCTTTTTCGTTCCTTTTTTCTTCTTTATTTTTCTTGACATTTTTTCCTCAATTATTGACTATATTTTCTTGGAGAAAACTTGACGAGAACCCGCGCGAAATCGGAGTACAAAGTTTCCCATTTTTCGGGAAAGCCGAAGACTTTGTAGCCGATTTTCCGTCAAGCGTCGAAACTAGGTCAAACGATGTCGGAATGACCTGAAAATTGAGGTGAAGCTTCTTGAGCAGTGGATCGGACCAACCATGGGCTTTTATTTGAGTTTTGAAGCCGTTTGGGGTCCCATCGATGCTTCACTTGATTTTGCTACGGGGAAAATGCCGAGCTTTGATATGTGGTCAAACGATGTCCGATTGACCTGAAATTCGACGAGGAGCCTGTTGGAGTCATTTTGAGACGTTCCATGGGCTCCGTTTTGGATGTCATGGTCCCGGGTTGCTCCGCCGCCGGTAGGCTTGATTTTCTCTCGGGGCATCGAAACCTGGTCAAACGTTGTCGGAATGACCTGAAATTCGACATGCAGCCTTTTGGAAGCATGTTGAAGCCACTCATGTATTTTGTTTGATGAGTGATGGCTTCGGTGGTTTCCTCCACCGGGAGGCTTGATTTTGCTGCTCGAGCATTGATGGAGGGTCAAACGTTGTCGGTTTGACTTGAAATTTGGCATGGAGCCCTTTGGAGACATTCTGGAGTCATCCGTAGGCTCTGATCAAAGTTTTGGTGTCTTTGATGATGTCGTCGCCAGGAGCGCTTGTTTAGCTGTCGGAGCAGTGAAGTTAGGCCAAATGCTGTCGGAATGGCCCGAAACCTCAGGTGTACCCCTCTTTTAGCTGTCTTGAAGGATTTCTCAGTTTCTGTCTGATTCTGAAAAGATCTGATGCTTGAAGTAACCTTGCCTGTTTTATAGCAGGATGCAGCTTCAAGAGGCTTCTTGATGTTGAGGAGATATAATGACTTTTTTGGTGTCAACAACTATGAGCTTGCAGTGGTGTTGAGCTCATCTTCAAGCTCCCTATCTTTTTCGGGGTGTTTCACTTTTCTTCGAAATTACCCCAGAATCATGCCAAAATTTCACTAGAATTTTTTTTAGCAAAACTCTGTCATTTTGGTGATGATTGATCTTTTCTTTTCTATCCTGTTACTGATGCACCTCGTTGTTCTGCTAGATCTTCTAATGTGGCCGTACAGCAGGCTAGGGAGAAGGTCCAGTACGTCGAGAGGAACTTGGAAGAGTATGATTCCCTCAACCGTGATGAGGAGAGATAGCAGTTGATCGTTTTCAAGGATGAGGAATTCTACAAGATTATGATAAGCAGTTGTCCTTGGGTCATGGACGATCGGAGCATCATGCCCAAGCCCACCTTTTTCTTTGGTGACACAGTCCCTGATGACTTGACATAGCAAAGGAGATGTTTTCGTTCTCTTACACAACAGATGGTGAAGAGAGAACTATTTTTACCTGGTCATCCTTTGATCGCACTATCTCTATCATGAGCCTTTCTCCCACATGCCCTAAGAGGGAAGATCCTCCGAGCTAGGTGAAGAGGACTAATGTGATCAAGACCAGGGTTTTTGTTGGCGGCTCTTCCGGTTATGCAGAGAAGTCGCCTGTCCGTATGGACATGTTGATGCCGGCCAGCAGTTACCAAAGTTCAGATGATCCTTCAGTCGATTTGAGACCGGTGGGCCTTGGCATTTTCAAGGGTGATGGCAGTAATTGGGTGAAGCCTTTTCGACTTCGTGACCGTTTCAGTGCTGACTTAAGCTGGGAGTCATGGACTGATCACAACTTGTAGATTGGTGGTGCCATTCTGAAGGAGGCCGAGATCTTCGACGCTGTCCATGCTTTTAGGGAGACCGTGATCTTTTCCGACGAGGCCTTCATGGCCATGTTGGAGTCATTCCTTCCACAAACCAATATCTTCATTGTCACGAATGGTGAAATTGATTTTTCTTTGAACGAATTTAGTGCCATTACTAGGCTGCCTATCCTTGGCAGACTGTATGAGAAGTTCATGTGTCACGCCCCCGGACCGAGGCCCTAATAAACAAGTCCTTAATCCAGGAATGTGGCGTGACGAGTCAAAAAATTCCGCCCGTACGCACTAATTATTTTCCCACAGGATTCCGCAGCGAGGATCCCAAACGATCCATCACAACCAATCAATCAATTATACAACGAATAGCAATGTGCGGAAGCATGTAGCAAAATAATTAAAAAAATCAAATGAAATGTAAGATAAAAGAACAAGCATTGTATCAAAAGAGAGAAATATATATATATATATATATATATATATGAGCATAACCCAAAGTTAGTTAAAGTTGTGAGGATCACAAAAGTATATTTAATCTATACAACCCAATAAGGCCAACAGAGGCCATAAACAAAGTTCCCAAAATGAAAGTCACTCCCTAAAAGATATTATCGAAACTTCAGGTTCAACATGATGTCTAAATGACATCATTTAGCTGCCACTCGTGTTCCACAGAAGGTCCTACTGCCTCCTCCACACGCTCCGCCTCAAAGGCTGCGAGTTCAAAATCTGACACCAAACAGAAAAGTATCAGACATGACGGTCTGGCAAGTGAATAATACAGATATGATATACAAGTTTTATCCAAGTCATATTTAAAATCATAAAAGTGTATTGAAGACAAAATGTATGCACTAAACAATTTAATTAAACAATTGCTGCATATACAGATTTTTATAGTAAAACTCTTCAAACTGGCGGATGAATATTCAAAACAATGGCAAACCACATATAGCTATATTCTCCTATTACCGAAGTAACAAGAGCAAACAACAGAAACCGTCGCCATACAAAGTGGCCGGAACAGATGCTATACAAAATGGCCAGATCAAAAACCATTGCCATGGCCGGAGTAAACAGACAGAGTCCAAACTGCAGTTGGCAGATAATTTAAAGATCCCAAGCCGGGTGATCACCCCGACAAGGTGACCTAAGCTTAGTGGTGCCTTTCAAAACCAAAATCTGAATTAATACAAATCAAATCATAATAGTACATTTCAAAATCAATAAGAAGAACTACTCTGAACAAATACAAACGGATAGAATCGAACGAACCAAATGAGTAGTCTTACCGATAATTTCAAAACGTTATAATCCATCTATCAAAGTACATTTCCATCAATAAAAAGGACTACTCTTAACCAAATACAAACAAACGAATACGGACGAATCAGACGAGTAGTCTTATCTATGTTTTTCATACGTAGCAAATCAGTCAACTTCATTTCTAATCAATTCATGAGAAAAACATAGAATTATTCTAACTTGGAATGGGATAATTAAGGTGATTGATAGTGTTTGATGGGCTTACCGGGGCCGTCTCGATACACACTTAGTGTCTCCATGCCGGTTTATAAGTGGAGAAGTTGGTGTCTCTGAAGGTCTCCGACATTTTAGGGCATAAAGTGTATATTAAGACTAATGGAAAATCCCCAGTAATTTAATTACTAATCTTTCTCCATGGTTTTTGTTCAAACGAAGTGATTCGGGCTCAAATTCTCGATTCCCGCTGATTTATAAGTCATTAGGAAATTTTTATACTCAAACCGGGCCTCAAATTACAAAACAGGCCCAAAAAAATGCATCATAAAATATCTGGGCCAGAACCTAGGCCCGCTCGAGTAGGCCCAGCTCACTCGAGCAGGCATAGCTACTGCTGCCTCGTTTTTGCACCATGTTTCTCTGCATGTTTTTTCTTCTTCTTCAAACATATCTTCCTTTCTTAAACTTCATTCAGACTTCAATCTCCTCCACTTATCTCCATCAAACCACTACATCACACTCATTCCAACTATCTATTAAGACGATAAAACACAACCAAATCACATGATAAAAGAGAAGCAAATAGAAATTCATAATTCAAATAATAGAACCCAAAGATTTCCAAATCAGTTTCCAGTCCTCAAGCTGAAGCAAAAAAATTTGAAATTTCATACAATTAACACACAACCTGAAATGAAATCAACATCACTTGTAATGAAATCAAAACCGAAAACCAATATAACTTCACAACCCACACCCATTACAGGATTTTAAAGTTTCAAGCCAGAAATTCAAAGAAAAGAGAAATCTTTCCGGCATGCATATTCAGATCTGATTACTCACTTGCCTGAGTCGAAATGGGTCACTAAAACAGTCCAATATCTTTACACAATCAGCTGCAAGTCTACACCAAAACCGATGGAAAAACCCATTTCAAAATCCACAAAAATTTGGAAAACAATGTAGTTCTACAAAAGAGTCCATGCATGTATGAAAATAGGCTTCTATTGATCCAATAAAACCAAGATTTGGGAAAGAGACAACCATTGCTAACCTTAAGAAGCTCTAAAGAAGAAGAAGAGCTTGCAGAAGAGATGGGTTCCAGCTGAAATTCCTCAAAAATGGTATCTTTGAAAAGCTTGAGATGAGGAGAAGGGATTTGTGAAATCAAATCTTTAAATAGCACTCAAGAAATATACATGCAAGAGGAGAGAAGGGGCTGAAAATGGAGAAGAAAACACTCAGGTTCAGCTGTGTTGCAGGAAAAATGAAATGAAGGAGAAAAAGGCCTCCAACGTGCGTTTTATTTGGGTTTTAACTGAGGAAGGTGGGCCCCATGGGCCCCAAATCTTCAAGTGGCTGGATCGATCATTTGTGGGTCCCAAATGAAAACGATGAAGAAGAAAAAGTTGATCGTCGAAATATCTAGCTTCTAAAAAGTATATTTTCCTCATGATTTTCAAAATTCGAAATTTATGCACATATTTAGAGTAAAAAGACAAATTTGCCCCTTCTTCTCGAAAAACGTGATTTCTAGATTTCATATGCAAACGGAGCGAACATGAAAGTCGCTGGGATCAAAATAACAAATTCAAAAATATCGAAAGGTTTTAAGTGAGGAAGGTGGGCCCCATGGGCCCCAAATCTTCAAGTGGCTGGATCGATCATTTGTGGGTCCCAAATGGAAACGATGAAGAAGAAAAAGTTGATCGTCGAAATATCTAGCTTCTAAAAAGTATATTTTCCTCATGATTTTCAAATTTTGAAATTTATGCACATATTTAGAGTAAAAAGACAAATTTGCCCCTTCTTCTTAAAAAACGTGATTTCTAGATTTCAAATGCAAACGGAGCAAACATGAAAGTCGCTGGGATCAAAATAACAAATTCAAAAATATCGAAATCCATATTTTTCAAAAAACAAATAAATCAAATTCCCATAATAACATGCATCACACAGCCACCCTGGGCCCGGTCAAACCAGACTCAACGCGCTCAAAATTCCCCAAAGCTATTCAAAATTCTAATCTAACTAAAAAAATCTAAGCTAATCGTCCTCTAATCCCACTTAGAGACTAATCACAATTAAAAATAATAATAAATATACTAAACCTAGGTCGGGGCTTGACATCCTCCACCCCTTAAGACATTTGGTCCTCCAAATGATCACTAACCTCTTGTAGCAAGGGCGGGTGCTTCTTTTGAACCTGATCACGCAATTCCCAAGTACCTTCTTCTGGTTCGTGGTTCTCCCAAAGCACTTTTACCCACTGAATCGTCCAGTTCCTCAATTCTTACTCTTTCATATCAATGATTCTAACCGGTTTCTCAACATAAGTGGCATCTTCCCGAATTTCCAATGGTTCATGTCGTAGTACATGTGAGGGGTCTGAAACATATTTCTTCAACATCGATACATGAAACACATTGTACACACCTGAAAGTTCTGACGGTAGGGCGAGTCTGTAAGCCACTTCACCAATACGACTCAGGATCTCAACGGTCCAATGAATCTTCTTGACAAGTTACCCTTCTGACCGAACCTCAAGGTTCCTCTGGTAGGTGACACTTTCAAAAACACCTTATCTCCTACTTGAAACTGTAGGTGCTTTCTTCTAACATCAGCATAGCTTTTCTGTTGGCTTCTCGCGACCTTCAAATGCTCATGAATGAGTTTAACTTTCTCATTGGTCTCACCAATCAATGTCGGTCCATAAAAGTTGCGTTCTCCGACCTCTTCCCAACACACTGGAGTTCTGCATTTCCTTCCATATAGTGCTTCGAAAGGCGCCATCCCTATACTCGAGTGGTAACTGTCGTTATATGCAAATTCGCAAAGAGGTAGACTTTCATCCCACTGAGTTTTGAAGTCAAGCACACATGGTCTAAGCATGTCCTCCAACGTTTGGATGGTCCTTTCTGACTGTCCATCTGTCTGTGGGTGATATGCCGTGCTAAGTTGAAGTTTTGTACCCATGGATTCATGCAAAGTCTTCCAGAATCTCGAGACAAATTTGTTATCTCTGTCCGATGTGATGGAGACTGGTTGACCATGTCGGCTGACGATCTCGTTAACAAACGTTTGTGCCAGTAATAACATTTGCATCTTCCTCCCCGTCTTCAACGGAATGAAACGTGCAGACTTCGTCAGTCGGTCAACTATAACCCATATGGCATTGTTTCCTCTACTAGTCGTCGGTAAACCCGAGATAAAGTCCATTGTAAGATGTTCCCATTTCCACTGTGGAATCTCTAATGGCTGCAAAAGACCTGCTGGTTTCTGATGTTCTGCCTTTATCAACTGGCAAGTCATGCATCGAGACACAAATGCTGCAATTTCTCTCTTCATATTGTTCCACTAGAATCTGCTCTTCAAATTATGGTACATCTTTGTACTCCCCGGGTGCATAGAATACTTGGTGCTATGGGCTTCGGCCATGGTTACATTTCTCAAGTCATCAATATTCGGAGCACACAATCGGTCACGGAAGTACAATACTCCATCCACGATTTTGAAATCTGGGCGATCTGAAATGTGCTCCACAATTTTCGCTAAGTTTGGATCCTGTAGTTGAGTCTCCTTGATTTTCTGAATGAAAGTAGGCTCAGACACTGACTTGTTTGCTAGCATAACATTTTGTTTCAACGGTTGGAACTCAACTCCCAATTCTTCGAACTGTTGAAGTATACATATTCCTCACAAACTAGCCATGCTCCCAGACTTTCTGCTCAATGCGTCTGCCACAACATTTACTTTTCCTAGATGGTATTTGATTGGAAAGTCATAGTCTTTGATATACTCCATCCATCTTCTCTGCCTCATGTTCAATTCCTTTTGGGAGAACAAATACTGGAGACTACGGTGATCCGTGTGAACTTCAAAATTTTCTCCATACAAATAGTGTCTCCACATCTTTAGTGCAAATACAACAGCTGCCAATTCTAAGTCATGCGTCGTATAATTCTGCTCGTGCTCCTTCAGCTGCCTTGAGCCATATGCTATGACTTTACCATCTTGCATTAACACACATCCAAGTCCCACAGTCGAAGCATCCGTATAAACTACAAAATTTCCACTACCTGAAGGTAAGGTGAGAACTGGAGCTGTGGTTAACCTCTTTTTCAACTCTTCAAAACTTGCTTCACACTGTTCGGTCCACACGAATGGCATGTTCTTCCGGGTTAGTTTGGTCAAAGGTGCTGCAATAGATGAAAATCCCTGCACAAACCTTCTGTAGTAACCCGCTAAACCCAGAAAACTCCTGATTTCAGTTACATTCTTTGGCCTCTCCCAATTGATGATTGCTTCTATCTTTGTCGGATCAACTGCTAAACCCTCTTTGGAAATGATATGACCAAGGAAAAAAACTTGTGTCAGCCAAAAGTCACATTTCTCGAGCTTTGCATACAACTGGTTGTCCCTCAATAACTGCAGCGATGTCCTCAGGTGCTGCTCATGCTCTTCTCTAGACTTGGAATATAGTAGTATATCATCAATGAAGACAACGGTGAACTAGGGTGTAAAGATCTTGTTCATTAGAGCCATGAACACCACTGGTGCGTTCATCAGTCCAAAGGGCATTACTAAAAATTCATAGTGCCCGTATCTTGTCCGGAAGGCTGTCTTCGGTACATCCGATTCTCTTACCCTCAACTGATAATATCCGGACCTCAAGTCTATCTTCAAAAAATACTCTGCTCCCTGCAATTGATCAAATAGCTCATCTATTCTTGGCAATGGGTACTTGCTCTTAATGGTTACTTGATTCAGTTTTCTGTAATCTATGCACATTCTTAAGCTTCCATCTTTTTTCTTGACAAACAACACCGGAGCTGCCCATGGTGATACGCTTGGTCTGATAGAACCCTTCTTCAATAATTCTTACAACTGTAATTTCAACTCACCCATTTTTGCCGGAGCCATCTGTACGGTGCAATGGAAATAGGAGCTGTTCCGGATATACGCTCTATGGTGAACTCCACTTCCCTGACTGGTGGCAATCCTGGAATTTCTTCTGGGAATACATCTGAAAATTCGCACACTACGGGGATTTGCTCCACCCCTGGGGACTGTTTGTCCTCTGTGACGAATGCTATGAATCCCTCACATCCACTTCTCAATAATTTAACTACTGACAATACTGAAATAACACCAACCTGTGAAACCCTTTTCTCTCCATGAAATTCCACCCTTGGTGATGCTTCATCCAACTTGAAGGAAATACTTTTGTTAAAACAATCCATACTAGCATGAAGTCCAGACAACCAATCCATCCCCAAAATAACATTGAAGTCATGCATGTCTAACAAGATAAGGTCTGCTCAGAATGTGACATCAGTTATCTTAACTGTACAACTAGGGTAAAATGTAGTACACATGACTTGTTTTCCTACTGGTGTTGTGATAGTTAGAATAAAATCTAGTTCGCTAACAGGCACATCAATCAATTTAGCAAACTTGGGAGATAGAAATGAATATGTGATCCAGAATTAAACAATACTTTAGCTTCTATTCCACAGACAAAAAGTATACCTTCAACTACGTTGCCGGCTGCATCCACGTCCACTTGATTCAGATGATATGCTCGTCCTTGTTGTTGAGGTCTGTTCTGATTCTGGTTCTGTCTCCCTTGTTGCGCATTCCTGTTCTGCTGAGGTGGACGGGCGTTTTGATTCAGAGGTCGTTGGCGGGGTTGCTATTGCTGGTTCTGCTGCTGTGGCTGTCTAGGTTGGTTCTGAGCCGCTTGTTGGTTCTGCTGAGGTGGCCTGTTGCCTTGGTTCCTATTGTTTGAGCAATCTCTCATCAAGTGATCCGTAAGGCCACACTTAAAGCATCCACCCATGATTCTATAACATAGGTGGGAAGGGTGGTTCTTGCCACAATGCTCACATCCACCTTGCCCTTGAATGTTCTGATTTTTCCTTAACTTCTTACCTTGATAGGATCTCTGTCCTTGCTGTTGCCGACGTTTCCTCTGGACATCCTTAATAATATTGTTATTGATGTTTTCAAATTTATAAGCTTGCTTGACTGCTTCTTGAAAGGTAGCAGGCAGGACTACACCAGTAGCATCTCGCTCAATAATAGGGTTAAGTCCCTCCAAGAATTTGATAATCTTTTTCTCCTCAGTATCGATAAGCTCTGGTGCATACCGGGACAATCATTCGAACTTTGTGACATATTCGAGGACTGTCATGTCTCCTTGTGTGAGTAGCTGAAATTCCACCGCCATCTGTCTCTTGATGTGAGCAGGTACATACTTCTCAGTGAACTGCTCCTTGAAAGTAGCCTATGCGATATCATTAGCAATGTCCTAATAGCCATCTTTAAGAGTTTTCCACCAAATGTCGGCCAAGCTGACAAACATAGAAGCTACTAAATGAACTCGCTGTCTACCTGTGCACTGAAAAAGATCAAAGATGTTCTCGATGTGAGTTAACCAGTCATCTGCTGTCAAAGGATCCTCCTCTCCTAAGAATTCTTTCGGACCTCTCTTTCGGAAGAGTTCGAATAATGCATTCGGGTTGTTGTCACGGTCATTGATAACAATCTGAGGACCCATGTGTTGGGATTGTACATGTTCTGGTCTTCTAGCCAACACTTCCAGCAATTGCCTCTGTACATGTGCCAACTCCTTGTCTTTCTTGGCCATCTGATCTTGTAATCTGGCCTGATTCTCATTAGCTATCCTCTATTGTTCCATCATCATCTCATTTGTTTTCTATTGCTGTTCCATCATCATTTGCATAAAATTCTGAAATTGATTATCTCCAGGAGCATTGCTCGTAGAAGGATTTGTGTTTGTATAGTACCTGCGTGGAGGCATTTTGCTGCAAAACCACTTGTTAGTATAATAAAATCTATCAAGAAAAACGCACCCACAATCCCCAAACAATACTAACTAACAAAAATTCTAACGGATCCTCTCCACGTCCCTATGTTTCTAATGTCTTTTAATTGCCCGACATATTTCTCACTCTGATACCAACAGCTGTCACGCCCCCGGACCGAGGCCCTGATAAACAAGTCCTTAATCCAGGAACGTGGCGCGACGGGTCAAAAAGTTCCGCCCGTACGCACTAATTATTTTCCCACAGGATTCCGCAGCAAGGATCCCAAACGATCCATCACAACCAATCAATCAATTATACAACGAATAGCTATGTACGAAAGCATGTAGCAAAATAATAAAAAAAATCAAATGAAATGTAAGATAAAAGAACAAGGTTTTTATCAAAAGAGAGAAATATATATATGAGCATAACCCAAAGTTAGTTAAAGTTGTGAGGATCACAAAAGTATATTTAATTTATACAACCCAACAAGGCCAACAGAGGCCATAAACAAAGTTCTCAAAATGAAAGTCACTCCCAAAAAGATATTATCGAAACTCCAGGTTCAACATGACGTCAAAGTGACATCATTTGGTTGCCACTCGTGTTCCATAGAAGGTCCTACTGCCTCCTCCGCATGCTCCGCCTCGAAGGCTGCGGGTCCGACATCTGACACCAAACAGAAAAGTATCAGACCCGACGGTTTGGCAGGTGAATAATATAGATATAATATACAAGTTTTATCCAAGTCATATTTAAAATCATAAAAGTGTATTGAAGACAAAATGTATGCACAAAATAATTTAATTAAACAATTGCTGCATATACAGAAATTTATAGTAAAACTCTTCAAACTAGCGGATGAATATTCAAAACAATGGCAACCCATAATAGCTATATTCTCCTATTACCGAAGTAACAAGAGCAAACAAACAGAAACCTTCGCCATACAAAATGGCCGGAACAGATGCCATACAAAATGGCCAGATTAGAAACTGTCGCCATACAAGATCGCCGAAACAAACAGAAACCGTTGCCATGACCGGAGTAAATAGACAGAGTCCAAACTGCAGTTGGCAGATAATTTAAAGATCCCAAGCCGGGTGATCAGCCCGACAAGGTGACCTAAGCTTAGTGATGCCTTTCAAAACCAAAATCTGGATTGATACAAATCAAATCATAATAATACATTTCAAAATTGATAAGAAGAACTACTCTGAACAAATACAAACGGATAGAATCGAACGAACCAAATGAGTAGTCTTACCAATAATTTCAAAACGATATAATCAAGCTATCAAAGTATATTTCCATCGATAAAAATGACTACTCTTAACCAAATACAAACAAACGAATATGGACAAATCAGACGAGTAGTCTTATCAATGTTTTTCAAACGTAGCAAATCAGTCAACTTCATTTCTAATCAATTCATGAGAAAAACATAGAATTATTCTAACTTGGAATGGGATAATTAAGTTGATTGATAGTGTTTGATGGGCTTACCGGGGCCGTCTCGATACACACTTAGTGTCTCCATGTCGGTTTATAAGTGGAGAAGTTGGTGTCTCTGAAGGTCTCCGACAATTTAGGGCATAAAGTGTATATTAAGACTAATGGAAAATCCCCGGTAATTTAATTACTAATCTCTCTACATGGTTTTTGTTCAAACGAAGTGATTCGGGCTCAAATTCTCGATTCCCGCTGATTTATAAGTCATTAGGAAATTTTTATACTCAAACCGGGCCTCAAAATAAAAAACAGGCCCAAAAAAATGCATCATCAAATATCTGGGCCAGAACCCAAGCCCGCTCGAGCGGACCCAGCTCACTCGAGCGGGTTGTCACAGCTGCCAGGCTCACTCGAACGGGCACAGCTACTGCTGCCTCGTTTCTGCACCATGTTTTTTTTTTCTTCTTTAAACATATCTTCCTTTCTTAAACTTCATTCAGACTTCAATCTCCTCCACTTATCTCCATCAAACCATTACATCACACTCATTCCAACTATCTATTAAGACTATAAAACACAACCAAATCACATGATAAAAGAGAAGCAAACAGAAATTCAAAATTCAAATAGTAGAACCCAAAGATTTCCAAATCAGTTTCCAGTCCTCAAGCTGAAGCAGAAAATTTGAAATTGCATACACTTAACACACAACCTGAAATGAAATCAACATCACCTGTAATGAAATCAGAACCAAAACCCAATCTAACTTCACAACCCACACCCATTACAGGATTTTAAAGTTTCGAGCCAGAAATTCAAAGAAAAGAGAAATCTTTCTAGCATACATATTCAGATCTGATTATTTACTTGCCTAAGTCAAAATGGGTCACTAAAATAGTCCAATACATCTACACAATCAGCTGCAAGCCTACAACAAAACCCATGGAAAAACCCATTTCAAAATCCACAAAAATTTGGAAAACAATGAAGTTCTACAAAAGAGTCCATGCATGTATGAAAAAAGGCTTCTATTGATCTAATAAAACCAAGATTTGGGAAAGAGACACCCATTGCTAACCTTGAGAAGCTCTAAAGTAGAAGAAGAGCTTGGAGAAGAGATGGGTGCCAGCTGAAATTCCTCAAAAATGGTATCTTTGAAAAGCTTGAGATGAGGAGAAGGGATTTGTGAAATCAAATCTTTAAATAGCACTCAAGAAATATACATGCAAGAGGAGAGAAGGGGCTGAAAATGGAGGAGAAGAAAACACTCAGGTTCAGCTGTGTTTCAAGAAAAATGTAATGAAGGAGAAAAAGGCCTCCAACGGGGTTTTATTTGGGTATTAAGTGAGGAAGGTGGGCGGGCCCCAATTCTTCAAGTGGCTGGATCGATCATTTGTGGCTCCCGAATGAAAAAGACAAAGAAGACAAAGTTGATAGTCGAAATATCTAGTTTCCAAAAAGTATATTTTCCTCATGATTTTCAAATTTCGAAATTTATGCACATATTTAGAGTAAAAAGACGAATTTACCCCTTTTTCTCTAAAAATGCAATTTCTGGAGTTTAAATGCAAACGGAGCACACATGAAAGTCGCTGGGATCAAAATAACAAATCCAAAAATATCGAAATCCATATTTTCCAAAAATCAAATAAATCAAATTGCCACACTAACACGCTTCACATGGCCACCCTGAGCCCCGTCAAACCAGACTTAACGTGCTCAAAATTCCCCAAAGCTATTCAAAATTCTAATCTAACTAAAAAAATCTAAGCTAATGGACCTCTAATCCCACTTAGAGACTAATCACAGTTAAAAATAATAATAAAATATAATAAACCTGGGCCGGGGCCTGACATCATGCCTATCAATAGTGTCCTCAAAAAGCAGTCTGAGGAATTCCAAACTTCTTTGATAAAGAGATTTCCGACAGCATGACTCGGGAAGCTAGAGCTAAGAATCCGGGTTCAAAGAAGACTTCTGTCATGTGGGGAGATTTGAAGAACTTCTTCAAGAGTACAAATACCATTTGTCCTGACATTGCACTGCAGAAGGATCTCGCCGTTTACCTCACTTACTAGCTTAGTGAGGCTGCTTTTGCTAGAGGAGATGAAACGCACATCAGGCCACATTGCATTTTTCCGTCTTTTCAGATGGCGTTCGGAGAGTAGCTAGCTTTGGTACTTACGCTTTACTCCTATTTATGTACCGAATTGCAGGCTGCTACTTTCCTTGTTCGGCTTGGGCTCCCCATGAACAGGGTATTTTCAGCCCATATTTTTTATTTGTGGTATATATATCACTGCCCTAGCTTCCATCAGTTGGGTGCTGCACAGGACGATGATCCATTCATAATTCGATTGGCTAGAGGAGTAGCCATTTCCGAATCTCTTTTGTCTGCCCATTTGAGAATCCGATGATTCAGGGACGTCGAGATTGGGCAGTCTTCAATGAAGCTTTCTTCGGGTCTGCAGAAGAAGGCTTTTGATTTTGGTGTCTCCCGTGATTCCACCAAGGCAGGGTCGGGAAGGCACTATTCTTTGACCAACGCAGAGAAGAGGTGGCTTTTTAACATACGGGTTGGTACAATGGTGTACCGTAGACATCTTTTTGTCGACATCCAGCCGTATGTCCCCTCATGTTTTGCATTGCAGTTGGGCTTCTCTCAAGGCGTTGTTGGGGCGCCTTCAAGCATGGTGAAGTGTTTTGGAGGTTTGTAGGATGGGAGGAATGCATGGGCCTTTTATAGTGTAGAGGACACTACCGCCATGATTTCCTATCCTGAGTTGTCTACTTTCTGAACTGCTGGCTTCACAAAGTGGTTCGTGGAGAGCTTTTCAGTATACCGGGGGCTTTCCAAGAAGGAGCTTGATATAAAGGCTACTTCTGGGAAGGATCTTGGCAAATCAGATGGGATCCAACGAGAGGAAGTTCTGGCTTTCCTTTCTGGAGAGAAACATAAGATAGGCTTTCTCAATGAGCAGGACGTCATTAGATTTGAAGTTGTGCAAAAAGTTCCTGGTGAGGTCTTGAAACAACTAGAGGAGGAGGAGGCCGAGATCAGCGCTTGGATGCAAGCGGAGCGAACAAAGGCTTCCATGTAGTATACTGGGAAAAGCAGATCATCCATTGAGGACTCTAGTGAGAGACCTGATTTTGATAGTGGGGCAGGTTCTTCGAGCAAATCGACCCACAAAAGTAAGAGGAAGAGAGGACAACGCCGTAATATGAGATGGCACGAAAGTCCTCCTGATCTAGAAGTTTCTCTCACCATTGATGAGGAGGTGTCTGGGGATGCTGACGAGCCTCCAGAGAAGAGGAACCGAAAAGAGGAGACCACTAATAATGGTATGATTTTCTTTCTTTCTGTTTATGTTTCTTTTCTCTTATAAGAGATTTTTGTTTTGATCCGCTGCTTTATTTTCTTTTGGTAGATGATGATGATTTGGTGATGCCCGAGGTTCTGGCCGATGAGGCGATGACAGATCCGGTCGTGGCATCTGAGGAAGAACCAAGGGTTTCTAGAATGGTTCCAGAATCTTCACCTAGTATGATTTCTTTTGCTTTTCCTCCTTTTTTGTCTGTGATGTCATTTGCTAATATGTTGCTTCGTTTTCTTATTAACTGACTTCCCAGAGGATTCTGACGACTTCGAGCCATCCATGGATGTAACCTTTGATGATGCTTCGGATGAGCTCATGGGGCGGAAACCGCCGGTCGTCGAAGAAGGTATTTTGTAGTAATAATCTCGATATTGATTTTTGACAAGATCATATTCATACCCTTTTCAGTTTTTATTGACAGATTATGAAGCAGCAAGAGAAGTTCCTCCATCTTCCTCAGGGCCAGAACAGGAGAAACCTACAGCCGATCCAGAAGTAGGGGCTTCTTCTACTAGTTTCAACGCTACAGGGGTGAAACCTCATGATGAGTCAACTTCTTCAATTGGAAAGAGCTTATTGATTACTCCTTCAACAGAGCATGACATGGGCAGTCGGACGACAGAGCATGGCAAATCCTCATCTAGGCCATCTCTTCAGTATGCAAAGAAGGTGTTGAAGAGCGTTTTGAGCTCATGGGTCGAGACTCTCTCTTCGGGTCACTTAGAAGTTGGTTTTGGCATGATCAAGCATGTACATGACATTCTTGCTGATAACGAAGACATTGGTCTGGACATTGCAAGTGCCAAAGCTTTTGCTGATGAAGTCATTGCTTTGGGCAACAAGTGGACTGAGACCAAGAGCTTCCCAAATGGTGACTTCTTCAATGAGATGTTTTTGAAGCCTTCCAGTGAGGTCAAATCCGAAATGGATGAGACCTCGCGGACTCGGAAGCAGTTCGTTCGGGATAGGAACGTCACCGAGCTGGCTATCATTGAGCTAACACATGACCTGCACCGTCTTGATAGGAAGGTCATCGAGACCAGACAACGTCTTGAGCTGCTAGAAGAACAAGTTGCTGCCAAATGGACTGCTATTGTGGAAGCTCGTGCTAAAGAAGGGACTCTCATTAGCCAGGTCGAAGAGGTTGACAGCAATCTCTGGAGGAAGACTCAGGAATATGAGCAATGGCAAATGCTTTGGGAAAAGCTTCCTCATGCTGAAGATGGGTCGCGACTTTCTGCCGCATTTTATGGAAAGATTTTGAAGAAGCATGGCCTGGAAGCTTTGGAGGCTAGGGCCAAGGGTCTGCTTGAGGAGTTGAATCTTTGGTTGAAGACCATGTTAGACTGAGCTCTTGAGTTGTAACAAACTCCTTTTCTTCTCTTTTTTTTTTGGTACCTCCATGTATAAACATTTCACTTAAATTATTTTTTGATGAAAACAAATTTAAGCAAAGGCTGAATGGGAATGTTTGTTTGAGAATTTGATCAAAAGGTTGTCATTTTGTGAAAATCTTTTGTCAAAGGGTTGTTTTGGGCATAAAAGCCAGATTTTGTGGCGAAAGCCTGGTTTTTGATGGCTTGAAAGTCGAATTTTGGGATGGCATGGAAGTCGAATTTTGTGGCGTAAGAGCCAAAATTTGTTTGTGGCATGGGAGCCAAAATTTGTTTGTCGCATGGAAGCCGAAGTTTTTGAGATGGCATGAAAGCCGAATTTTTGGAGATGGCATGAAAGCCGAAATTTTGAGATGGCATGATAGCCGAATTTTAAAATGGCATGAAAGCCGGGTTTTAAGATGGCATGAAAGCCGAATTTTGAATTGGCATGAGAGCCAGGTTTTGTGGCATAGGAGCCAATTTTGCTTGTTGGTGTAAAAGCCAAACTTTTGAAAACCAAGTTTTGTTTTGTTGGCATGGAAGCCAGATTTTTTGATTTTTGGCATATTAGCCGGGTTTTTTTTTGCATTTTAGCCAGTTTTTATGGCGTTGATAGCAGGTTTTTGTGGCATTGATAGCCGATTTTGGCGTGAGAGCTAGGTTTTGGTTTTCAAAAATGCAAGTATTGACTAAAAGTCGCCTCCCTGCTAAATGGTATTGCAAGTATCTTTGGAATGTTGCCTCCTTGCTCATTCGGCTGCGAATATCGATGGAATGTCGCCTCCTCACGAATTTGGGTGCAAGTATCGACTGGACGCCGCTTCCTTGCTTTTTCAAAAAATTTGGATTTGCAGGTATCGACTGAATCGCTTCCCCATGATTTTTTGAAATTTGAGGTTTTGTTTTTGGAATTTCGGTTGTGGATATCAACTGGAATGTTGCGTCTCCACGATTTTTTTTGAGATTTTGCAAGTATCGACAAGGTGTCGCTTCCTTGCGATTTTGAAATTTTGGAAGTATCGAATGGGGTTCGCGTCCTTCTGATTTTTCGGTTTTGCAAGTATCGACTGAGCGTCGCTTCCCCGCGGTTTCTAGAAAACCATTTTTGTTTAAAGACACGAGGCTCGTAAATTTTGACTCAAAACCATTTTTTGTTGTAAAGGTCGAGGCCGACTAGGGTGGAAGTTTCTGAGTCCTGATTTTTGTTTCAAACCATGAATTTTGGGTTCAATGATCGAAAATTTTGGTCAAGTCCGGGAAGAGGCTCCTAAACTTGGATTTTTGGATTTGATTTTTTTTTAACATTGAAACGATGAAAGTAAGCCTTGTTTTGAAAGTTTTTCTTTTAAAAATTTCAAGATAAGGATGAAAACTCCAAAAGGGACGGGTTTGGTGAACAAGTACCTAGGAATAGGCTTTGGCCCTATAGGGATTGCTCTGACCCATTGGAGGAAGTCTTCAAGGGTAGTACCGCTTCAAGAACTTGCCGTTGATGGGCATCATACATCTGTTACCTTCCATGTTTAGAAGAGCGTATGCACCGTTGGAGAAGCTTTTGTCGATGACGAAGGGTCCCTCCCATTTTGGTTCGAATTTGCCTTTGAATTTGTGGGCAAAGACTATGGGTCTTTTTACTGCAAGGACTAGGTCACCCTTTTTGTAGACGCGTTGCCTGACCTTCTTATCGAAAGATCCTGCCATGCGTGCTTGGTACAGCTCAATGCTTTGTAGAGCTTCAACCCGTCTCTCATCGATATTATCCAGCTCTTGGAGTCTTAATTTCATATTGCTTTCTTGCGTCATGTCATTTTGCAAAGATACCCTTAAAGAAGGAATTTATACTTCCAAAGGGACAACAGCTTCGCATCCATAGACCAAGGAGAATGGTGTACTATGGGTTGATCCTCGAACGGTGGTTCAATAGGCCCACAAAGCTTCTGGTAGTTTGTCGCTCCAGTCTCTTTTGTGACTAGAGACCATTTTCATGAGAATTTTGCAAAGTGTCTTGTTGAAGGCTTCTGCTAGTCCGTTCGCTGCCAGATTATATGGAGTCGAAGGACAACTTTAGATTTTGTACTTGTCGCAGAACCTGTAGAATCTGTGACCCCGGAATTGTGGTCCGTTATCATGAACGAATCTTTTAGGTATGCGGAAGCAACAAATAATGTCGGTGCTCAAGAACTGAAGGATTGATGAGGTCTTCATTGGGTTGGGCGCAAATGCTTCTGACCACCTGGAGAAATAATCCATAACGGTGAAGATGACGCGATGACCTTTGCTTGATGGGGGAGAGATAGGACCTATAATGTCCATACCCCAAGCTTCGAAAGGCCATGAGATTACTGTAAGATGTAGCCATTCTGGGGGCATGTGGATATAATCTCCATGCATTGGCATTGTTGGCAGCACTTAGCAAATTGCATTGCGTCAACTACCATGGTAGACCAATAATAACCTAACATTTTTATCTGATCGTAGAGCTTAAGTCCAGCTTGATGGGCTCCACAAAGACCATCATGTATTTCTTTGAGAGTTTCCTCGGCCTCTTGTTGTGACAAGCAAAGTAGAAGTACCCCGTTGAAGGATTTTCTGTAAAGTGTTTTGAAGGAATATCCAAATGAAAGTTTGGGGCTCGTCTTTGAATGCTTACCCGTTCTTTTGCATCTTCAGGTAGGATTCCGAACATAATGTAATCAATGAACGAATCCCCCCAGTCGTCGATCGGATGTTTGAGGATGGATATCCGACTTCCAACCACTTGGTGGCATTCAGCAACTGCTTGTTGCTTGTTAAAAGGATGGAGAATCCTTCTTTGACACACTGTAATTTTCATGTTCTCCCCTTTTTGGATTGCCATACATGCGGTGAGTTCAGCTAGGGCATCTGCACGGATGTTTTCACCTTTGAGGATATGGGTGATGTGATAGATGTCAAACTTTTGTCGAAGCGATTGCGCCTTTTTATAGTAAGGTAACAAATCGGGCTTCCTGACCTCAAATTTCTGATTCATCTAATTGAAGATCAGTTGAGAGTCCCCAAAGACTTCTAACACGGTGATGCCAGATTCGATGGCGAGTTCCAATCCTACAATCAGAGTTTGGTACTTGGCTGCATTGTTTGAACATGGTTCCAGTAGCGAGAAAGCGTGTGGAATCATGTATTTGTCGGGGCTAAAAAAGAGGATGCCAATTCCCGATATCTGTTTTCCTTTTTCATCTGTCCTGGTAGCACCGTCAAATTACATGTCTCAAGAAGCATTTGATAAGGAAGTTTCCACATTGTAGACAGGTTCGTCTGGGAGATCATCCCTGAGTGGAGAATCTTTAGGCAATGGGTGCTCTGCGAGAAAGTCTGCTAGAGCTTGACCTTTGATTGCTTTTTGTGGTACATACCTAATATCAAACTGCGATAGAAGGATAGACCATTTTGCCAGTCAGGCATTGAGAGAACTTGCTTTTGTGATAAGGACCTTTAAGAGATTGATCCTCGAAATCAGGTAGACTGTGTTAGATAGTAAGTAGTGACGTAGCTTTTATACGGCAAACATCACCGCAAGGCATTCTTATTCGACTGGGGAGTAGCGATGCTCTGCACCTACCAACATGAGGCTAAGGTAATATAGAGCAGCTTCTTTTCCCTCGTCATTTTCTTGTGCGAGTAAAGCACCCAAAGAATAGTCGAGAGCTCTTATGTACAATATGAATGGTCTTCAAGTTGTGGGGGCAGCCAACACTAGAGGTTTGGTCAGATATGTCTTGATATCTTGAAATGCAGTTTCACATTCAACATCCAAACAAAATCTACACCTTTTTTTCATTAGGTAAGAGAATGGGCAGCACTTCCCTGATAGATTGGAGATGAACTGTCGGATGTATGCCAACCTTCCTTAAAGCCCTTTTCGTTCTCTTAGGGTCCTTGGAGATGGCATTTCTAGGATAGCCTTGACTTTGGTGGGGTCAAGTTCTATTCCAGCTTTCCAAACTATGAATCCGAGAAACTTACCCGATGAGACACCCAGGAAGCACTTTAGTGGATTCATCCGCAGTTTGTGTTTGTGAAGTCGGAGGAAAACTTCTCGAAGATCTTTAAGATGGTCTTTTTTTCTTCTGCTTTTGACGGCGAGGTCGTCGACATAACATTCGACTGTCTTGTGCTATATATCTTGGAATATTTTCATCATAGCCCTCTGATATGTTGCACCTGCATATTTTAGACCAAATGGCATGACAGTGTAGCAATACACGCCAAATGAAGTTCAAAATGATGTATGTCTTTCATCTTCAGGATGCATCTTTATCTGATTGTAGCCAGAGAATCCATCCATGAATGTCATTCGCTCAAACCCATAGGTGTCGTCAATCATCAGCTCTGGTATGGGGACCGGGAATTCATCTTTAGGACATGCATTATTCAGGTCCCTGTAGTCGATACAAACCCTTATCTGCCCCTTTTCCTTTGTCACGGGGATGATGTTGGCCAACCATTCAAGATGTTGTTCCTCGTGGATGAAGCCAACGTTTTTGAGTTTCTGAACTTCTTGTTCAATTTTGTCCATCACATCAGGACGAAATCCTCTTTGGCCTTGTTTGACAGGCTTGATATCTTTCTGCAGATTGAGTTTGTGGACTACTATTTTGGGGTCTAAGCTGGGCATTTCAGCATAAGACCATGCAAATCAACGAACTCGTGAAGAAAAGAGATATACTCAGGTAACTCATTATCCTTTCTATTCTCACTTATGAATAAAGGACGTGGGTTATCAGGTGTTCCCAAGTCTATCTTTTGAACAGGATCTTCTGTTGGAAGGTTTGAAGGTGGTTTCTCCACAATATTTTCGGAGGCTTCCAACTCAACATGACCTTCTGAAGTTCTAAAGGCATTTACAGACCAAGGTTCTACTTCTGTCCATTGGTCTTCTTGATCGGTACTCTTCGTAAGACTTACAATGAGATGATCCCAATCACCTGTTGAAACTGGGTCAAAGTAAGGTACTTCTTTTGGAGACGATGGTTCTTTTGGGTCAGAAAACTGCGCGTCTGTATCATCGGACAATTCCTCTTCATCGTCAGAGAAATCATACCAATTAGAGGAGCTTCCTGGATCCTTGACGGGTGACTTCTCAAGGAGATATCCAGGAAGATCAATGTCTTCAAGGACACGAGATGTTGAGGCTTGGTCGGCAAAACGACTTTGCAGCCTTTGTGTTAATTGTCTCATGGGAGTGTCAAGATCATACCCCAACCCGTATGAAAACTTGTCTATATGACGATAGAGTTTCCAATCCTCCAGTTGACTTTTGGTCAGGGTGGGTTACAATGGTGTGGGAATACCACGGCCACCTCCCAAACCGGTCGGATTCTGAGCGTCGTAACCCATTTTCTTCATGATAGTCTGTGCTATTTGACTATATAGGAATAGTTGAGGCATACCTTCATTTTGGAAAGGTTCAAGCAAAGAATTTGATGAAGAAGCTTTTAATATTTGTAAGAATATTTTTTTTTCTGCCGAAGTTGTCGGAACGATGAAGGAAGCAGACATAGGGTTTTCTACGTCAGTAGGTGTCTCCAATGGAGTGAGAGCGAGTTGAACTTGCTGAGTATCAGCTTGGCTTGACGTTGTGTCGTCTTCTAGCTCTGAATCCGAATCTGTGTCATGCATGATAGACACAAAGGAGACATGAAACTTACCCCCAGCCTTTTGTTTTATCAGCTTTGTTTTGGTGGTGATTACCAAAGGCTTTGAAAATTTGAGAGAGACAACGAAGGGAGAATGACTGCTCTCTTCAGATTTGCTGGAAGATTTGTTTTCTTCCGATGATTGCTGAGGAGCCTTGCCCATATCTTTCGGAGATTTTCGGCAAAGGGTACTGTTTCTTCCTCCTTTTCTTCTTTTCCATCTTTATACATCTGAGCATCTGCAAAATGGACATATTTGCCTTTGAAGGGCTTTTTGTCTGCAAACACTCGATGTATCAAGCCGTCATTGCCAACGAATTTGATGCACTGATGTAGAGTTGAAGGGACGACACCATTTTCGTGTATCCAGGGGCGTCCAAGAAGGATATTATAGCATGAAGGGGTCCTAATTGTATATACAGTGACTTCAGAAATAAGATCACCGATTTGCAACTTGAACCTGATTTTGCTGATAGGCCTATGAGTGCTCCTGTCATATCCAAAGATGGATACATACGTGTAACTCAGCTTGCTAGGTGGGATGCCTAGCTATTCGAGTGCCGAAGTAGAGATGAGGTTGAGTACAGAACTCGGGTCAATCTGAACTCTGTGTACTGGCATCTTTTTGACGTACCCCGTGAATTACAAGAGTCGGTTGTGCTTTGTCTCGCCTAGCAGGAGGTCATCCTTATCGAAGGCAATTGTTGCACTTGTTGCTTTTTGAACCGAGAGGCATTTAATGCTTGATCCCTCAGTTTTCTTCTTTTCTCCCATTAAAGAAATACTTGATTTTTTGACCCTATAGTCCATTTCAATTTATAGGATTTGTGGGGCATGTTTGTCAACATCCGCATTCAGCCTTTGTAGTTCTGAAATGAGACTATCACGAGTTTTGTGGAGACATTCGTGATAAGTCAAGGATGTGCAGTCGTGCAAGTATGTGTTTGAAGTGCTCAATCAAACATCCGCATTCAGCCTTTGTATAGTCCATTTCAATTTATAGGATTTGTGGGGCATGTTTGTCAACATCCGCATTCAGCCTTTGTAGTTCTGAAATGAGACTATCACGAGTTTTGTGGAGACATTCGTGATAAGTCAAGGATGTGCAGTCGTGCAAGTATGTGTTTGAAGTGCTCAATCAAGTCGTACTTGAAAGCCTCCTTCGGGCTTGATTTTCATTATTGTTACCACTTGGGGCATTTGCAACTTGCTTTCCCGAAGGATTTACATAAGAAGAAGAAGGTTGGTTATAAATTTTATGGTAATCCAGGCCAGAGCGGGTACCTTTACCAACTTCAAGAGCTTCTAGAGAAGGGTCTTCTTTTGGAAGATCACTCTCGGGATCAAGGGGTTGATTTTGTCATTTGCTGAAGATGTCTTTGTAGCAATATTGCCGTCTTCAGTGATCGCGTTGCACGGAGCATTTTCTGGGAACAAATCCTGAACAGCATCCAACAACTTCTCTTTTTTGTTGAGTAATTTATTGGTCCAGACATCGCCTATGAGGTCTGGTATCTGGGACCAGTTGACCGGATTTTTATTAAAGAATACTTCATTGGCAGGAGCTTCTTCAAGATGATCAGTCGGAAGAGGCTTGAGCTCCGATGTCACTGTTTCAGGAGACGAAGGCTGAGAAGATGATATCTCTGTGGAAGTCACCTGAGAAGATGTAGCTCCAGAAGATATGCTACTGGACGTAGTCTGAGAATCTGAGGCATCGGCAGACGAAGCTTCAGAGCCACCATCATCCCGAACTATTGCATTGCAAGCAACTCTGACAGGAGATGCCTCTAGAATACACTGTTGAGATTCAGACTCGTCTTCAGATGTAAGAGGATCATCAATCCAGCAGTTTTCTTCATTTTTTGGGGTTACCGGAGTAGATGTCTGTAAATTTTTGGGGATTTCTGGTTCTGGATTTTGATTATGACGAAGCTCATTGATGCGATCCTGCTCCCACTCTATGGCAAGACGTTGCAAGATTCTTGCATATTCTTCGAGATCTGGCATATGAGCTAAGTCTTCTTCGTCATCTACTCCTTGTGGTTCATCAATGTTGGGTCCCACTGGAATGCTTGCCTGTGTTGGATCAACAGTATTTTCTTGAACAGCCTCTTGGTCTTCTTCATCATCAAACTAGGATCCTTGTGGTTGTAATGGGCTATACCAGATTACTGGCATAAGATGAGATTTGGGAATCCGTTCCTCATTGGAGAGGTATTCTCCTA
Organism: Umbellularia californica; assembly: GCA_028538565.1. Taxonomy (NCBI): domain Eukaryota; kingdom Viridiplantae; phylum Streptophyta; class Magnoliopsida; order Laurales; family Lauraceae; genus Umbellularia; species Umbellularia californica. The sequence goes on along the minus strand of JAPQWN010000002.1, from coordinate 74,159,353 downwards.
TTTCAAGGGATTCCTCCCGCTCATCGGTATCACTGACAGTATCACTAGACTCGTATCCATCCATGGAGAATCCAATTACCGAGTTGTAAGATTATGATGCCCCCTGCGTAGTTTCATTTCTGTAATGAGGTGGCATGAAATCACCAAGGGTGAATTTTCTTACCACCTTTGAAGTCTTGGGAAGGAATTCTTCTGTTGCCCCTTGTGAAGCAGTGGAAGAAGTCTCTGCCTTTTCAGGGACTGCTTGTTTTGGTTGAGTCTTCTCCTGCTGTTTGAGCTTGTGAAGTTGTCTCTTTGCTTGCCTTCGTTGTTGAGCGGTCAACTTTGTTTTGACGATCTCCCAATTTTTATCTTCTAGGAGATCGGGATGCACCCATATGGGTTGTCCATCTAGCGTTGGGTAAGGGATCAGCCCTTGGGACGTTTGAGTTATTTTTATCACCTTGAAGGAAGTAGTGATCTTCTCCTTTGGTGACTTTGAAGTTTGCCCACATCACACCATGTTAACGGAGGCAGACCCATAGTTTTTGTCAAAGGCGATGACTCCATTTTTCCACAACTCGTTGATCTTCTCTCACAACGAAGCATTGATTGAGAGGATGCGAGACCATCTAGTGGTATAGAAATACCGGGGATCGTTGGTTTTACCAACATCTCTCGGTCTTTTGTGATCTGGCAAGGTGAGTTTGCCGTTTGCTAAGAGAGCCCCAAAGATTTCTTCGACATCTTCATTGAATGGGTATTTTTTCTCTTCTCATTCTTTGATGGCCTCAGAGAGTTCAGGTTTCTTACCTGCAGTTTTATTTTTTAGCTTTCTTTGGCTGCTGAGGAGCTGACTTGGTTTGCACATTAAGAACCTCTTTTTTCTTTGGTTTTGAGGTCGTAATGGCAGTCGGCTCTTTCTTTGATGATTTCTGACTGTTGAGGTCTTTATTGATGATCACCGTTTCAGCCTCAATAGCTGCTTCTAGGAGTTCTCCCAGGTTTTCTTATTTGTTGCCGATGATGATGGAGTGGATCCTTTCTCTCATGTTGTTACCGCAGATGTCGACCAGCGATGCTTGTGGCAATACATCAGAGCACTTGTACGCCATCACATTCCACTTGTGAATGAAGTCATATGTTGACTCATTCTCTCCCTGTTTTCGGCTGCAGAGCTGTGCCATAATAACAGGATGATCCTCACCTTTGAAGCGAGTCAGGAATCGTGTCTCCAGCATGGCTCAGTTTTGGATGGAGTCCTCCGGCAGAGTGGAGTACCAATCAAAAGCCGTAAGTGCTTACAAAGAGACGGATCTTGAGGGCATCTTGATCCGCGATAGCTCCCATCAGGATCTTAAAGTGGATGACATGCTGTCTGGCTGAACCTTTCCCCGTATATGTTTAAAGAGTGGGTTGTTTGAATTTTGTAGGGAACGGAACCGAGTCCATCCATAGGGGATAGGGTGGCTTGATCCCATGTTCCTTCAGTGTATCCTCTTCTTTTGCTTTGGCGAGGATATCATCAACATCCTTTATGGTAAGGGCGCGTGACTCATTGTTTTCCGCATTAACCTCGTCATCTTGATGACTCGGAGGTGCTTCATTGTTAGGTGGATGCTGGAAAGTGAGAAGGAGGTTTTCCATCAGAGCCTCAATTCTTTGCTGTCCTTGCTCCAACTGCTGGATGCGTGCGGTTTCGTCATCATGCGGTGGAGGTTGCTCAGCATTTGTAACCAGGACATTCATTCTTCTAGAATCGAATGAGGATATCATTTGGTGACTGAGCTGGAGCTCATTTTTTTGGACGAAGAGTCCGAGGAGTGGTTACTCCGATGTCTTTGGTTTCAAGGAGCGGGAGAATCCTATTGATGTCTTTGCGTCCGAGAGACACTGCGAGTCACCGGTCGTTTGACACGAATTTTGGTTGCCGACTTCTGACGTCTTCTGGTTTTGCCAACCATATGGACAGCAACAACTAGGTTGGGTCTTTCTTTTTCGTCCCATTTTTTAGAGACCTGAAGGGTAGAATGCTGGGTTCTTTGCTTCTTTAGTCTCTTTTGTCGATATGTCACACGGCGACGTATATGATGAGAAATTTGAGCTTCAGTCAGTTCTGGCTTGGCTTTGGCGATGAAGGTTGTAGTCCCTTGTGCGCAGCAGCCGAGCTTGTCTTCTTTGAAGCTAGGCATGGACAAGATCCGGACGCGGTCCTTTGCCTGTCGCAGTGAGGCTTTGAATTTTGCGAGTTTGGCCCCTGTTGAGATGAAGGGTCGACTCGTAAGAGTGTAGGCCTCAGCAGGTTCTTGCAGAGGCCTGATGATTTGTTTAGGTTTGTAGGAGCAAGCCGGCTCATGCTGGGTTGATTTGTTTGTTTGGCGGAGGGTAGGTTTCTCCTCTTTCATGTAAGAGAGAAGACAAAACCAATTCTCCTTGAGAGGGGCCAGGTACGCTGGCTTTGTAGATGTTCGGGACCTCCTTAGCTTTGGTGAAGGTCTCGGGGACCAAGTCTTGGGGCAGACCTGGTTTCTTGTAGGTTGAGGCTTCGTGGGAGTGCCACGAGCTTCAGGCTTCTTGATTGTTGCCCATGGTGTCACGACAGTGACACGTCAGGGACGGTTTTCTGCTTCTTGGCAAGTACAATTTCTTCCGCAGGTAGTGGGAATGGTACCAGTGACCCGAAGACGATGGTCCGGGGAGTAGAGGGAGATGACGCTTCAACAACTGGCATGGCGCTTGTGAGTGAGCTTGTTTTGCTTCTCTTGAAGCAGAAGTTGATACTTGTTCTCATCGAAGGTGATGGTCAATGAAGCTGCCATTATTAGTTTGGAAAACTTCTAAAACAAGACCACACTCATTAGTAATCACAAGAATATGGTGATCATAAATGGAAAATAACTATGGTTTTGTCTTTTCAAATCGCTCGAGGGGACATGGCCTAGCCCAAGCAAGATGAAGAAGACAAAAAGCCAGAGAGGGTACAATTGTTCTAAATGCAAGTATGGTAGGCTCAGGGTGAGCGTTCCAGTGACTGCTAGAACCAATTATAGACCTTAATTCAAATTACCGAGAAGCAAGGCTCACTTGAGGTAAGATGATATAAGGTTGGAGATACAAATGTGTCGGTCACGACTACAGTAGACCCGAAAGGGCGTACTAGCACCGCTAGGCACAATTGTTGTAAACCGTATCCTTGAAAAAGGACACGATACGCGATTTTATTTTTGAAAGGTCAAGACTGGATTCATAAAGGAGAGCGAGTGGTATTCCAATCCGAACACAGGCTCAAACATTTCTGCAAGCACTGAGTCTTCGAACACAGGTTCAAATTAAGGTCTTCGAACTGTTTGTTCTTAATTTGATTCATAAATTCTGGTTCATACACTGACATTGCAGCCAACATCACCGAGTCACTAAGCAATAGCACCTCTACATTTAGGTCTTCGAAAGCATCAAACTTGTTTCCTTGTGAGTCCATGTCGCGACCCCGAATCGGGTGTACGGCCTAATCCGGGATCGGGACTGGTGGATGGTGATGAATGATAAATGATTAGTATGGTTAGTGCCAATGCGTACACAGGTTAAATAAGAACGCATATTACCCGTGCACGTGATTTCCCACAGGTGTCCGCGGTGAGGATATCTCAACTACAGTGAATATTTTTGTTAAATGCGGAAGCATGTAGCAAACCAAGATTTCGAATTCCATTTCCATCAAGAAGTCTAATAACACATTTAAGTACATAAGGAATCAGAATGAGCAATGATCATTAGCGTTTCCCAAAAAATATAGTTAGAGTTTATACAAAGATCATTTAATTACATTCCCCAAAAAGAGAGGCCACAAAGGCCAATATAAACAAAACAATAAATCCAAAAGAATGGTTAATCACAACCCTCAAAATGATACGCATCTCGGGCAACCGGATGTTTTGACAACATCATCGGCATGCCACTCAATTAGGCGTTGCGGTTCACCAATCCTCTCTTCGAGCTCCTCCTCGGGACAACCAACGATGGGGCCTGAGTACCAAAGAGTGGGTCAAACACGATGGTTTGGCAGGTGGGTGAAAAGACATCACAATACTAAAACAATTACATTTACCTTGGAAAACATTTAAACCTGTTGGACAATAACTTTCAATAGGAAAAGTGAATCATTTACTGAAAACATATATGCAGTATAAAACATGTGAAGGTATCCAAGGAATAGGGAAAACAAGTAAGGTGGCAACCACACGAAGCTAAATCCTCTATCACCGAAGTGACAAGAGCAAGCATATCAAGGCGTTGACCTTAGTCACCGAAGTGACAAGGTACAACAAAATTTACATATACATATATAATATACGGGACATGACCACGGTAGCGAGCTGGGCATCAGAAACCACGATAGCAATTTGCGGTATCAGGACAAGACCACGGTAATAACCGGGTAGCGGGATCCAAACTGCAGCTGGTGGGACAAGTGGGGGATCTCCAAGTTGGTGGAGCAGACCGGCAAGGTTATCGAAGCTTAGTGGTGCCGACTTATAGGTCAAATATCAAAATCAAGACATGTATAAAATAAATCCAGTGCAAGTATGTAACCAGGCAAGACGGGGGTGCTCAAGGCACAAGTATCCTTTCAATATCAAGTAATGCATGCCGAGGTTAAAAAACACTACAAGTGTAGTTTCAATGCTTTCGGGAATGACAAGTCATAAATCATGTATTTCGGGTAAATGAAATGAAACTGAGGTTTCGAAATCGCAGAACTAGTATCAGGATTCGAGGTAACTCAAGGTAAATTGGGGTCCCGTACGTCGATTTCAATGTAAACTTGGTACTCCTTGAGTTTGGAGACATTCTGGGCTCCTTACACACCATAGTAACCTCAATACTTAAGCGAATCTCTGTGATGTAGTTTCTCTCTCAACGGGCTTCCAACAAACATTTCATCTCTACTTCGAACATATTCACAGGTGAGCAGTGCCCATTGCTCTCAGAACCGTTCACAAGCAAATGGGATGGAAGCTCCCTTCATCTCCCTTTATTCATAGAATTCAGGGAAATTCGGTTACCTGGCGGTCAGCTGGCGGTTAGCCGCCAGTGAATCCGGCGGTTAGTCACTGGCTGATTGTAAGGCTGACCGCGGGTAGCCTGACCAAATGCAGCATACTGGAAATGTGACCACCTCAATTCGGTTGGCTAGCGGTTAGCCGCCGATGGGTTCGGCGGTTGGCCGCTAGCTAGCCGCGGGGCTGACCGTGAGGTTGCAGCTCTTTGGAAAAGTAACCGAAACTGGTTTGGTTAGCCACCAGTCACCAGGCGGCTAGTCGCTGGGTGACCGCCAGTTGACCGCCAGTTGCGGGAAGTTCTCACTTGATTCAGATGCGAGCCTTTTCCCCATTCCAACCAATTTATCCCTTCCTCATTCAATTCTCTGCAACAAGATGGGCTAAAAAGATTCCTCCATTTCAACATTCAACAATCTCCCATCCAAACATCTACAAACCAAATCACTTCCTTCTTCTCCACATTCAAACACAAAAAGAGGAAGAACCCCACAATCACAAAGGTTCATCTAAGCTATAAATAAAGGATGAAAGAGAAACTATTCATCCCATTTCCATGACAATAAATGAGTTAACAAAACTCCATAATGAGCATTTATTGCAAATCAGTGCAAGTTAATAAAGCATGAATAGTTGACAAAACTAACACATTTCTCATAAAAACCTATTTAATGCTCAAAATATCAGCTCATCCACTTGCCTTGGGGTTTCTAATCAAGAAATTAAGCCACTCATCAAGCTCTCTCAAGAAAACCTACAAGCACAAACAAAAACCCCAACTACAAACCCTAAAATGGGTCAAACAAGGAACAAGAAGAGAAAAGCTTCAATACTAAGAATGGGGCTTCCTAAAGTGAAGAAGAACACAAAACAAAGAGAAAAGAGGAATTTTCTTACTTGGAAGTTCTTCAAAAAGACTAAACTACTTCAAAGAGAGTCTTGAGAGGAGTGGGTTCATCCAAGAATGGCATCAATGGAGAGCTCTAGTAGTAAGGAAGAAGAAGATGAAGTTCATTTCTTGGTTAGTGCAAGATTTGGTAGGGATTGTAGATGGATGAGCAAGAGGAAGAAGAAGAGAGAAGAAACCCTAGGTGGGTTGGACTTGAGCTGGAAAAGAGAGAATGGAGGAGAAGGGTTCTCTTTATAAAGCAAATGGGAGTGGGCTCCACCACTAAAAAATCTTGTGGGGCTGAAATCATGACCTTCGGGATCTTGGTTGCAATCGACGAAGAAGAGAAAAATGATCATCGAAATATCTAGTTTCCAAAAAGTATATTTTTCGCGGTTTCGGGGATATCAACTTTTGGGTACAGATTTGGTGTAAAATGACTGTTTTGCCCTCAATGCTAGGAAAGTCGGGTTTCAGGGTTCCAGACGGGAGTACAAGATCAACATGAAAGTTGCAGGAATTAACGAGACGAGTAAAATGGGGTTGAAATACAAATCACTGGAACCTCGGATAATCCCCCAAGTACACGTCAAGTCACTAAAAGGAACCCCCCAAGGGTCCTACAAATCACAAAGACATTCAAAATTCCCCAAAGCTATAGCAAAAGCTATTCTAATCCCAACTTAGTCAAATTCCACTAGTCATGCTTAAGACTAACACGCGAATCAATTAGTACTAATCGTGGACACTCGGGACGGGGTCTTACATCCTCCACCTTTTAGGGCATTTGGTCCTCCAAATGAAACACAAAACTCACCTCTGGTAGCAGATGTGGATACTTCTTCTTAAATTGGTCTCGTAGTTCCCATGTTGCTTCTTCCGGTCCGTGATTTTCCCAAAGTACTTTCACCCACTGAATAGTCCGTGTCCTCAACTCTTGCTCTTTCATGTCTATGATCTGAACAGGCCTCTCTTCATAAGTAGCATCTTCTCTGATTTCCAAAGGTTCATGCCTGGGTACATGTGAAGGATCGGGGACATACTTCTTCAACATCGACACATGGAAGACGTTGTGTACACAGGAAAGCTCGGGTGGTAAGGCTAGTCTATAAGCCATATCACCAATCTTGCTCATGATATCGTACGGACCAACGTACCTCCGTGATAACTTTCTCTTCTGTCTGAATCTCAATGTTCCTCTGGTCGGTGACACCTTCAGGAAAACCTTATCTCCCTCTTTGAACTGTAAGTCCCTTCTGTGAGAGTCTACATAGCTTTTCTATCTGCTCCGGGCTACTTTCAGACGTTCTTGAATCTGTCTCACTTTGTCACTGGTCTCACTCACTATGGTTGGTCCATGGAAGCTGCGGATGCCAACTTCTTCCCAACAAGCAGGTGTCCTACACCTTCTACCATACAAAGCCTCGAAAGGCGCCATTCCAATGCTCGAGTGGTAGCTATTGTTGTAAGCGAACTCACACAACGGTAGTGTCTCATCCCATTCAGTCTTGAAGTCTAACACACAAGCACGGAGCATATCCTCAAGGGTCTGAATCGTTCTCTCCGACTGGCCATCTGTCTGAGGGTGGTAAGCTGTGCTGAACTATAACTTCGTACCCATGGACTCATGTAGCGCCTTCTAAAATCCCGAGACGAATCTGCTGTCTCTGTCGGATGTGATGGAAACTGGCTGACCATGTTAGCTGACAATCTCACTAACAAACAACTCTGCTAGGGGTAACATGTGCATCTTCTTCCTTATCCTCATAGGAATGAAGTGAGCTGACTTCGTGAGTCTGTCCACTATAACCCACATTGCATCATTGCCTCTGCTAGTCCTCGGTAGTCCCGAAATAAAATCCATGGTAATGTGCTCCCATTTCCATTCCGGGATCTCTAATGGCTGCAACAACCCTGGAGGCTTCTGATGTTCTGCCTTTATCAACTGACACGTCATACACCGGGAGACGAATGCTGCAATCTCTCCCTTCATATTGTTCCACCAAAATCTGCCCTTCAAGTTCTGATACACCTTCGTGCTACCTGGGTGCATGGAGTACTTTGTGCTGTGAGCTTCTGTCATGATGTCATTCCTCATCTTCAATGTTAGGCACGCACAGACGGTCTCGATAATAAAGAACTCCATCTACAATACGGAAGTCTGGACAATCTGCTATACGTTCTGAAATCTTGATCGACTCTGGATCTTGCAACTGACTATCCTTGATCTTCTGAATGAAAGAGGGCTCAGACACTGCAATATTAGCCAATATCACATCCTTTCTTAGTGGTTGTAGATCTATCCTCAACTCCTCAAATTGCTAAAAAAGTACAAGTGCAACTTAGATTTGCCAAGCCTACTGATTTTCTGCTCAAGGCATCGGTAACTACATCCGTTTTCCCCCAGTGATACTTGATTGGAAAATCATAGTCTTTAATATATTCCATCCATCTTCTCTGCCTCATGTTCAATTCCTTCTGAGAAAACAAGTACTGTAGGCTGCGGCAATCAGAATGGACCTCAAACTTCTCTCCATAGAGGTAGTGTCTCCACATTTTCAACACGAAGACAACTAGTACCAACTCAAGGTCATGAGTGGTATAGTTTTTCTCGTGATCTTTCAGCTATCGGGACCCATATGCAACTACTCTTCCATCTTGCATCAACACACAACCAAGTCAACACTCGAAGCATCGGTAAAAATAATGAAACCGCCGCTTCCGGATGGCAAAGTGAGGACTGGTGCTGTAGTCAATCTCTTCTTTAGCTCTTGAAAACTAGTTTCACATTGATCGGTCCACACATACGGCACATTCTTCCTTGTCAACTTTGTCAATGGTGACGCAATTAATGAAAATCCTTGCACAAACCTCTGATAATACCCTCCCAATCCAAGAAAACTCCTGATTTCTAACACATTCTTCGGTCTTTCCCACTTCACTACTGCCTCAATCTTGGACGGGTCTACTGATAATCCTTCCTTGGAGATAATGTGCCCCAAAAACGCCACTTGCTCTAGCCAGAATTCACACTTGTTGAGCTTTGCATATAGTTGATTGTCCCGTAGGAGTTGCAGTGCTATCCTTAGATGCTCTTCATGCTCTTCTTTGGTCTTGGAGTACACCAAAATATCGTCAATAAACACTACCACAAACTGGTCCAGATACTGTGCAAATATCTTGTTCATCAATGCCATAAACACTGCCGGTGCATTTGTCAGTCCAAATGGCATCACTAGGAACTCATAGTGGCCATATCTTGTCCGGAAAGCTGTCTTCATCACATCTGATTCTCTGACTCTCAGCTGATAGTAACCGGATCTCAAATCAATCTTCAAGAAGTACGAGGCACCTTGTAACTGATCAAACAGTTCATCTATTATTGGCAATGGGTATTTGTTCTTAATGGTCACTTGATTCAATCTACGGTAGTCAATACACATTCTCATGGAGCCATCTTTCTTTTTTACGAACAAAACCAGAGCTCCCCACGGCGAAATACTAGGTTTTACAAAACCATTATCCAACAATTCTTGTAATTATATCTTAAGTTCTCCGAATTCCGCCGGAGCCATCCGATAAGGTGCAATAGATATCGGAGCGGTCCCTGGTAACAACTCGATAGAGAAATCGATTTCTCTTATGGGTGGTAATTCTGGAATCTCCTCCGGAAACACATCCGGGAACTCCCAAACAATAGGGATCTCCTCCACCCCTTGGGACCATTTATCCTCCGTGATAAACGCCAAATAGGCTTCACATCCACTTCTTAAAAGTCTATCAGCTTTCAACGCTGAGACAAACCCTGCACAAGGATTTCTCCTCTCTCCCTGAAACAACACCCCTACTGGTGTCTCATCTAACTTGAATGTGAGGGTCTTATGGAAACAATCCATCGTGGCATGGTACCCTGCCAGCCAATTCATCCCTAAGATGATATCGAAATCATTTATCTCCAACAGAATAACATCTGTGGGTAACACACACAACCTCTCCTATCTGAACTTGACAGCTAGGGTAATAGATAGTACACACAACTTGTTTTCCTACTGAAGTAGCCACAGTCAAAACATACTCAAGTTCTCTACCATGCACATCAATCAACTTAGAAAAATCATGGGATGTAAAGGAGTGTGTAGAGCCAGGATCAAATAAAATCCTAGCATTTATCCCACAAACAAGAAGTGTACGTTCCACAACATTGCCTGCTGCCTCTGCATCAGCTCTATTTACTGCATAAACTTGTCCTCGCTGTTGTGGCCTGATAGGAGCTTGATGCTGCCTGCCTTGAGGGACAATTTATTTTGTTAAGGGGGACGCCGATTCTGATGCTGTCCCTGCTGACGGGCCTGCTGCTGAAGTGGCCTTGCCTGATTTTGGACAACTATTGCATTATGTGGTGGTGCTGGATGTGGTGCTACTTGAGGCTGCTAATTTTGCCTATTCGGTCTCGGGCAATTCCTCATCTGATGGTCCATGGAGCCACATCTAAAACATGCTCCCAAAACGGTACAACACTAGGCACTCTCATGGTTCTTCCCACAGTGAATACAAACTAGCTGAACATTCTGGTCTTGCCTCTGTCTCTTGTGCTGCTAGTTCCTCTGCTGGTGATTTTGTTGTTGAGGTTGCCCCTGTCACTTGCCTTAAACTCTAAGGATCTTGTGATGAAAGTTCTCAAACTTATAGGCTCTCTTGACAACTTCTTCAAATGTGACAGGTGGTACTACCCCCGTGGCATCCCTCTCAATGATGGGGTGAAGTCCTTCTAAGAACTTAGCAATCTTCTTTTCCACTGTATCCACCAACTCCGGGGCATATCGTGACAACCTCTCAAACTTGGTGAGGTACTCTAGCACTGTCATAGTCCCTTGTACAAGCTGCTGGAATTCTACTGCCTTTTGTATCTTGACATGGGTGGGCACATATTTATCTCTGAAGTGCCTCTTGAAGTTAGCCCAAGCCACTACGTTTACCATAGTCCTATACTCTTCCGTCACTGTGTTCCACCAAATGTCTATTAAGCCGATAAAGAGTGATGCTGCAAGTTTCACTTTCTCACCTCCCGTGCATCTGAAGACCTCAAAGATATTCTCGGTATGCTCTAGCCAATCATCTGCAGTCAGAGGATCTTCGGTCCTAACAAAATCCTTTGGAGCTCTCTTTCTAAACCGTTCAAATAGGGCATTTGGGTCATGCTCTCTTTGGTTGATGACAATTGCAGGTTGAGGTTGAATAGGTTCAGGTCTCCTTTGTAACACCTCTAACAACTGCCTCTGCATTTCTGCTAATTCCCTGGCATGATCTTCATCCTTCTTGACCATCTGCTCTTGGAGTCTAGCCTGGTTCTCATTGGCTTGACGCTGTTGATCAAGCATAGCCTACATCATTTGTTGGAACTGATTTGGTATATTGTTATCAACTATATCTTCATCAATTGGCCCCGTGTGATCACTGTTACTTGCGGTGGGATTGCCGTTTAATGGTCACTTACAAGGTGGCATGATGCTGCAAAATAAGTTGTTAGCACATATAATTCAAAAACAGGGTCACACATTACTCACACAATTCTAGCTAACGAAAATTCTAACGAATCCTCGCCACGTCCTTAGGATTTCCAGTTTCTTCTAATTGCCTAAAACACGTCTCGCACTGATACCAGTTCTGCCGCGACCCTGGACCAGGTTTACGGCCTAATCCGGGATCGGGACTGGTGGATGGTGATGAATGATAGGAATGATTAGTATGGTTTGTGCCAATGCGTACACGGGTTAAAAAAGAACGCATATTACCCATGCACGTGATTTCCCACAGGTGTCCGCGGTGAGGATATCTCAACTACAGTGAATATTTTTGTTAAATACGGAAGCGTGTAGCAAACCAAGATTTTGAATTCCATTTCCCTCAAGAAGTCTAATAACACATTTAAGTACATAAGGAATCAGAATGAGCAATGATCATTAGCGTTTCCCAAAAAATATAGTTAGAGTTTATACAAAGATCATTTAATTACATTCCCCAAAAATAGAGGCCACAAAGGCCAATATAAACAAAACAATAAACCCAAAAGAATGGTTAATCACAACCCTCAAAATGATATGCATCTCGGGCAACCGGATGTTTAGACAACATCATCAGCATGCCACTCAACTAGGCGCTGCAGTTCACCAACTGTCTCTTCGAGCTCCTCCTCGGGATAACCAACGACGGGGCCTAAGTACCAAAGAGTAGGTCAAACACGACGGTTTGGCAGGTGGGTGAAAAGACATCACAATACTAAAACAATTACATTTACCTTGGAAAACATTTAAACCTGTTGGACAATAACTTTCATAGAGGAAAAGTGAATCATTTACTGAAAACATGTATGCAGTATAAAACATGTGCATGTATCCAAGGAATCGGAAAAACAAGCAAGGTGGCAACCACATGAAGCTAAATCCTCTATCACCGAAGTGACAAGAGCAAGCATATCAAGACGTTGACCTCAGTCACTGAAGTGAGGAGGTATAACGAAAGTTACATATACATATATAATATAGAGGACATGATCACGGTAGTGAGCCGAGCATCAAAAACCATGGTAGCAATCCGCGGTATCAGGACAAGACCACGGTAATAACCGGGGTAGCGGGATCCAAACTGCAACTGGCAGGACAAGTGGGGGATCTACAAGTCGGTGGATCAGACTGGCAAAGTTATCCAAGCTTATCAATACATGTATAAAGTAAATCCAATGCGAGTATGTAACCAGGCAAGACGACGTTCCTCAAGGCACAAGTATCCTTTCGATATCAAGTAATGCATGCCGGGGGTAGAAAACACTACAAGTGTAGTTTCAATGCTTTCGGGAATGACAAGTCATAAATCGTGTATTTCGGGTAAATGAAATGAAACTGAGCTTTCAAAATCGCGGAACTATAATCGGGATTCGAGGTAACTGAAGGTGAATAGTGGTCCCATATGTCGATTTCAATGTAGACTTGGTACTCCTTGAGTTTGGAGACATTCCAGGCTCCTTACACACCTTAGTAGCCTCAACACTTAAACGAATCTCTGTGATGTAGTTTCTCTCTTAACAGGCTTCCAACAAACATTTCATCTCTGCTTAGAACGTATTCCTAGGTGAACAGTGCCCATTGCTCTCAGAAAGGTTTACAAGCAAATGGGATGGAAGCTCCCTTCATCTCCCTTTATTCATAGAATTCAAGGAAATTCGGTTACCTAGCGGTCAGCTGGAAGTTCTCACTGGGTTCAGATTCGAGCTTTTTCCCCATTCCAACCAATTTCTCTCTTCCTCATTCAATTCCCTACAACAAGATGGGCTAAAAGGATTCCTCCATTTCAACATTCAACAATCTCTCATCCAAACATCTACAAACCAAATCACTTCCTTCTTCTCCACATTCAAACACAAAAAGAGGAAGAACCCCACAATCACAAAGGTTCATCTAAGCTATAAATAAAGGATGAAAGAGAAACTATTCATCACATTTCCATGACAATAAATGAGTTAACAAAACACCATAATGAGCATTTATTGCAAATCAGTGCAACTTAATAAAGCATGAATAGTTGACAAAACTAACACATTTCTCATAAAAACCTATTTGATGCTCAAAATATCAGATCATCCACTTGCCTTGGGGTTTCTAATCAAGAAATTAAGCCACTCATGAAGCTCTCTTAAGAAAACCCACAAGCACAAACAAAAACCCCAAATACAAACCCTAAAATGGGTCAAACAAGGAACAAGAAGAGAAAAGCTTCAATACTAAGAATGGGGCTTCCTAAAGTGAAGAAGAACACAAAACAAAAAGGAAAAAGGAATTTGCTTACTTGGAAGTTCTTCAAAAAGACCAAACTAGTTCAAAGAGAGTCTTGAGATGAGTGGGTTCCTCCAAGAATGGCATCAATGGAGAGCTCTAGTAGTGAGGAAGAAGAAGATGAAGTTCATTTCTTGGTTAGTGCAAGATTTGGTAAGGATTGTAGGTGGATGAGCAAGAGGAAGAAGAAGAGAGAAGAAACCCTAGGTGGGTTGCACTTGAGCTGGAAAAGAGAGAATGGAGGAGAAGGGTTCTCTTTATAAAGCAAATGGGAGTGGGCTCCACCACTAGAAAACCTTGTGGAGCTGAAATCATGACTTTCGGGATCTCGGTTGCAATCGACAAAGAAGAGAAAAATGATCATCGAGATATCTAGTTTCCAAAAAGTATATTTTTCGCGGGTTTCGGGCATATCAACTTTTGGGTACATATTTGGTGTAAAATGACTATTTTGTCCTCAATGCTATGAAAGTCGGGTTTCGGGGTTCCAGACGGGAGTACAAGATCAACATGAAAGTTGCAGGAATTAACGAGACGAGTAAAACGGGGTTGAAATACAAATCACCGGAACCTCGGATAATCCCCCAAGTACACGTCAAGTCACTAAAAGGAACCCCCTAAAGGTCCTACAAATCACAAAGGCACTCAAAATTCCCCAAAGCTATATCAAAATTTATTCTAATCCCAACTTAGTCAAATTCCACTAGTCACGCTTAAGACTAAAGCGCGAATCAATTAGTACTAATCGTGGAAACTCGGTTCGAAGTCTTACAGTCCATAGCTGCAACCAAATAAGACTTCCTACTCAAGGCATCAGCTACAACATTTCTTTTTCCTGGAATGGATTTGGTTGGAAAATCGTAGTCCTTATAAATTCTAGCCACCGTCTCTGCTTCATGTTGAGATCCTGTTGGGAGAATAGATATTATAGACTACGATGATCTAAGTGCACTTCGAATTGCACTCCGTACATGTAATGTCGCCAAAGCTTCAGTGCAAACACGAAAGCTGCTAATTAGAGGTCGTGGGTGGCATAATTCTTCTCGTGATTTGATGCTCCCGGCTTTCGTTTCCACTCTCTCCTCCGCCCATCCCGAGGCTACCGAGAGGCCGGCGGAGTGGAAGGAAGCGGGTATCAACATTTTTGTACGGGTATGCCAGATTTTCTATTCTACTCGGAATTTAGAAATGGTGATTCGAAGATCCACCTTCACAAGTAGAAAAGGAAATTAATCTTTTTTCTAACTTTCCATTGCATAATATTTAAGAAAAGAGACAAGTTCTTCTTTGAATACCGTAGGAGACGATTTTTTTTGTTTGTTTGTCATGAAAGGCGGTTTTGCCGTAAAAGGCGATTTTTCCGTGAAAGGCGATTTACAAATCTCATCAATAGTGAAAGATAAGATTGTGATTTTCTATCTCTTCAAAAAATGCAAAATACAATAGAAAAGTAAGAAAAAGAATTCTGACTTCTCAGAAGATTGCTGGAGCACGTTCAGATCGATGGTCGCAAGTCATGTATGGTCTTCGCCATCGTCCTTCAAATGAGAACATGATACTTTGATTCTTTCAGCTTGGCTTGGACCTCAAATTTTTAGAGGATAAAGACCAAGGGGAGGTCCTATATCTAATAAATAACCGAGTAAACTGGCTGAAAAGCAGCGTCTAGGCCATGTTGAATAGAAAGAGAGAGCTTTGCCTTGGGGGTGGCCCCCCAAGGGACTTCAATCACCTTGTGGTGTTTCTTACAGCAGAGTTTTTTCAAAGAAGGAGAGCTTGTTTGTGTAGAGATTTCTTCGAGAATTCTTTGGGATTTTTCTTGGATTTTTTCTGGACCCTTTCTTCTTAGAATGACCCCCTTTTATAGGCTTTGGGTGGCCATAAGGTGGGTTTATGAGCATTAATGGCATTGATGCTCCATGATGGGAGGAGTTACAAGTTTTTATTTCTTGATTTTTTAACATCTTTTTCCTTGAATATGATTGGCTGATGGAGAATGATGGGCATTTAATCACCTTTAATCTCCATGATGAGGGGAGTTTCATGATTTATTGCCATGATTATTTGCACTTGTAACTCTTTTTTCCTTGAATCTGATTGGGCCGTCCAAAATAATGAGTTAATGACCGCATTAACTTGCCATGAAACCGGTCATTTAACTTCATTAATTGGTTGCCAGGGCGCTCGAAGAGTCACGGGCCATACAGCGTCTTTCGGAATTCTTCTTGTGATGATCGCCGATGGATCCACATGTTATTTGATGTCGGATGGCGATGCAACTTCAGACATTGATTAATACCAGTGGGCTGGTAACATCTGTCCTGTCGATTTCTTGATCGGTCGGGTAGAAAGTGTACTTTCTTGGTTGGCTGGTAGGCAATTTTGAAGCGTGCAATGATGATCACATGCTCTTGATGGTAGATCCGAGATGTTGGTGAAGATCAGCTAATTTCGAGCATCAAGAATCAGATTTTTGGAAAACCACAGGGGCTGGAATTCCTGAAACACAAAAAGGGTCGAAAAAAGGGCCTTCCGGCGGAAATCCGGCGACATGGATTTCCATGGTCGCCGGCGACCATGTACCCATGGTTGCCTGCGACCATGGGCAGGGTCGCCGCTGGCGACCATGTGCATGGTCGCGGCCGGCGATCATGGGGATTTTTCCCCTTTTTGGTCGCCGTTTTTCAGCCCTTTTTTATCTATTTTTTATCCTTTTTTCTCATGTATTTTTCTTGAAAAATTTTCTCATTTATTGGCTTGCTTCTCCTGAAGAAAACCTGACGAGAAGTCGTGCAAACCGGAGCACAAAGTTTTCCATTTTTTTGGAAAAGCCGAAAACTTTGTAGCCGATTTTCCGTCAAGAGTCAAAACTAGGTCAAACGATATCGAAATGACCCGAAATTTGAGGTGAAACCTCCTCAGCAGTGGATAGGACCAACCATGGGCTTTTGTTTGAGTTTTGAAGCCGTTTCGGGTCCCGTCACTGCTAGACTTGATTTTGCCGCGAAGAAGGTGTCAGCTTTCATATACGATCAACCGATGTCTGATTGACCAGAAATTTGACAGGGAGCCTATTGGAGTCATTTTGAGATGATCCATTAGCTCCAATTTGGATGTCATGGTTCCGGGAAGCTTTGCAGCCAGGAGGCTTGATTTTGTTTCCGAGCGTCAAAATCGGGTCAAACGTCATCCGAATGACCTGAAATTCGACGTGTAGCCCTTTGGAAGCATGTTGAAGCCACCCATGTGCTTTGTTTGATGAGTGATGGCCTCAATGGTTCTCGCCGCCGAGAGGCTTGACTTTATTGTTCGAGGGTTGATGGAGGGCCAAACGTTGCCAGTTTGACTTGAAATTTGACATAGAGGCTTTTGAAGGTATTTTGGGACCATCTGTAGGCTCTGATTGAAGTTTTGATGTCTTTGACGCTGTCGCTTGACTTCATTGCGGCTGTTTCCTTTTTTGGCCAAATGATGTCGGAATGGCCTGAAACTAGATGTAGAGCCTCCTACTGGCATTTTGAGGCCACCTATATGCTCTGTTTTGTGTGTTAGGGTCTCTGGCTTCACCGCCGCCGGGAGTTCCTGCTCAGCTGCTGGAGGAGTGAAGTTAGGCCAAATGAAGTTGAAATGGCCCGAAGCTTCATGTGTACCCCTCTTTTGACTATTTTGAAAGATCTTGCAGTTTTTGTTTGATTTTGACAAGATCCGATGCTTGAAGCGGCATTCGCCTGTTTGTGGTAGGATGCAACACCATGTGGCCTTGATGTTGAGAATGTGTGAAGAGGCAAAGTGACAGTTTTGGTGTCAACATGATTCTTCAACTGCGTTGATCCATAGGCTATAACTTTTCCACACTGCATAAGGACACACCCCAATCCAACTCTAGATGCATCTGAATAAATCACAAACCCTCCTATACCTTCATGTAAGGATAAAACCGGAGCGGTTGTCAGCTTCTCTTTCAAGGTTTGAAAAGTGGTCTTACACTCTACAGTCCAAATGAATGGCACATTCTTCCTGGTCAACTTCGTCAATGGGGCCGAGATCTTAGAAAAATCCTTGACAAATCTACGGTAATACCCTACAAGGCCTAAAAAACTCCGGATCTCTGCCACTGTCCTTGGACTTTGCCAATTTATCACTACTTCTACTTTAGTTGGATCTACTCTTAGGCCATCCCGAGTAATGATATGCCCTAAAAAGGCCACTTGTTCAAGCCAAAAATCACATTTCTCGAGCTTAGCATATAATTGATGCATCCTCAAAAGCTGAAGTGATGATCTAAGATGATCTGCATGCTCTTCCATAGACTTGGAGTATACTAATGTCATCAATGAAAACCACGATAAGCTGATCGAGGTAGGGAGCGAAGATTCTATTCATTAGCGCCATAAATACCGCCAGTGTGTTGGTCAAACCAAAAGGCATCACGATAAATTCGTAGTGACCGTATCTCATCCCGAATGTTATTTTTTCAATATCTTGTTCACGGACTCTTAGCTGGTGGTAACCCAATCTAAGATCAATTTTCAAAAAGTAGGCTGCTCCCTGAAGCTGGTCAAATAGTTCGTCAATGCGAGGCAACGGATACTTGTTCTTTATCGTTACTTGGTTAATCTGTCTTTAATCTATACACATGCGAAAAGTACCATCCTTCTTCCTCATGAACAACACCGGAGCTCCCCATGGTGAAACACTAGGAAGTATGAGTCCCTTGTCCAGTAAGTCCTGAAACTGCTCCTTCAGTTCTCTGAGTTCTGCTGGAGCCATCCTGTAAGGTGCCTTCGAAATTAGAGCGGTGCCCGGTACCAAATCGATAGAAAAGTCCACTTCCTTAAGCGAAGATAATCCTGGAACCTCATCTGGAAATACATTTGGAAATTCACACGCCACTAGGATATCTTCAAGCTTCACGTGTGGCTTCTTCTCGAAGATAAAAGAAAAGTAGCCTTCACAGCCACTCTCTACAAGCTTTACAACATCCAATACTGACACGAGCCCGGATTAAGATCTTTCTCTTTGCACGCCCTCGAATATCACATTCAATTCCGGTTCCTCCACTTTAAAGGTGATAATCTTGTGGAAGCAGTCCACACAAGCTCAATACCTCGCAAGTTAATCCATCCTGAGGATGACGTCAAAGTCTTACATCATTAGGATGATAAAATCTACTGGCATCAGCAAGTCTCTGATCTGAACACTGCACTCGGGGTAGTAGTTATCACAAGCTACTCGCTTACCCACTGGGGTAGTCACCATCAACACGGAGGGAAGCAACTCAGGTGGTTGCTGAAAACCGTTAGCAAAATGGGGTGCCACAAACGAATGTGTGGACCTCGAATCGAACAATGTTCTTGCATCTCTGGCACATATCAAAACAGTACCTTCTACTATGTTGCCCGCTGCTTCTGCCTGCTCAAGATTCGTGGCAAAGAGTCTCCCCACTTGCTGTGGCAGCTGTCAGTCTTATTGACGCTATTGTCCTAGCCTCCCTTGTTGTTGTCGCTATTGATGTTACTGGGGTCTTGGAGGTGGTGCTGGAAGTGCTGGCCTGGCTGGTTGTTGGGGAGGCTGTTGTTGAGGTGCTCTATAACCACCTCTGTCTTTGGGACAGGCTGTTGCCCGGTGCTCCATAGATCCACATATAATACATGCACCGGTATTCCTCGAACATCTCTCTGTGGGGTGTCCTTTCCCACAAGTCTCGCACCTTGGCATCTTAGGGCCACTAGCCACACCATTCTGTCTCTTGTTTTGAAAGTTTTTTCCAAAGTGAAACATACTCTGTTTCGGATCAGCATTTCTTTTCTTGATAGCCATTTCTTCTACAATGTAAGCTCGATCTACCGCCTCCTGAAAGGTCTCGGGCCTCTTGTACATCACTACATGTTCCTTGTACATCAGATGAAGTCCACCAATAAATCTCTTGACTTTCTTTTCTTCTGTATCAACTAATTCTTTGGCAAACTTGGACAATTGTATGAAAGTGTGCACATATTCGCCACTGTCATCTAGTTCTGCTTAACAGTGATAAATTCTTCTTCTTTCCTCCAGTACACATGGTCCGGTATGAATTTGCGGCGGAACTGCTCTTGAAAAGTCTTCCAAATAGTAGCATTAGGCATAACTTTATAAGTGTCTTGAATGCTTTTCCACCATTCCTTTGCAACTCCTCGAAACATAGCAGTCGTGAGAACCACATGCTGTTTGTTGTCGCAGACAACAGTCTCGAACACATCATTTATGTGATCTAGCCACTCATCAGCTTGAATGGCATCTTCTTTTCCTTGGAAATCTGTGGCTCCTCTTTTTCTGAACTTTTCGTATAGTGTATTAGGATCATGTTCCTTTGACTTAATAACAACTTGGGTTCCCAAAGTTCGCTGAGTCTCACCTTGCCTGGCCATCAACGTTGCTAGGCCATCAACGTTGCTAGATTCTCATTGGTCTTGGCCATTTGTTCCATAAACATCATGTGGGCTTCCATCGATGGAGGATCGTTTTCCAACAATACATATGAGTCATCATCATGTGATTCATTATTTCCTCCATTGTGTCCACTCCCAGAGCCGAACGCTATTGTCCTGCTAAACAATTGTAAGAGTCAAGACTATTTTCTAACTATCACTACACAATTCTAACTAGAAACACAAAAGCTAACAATAAACTCACAACTAATAATGAACTAGCCCTGACTAACTTACACTCTCTATCGATTCTAATGTATCCTCACAATGTTTCTAATTATGTTTCTAAGTCTTTTAGGAAGACTTTCAGGGCTCCAATACCATACTTAAGTATGTCACATCCCGGTCCCGAATCACCCTGGCCTAGGGTAATCTCTGAGGTGTGTCACACGTACTCTCATGTGTTGTACTTGTCTCGAGCCAAATACAACACATGAAGGAGAGAAAACAACTTTCCATGCACGTGAGTGAGAACTCACTAGAACACATCAATAGAAAGTAATCATAGCAGAAGTTGTAGTTCATTCATGTGAGGGTATCAATTTCCATTCAGTCCACTTAATATTCCAAGTTTTATACAAAAGAATTATACAATTATACACATTTTTTTGCAAAAGAGGGTGTATAAACGAACCTTATAAAAACATTACCAAAAGTATAAACAAAAGAATAACTACTCATCTAAGTGTGGCCCACACAAAAGGGGCTAGCCACACTCACAGCCTAAGGCTTTCAAAAGATGGTTACACTCTCCAAGGTAGACGGATCAATACGGCCTCAGGCTCTGGCCAATCCTCTAGCCCTGAAGGTACCTCTTGGGTAGCCTTATCTCTCTCCTTAACCTCCTCAGGGCCAAGGGCTGCACTTATGACTGTGACACCAAGAGTAGCATCATCAATACAACGATTAAGCAAGCGTAGGCAATAATAAGGAAATACAAAATGTGACGGATTGAATTAAAGACGATTAAATTAATAGATGTCAAAAAATAAGTATCAACTAAGCAAATTGTACGAAAATTGAATAAATTATGCTTGTGAATCAAGGTGGAATGAAAACATACTAATTGGCTACTACATTGAGCTCATCCTCTCAATTGAGAGCGAATCTAGTTGGGATGTCACCAGGGGCCCGGCCAAAGGCTACCCGAGTCTGGATTTTCGGTGCTCCAGATGACGTACTGCAGTAGTCTCGAATAACTAAACCAAGTTCAACCCCATCGGGTATCACAAGGTTGAAGTTAAGTAGTGCCGACTTGATCGAATAAATAACAATCGAATAAAAATTGGATTTGAGTAAGCTAAATAATCACTTGATAATAATCTAATCGAATAGTAATTCCAGATACTCGAATACTTACTCAGTCCACATTATCAACGAATTATGAATCGCATATACAATAATTAAATCACCATTCAAATTAGAGAAATCGAACCTTAAGGAACACTAATAATAAAATCAGTTTACTAATTTAGATTGAACATCAATGATGAAGTAAACTTCGATATGAAATTCAATAATTTAATTAAGAGAATCAAGGAATTTACTAGCCAATCTAGTCTAATCAATCGTGGTTCTTCACCATCTATTTCAATATACATGTAAGAAACCATGCCATTTAGTGTCACAGTTAATGAAAGGTTCCCTGAACTAATATCCATGGTTTGGTGAAAAAGTCCCAAAGTTAGGGCTACTCCAGCTCCTAGGGTTCCCATGGGCAATTAAGGGGTTTGGGTATCAATTCATGGCCCTAAGGGGGTCTTTTGAAATTTCCTGAAATATGAAAAATTTCTGGCAGTCGATCAGCTGGTGGTAACCCCGCGGTTAGCCGCTTGTAAAATAGTCGGCTAGCCGCTAGGTACCCGCCGGGTGATTGCGGCTTCCTGAAAGAAAGTGTCAATTACTGGAAAAGGAACCGACTGGGTGTCGGTTAACCGCCAGGTATTCATGCGGCTAACCGCCAGGTGATCGCCTGGTGACCGCCAAGCCGACAGGAATTGGGTAGCTATTGGAAAGCTAACCGCCTTAAGGTCGGCTAACCGCCAGGTAGTCACGCAATTAGCCGCCAGGTGACCGCTTGGTAACCACCAACCTGTGGCAAAGCTTTATAAAACTGATTTTTCAACAAATCTGAAGCTTTCTCTCTTCTACTCCATTTTTCACAACTCCACACCCAAAAACCAAAAATTCTGAGCCTCTTTGCTCCTCGATAATATATTTAATCTCTCCAATCATTTCCATCCATACAAACCAATAAGCCAATCTAACCCATTCATTTATTAAGAAGAGGAAATAAGGGTTACATGTGAATCAAATGAAATGAACAAAATGTAAACCCATATTCATGCTTATACATGCCTCAATTAGAGTCTTCTAAAACCTTTCACCACAACTTGGCTCAAGAACCCTAAAATCCCCAACTATCAAGCCCTAATCACACAAATACACATGGAAAACACATGAATATGTATGCATGCTTGGTAAAAAGGGTCCTTTAACCCCCCAATGCAACTCAAGAACATCAAACAAAAGGGTTTTGGCTCTTACCTCTACAAGGAATCCGAATTTGAGAAAGGTGGAAGGTGGTGGAGATGATTTCTTGTCAACAAGGAAGAGAAGAGGATGAAGAAGATGAAGTTGAGTTCACTTTTGGCTCCCAAGATGCCTCTTGATGATTAAGAAAGAGGAAAAGAGAGTTGAAGTAGAAGAGTAGAGGAGAAGAGAAGGGTAGAGAGAAAAGAGGGTGAAAAGGAAATGAAAGGAAAGGAGAAGGTTGCATATAAAGGGGATAAGAATGCACTTTTGCAAGAAGGCCCACTAAGTTTGTTTATTTCCACTTTGAGTCAATTGATAGCCCACTCACTTAATAGTTGGTCAAATGAAGTAGTGTCTAATACGAAAATCGATGTACTCGACGAAATATACACGATAACACCAAGATGACGTGCAAATGATACAAAATGTGAAAATCGATAATTACGAAAAAGTTCTTGACTCTACCCTACCGAGTCAAATCGGTTCTAACTCACTATCCAAGGGTTAAGGCCTAACTAACTCAGTCTATAGAGACACTAATTACCATATTTAACGACTAAACATAATTAATTAAGATAAATCACCATTAATTAGCACTAATTACGGTTAAATTGGGTTGGGGTGCAACAGGAGTCGTATCCAATTTTGGCTGGAAGATTGGTTGGGTGGGCCTTTGTGTTGTTTATTTGCTATACTCTTTCGGGTGGCATCTAATAAAGAGTCTTCTGTTAAATATTGTAATATTTGGGAGGGGAACAATGTGTCTTGGTCTGTGTTCTTTTCGAGAGTTTTGCGTCCATCTAAGTTGTCTTAGCATGAGTCCTTGTTGGGTCTTCTTTCTAACACGTTTATTTGCATAGATGAGCTAGACGTTCGCATTTGGAAGCCTCGTCCCTCTGGTCAGTTTTCTCCAAAGTCTTGTTATAAGGCTTTGGACTCTTCGACCGAGGCTCAAGCTCCTTTTGCAGGTTTGGCTTGGTTTGGTGCTTCTTAGAGTAGAGGCCTTTTGTTGCTGGCAGTATCCGGTAAAGTGACTACTGTTGATAAACTTCGCAGTATAGGAATGATGTCAAATGATTTGGTGGACTGCTGCTCATTGTGTGGGAAGGATGGTGAGTCGATTAATCATGTCTTCTTGCATTGTGACTATGCGACCTATCTTTGGAGTCATTTTTTGAGGAGGTGTGCTCTTCTTTGGTGCCTCCCAAACTCCTTATGTCAGTTGGTGGAAGAGTAGAGGGTTAGTCCTTTTTATAGTTGTGGCTTAATTTTGTGGAGGATCATTTCTTTTGCAATTTTGTAGTCTCTTTGGAAAGAAAGAAATGATAGAATATTTTAGGAGATCTCCTTCAACGTCGAAAGATATTGTTTTGCTTGTGTAGGTTAGAATAGCAGAATGGGCTCTTTTAAGAAAAAGGAATTTATTGGAATGAATTTAGATTGAATTCTTCAGAATTGGGAAGCTTGTATGTCATGTGGTCCGTCCAAGGATAGGAAAGTGGTGTGTTGGTGTCCTCATCCATCGGGTTGGTTAAAATCTAATCTTAATGGTGCGACTAAAGGCAAGCCCGAGCCAGCAGGTATTGGTGGAGTTCTTAGGAATGGTAAGGGTAACAGTTTATGTTCTCCAAGAATGTTGGTATAAAAGAACCTAATGAAGCGGAAGTGCTTGCCATTTTGGAAGCTTTAAGGATTTGTTCTTCTAGTTTTAAGGTAAGCTTGATCGTGGAAAGTGATTCTTCGAATGTTATTAGGTGGTTGTCTAAGGTGGAGAGGGGTCCTTGGATATTTTAATAGTCTCTCAATGAGATTAAGCCTTTCTCTTCTTCGATTAAAAATTTTCGTTCTCTCATATTTGTTGGTCAGTAAATAATATGGCAGACTCTCTAGTCAAACAAGGGGTACATAGAGTTGTTCCGCTTGTGGCCCCTATTGCCTTTTTTTTTTGTTTTTTTTGCTGTTGGTATAAGACTTTTGTACCAACTCCTTTTGTTTCTACTTTTGTTGGAAATTTTTTTGTACTTTTGCTTTATCCTTAATTTAATTTACCATTACCGATAAAATTTGTTTTTAAGGGCCTGTCATTTGAGTACTTTGGATCCATGTAAAAGGGACTCTCATATAAATGGATGGCTCCTAAAACTTTGCACATTTTTCCAATGCTGAGGACTCTGCAATCTAAACCACCTATATCTAATTTGAGTGAACTCTAATTTAAATAATGAAAACTTATTAAGTTATATCCATTTTACTAGCAAGGTAATTTTCTCTTGCCTGCATTCCCTCGTATAGATAAGTGATGAAGTTACAGTTGACACCATGAAATTCAGGGCATGGGACCCTGCGTACCTTAACAGCGAGAGAGGGACGTTAGGAGAAATTCTTGCTTTACTAGTCTATATATACTCAAAAGTGGGCATCTATGCCCTGTATGGAACTCCATAAATTGAATTCAACTCACATGCACACTTTTATCACATACAATTAAAGAAAAGGAAAACGAGAAAAAATCAAACATACACAAATATAGATATCATAGGTCCATCTAGGCCAAATACAAACATAAGGGACTGAATATATACGCCAAATACAAACACAAAGGGACTACATGCAGCAAAGAAACCTGGACATGACACCAATCTACGACAATGCATACTAGACTAAGCTAAATTTCATTCAACTCGTCCATATGTTAAAGTATCCACTCCAGCATTGAAGTATCAAAACCGGCCGGAACTACCGGAATCATTGTTGTTCTCTCTTTTGTATATGTGACAAAGAACCTAGCGACCAGCATCTAGCTGCAGTGGAAAATAGAGGATGCCTATAATTTTATAAAGTATAACATATTGGAAAGGATTGAGGAGGACAACCTCAAAAACTTGCAAAGAAAATGCTCGCACTGCACAAAATTTTTGCAATTAGGCCTTTGCTGTGGTCCAAATCAAAGAGAACAATGCAGTCCAGGAAGTAAAGATTATATAATAAAATGCAATTGAGAGAAAATCAAGTGAAACTGACACGTATTTTTCCCACCCCATTATAAAAGAGGGTCACTTGACCAAATAAAAGCACTGGGAACATAGTTTAAAATAGCCACCTTGGTTTTCCATACAATTTCAACAAGGCCCTTATTATTTTGTACTTGTTTCTATTAGAACTTTTCCTAACTAATAGTTAAACCAGATAAAAAATTAATGAGGCCTCCAATTTCTTGTTTAAGACCAATTATCCTTACAAAACTCAAATGGCCTATTTCTCAAGTTCAAACTTATTTGGTTTTTGACCAATTTATCCTTTAAATTAAAAAATCTCAAATGACCTATCCTTTTGCCTCTAAGATTTTGAAGACCAAGAACCAGAGGCTAGGGTTATTTAAATGGCTTGATATTATATATTTCCTAATCCACATCTAAACAAAACTCTCCAAATTTCTTTATTTTGAAAAATCCTTACAAAAATCAAATAATTTATCCCTTGAGTTAAAAAGATGATTTTCTCCTTTAAACTTTGACCACCAAAAATCAAACGCTAATATCAGCTAAATTGCTTCATATTGCAGACTTCCCAATTTAGTTCCAAGCATTTCAATTGATATGTTCCCTTGGTCTTTATTCATCTAGGTGGGCCCACTAAAAGGAACTTGAGTTAGTGAAATTTGCCAAGATTAAATAAAAGCCATTTTTGTCATTTATTCATAATAACTAGTAATCATATAATTCACCGTCAGCTACGTAGTGCTCGGCAACACTTAAAATATCACTTTGTTTGATAAATAGTTACCTAATCATATAAAAATTACGTAATGAAATAAGAGCCTTTTTTATTTTACCAAATTGACTAATTGTGAATTGGGACATAAAAATCAAAGCCTTTTATTTTAGGCCTTAATATGCTTAGCTCTCGTTAATTAGACAAGATTTTTCATGGGCTTTAATTGGCTGTAAGATAAAAGAGTGATAATCCAAATCAGCTACATGAAGGTGTTTGACCAGAGAAGATGTGGACCATATCGTTTATCAGTTAGATCTACGACAAGCAAATTAAGGTTCCAAAAGTCCTAACAAATATGTTGCATAAAAAGGCCAACATTAATGATGCATTACAACAACTCTTTCAAGATTTATTTGAACCAATGGCCAAAGAAGAATAAAATGTGATAATATCTTTATCAACTATGAAACAATATTCAAATTGGAATTGGTAAGAAAAGAATTCATAAAAAATCAGATAAGGTGTCGAGTCAGCTAACATGAGCAGATTGTTTATTTGAAAGAATCCATGCAGCGTTGCCCTATATATACTTATTACATGATAGGGCAGACTCCATTAATCAGAGCGAGGGCCGGCTAAAGACAAATTTGAGGCCTGAAGCAAAAATCCTAAAGGAGGCCTTTTTTTTATTTTTTAATATTATTATAAATATTTTATTTAAAATATTTTTTTCTTTCTATTTGTGATGTAAAATTACCAATTAAGTCAGTTTTTTTTTTTATTTTTTGGAATTTAAAAAGATGGCAGTAGCTATTATGGGGTCTTTTTTTTTTTTTTTGGGAATTTGAAAAGATACCAGTTGCTTTTATTGGTCCTTATGTTTTGCATTTTTTGAGGCCATATTTTTTGGAGCCAAAAGCAAGGGCTTTCCTTGCTTCATGGTAAAGCCGGCTCTAATCAGAGCCATTTTTTTAATGATGTAGGTTCATGAAGTGAAAACCTTAGCTCCTTATTTTGTAAATTGTAATGCAATATCAAAAGATCAGTGACCCACACATGAACACAATAACAATATATCATGGACCCTGTAGTCTAGGAATGAAGAAATGCGCAATAAATTAAAACACACACACACACACACACACACACACACATATATATATATATGCATAATTAGAAAGGTGTAAAAAAGATAGGAAGAGAAGAAAAAGGAGGATTTGTGTCCACTACCGTTTTTGTGTCGCTGTATTCCAATATGTGCCATTCAGTTGGTGTATTTTTATCCCCATGTAAAACTAATTTCCTCACACATCCAATGACGTTGTTATTGTCATCTCTTACAAATTCTGTCTTTATTTTCTTCCAATAATAACGTCGAGAATCTTCCCCCAATGTACGGTTCACCTTATTTTTCCCAAGCAACTCCAATTTTGTAAAGCAATAACATTCTGCAAATCATTCAAGTCTCCTGATTTATTAGAAACAAGAAAAGAATCTTAAAAGAGAGAGAAAGAAGAGAATATATATATATGTAGTTTTTCAATTGAACTGGTGCTCCACTATACCTTCTAGTTGTTCGGGTGGGCGCCTGTGTGGGGTATTTCCGTAATCCAGAAATTGCCTTCCAGTTCGGTAGCAGTACCAATTGGGGCTTGCTCTAGTCCCGGTCTCGGTCAGTTCGGCAATAGTGCCAGCAAGTACCGAGACCCGGTCTACATCGGTAAAAGAGAACCGAACACACTTCCTTGGAGCTCGGCATCTCATATTTCGACAGTTGACTCCCGAGCTTGCGCTCTCGGCCCCGGGTCTTCTCCAGTTCGGCCAAGCACCGAGGTGAATACCGGGCGTCTAATCTCCATTATGGGATGGGACAGCTGCATTACATGGCACCCTGACAGATAGGGTGGCCGCCGAATGTTGATAAGGGACCTTCCCTATCACTTCCACATTTATGTGAGGGATTTGAGGAGATATCCGATGGGACAAGAATCCTCACCTACCCCTACTAAGGATCTTAGAAGTAGGCTGATGGGACAAGTATCTCCACCTACTTCCACTATGGAACCTTCCATCCTTCTCTATACATACTTACATGGTAAGCCATGAACGGGTACGCATGTTGACACCAAAAATGTCACTTTGCCTCTTCAACATCAAGAAAGCTGCATGAAGTCGCAACCTGCCATAAATAGGCAATGCAATTTCTCCAAAAATTCAAATCTTGTCAGAATCAAACAAAAACTGCAAGATCCTTCAAGATAGCCAAGAGAAGAGTACACATGAAGTTTCGGGCCATTTCGACAACATTTGGCCTAACTTCACTTCTCCGACAGCTAAACAGGAGCTCTCGGCGGCGACATCATCGGAGACGTCAAAACTTCGATCAGAGCCTACAGATGACTCCAGCATGTCTCAAAAGGGCTCCATGCCAAATTTCAAGTCAAACCGACAACGTTTGACCCTCCATCAATGCTCGAGCAGCAAAATCAAGCCTCCCGGCGGCGGGAACCACCGAAGCCTTCGCTCATCAAACCAAGTGCATGAGTGGCTTCAACATGCTTCCAAAAGGCTGCACGTCAAATTTCAGGTCATTCTGACAGCGTTTGACCAGGTTTCGATGCTCCGAGAGAAAATCAAGCCTACCGGCGGCGGAGCAACCCGGGACCATGACATCCAAAACGGAGCCCATGGAACGTCTCAAAATGACTCCAATAGGCTCCCCGTCAAATTTCAGGACAATCGGACATCGTTTGGCCACATATCAACGCTCGGCATTTTCCCCGCAGCAAAATCAAGTGAAGCATCGATGGGACCCCAAACGGCTTCAAAACTCAAACAAAAGCCTATGGTTGGTCTTATTTATTGCTCAGGAGGCTCCACCTCAAATTTCAGGTCATTCCGACATCGTTTGACCAAGTTTCAACCTCTGGCGGAAAATCAGCAGCTCTACGCGACAAAGTCTTCGGCTTTCCCGGAAAATTGGAAACTTTGCACTCTAAAAATGCAAGGATTCTCATCAGGTTTTCTACAGGGAAATCAAGCCAATAAATGAGAAGAAATGTCAAGAAAAATACAGAAGAAAACGGCGACGAAAAAGACCTCAAAACGACCGCAAAACGGGCTCCGAAGGGAAAAATTCCCCCAAGGTCGCAGGCCCCTGCGACCATGGCCCATGGTCGCCGGCCCATGGTCGCCGGCGACCATGGAAGTCCGGGTCACCGGATTTTTCGCCGGTGACCCGTTTTTCCGTCTTTTTTCACGTTTCGCGCATTTTGGCCCCTGTGGTTTCCTGAAAATGTGATTTTTAATGCTTGAAATTGAATCATATCCGACGACATCTCAGATCCGCCGTCAAAAGCATAAAATCATCATTGATCGCTCCAAGATCGCCAACCGGTCGACCAAAAAAGTGCTCTTTCTGTCCGACCGATCGAGAAATCGACAAGACAGATGTCATCGGCCCGCTCTTAGCTATCAATGTCTGAAGTTACATGTTCATCCGATGTCGATCAGCATGAAGATCCATCGATGATCATCGCCAGAAGAATTCCAGAAGACACGGCACGGCCCGCGACTCTTCGGCTGCTCGTCGACCATTTAATGCGGTTAATTGACTAGCTTTATTGCAGTCATTAATTCATTTCTTTGGACGGCCCAATCAGAAGCAAGCATTTGGGAGTTACAAGTCAATTGATTCATGGCATTTAACCCATGAAACTCCTCCCATTATGGTAATTAAGGTGATTAAAAGCCCTTAATCTCCATCGGCCAATCAGATTCAAGGAAAAAGGAGTTACAAAATCAAGAAATAAATCTTGTAACTCCTCCCATTAAAGCAATTAAAGCTCATAAACTCTCCTAAATGGCTACCAAAAGCCTATAAATAGGAGAGCATTCCATTGAAATCGAAATCAGAAAAAAAGAGATCGGATCAGAAAATCGAGATCGATCGATCGGAAAGAATCCAGAGCTCGTATCCAGAGAAAGAAAAAAGAGAGAAAAAACTCTGTTGAAGTTCTGCACCGGCCACCACTACAAGGTGACAAAAGTCCCTTGGGGGGCACCCCCCCCCCCCCCCCCCCCAAGGTCTTTGCCTTCTCCTGCTGCCTCCAATGGCTTAGACATGGCTTTTCAGCCCGTCTACTTAGCTTTTTATTGGACATAGGACCTTCTCTTGGTCTTTGTCCTCTAAAAATCTGAGGTTATAGCCAAGCCAAGCGAATCAAGAGCATCTTCTGTTCTCATCTGCATGGATGATGGCGAAGCCCATACATGGCTTGCGACCTTCAATCTGAACGAATCCCCCACAATCTCCTGAAAAGTTAGATCTTCCTTTTCTTGCTTTTCATTGTAGTTTGTATTTTTCTAAAAGAGACAAAAATCACAACTCTTGTCTTTTATTGATGAGAATTGTAAATCGGCTATAAACGTCAAAATCGGCTATAAATGCCAAACAAAATCGCCTTTCACGGCAAACTAAGAAAATGTCTCTTTTCTTAAATATATGCGCAATGGAAAACTTGAAAGAAGTTGATTTCCTTTTTACTTGCGAAGCTTGATCTCCGGATTACCACTTGCAATTCCAAGTAAAATAGAAAATCTGGCACACCCACACAAAGAAATGTTGATGCACGCTTCAGGCCCGCCAGGGCGCGAAAGGGCCGGACCCGACGGACTCCCACATTCCGCCGACCCCGGTAGCCGCCCCACGGCGCCTCGGAGCGCGTTCCATCAAGCTGGCACACCCGGTGGGACTCGTCCATTTGAGAACACGGTGCTTGGAAATGAAATATTTACATATCATACTTTTTGCTCTATGCTTATACTTCTTTTCCGGATTCCTTGGCTACTTTCTAGCTGGTAGCCTATGTTGGATTTTGCATCCTAAAAAAAATGAGATGGGTTTTTTTTTGGAAATTTCTATTTCTTTGAGTTTGTTTCCATTCTTTCTCTTTTCAAAAAAAAAAAAAATCAGTTTTCTTAGTTTGAATTCAAAATTGAGAAACTTTGATCCTATCCTATCGTTCTTTGGTGCTTGCAGAAATGTTGAGCCCGTTCGACTAAGGTTTTGGACCATCGTTTCTCTTCGATGAGTTCATTAGAGATTTCAAAAAAAAAAAAAAAATCAGTTTTCTTAGTTTGAATTCAAAATTGAGAAACTTTGATCCTATCCTATCGTTCTTTGGTGCTTGCAGAAATGTTGAGCCCGTTCGACTAAGGTTTTGGACCATCGTTTCTCTTCGATGAGTTCATTAGAGATTTCAAAAAAAAAAAAAAAATCAGTTTTCTTAGTTTGGATTCAAAATTGAGAAACTTTGATCCTATCCTATCGTTCTTTGGTGCTTGCAGAAATGTTGAGCCCGTTCGACTAAGGTTTTGGACCATCGTTTCTCTTCGATGAGTTCATTAGAGATTTCAAAAAAAAAAAATAAAATAAAAAATAAAAAAAAATCAGTTTTCTTAGTTTGGATTCAAAATTGAGAAACTTTGATCCTATCCTATCGTTCTTTGGTGCTTGCAGAAATGTTGAGCCCGTTCGACTAAGGTTTTGGGCCATCGTTTCTCTTCGATGAGTCTATTTGGGATTTTTTTATAAAGAAGGACATAGACCACTAAGGTTAAACCAATTGCGTTCTTTGATCACGATTGATTCAAGAAAAGCCTTGTCCAGAGTGTGGAGACAGCTTGACTGTTCTAGGCAAGGGTCCTCCAAACGGGTTCATTAAGTAATCCTACCCTTACCTGGGGGCAATTCTATCAATTGAGGTTTCATAAGACCGGGTTAGGAGGCCTATGTGTACTCTCTCGTCTTTAAATCTTAAAAAATTAAAATCAAAATAAATAAAAAATAAAAAAAAAGATTTTCAAAAAAAAATCTTAAAAAAAAAACAAAAATTTTCAAAAAAAATAAAATAAAAAAAATAAATAAAAATATATTTTTTAAAAAAAATAAAAAAAATAAAATAAAATAAATCATTTCAAAAAAAAAAATCTCCAAAAACTCGTCACTTTTGATTTCAGATCTGAGAAATTTTGGTTTCTTCTTTTCTGAGCACTGGCGCTCGCGGAAATCGCCGAGACCGTGTTCAGATCAGAATACCATTTGCTCTCCTTGATGGAACCAATCTTGACATTTCAAAAAAAAAAAACTCGTCACTTTTGGATTCAGATTCGAGAAATTGTGGTCTCTTCCCTTCTGAGTACTGGCGCTCGCGGAAATCGTTGAGCCCGTATTTGAATCGGAATGCCACCTGCTCTCTTTGACGAATCCATTTCTGACCTTTCAAAACAAAGAATCCCATCTCATGGATGCGATCTCCAACATTTGTGCATAGCAGTACTGGTACACCCTTTCAGGGTCTACTGTATCTGTGACCGGTACATTTGTAACTCCTACCTTATATTCTTCTTATCTCGAGCAAGCTCCGCTTCTCGATAAGTCGAATTTAGGTATACAATTGCTTCTAGCAGTCATTGGAACGTTCATTTCGAGCCTACCATGCTTGCTATCAGAACAATTGTACCATCTATGGCTTTTTGCCTTCTTCATGTCGCTTGGGTCATATCCCTTGAGCGATTTGAAAAGATAACCATAGAAATTCCCATTTATGATCATTATATTCTTGTGATTACTAATGGATGTGGTCTTGTTTCAGAAATTTTGAAACTAACAATGGCAGCCTTAACCATTATTTTCGATGAGAACAAGAACCAACTCATGCTTCAACAGAAGCAAACCGAGCGCACATACAAGCGCCCTGCCAGCTGCCGAAGCGTCAACTCCCTCGGCAACTCTCTGAACTCCGGGTCGACCTCGACTCCCCGGACCATTGTCTTCGGGACATTGGGACCATTCCCACTTCCCGAAGAACAAGCTGCGCCTGCTAAAAAGCAGAAGATCGCCTCTCAACGTGTCACTCCCGTGACACCAAAGGCGAGCGCCCAAAAGTCCGAAGCCCGCGGCACCCCCGCGAAGCCTCGACCCACAAACAACCAGGTCTATCCCAAGACTTGGTCTCCAAGACCTTCCCCAAAACAAAGAAGGTCTCAAACTTCCACCAAGCCAGCATACCTGGCCCCACTCAAAGAGAACCAGTTCTACCCTCTTGCCTACATGAAAGAGGAGAGACCCATCTCCAACCTGAATCCCAAGTCAACCCAGCATGAGTCGGCTTGTTCCTACAGGCCCAAAATCAGATCATGCATCACCAGGCCTCTACAAGCACCTGCTAAGGCCTACACTCCTTCAGTTCGACCCTTCATCTCTACAGGGGCCGAACTCGAAAGGTTTAAAGCTTCGCTGCAACAGGCAAAGGACCGGGTCCGGATCCTGTCCTTGCCTAGCTACAAAGAAGACAGGCTCGGCTGCTGCGCCCGAGGGAGCACATCCTTCATCGTCAGAGCCTAGCGAGAGCTGACTGAAGCTCAAATCGCTCGTCGAGCAAGCCGCCGTGCGTCATATCGACAAAAGAGACTAGAGAAGCAACGGACCCAGCCTCCTACACTTCAAGTCTCCCACAAATGGGTCGAAAAATAAAGACCCAACCAGGTTGCTGCCGTCCATATGGTTGGAAAAACCAGAAGACGCCAAAGGTCAGCATCAAAAATCCATGTCCGACGTCCAGTGACCCGTAGCATCACCAGGACACAAAGACATCCCGAAGAATCTCCTGCCCCTTCAAGCCAAGGACGGGAGAGTAATCCTTCATCAAGCTCTTCATCAAAAAGAATGAGCCCCAGCTCGGTCACCAGGACGATTTCTTCGTTCGAATCCCGAGGGATGAACGTCTTGGCTACAAGTTCTGAGCCGCCACCTCAGAATCCACCTCGAGATGATGCGCTCACACGCATCCAGCAGTTGGAACAAGGCCAGCAGAGGATTGAAACTCTGATGGAAAACCTTCTCCTTGTCGTCCAAAATCAGGTGAACAATGAGCCTCCTCCGAATCATCGCAATAACGAGGAAAATTGTGAAGAAAATGAGTCACGCGCCCTTACCAAAAAGGACGTAGACAGTATCCTCGCCAAAGCAAAAGAAGAGGATATACTCAAGGAGCATGGGATCAAGCCACCATATCCCTTATGGATGGACTCAGTCCCATTCCCCACAAAATTCAAACATCCTACTCTCCAAACATATACGGGGAAAGGATCAGCCAGACAGCACGTCATCCACTTCAAGATCTTGACGGGAGCTATCGCGGATCAAGATGCACTCAAGATTCGCCTCTTTGCAAGTACCCTAAAAGGTACGGCCTTCGATTGGTACTCCACTCGGCCGGAGAACTCCATCCGGAATTGGGCTATGCTGGAGACACGCTTCCTGACCCACTTCCAAGGTGAGGATCATCCTGTTACTATGGCTCAGCTCTGCAGCCTAAAACAGGGAGAGAATGAGTCAACTTATGACTTCATTCACAAGTGGAAAGCAATGGCGTACAAATGCTCAGATGTACTGCCACAAGCGTCGCTAGTCGACATCTGCCGAAACAACATGAGAGCTAAAATCCGCTCCATGATCATCGGCAATAAATCAAAGAACCTGGGGAAACTCCTCGAAGCTTCCATGGAAGCTGAAATGGTGATCAAAGACCTCAACAGTCAGAAGTCATCAAGAAAAGAGCCAACCGCCATTGCAACCTCTAAACCAAAGAAGAAAGAGGTCCTTAATGTGCAAACCAAGTCAGCTCCTCAGCAACCAAAGAAAGCTGAAAATAGAGCTGCAGGTAAGAGACCTGAACTCTCTGATGCCTTCAAAGAGCGAGTAGAAAAGAAATATCCGTTCGATGAAGACGTCGAAGAAATCTTTGAGGCTCTCCTAGCAAATGGCAAACTCATCAGAGCCCAAAAGACCTGGAGACGTTGGCAAAACCAATGATCCTCGGTACTGTCCATACCACCAGATGGTCTCGCATCCTCTCAATCAATGCTTTGTTGTGAGAGAGAAGATAAACGAGATGTGGAAAAACGGAGTCATCACCTTTGACAAAAATTATGGCCCCGCCTCCGTCAACATGGTGTCACGTGGACAAACACCAAAATCACCGAAGAAGAAGATCACTACTTCCTTCAAGGTGATAAAAAGAATTCAAACGTCCGAAGTGTTGGTTCCTTGCCCGACACCAGACGGACAACCCATATGGGTACATCCCGATCTCCTGGAAGATGAAAATTGGGAGATCGTCAAAACAAAGCCGACCGCTCAGCAGCGAAGGCAAGCCAAGAAACATCTCCTCAAGCTCAAACGGCAAGAGAAGACCCAGCCAAAACAAGAAGTCCATGAAAAGGCAGAGGCCTCCTCTACCACTTCACTCGGGGCAACAGAAACGTCCCTTCCAGAGACTTCAAAGGCGGTAAGAAACTTCATTCTCAGTGATTTCATGCCACCTCAATTCAAAAAAGAAGCCATGCAGGGGGCATCATACTCTTGCAACTCGGTAGTTGGATTCTCCATTGATGGATACGAGTCCAGCGACACCGACGATAGATTCGAGCCCAACTACACCGATGAGTGGGAGGAATCTCTTGAAACAGGAGAATATCTCTCCGATGAAGAATGGGTTCCTGAAACTCACCTTATGCCAGTAATCTGGTATAACCCCTTACAACCACAAGGATCCTGGTCTGATGATGAAGAAGACCAAGAGGCTGTACAAGAAGATGCTGTTAACCCAGCACCTGTCATTGCTCCAGTGGAAATCAACTATGTTGAGCCACACGGAGAAGACGAAGAAGAGGATCTGGCTCCCATGCCTGATCTTGAAGAATATGCAAGGATCTTGCAGCGTCTCGCTCTAGAACAAGAGCAAGATCGTGTTAACGAGCCTCCTCGCAACCCAGAGCCTGAAGTCCCTGAAGATAATCAGGTACATCCACCCTTAACTCCTGAAAATGGAGAACATTGCTGGATTGACGATCCTCTTACATCCGAGGATGAGTCTGACTCCGAGTAGGCAACATCTCCTATCAGAGCTTCCTGTAATGTAATATATCAGGACTATAGCTCTTCTGAAGCGTCGTCTGATGAGATTACCTACACTCCGACGACGCCTAGCAATGTATCCTCTGGAGCTACCTCGTCTCACGTGACTTTCACAGAGATGACACCCTCTCAGGTTTCTTCTCCTGAGACTGTGACTTCAGGATACACATTCTTCCCGACTCATCATCATGAAGAAAACCCAACTTGGGGTGATGGATGGGTCAACGAAGAAGAAAAGCTGCTGGATGCTGTTCAGGACTTGCTCCCGGAAAATGCTCCGTGCAACACAATCACTGAGGATGGCAACTCTGCTGCAGATACATCCCCAGTAGATGAAAAACGACAGCCTCTTGATCCTGAAGACAATCTTCCAAACGAAGATCCTTCTCAAGAAGCTCTCGAAGTTGGTAGAGGCACCCGTTCGGGCCGGGACTACCACAAAAATTACAACCAATCTTCCTTTACTTATGTAAATCCTTCGGGAAAAGATGTTGTAAGCGCCCCCAGTGGCAACAATGATGAACATACAGGCCCTAAGGAGGCTTTCAAGTATGACTTGGTTGAGCACTTCAAACACATACCTGCACGTCTTCAAATCCTGGATTTATTACGAATGTCTCCACGCACTCGTGATAATCTCATCTCAGAATTACAAAAACTGAATGAGGATGTCGACAAACATGCCCTGCAAGTCCTCCAAATTGAAATGGACTACCGGGTCAAAAACTCTGAAACTTCCTCAAAGGGAGAAAAGAAAACTGAGGGATCATGCATCCAATGCCTCTCGGTTCAAAAGGCAGCCAGTGCAACCATCGCCTTCACAAAGGAAGACCTCCTACTTGGCGAAGCAAGGCACAACCGACCCCTGTACTTCACAGGGTACATCAAGGAAATGCCTATACACAGAGTTCAGGTCGACCCAGGTTCTGCACTCAACCTCATCTCCACTTCGGCTCTCGAAGAGTTGGGCATCCCACCCAGCAAGCTAAGCCACACATCTGTATCTATCTTTGGATATGATGGGAGCGCTCAAAGGCCTATCGGCAAAATCAGGTTCAAATTGCAAATCGGTGATCTTATCTCTGAGGTCACTGTGTATGCAATAAAAACCCCCTCATGCTACAACATCCTTCTCGGACGTCCTTGGATACACGAGAACGGTGTTGTCCCTTCAACTCTACATCAATGCATCAAGTTCGTCGGCGGCGACGGCATGGTACATCGTGTCTTTGCGGACAGAAAACCCTTCAAAGGTAAAGAAGTCCACTTTGCAGACTCCCAGATGTATGAAGGAGAAAAAGAAGAAGAGGAAATAGCACCCCCTGCTGAAAATCTCCAGAAAGATAAAGGCAAGGCTCCTCAAAAATCACCGGAAGAAAACAAACCCTCCGGCAAATTAGAAGAGAGTAGTCAATCTCCCTTCGTTATCTCCCTCAAGAATTCAAAACCTTTGGTCATCACGACTAAAGTGAAGAAGACGAAACAAAAGTCTGGGGGCAAATTTGTTGTTTCTCTTGTGTCTATCATGCAAGACACAGACTCGGACTCAGAGCCAGAAGACGATGCATCGTCAAGCCAAGCTGACGCTCAGCATGTTCAGCCTGCTCTCACTCCGACGGAGACACCTGCTGATGTAGAAGATCCTACGTCTGCTACCTTTGTTGTTCCGACAACATCACCAAAGCAAAAGCCGATCTTCTTCCATAGATCGGATGCTTCTTCATCAAATTCCTTGCTTGAACCTTTCCAAAACGAAGGTATGCCTCAACTATCTCTATATAGTCCTATGGCACAAGCTATCATGAAGAAAATGGGCTTTGACGCTCAAAACCCAGTCGGTTTGGGAGGAGGCCGCGGTATTCTCACTCCATTGGGGCCCGCCTTGACCAAAAGCCAGCTGGAAGATTGGAGACTCTACGGTCATGTAGAAAAGTCTTCACATGGGTTAGGATATGATCCCGACACTCCCCTGAGACAGTTGACACAAAAGCTTAAAAGTCGTTTTACCGACCAAGCCTCAACATCTCAAGTCCACGAAGACATCGATCTCCCTGGAAATCTCTTTAAAGAGTTACCTGACAAAGATCCAGGAAGCTCATCCAATTGGTACGATTTCTCTGATGATAAAGAGGAATCGTCCGATAATACAGACTTGTGCTATTCTGACCCAGAAGAACGCTCGTCTCCAAAAGAAATACCAGACTCAACAGGCGATTGGGACTATCTCATAGCAAGCCTTGAGGAGATCACCAATCAAGAAAATCCATGGAAAGGAACAGAGCCTTGGTCTGGTAATGCAGTTGAAACTCCAGAAGGTTTCGTTGAGCTGGAAGCCTCCGAAAATATTATGGAGGAACCACCTTCGAACCTTCTAACAGAAGATCCTGTTGAAAAGATAAACTTGGGAACACCTGATAACCCACGTCCTGTATTCATAAGCAAGAATATAAAGGATGATGAGTTACCCGAGTATATCGCTTTTCTTCGTGAGTTCGTTGATTGCTTTGCATGGTCCTATACTGAAATGCCTGGTTTAGACCCCAAAGTAGCAGTCCACAAACTCAATCTTCAAGAAGAAGTCAAGCCTGTCAAACAAGGCCAAAGAAGATTCCGTCCAGATGTGATGGATAAAATTGAACAAGAAGTTCAAAAGCTCAAAAGTGTCGGCTTCATCCGCGAGGAACAACATCCAGAATGGTTGGCCAACATTGTCCCCGTGACAAAGAAAAATGGGCAGATCAGGGTCTGTATTGACTATAGAGACCTGAATGGCGCTTGCCCTAAAGATGAATTCCCGCTCCCCATACCGGAGGTGATGATTGACAATACCTGCGGATTCGAGCGAATGACATTCATGGATGGCTTCTCTGGTTACAATCAGATAAAGATGCATCCCGAGGATGAAAAACACACTTCATTTCGGACTCCATTTGGCGTGTATTGCTACACTGTCATGCCATTTGGTCTGAAAAATACTGGTGCCACATATCAGAGGGCTATGATGAAAATATTCCAAGATATGCAGCACAAGACGGTCGAATGTTACGTTGATGACCTCGCCGTCAAAAGCAGAAGAAAAGAAGACCATCTCAAAGATCTTCGGGAAGTCTTCCTCCGACTTCGCAAACACAAACTGCGGATGAATCCTCTAAAATGCTTCTTCGGCGTCTCGTCGGGTAAGTTTCTCGGATTCCTTGTTCGGAAAGCTGGAATAGAACTTGACCCCATAAAAGTCAAGGCTATTCTAGAAATGCCCTCTCCAAGAACCTTGAGAGAACTAAAAGGGCTTCAAGGGAGATTGGCCTACATCAGACGGTTCATCTCCAATCTTTCGGGGAAATGCCGTCCATTCTCTCGATTGATGAAAAAGGGTGTAGACTTTGTCTGGGATGCCGACTGTGAAGCCGCATTTCAAGATATCAAGTCATACCTGACCAAACCTCCAGTGTTAGCTGCCCCTGCCACTGGAAAACCATTCATCTTGTACACAAGAGCTCTTGATCATTCTGTAGGCGCTCTGCTTGCACAAGAGAATGGTGAGGGAAAAGAAGCTGCTCTATACTACCTCAGCCGCATGCTAGTAGGTGCAGAGCATCGCTACTCTCCAGTCGAAAAAGAATGCCTTGCAGTGATGTTCGCCGTACAAAAGCTACGTCACTACTTGCTTTCCAACACAGTCTACCTGGTCTCGAGGATCAACCTCTTGAAGGTCCTTGTCACGAAGGCCGGTTCTCTCAATGCCCGACTGGCAAAATGGTCCATCCTCTTGTCACAATTTGATATTAGGTATGTGCCACAAAAAGCAATCAAAGGACAAGCTCTAGCAGATTTCCTCGCAGAGCATCCATTGCCTAAAGATTCTCCACTCAGAGATGATCTCCCAGACGAACCTGTCTACAACGTGGAGACTTTCTCACCAAATGCCTCCTGGGACATGTACTTTGACGGTGCAACCAGGACAAATGAAAAAAGAAAGCTGATCTCGGGAGTTGGCATCCTCTTTGTTAGCCCCGACAAATACATGATTCCACACGCTTTCTCGCTACTGGAATCATGCACAAACAATGCAGCTGAATACCAAGCTCTGATCCTAGGATTGGAACTCGCCATCGAATCCGGTATCACTATGCTGGAAGTCTTTGGAGACTCTCAACTGATCGTCAACCAGATGAATCAGAAATATGAAGTCAGGAAGCCCGATCTGCTGCCTTATTACAACAAGGCACAATCGCTTCTGCAAAAGTTTGACATCTGCAACATCACCCACATTCGTAGAGGTGAAAACATCCGTGCAGATGCCCTTGCTGGACTTGCCGCATCAATGGCGATCCAGGAAGGAAAAAACATGCAAATTACAGTGAGTGAGAGAAGGATCCTCCCTCCTCTTAACACACACCAAGCAGTTGCTGAATGCCACCGAGTGGTTGGAAGTCGGATCTCTATCCTTCAAACTTCAATCGGCGACTGGAGGGATCCGTTCATTGATTACACTATGTTCGGAATCCTACCTGAAGATCCAAAAGAACGGGTAAGCATCCAAAGGCGAGCCCCAAACTTTCATTTGGATATCCCTTCAAAAATCCTTTACAGGAAATCCTTCAATGGAGTACTCCTACGCTGCTTGTCACAACAAGAAGCTGAAGAAACACTCAAAGAAGTTCACGCTGGTCTTTGTGGAGCTCATCAGGCTGGTCCCAAGCTCTACGACCAAATCAAAAGGTTGGGTTACTACTGGCCTACCATGGTACCCGACGCAATGCAATTTGCTAAGCGCTGCCAGCTATGCCAAGTTCACGGAGATTACATTCACATGCCTCCGGAATGGCTGCATCCTACAGCAATCTCATGGCCTTTTGAAGCATGGGGCATGGACATCATAGGTCCTATCTCTCCCCCTTCAAGCAAAGGTCATCGCTTCATCTTCGCCGCTACGGATTATTTCTCCAAGTGGTCAGAAGCATTTGCGTTCAACGAAATGAAGACCTCATCAGTTCTTCAGTTCCTGCGCACCAACATCATTTGTCGTTTCGGCATACCCAAAAGATTCGTCCATGATAACGGACCACAATTCCGGGATCATCGATTCTACAGGTTCTGCGACAAATACAAAATCCAAAGCTGTCCTTCGACTCCATACAATCCGGCAGCAAACGGATTAGCAGAAGCCTTCAACAAGACACTCTGCAAAATCCTCAAGAAAATGGTCTCTAGTCACAAAAGAGACTGGAGCGATAAACTGTCTGAAGCTTTGTGGGCCTATCGAACCACCGTTCGAGGACCAACCCATAGCACACCATTCTCCTTGGTCTATGGATGCGAAGCTGTCGTGCCCCTAGAGGTACAAATTCCTTCTCTGAGGGTATCTCTACAAAATGACATGACTCAAGAAAGCAATGTCAAATTGCGACTCCATGAGCTGGACAATCTCAACGAGAGACGGCTCGAAGCTCGACAAAGCATTGAACTTTACCAAGCACGCATGGCAGGATCTTTTGACAAAAAGGTCAGGCAACGCGCCTACAAAAAGGGTGACTTGGTTCTTGCGGTAAAAAGACCAATGGTCTTCGCTCACAAGTCCAAAGGCAAGTTTGAACTAAAATGGGAGGGACCCTACGTCATCGACAAAGTCTTCTCCAATGGCGCATATGCCCTCCTAAACATGGAAGGCGACAGATGTATGCTGCCTATCAACGGCAAGTTCTTGAAGCGGTACTACCCTTGAAGACTTACCCAACTGGGTAAGAGCAATGCCTGTATGGCCAAAACCTGTTCTCAGGTACTCGCTCGTCAAACCCACTCTCTTTAGAATTTTCATATCAAATGTCAAAATTTCTAGAGATTCAAAAACAATGCTTACTTTTATCGTTTCATTGTTCAAAAACAAAAAAAAAAATCCAAGTTTAGGAGCCTCTCCCTGACTTGACCAAAACTTTCGATCCTTGAACCAAAATTCATGGTTTGAAACAAAAATCTGGATTCAGGGATTTCCACCCTAGTCCACCTTACCTTTTACCGCCAAATGGTTTTAGGTCAAAATTTACGACCCTCGTGTCTTTAAACAAAAAAAAAAATGGTTTTTCAAAAATCGTGGGGAAACGACATCAAAGTCAGTACCCGCAAAACAAAAATTTTGAAAAAAAAGCAAGGATGCGACATTCCATCGATACTTGCACCCAAAATCGCAGGGAAGCGACATTTCGTCGATACTTGCAAAATCCAAAAACCGTGGAGACGCAACATATCAGTTGATATCCACAACCCAAATTTCAAAGGTTCGAGAAAACCTAAAATCGTGGAGAAGCAACAAACCAGTTGATATCCACAACCCAATTTCAAAAATCGTGGAGATGTAATATACCAGTTGCTATCCACAACCAAAATTACAAATGGTTCGAGAAAACCTCAAATTTCAAAAATCGCGGAGAAACGACAT
Organism: Umbellularia californica; assembly: GCA_028538565.1. Taxonomy (NCBI): domain Eukaryota; kingdom Viridiplantae; phylum Streptophyta; class Magnoliopsida; order Laurales; family Lauraceae; genus Umbellularia; species Umbellularia californica. Next base: position 74,116,471 of record JAPQWN010000002.1, on the reverse strand, counting down.
CAAGTCAGTACCCGCAAAACCAAAAGTCTTGGGAAAAGTAGGGAAGCGACGCTTAGTCGATATTTGCACCCCAATTCGCGAGGAAGCGACATTCCATCGATACTTGCAAAACCTAACCCGCGAGGAAGTGACATTCCATCAATACTCGCAAAATCGAATGAGCAAGGAAGCGACATTCCATCGATACTTCCAAGACCATTCAGCGGGGAGGCGACATTTAGTCGATACCTGCATTTTGAAAACCAAAATCCGGCTATAAATGCCAAAACAAAAATTTTCGGCTATAAACGCCAAAATCGGCTTTCACGCCAACAAAACAAAACTTGGTTTTCAAAAAAAAATCGGCTATAAATGCCACACAAAAAAAAACCTGACTCTCATATCAAAACTGGCTATAAATGCCACAAATTGGCTATCAATGCCACCAAACCGGGTATAAATGCCACAAATTGGCTATCAATGCCACCAAACCGGCTATAAATGCCACCAATTGGCTATCAATGCCACCAAACTGGCTGTAAATGCCACAAAAATCCGGCTTTCATGCCAAATTCGTTTCCCCTACCAAAACAATTATTTGACAAAAGATTTTCACAAAATGACAAAGCTTTTGATCAAATCCCATTTAGCAATTACTTTCATCACAAAAAGATTTGAGTGAGCGTAGGGAAAACAAAAAAAAAAAAAGAAAAGAAAAGTACCAAAAAAATACATGTGGTACCAAAAAAAAAAGAAAGTGTTCATAAGCACTACAAAAAAAAAAAAGAGTACCAAAAAATACATGTGGTACCAAAAAAAAGGAAAGTGTTCACAAGCACTAAAAAAAAAAAAAAAGTACCAAAAAAAATACATGTGGTACCAAAAAAAAAAAAGAAGAATGGTTTCTGCTATAAAAAAAATCAGGAGCTCAGCCAAAAATGGTCTCCAGCCAAAGCTTCAGCTCCTCAAGCAAACTTTTGGCCTCAGCCGTCAGAGTTTCCAAGGCACGCTTCTTCAGGAACTTGCCATGAGATGCTGGCGAATGCCGTAACCCTTCTTTTACGCCGGGAAGCTCTTCCCCAGCAGTTTGTCATCGTTCGTTTTCTAGAGTTCTCCTCTCGAGAACTTGACCGGCATCTGCAACCCTGCGAATTAGAGTACTCTCCCTGTCACGAGCCTCTGTCAGCCCACTTAGCATCGACTTGTGCCTTCAAATGCTCAAGACGTTTCCTGGCCTCCTCAACTTCCCTATCAAGGACGTTAAGGTCATGCCTCAATCCGATGATGGCTAGCTCTTCCTTGTTCTTCTCCCGAACTAGCTGCTTCTTGCTTTGTGCAGCCTCATTCAGGTCAGACTTAGCCTTATCAGCAGGGTCCAAGAACATCTCCTTGAAGAATTGGTCGTCAGGGAAACCCATGGTCTCAAACCACTTGTCACCCAGTGCAATGCTCCTATCAATGATCGCCCTGGCACCTGTGACATCCAGACCAACCTCTTCGGTATCAGTGAGAATCTCCTGTACATGTGGGATCATGCCAAATCCGGCATCCAGGTGTCCAGAAAGGAGAGTCTTGATCCAAGAACTCAAAACCCGAGCCAACACCTTCTTCGCAAATTGAAGAGACGAACTGGATGAAGATTCACCCTTCTCCGCTGATCGGCTGCTCATGTCATGTCCCATTGGAAGAGTAACAAAAGAACTCTTTCCACTTGGAGCCACTGGAGAAGGAATCTCAGCACGAGGTATCTTCTCTATCGCGTCAGAACTGGTTGTAGGAGTCTCTACCTCCGAATCGACCTCTGGCATCCCTTGCTCTGGTTCTGAAGAAAGCGATGGACTCTCTTCTACTTCAAAACCTGCAAATGAAACACAAAAAGGTATGAATATGATCCTGTTCAAAAAAAAAAAAAAAAAATCATTAGGGTCATCACTACAAAGTACCTTCTTCGACGACTGGTGGTACACTCTCTTCCTCCATGAACTCATCGGAAGCATCATCAACATTTGCGTCCATTGATGGTTCAAAGTCATCGGAATCCTGTGGCAAGTCAGCTGACAAGAAAAGTGTTAGCAAATCAAGTCGCAGGCAAAAAAAAAAAGAGAAAGCGAAAGAAGTTATACCAATTGGAGATTCTGGAATCATTCCAGAGTCCCTCGGTTCTTCTTCAGATGCCATAACCGGCTCCATCACCGCCTCATCAGTCGGAACCTCAGGCATCGCCAAGTCTTCATCCTCTGCTAAAAAAAAAAAAAAAAAAAGCAGCAGCAGGGTGAGAAAACAAATCAGAACATGGAAAGCCCCATGAAAGAAGCAGAAAAAGAAAAAGGAAGAATCATACCTTCACCGATGGTCTCTTCTTCCCGAATCCTCTTCTCCGGAGGTTCGTCAGTTTCCCTTGGCACCTCCTCATTGACAGTGAGAGGGACTTCTACATCAGGAGAGTCTTCGTCCCGCCCAGTGTGACGTTTCTCTCAACATACTGGACCTTCTCCCAGGCCTGCTGAACGGCCACATTAGAAGATCTGGCGGATCGACGAGGTACGCTTCTAGCAGGCTCTTTACCCTTGTTCGTTCTGGAGGAACCACCTGCAAAGGTTGGAAAAGAAAAAAAAAAAAAAGATCATCATCAAAATGACAGAATTTCGCTAAAAGCAAATCTGGCGAAATTTTGGCATGGTTCCGGGGCAATTCCGAAGAAAAAGGGAAATACCCCGAAAGAAATAGAAAGTTTGAAGATGGGCTCAACATCACTGCGAGCTCCGAAACTCCAAACTTTCGAAACCTCAAAATCTCCGCAAAATCAAGAAGGGCTCAACATCGCTGCGAGCTCCAAATTCCCAAATTTGCAAAGACTTTCAGGTATGCTATCATGCTCAATCTACAAAAAGTACATGCATGAACATCTAGATTTGCATAAAAAACGCATTATCATGATGAGCAAAAAAAAAAAAAAAGAAACTTTCTCAAAAAAAAAAAAGGGAGAAAGAAAAGAAAAAAAAAGGAAGAAACTTTCCCACAAAAAAAAAAAAAGAAAAGAGACACACGTGAAAAAAAAAAGAGAAATCACGTGGAAAAGAAAAAAAAGAGAGAAGAAGAATAGAAAGAAAAGAAAAAAGAAAAAAAAAAAGAGAAGAGACACTTTTTTTTCCATCCTATTCTCTACATGGAGTTTTCTTGAAAGAAAAAGAGAGAAAACTTACTTGAAGCCATTGATGGAGAAGAAGGAAAAAGCTTGAAGATCCTTGAAGAAGAAGAACTCTTGGTCTTGGAGCTCTCTTGAGATTGTTGCAAAAGAAAGCAATAAGAGCAAGAGATCCTACCTTCCTTTGCTTTTATAGGAGAGAGCAAATCAAAGAAGGAAACAAAGAAGAAAGGTAAGTGTTACTAATTAGTAACCTTACCAAAAGAGAAGGAATTAGAAAGATTCTTTCCCAAAAAGAAAGATGTCTTTGAGAGATTTTTTCCAAAATCAATCAATGAGAGATTCTCTCCCATAAAGATATTTTTAGATATTCTCTATCCAAATGAGATATCTTTAGATATTCTTTACAAAAATGGCCCCACATGTGATCTAAGCCATCCTAAAAAGCTTAAGGTCCCATGGGTTAGCCCATATGAGCCAGGTTTGACCACCTAGGCACTAAAAAAAAAAAAAAAAAAGGGCTTTTAGTCAGGAAAAAATCCCTCTTACCAAGAGCATACAATAATGGTTCCATGCCTCTTTTGAGTTGATTGAACCATACAAAAAAATTCCAAGCCCCATGAGCTTCCAGAAATCAAACCATCCAGCCTCATATACCAAATTGAGCCAAAATCTTGAAATTGACATTCCACAAAAATCCAAACCACTCCAATGGACCCACACAGTCCCAAAGAGTGACCAAAAACCAAATCCTGGTCCACTAACTTGCCACATACAGCTTGTTAGGTCACAAGACCAAAACAAAAAACCAAATCATGATCCCCCAACTTGCCACATACAGCTTGTTGGGTCACAAGGTCAAAACCAAAACCCGACCTCCTAACCTGCCACATACAGCTTGTTAGGTCACAAGGTCAAAAACAAAAACCCAAATCCACATCCCTGATGTCATCTTCAAAACTTTACCTCGAGATGGTATTTGATTCCTTTCATTACCATAAAATTCCCCTGGAAGCTCAAAGGCTACTCTACCAAAGGAAAGATTGCTCAAAGACTCTTGGTCAAGACTCAAGCTCTCCTTCAAAAATCTCTTCGAGGCACATCGACTACAAAAGTCAAGCAACTCGTCGCTGTACCTCGAGGGGGCATTTGTTGACACCAAAAATGTCACTTTGCCTCTTCAACATCAAGAAAGCTGCATGAAGTCGCAACCTGCCATAAATAGGCAATGCAATTTCTCCAAAAATTCAAATCTTGTCAGAATCAAACAAAAACTACAAGATCCTTCAAGATAGCCAAGAGAAGAGTACACATGAAGTTTCGGGCCATTTCGACAACATTTGGCCTAACTTCACTTCTCCGACAGCTAAACAGGAGCTCTCGGCGGCGACATCATCGGAGACGTCAAAACTTCGATCAGAGCCTACAGATGACTTCAGCATGTCTCAAAAGGGCTCCATGCCAAATTTCAAGTCAAACCGACAACGTTTGACCCTCCATCAATGCTCGAGCAGCAAAATCAAGCCTCCCGGCGGCGGGAACCACCGAAGCCTTCGCTCATCAAACCAAGTGCATGAGTGGCTTCAACATGCTTCCAAAAGGCTGCACGTCAAATTTCAGGTCATTCTGACAGCGTTTTACCAGGTTTCGATGCTCCGAGAGAAAATCAAGCCTACCGGCGGCGGAGCAACCCGGGACCATGACATCCAAAACGGAGCCCATGGAACGTCTCAAAATGACTCCAATAGGCTCCCCGTCAAATTTCAGGACAATCGGACATCGTTTGGCCACATATCAACGCTCGGCATTTTCCCCGCAGCAAAATCAAGTGAAGCATCGATGGGACCCCAAACGGCTTCAAAACTCAAACAAAAGCCTATGGTTGGTCTTATTTATTGCTCAGGAGGCTCCACCTCAAATTTCAGGTCATTCCGACATCGTTTGACCAAGTTTCAACCTCTGGTGGAAAATCAGCAGCTCTACGCGACAAAGTCTTCGGCTTTCTCGGAAAATTGGAAACTTTGCACTCTAAAAATGCAAGGATTCTCATCAGGTTTTCTACAGCGAAATCAAGCCAATAAATGAGAAGAAATGTCAAGAAAAATACAGAAGAAAACGGCGACGAAAAAGACCTCAAAACGACCGCAAAACGGGCTCCGAAGGGAAAAATTCCCCCAAGGTCGCAGGCCCCTGCGACCATGGCCCATGGTCGCCGGCCCATGGTCGCCGGCGACCATGGAAGTCCGGGTCACCGGATTTTTCGCCGGTGACCCGTTTTTTCCGTCTTTTTTCACGTTTCGCGCATTTTGGCCCCTGTGGTTTCCTGAAAATGTGATTTTTAATGCTTGAAATTGAATCATATCCGACGACATCTCAGATCCGCCGTCAAAAGCATAAAATCCTCATTGATCGCTCCAAGATCGCCAACCGGTCGACCAAAAAAGTGCTCTTTCTGTCCGACCGATCGAGAAATCGACAAGACAGATGTCACCGGCCCGCTCTTAGCTATCAATGTCTGAAGTTACATGTTCATCCGATGTCGATCAGCATGAAGATCCATCGATGATCATCGCCAGAAGAATTCCAGAAGACACGGCACGGCCCGCGACTCTTCGGCTGCTCGTCGACCATTTAATGCGGTTAATTGACTAGCTTTATTGCAGTCATTAATTCATTTCTTTGGACGGCCCAATCAGAAGCAAGCATTTGGGAGTTACAAGTCAATTGATTCATGGCATTTAACCCATGAAACTCCTCCCATTATGGTAATTAAGGTGATTAAAAGCCCTTAATCTCCATCGGCCAATCAGATTCAAGGAAAAAGGAGTTACAAAATCAAGAAATAAATCTTGTAACTCCTCCCATTAAAGCAATTAAAGCTCATAAACTCTCCTAAATGGCTACCAAAAGCCTATAAATAGGAGAGCATTCCATTGAAATCGAAATCAGAAAAAAAGAGATCGGATCAGAAAATCGAGATCGATCGATCGGAAAGAATCCAGAGCTCGTATCCAGAGAAAGAAAAAAGAGAGAAAAAACTCTGTTGAAGTTCTGCACCGGCCACCACTACAAGGTGACAAAAGTCCCTTGGGGGGCACCCCCCCCCCCCCCCCCAAGGTCCTTGCCTTCTCCTGCTGCCTCCAATGGCTTAGACATGGCTTTTCAGCCCCGTCTACTTAGCTTTTTATTGGACATAGGACCTTCTCTTGGTCTTTGTCCTCTAAAAATCTGAGGTTATAGCCAAGCCAAGCGAATCAAGAGCATCTTCTGTTCTCATCTGCATGGATGATGGCGAAGCCCATACATGGCTTGCGACCGTCAATCTGAACGAATCCCCCACAATCTCCTGAAAAGTTAGATCTTCCTTTTCTTGCTTTTCATTGTAGTTTGTATTTTTCTAAAAGAGACAAAAATCACAACTCTTGTCTTTTTCATTATTGATGAGAATTGTAAATCGGCTATAAACGCCAAAATCGGCTATAAATGCCCAACAAAATCGCCTTTCACGGCAAACGAAGAAAATGTCTCTTTTCTTAAATATATGCGCAATGGAAAACTTGAAAGAAGTTGATTTCCTTTTTACTTGCGAAGGTTGATCTCCGGATTACCACTTGCAATTCCAAGTAAAATAGAAAATCTGGCACACCCACACAAAGAAATGTTGATGCACGCTTCAGGCCCGCCAGGGATCGAAAGGGCCGGACCCGACGGACTCCCACGTTCCGCCGACCCCGGTAGCCGCCCCACGGCGCCTCGGAGCGCGTTCCATCAACGCAACACCAAAGACACAGCATACACTCTCTGCTATTTTGCTCTTCTTCTTCCTCACTTCACCCTAGTTCAGTGACTGCACTAACTCAGGCGTCAGAGTGCCTTTGGCTGACAGCAGCCTCGGGCCCTGACCCCTGTCTCCTTCTCTCTTTCAGGATTCAGGCCGTTGGCGACGTCTCCGATCAGCTAAAACAGCACCTTGCTAACCCCCATTATCATCTGAACTAAACCTGCGATTTTTAGTCCGCACAACGCCGAAATAGATCATCATCTACTTTGAAAATAGGAAGAAGCTTCCCACCTAATCTATTTTTTATATTGACAATTCTTATCCCCTCTTCATAAGTAGGATGGAAATGGACAACAATGAGGAGATCCGAATCCAATCCATGAATCAAGGAAGACAAAGCATTTATCAGCGACGCCATACTAAATAACTTAGTAGTGGAGGGAACGGAAGGAGTAAGAAATCAGAACGACAGGGCTCTTCCTTTTATAGGCAGGAAGTGAAGTTTTGAATTACCAAAAAATAAATAAAATAAGTATCGCTATACCAAACCTATTGGGTTTATGCATGTCGATCGAAGGAGCAAGATCCCCACTTCATTGTGGAATGGCTCTGTCCGTGCAAGACTTAAGAAGAGACCACACAACTCAGTTTCAATAGACAAAAATGAATTTCAAGAGAAAGTCGATCAAACTACCATAATAAAATAAAATAAAATAAACAAGCATCACTTAGAAAGACTTAGAAAGAATAAAAGGGCGAAAAAGCATCCAAGCTTTGGTTTTTTCCCCTCTTCATAAGTAGTCTATTTCCCCTTTCTATTTATGAATACGACAACGGGAGGAAATGGTGCTTTAGTTGTTTCCCATTTTTGGGTAACGACAGTAAAAGTCTGAGCTATGTGTTCTTTAGCTGATTTCTGAAAAAATTGTCCCTACCAACATTGATTGGGGATGAAAGGGGTGTAGACAACGATAAGTAGAAATAAAAATTAAGAGGAAAAGGGGGAAGAAGACGAATGGAAACGGTCTTCAGCAGACACGCAGGGATGGTTGATATCAACTATAGCGCTAAAAGACAAAAAAAAAAAAAAAAAAAAAAAAAAAAAAAAAGGAAACGTAAAATCAGGCCCCCTTTTGTTTGCCCATTTTTATTGGGCCTAAATCAATGCAATGCCCATATATGAGGGTTTTTCCCTTTAAAACCCCAAATTCAAACCATATTTTGCCTTTTTGGATTGTATGTTCTACCTCCCCATTTCTCATCTTTACCAAGAATTTCATTGAAGTCGCCCATAATCATCCATGATCCTACAAATTTATTTCCTAAGGTTTTCATATCATCCCAAAATTTTAGTTTTTCAGAGGGGTAAGGGGGGCCTTGTATGAAGGTAATAAACCAATTTCTTTTGTGATCAATAATACGTACACAGTGAAAGAACCACGTATCTTTAATAAGTATCTTTAGTTTATAAATATCTTGCTACAAAAGGGCAAATCCACTTGATGTTCCATAGGCTGGGACGGTTTCTGTGTTTGGAAAATTGATTTTATTTGCCAATTTTCTTATCTCACTATCACTGGATTTAGATTCTGAAAGGAAAATAAAATTTGTGGAGAAATCTTTGCATAGCCATCTAAGTTCCTGAATAGTGACAGCCTTTTTTGCACCCCTGCAATTCCCTTTTCAATTCAATCGGCAACTCAGGTGAAACTTGAAACCTCTATTTTACATATTCTGTTTACTCACGTGTATTGTACGACAGTGGCAGCTCAAGGAATTCGAATCAGTGGGGTCAACAAAAGACTTATTTTCTACAATTCGAATAAATTTGTTTTCCCCTTTATCAACATCTGTCATCTACTTTGGATAATTTGACAAATATAATATAAAATTCTCAAGTAATCTATTAACGACAATTCAACAAAGATAACATTGAACTCTCAAAAAAAATAAACATAAATTTTATTACAATGTCACTAAAAGTTCTTAATCTAAAAAGAAAATCCAAATACATAAACTGCTACAGCTGCCATCGACGGGTTTTCATGTGTTGAAATCGTTGCATAATAGCTTCATTATCAATACTGGAAAACACGTCATTTTCAATATATGTGACCAAACAATCATATATCCATTGATCTCTGCTGCTCGACTAGAGCTGGGAGTCTATATGCTTAAATATAAATGTTAAAATACCGTATTTAGAGGTTGAGTTAGGGTAAATGAAGAGTAATTGGTTGTTCCATCTATGGTCAATCACTTTCCACAACTTCTTATAATAAGTCCCATACTTTGCTTTACATCTTTTCTCCACAACAAGCTTCGTCCGATCTAGGGCATCATGGACATTGCTCATTATGGGCTTCATATTGGCATCTACTAATTTGAACACCTTGACAAACGGCTCAAGCAAATGTATAATTTTCTCAGCCCTAAACTAGAAATCTATACCTAGAAAAATTTCGTAAACAAGTAGTGGGAAAGGCTCATTGGAGCAAAGCGAGTTCAAAATCCGAACATGTGAACTCTGCATTAGGTTTTCCTTGTAACGACAAAGCCTCTCTAGCGCCACAAAATGCATAGCAAATCTAGCAATACCTGGCCTCAAAAGCTCATGACCCTCTGTTTATTTTCTTAAAAGATCGGTTGTAAACTCAGAGTTATAAGTGTAGCTAGTAATTGTCTTGCCCTTCTCAATCGTTTTTTGGACTTCTTCAATTTTACCAATGTCCTCTAACATAAGATCAAGACAATGTACCGTACATGACGCCCAAGCAATATTTGGGTTCTTCTCAAGTAATATATTTCTTGTCACCTTAAAGTTGGCAGTGTTGTCTATCACAACTTGGACAAATCCGGATGTGGCATAGGACTTTAGAAAAACTATTCCTATGACACAATAAGCCATGAAGTTAATTATGCAATGCTTATTACTGTTTGTCCATCCATCACACATAAGAGTGCACCCATACTCCTTCCACGTTGCAAAATGATCTTCGATGTAACTATGATAATCCGGACACTCCATGTCAAGGTATTTTCCTCTTATATTATAAGCAGTAGGAGGTTTAAGTCTTGGGCCCACCTTAGGGACGGGGTCTACCATAGCCCAATAATATGCTGAACTTGTCACATTTGGCTGAATTCATTTGTAGTTGAAGAACTTTAAAATTGCTCGACCCATTTTCATAGCTCTACTTTTTATATCATCCAAGATAGAAATCTTGGATTGCTTCATGCTCTAGGTCCTATACAAGAAAGGATCCAAGGACCCTTTCATCGCGGGGTCCCGTGAAAATAGGTCCAGAAGTTTGGAAGAACCTGTCGCACCCTGTCGCTCATCCATATGAGCCTGCTCAGCTACATAAGTTTTACGGGTTTGCTCTCGGTTGCCTCCTTAATTCCCAATCATTATCTCCATCATCATCATCATACAATTCCCTCCATTCTTGCAACCCTCTCACCCTATTTTTTCTTCCTTTCTTTTCCCTTTTTTTTTTTTTTTTAGGTCTTCTTTCCAAGTACAATATCCCTCATTGCTTGCCTAATTTCAGTGAGGACCTTTGGACAACCTTTTGCATCTCCTAATATGTGCATGACGTTGTTTAAATCTATGTATACCACTGCTCTTTATTTTTTCACACCATTCACATATGACCTTATGACAATCCCCACCAACCATCTCTCCATGTTCCAGTCCCACTAATATGCACGTCATTTCCTGGCTGGCTCAAGTTTTTGTTTTAGGGGCCTGTTTATTTACATTAATACATAAGAATTGAATGCATAGGTATTCATGGCAAATAAATTCCACCGAAGGTATGAATTGAGCTAAGGCTGAAGGATATAAGGTGGAGATGTAGTTGGGACCTTCACTTTCTTATGTATTTAAGTACTTGGGTGATGGCTTATTTTCCATCTTCTTTTGATTATGTTCCCCAAAAGGAAAGGAAATTTTATGCCTTTCTTTTTTTTTTTTTTTGAAAATTCACTTTTGTTCCTTATTTTTAATCACATTTGCTATGAATCCTAAATATTCCAATGCAAACAAACAGGCCTAGACCTTAAGTTCTTTCTCTGATATTGATATGGCATTGTAGGTTGATTTACTTAAAGATAAGCTCGGTTTTGATGATGCTTTCAACTATAAGGAGGAATCTGATCTCAAGTCCACACTAAAAAGGTCACTCTCTCTCTCTCTCTCTCTCTCTCTCTCTCGTGAGAATACTCAAATCCTAGGCCAGTTTGGAAACTCTACTAATAAAGTCAAGTGAAGTAAAGTTGATTTTGAAGAAAGAATATAATATAAGTGGGTTATGATGGTATTTTGCTTTTAGTTGTTTGGTATGGAATCTTTTTGACTTTTTGTATGGGAAAGTGAAGTTTTTTGTATTTGGATAAAGGTAGTTGCATTTTGACTTTTTTTGAAACAGGGAGTTTTGAATTAAAGTGCTTTTGATGTGACATCTTGTCTAAAAAATGAAGGCTTTACTTGACTTTTACTGTATTAGTAAAGTGCCAAATTAGAAAGTTCAGAGAGTAACTAGTAGATTGGTTGAATTATCTATACCAGAACTCGGCATAAAAATATTAAAATTTATTGCTCATCCTTACCTTTTAAGGTTTAGTATTGATGAGTTCTAGCCAAGTCTTAAAAAGTTTAGGCTAAGATAAATGAGTCTCGATCGAGTTCACCAAATTCCCTTGTTTGACTATTGTAGGGTTTGGCCAGAACTACACATAATACCTAGATAAGATGGTCCACTGTGAAAACTGAACTTTCAAATGCTTGTTTAAAAAACCTCAATCAAAGAGATCCAAAGATTTACTATTAGAGCAAAATCCTACATGTTCACTCAACCGAATTTAATGGCTTGGACGATTGCCTCATATTCTATTCTCAACTCAGGCTTAAAGTTGAAGAGAATGAAAGGAAGAGATATGCACAGGTGGAGTTGTGAGGACAACTTCACCTCTACTTTACGATTCTATGTGAGTTGTATAAATGATCACTTTTCAAGTGGATCTTTTATTTCAACTTAGGTTCCAAGTATCTATCCATTTAGAAGAATGTATCTGTTACTCATTTCATTAAATCATGCACAAGACCAAAAGTGGTTACCCTTTTCAGTTATATATCAGGGGCGTAGAGTGATTGGGCCCTACTTGATCCATGTGGCATTGGATCCCACCGTATTTTCAAACACCATAACAAACATGTACATCAATCTAAAAGCTCAAATCATGTCCCTGCTATGGATTGTGTCATAAGTTAAAACTGACACGACACATTGGTGAGATCTGAATTCTGATCCACTGAGTACTGTTTTCTTCCAGCCATCGATGGGACATCAAACGGATGGATAGAATCATTTGATCAAAGTGGTCTCTTGCACCATAATCCAAACAACTTACTTGGAAGACGTTCCTTTCTAGTTCAATGCACTAACCATTTTTTTTTTGCATAAAACAATACTGATCTTTTTATCAATCAAATCATCATCATCTACTTGGCCTTGTCCATCAATATGGGTACTAATCTTTGCAGGTATTTTCCGGAAGGAATCCACATATATTTTGACAACGTGGGTGCAGAGATGCAAGAGGCTGCCGTGGCCAACATGAACACATTTGGAAGAGTGGCCGTCTGTGGTGTGATCTCTGAATATACTGACCAAGCAAAGAGGTTTGCTCCTGACATGTTAGATGTTGTGTATAAGAGAATTACCATCCAAGGATTCCTAGCAGCTGATCACATGCATTTCTTCCCCGATTTCATTTCCACCACCTCTGATCATCTCCGCCAAGGTCAAATGCATGCACTTGAGGACATATCAGAAGGCCTTGAGAGCGTTCCAGCGGCATTTGCTGGACTTTTTCGGGGCAACCACGTTGGAAAGAAGCTGGTTCGAGTATCAGAGGATTAAAGGATAATGACAATGAGCTTTCATTTTTCTCTGGTTACTGTCGGTTGCTGTAGTAGTAGTTGTTGTTGTTGTTGTAGTTGTTGTTCTTAGGAATGAGAGTTGGGAGAAACTACATTAAATAATCAAATTAGAACTATTGTCTAGCACATGGCCCCCTTCAGTCTACCATAAAATTAGTTGATGTGCCCATCGTTTCAAGAAGCAAATGGGTGCGTGGTGATTCGCAGATGTGATAGTTTGGTTTGGGTAGAGATCAGTTTCTTGTCTTCCTCTTCATTGTTCCTTGATCTTGATTGTAAATGGGCTCCATCTCCTTAAAAGACTCCCCGAATGCCTGTACATGAAGTAATGAGCTTATTAAAATTAATCACATTTCCTCCACACTTTGTTAAAATGTAGACTTCCTGATAGAGTTTGAATGAGAGGTAGGCAGGAGAGTGAGTTTCTTTCATCTTCATCTATGGAAAGTGAGGGTGGTGCTCGTTGGTAGAGTTAGTTTTCTTTGATTTCTTCATTTTCTTTTCTCTAGTAATAACTCATAAACCCAGCCTATCAGTGCTACAACAGGTGATCAATCCTTGGCTATTTCTATAGAGAGGAAGGTGTCTACCTGCGGAAAACTTCAAATGTATCTCTTACCCAAAATAATCAATGAGAGATGGTAGGGAAAGTGGTGGAGCTGTTGTATGTCTTTAGTGAACTAAAACAGATAAACGGAGGAATCTTTGCCAAAGAAATTGATCATGAGAATGTGGTACGGGTCAGTGGAGAGCGGTGACTGTGGCAGTTGTTTGTCTTTTAGGAATCGTTGGTTTGCAACCATCTACTTATGTAAATGGGGATATATGTAATGGTTAGCATCAATCATCCTTGTTTGCATCCACTCAGGTGTAAAAATGGTGTGAAAAACCGTCCATTTTCACTCCATACTGTAGGGCTCGTTTGTTTTGTGTGAAAATGATTCACACGAGTAAATGACTCACATGTGAATCAATTACATGAGCAAAAGACTCACATGAGATTCAGATTCCACTGTTTATCAATTTCACCTATTCGAACATGTGAATTTAAAGTACCTCTAATGGTCATATGCTTTCATAAAATTCTCACGATCCATGGTGGATCATGTCCTCAAATTTGACCCTCTGGCCTTTCTAAGTCTTTTAAAGCTGATGAATGGTTCAGATCTTGGAAAGGGGGCACAGAAGCCCAAATCATAGATCTAGTGGTATGGGATTTTTTTATAAATTATTTAAAATTTAGGGTGGGTCAACGGTTGAAAATTGCTCCCCTAGCCATTTTGGATATTCTAAAGAGGATAGGCGGTTCATATCTTAAAATAGAGGCCCACCAATATGTAAAAAATAAAAACAAAACAGTTTAGGCATTTTACAAAGTTTATTGCCAGGTAGAGAAGGGGACATCAACTAGTATGATCTTTTTTACTATTTTCTCACGGTTCATTAGGAATCATGATTTGAAACTAGACATTGTACCAGTTCTCAGTGTTTTAAAGCTAATCAATGGTTCGGGTCTTGTTACACCCCATCCCGAGTTAATCAATATTAACTCTTGTTAATCGAGATTAATGCAAATTAAGCATGATTAATTGAGTTAATTGAGGTTAGTGATCAATATGAATCGAATTAGTCTCAAATAGAAGAATTAAGCATAATGGAATGAATTTGGAAGAGATTGAATTAATTGGATTGATTTTAGACTTAAATTAGAGAAATTAAGGATTTTTCCGTAAATATGGATTTATACGTATTTCGTGGAATGCGGTGAAGCTTGATTTCATCGTGTGTGTTTCGATGAGTACAGCAACTTTCATGAAATGCTCGTGTTCATTTGACTTCAAATGAATCAAGTGAGTCTTGATTTGACTCAAACTAAGAATAAGGCAAAGGAGGAGGGTTTATGTGCAAAAAGTACATGTTATAAAGTGTCAAATGAACTTAACTTCATATCATTCGAAAACTCCATTCCAGAGAACTCGAGAACCCTAGGCTCAAGTTGCTTCCTTGCTTTCTTATTCATTCTTCTTCCACGATTGTCAATCTTTGGAGTTGTATAAGTGATTTTGAAGAGGAATTTGCGATCTTCATATCTTCTCCATCATCTTCTTCAAGTTTCTTTGGAGATATAGTTAAGGGAAAAGCTATGATTTCTCTTGCTGATCTACAAGTAAGTACTTGTAGTGATTTTGGTTTCAATAGAGTTATTTAGACTCATTTCCATTGTAAATAGCTTATAGAAATCTATTTTAATTTGGATTATTAATGGTGTTAGGTTTAAAAGGGGGGTTTTCAATTTGGAGATTTTGATCTCAAAACCAACTAACAAAACGGTTTTTGTTTTGGATTCGAAATTAAAGGCAAGTATAACAGTTATTTGTGATTATAATGCTAATTTGTATAGATTTCACTTGATTAGTTATAGTTGTGAGCTCAAACCAGATTATGTAGAATTGGAATTGATTTGTTACGATTTATGGATTGGTTAAATGGTATTAGAATGGATTATATGATGAATAGAAGTGTTTTATAGTGTTATGTTTGTGTTTAATTGGAGTTTAAGAAGGGAACAAGAGGTTCCATATTTTATATGCAGGTTGTGAATCATTTTGGATGAAGAATAAGAACTATTTAGAACTTCATAAGTGGAATTATGAAGCGTCCGCTCGAGCAAACAACCTTCAGTATAGTATCCGCTCGAGCGAGTGAACATCCGCTCGAGCGAACCTGATTCCGTCTGTCATCGCTAAAGTGAACAATAGGGGTCGCTCGAACGACCCACTCTCTTGATGATGTCCACTCGAGCGAACCTAAGTCCACTCAAGCGAACCTGAAACTAATGCTTAAGGTATTTCCAACCCAATAAAGGGTGATTTAGCCTAAAATGTTCCGAAAATTGTGATATATAATTGAACTTATGTTTAATTAGCTAAGTGATGAGGTTCGATTGACCAAATGGTCAATTAAAATATTTAAAGTATGACCCAAGATTTTTAGGAAATAGAATTCCTAAATTTGAAATTAAGATGGATCAAGTGTTGACCTAATTTGAATAATGGGATTTTCAATAAAGTATTAGCTTCTAAAGCTAATAGATAAGTCATTGATTAATTAGCCGAAACTAATAAAGTTACAGGATTAATTTCTGAGTTTAGGAAAAAGAGCCTATTGATTTAATTAAGGTTGTTAACACTTACCTCCATGGGTGTTAATTAAGGGGACTTTAATGTACAAAATACACATAAACTATGATGTCCATCGAGAATAACACGTACATTAAACAACTGAGAATTACACCTAAATGGTTGGTATTATTAAACTGAATTGTATTCATTAAATTGTAATCGGTCGGAATTAAATGTTAAATTGTATTGTTCTTTGAGTCTAGCACTACATAGTGATTTCTGTAATCATTAGAGTTGTTACTGCTGTAGCAGATTATTTGGGAATGTTCCGGAGCTCCGTGGTGATGTCAGTAGTCCCTTGCTTGGGCACTGTTAAATCCCACAATATATGATTCCTTCCGTATGGAAGATGCTATTCCTTCCTTTTTAGGAAGATGTGATTTGATTGGAAATGCTATTGTAGTTTGCCAAATTTGAATAAAGACTCTCATTGATGCAGAATTTAATTGTCTTTGCATTTGTCTAGCATTGAATTAGACATATTAAGTGTGTGATTAGCATGTTCAATCATGTATCTGTTTATACATTGCTGAATTGTCAAATTCATAGTGTTATTGATGGCATTACAGGCATATCTGCCCATGGTAGTCCTTTAGAGGCTACAGCGCTAGCGAAAACGATTGATTCGGTTCCTCCAAGAGGACTAGTTGAGGAGAAATGAAGCAATATCATATGATTATGATATTGAAGCGAAAATTGAAAGGAAACTTTTGAATGGAAATTTGTGTTGCAAATGTTTTACACTTTTCATTCCTTGTATTGTATTTAGATATGCAAGTGAATGTTGTTTATATTGTAAATGAATTTTTGTTTGTTCATGAACAATGTATATTTGTTTATATTCCACATAATGTGTAGTTGATATCCCTTGTGAATTTTATGTGATTGAAGTTTCCGGTAGTAAGTATGCGACGCGACTCGGGGTTAATTCGAATTAATTATAATCTCGGGCTCGGGTCTTGTCAGGTCTTGAAAAGGGGGCCCATAGAAACCATGAAAGCAGATCTAACGGTCTATAGTTTCTCCTAAATTTCTAACAATCTAGGAAAGTCCAATGGCTGAAATTTGATGAAAGAGCTGTTTTAGCCTTCTAAATATGATAACCGGTGCAGATTATGGTTTTGGCCCCCATAATAATGAAAAATTTTAAAAAACATGGTACTACCTTCATCGACATCTATGGCACTACAGCACGCGCACAGTACTGACAGCTTGTGAATTAGATACATACCAATTGAGATGTGAAAAGGAAGTGCCCTTTTTGAGTTGATCTTCGTAGCATTTACATATGAGTTTTACGTATGTGAATCGGATTCACATAAAACAGACATGATTTATATGCATAATCGAAATGCATGTGATTCAATTACATACAAAACTGGGCACAAACAAATGACCCTTAACAAACTTCTGCCCGTGGTAAATGGTTATACAACACATAAGTGCACACAAGATTTAAACCATACCATATTTTCACGTGAAAAACACATTTCATGGGGGTCGTCATTTTTTAAAAACACATTTCATGGGGGTCGTCATTTTTTTTCTTTGAAATTTTCATTCCTAAGGGCTCCTAAATCATGATTTGAACCATACCATTTACTCTGTTTAAAAGGCTAAACATAGCTTGGGGGTTCAGATTTCATCCATGGACTTTGAGGAACTAGTTAAAAACTACAAACCATTAAATCTACTTTTCATGACTTTTGTGAGCGCTTAAGTCACAATTTGAACCATTCATATTCTTTACAAGGGTAAAAATGACTAGGGGAAGTCTTGATTCATCATCGATTCTGAGAAAATGTGTGAATAATGGTGAGCCGTTGGATGTAGCATAGTGTAACTGACGTGATTTTTACGCCCCTTGGGCCAAGTCCCTTTTTAAAAAAAAAAAAAATTCTTGTGGACCATAAATCATGATTTGAACCGTTTGTCCTCTTTAGAATGTTAAAAATGGGTAGGCAGTCAAATTTCAGCCCAAATTCAATATGGATTTTGAGAGTGTGAAAATGTCAAAACTATTAAATATGCTTTTCTGGACTTCTACAGGCCCCGTTTTCATGATCCAAGCTGTTCATCTTCTTTATAAGACCAAAAACGACCAAGGGATTAAATTCCACATCTTGATTCATCATGAATTTTGATAAATTCGTGAAAAGTAGTGAACCATTGGATGTATTGAAATTCACGTGTGCAGAGATATGGAAATGATAGAATATTAATGGAATTTGTTTCACATGTAACTCATTTACATATGTAAATGAATCACATGTGTAATAGTTACGAATGTGAATCATTTTTATAGAAAACAAACTAGGGTCTGAAATATAAACAGAGCGAGAGATGAGTTATTTTTATGTAGGTGTTACTTTTTTTTGTTATTATTTTATCCTTCTCATATGTTTTCTCAGTTTTATTTTTATTTCTAATGTTCAGTTGAATGTATTATCTTCATTTCAAATTGTAACAAATAATTTCTTTTCCACTTCTCTTTCAATTTCTCAAATATGCATAGAAGCAATGAAACTAATTTTCTAAGTTTTTTGCTGCCTTTTTTTGTAACAGTTTACCTTTTCCTTTGTTTTCACATTTTTTTTTATTTTCAATTTTTTCTTATTCTCATTACCCATTTGATTTTTTTTCTAAAAAACAAACTTCCCCGGCCAAGTTACACTTTCAAGAATAAACATATTAACCCTTCTTCCTATTTTTTTTCTAAAATCTAGGGGTTTTAATAGAATAAATTAAAAACCTCCATAAACCAAATATTTCATATTAACATGTGATTAGGGCCTCCTGCTGTTTTTATTTCTATTTTTTTATAATTTTTTACACTATCCAGTGATATTTCTCTGAAAAATGGAGGCTTTACTTGACTTTTACTATAGTAGTAAAGTGCCAAACTAGCCCTTATAGAAAACCCCTAGCCTTTTTACCTTTCCTTTTCCTACTTCTTTCCAATTGTTTCGTCACTTGCTCTTCAGTGAACCTAGCCAGCCCTCGATTCTCCCTATTTTACCTTCTATTTATCCTTTCTTTTTTTTTTTATATAAAACATTCATTTCTCTCTATTTTAAGTTTCTTAAAACACTATAATAATAGAATTTCCAATGAATATGTTGGTTTTTTTTTTTTTATGTATCTTATTCCTTTCACTGTCTTTAGTGTAGAGGGACCCATGAATCGGTACAACACATGTACATCTTATTAATTATGTTCTTTTTTTTTAAATAAGTTTTTACATTCTATTTTATATATTCCACAGCTTACTGTAAACTAGGATATAAAACCTTATTCATATCTGACAATATCATTGTAAATTGTCAGTTAGAAATATAGCTCTATAGATATTATAATTTTTTTTATTACATCTCCTACAGTTAGAATCTCACATCATCTCCATTTACAAGTAAAACATTCCATCTCCATTCTAAATGAAATAGGAAAAAGAAAACTAATGGTGTGGTAGTCAAATCTTCACTTCCCTTAGTTGTCAATTCCATGTCTAAGTCCAAGACCTTGCCTTTCTACGCTTCAACATGGGAGGTCAAGTTCAACCTAAACAATCAAGTCTCGGAAGGCCAATGGATCATCAAGTCATTTTCTTTGTTTCATGCCAACCTATTAAGGTAAATGGGACCTACTCCCAAAGCCCTTAAAATAAATGGTTAAGTCAATGGAGTTAAAATTGCTTAACTAAGCAAGTTAGAAGCTTAGTTCTGCAGCCTTACAGCGAGCTGTAACAGGGCTATGACTAGCTATAAGTGGTTGGGAAGCTAACTATAAGTATGCATCAATGAACTTTTCAAGAATGCTGTTTTAGGCCATTTTGAACTACGGCGAGCTTACGACTAGCCGTAGGCCATCCTACGACATGCGGTAAAGCCAGCCATAGATAAACACAATCAATTTTGACTGTGAAGTCAAACTAGCTGTTGGGATTTCTGATTACTATAGGTTAATAATGGCTAACCGTGGACTAGTATTTGGAGCTCCATCCATAGATACCTTAGATCATTTCAATTGTTGTGATGAATGTGGCTTCAAGAGACCTCCTTAAGCACAAACTAAGGGCCGTGCATTTGGTTTGACTCCTTTAAAATGCTTTTAAGGCTTTTGACTTACAAGAAGCCCAAAACTCATAAAACGTTGTTTGGTTATTTACTTTCTAAACATACTTAGGGCCCGTTTGGATGTTTACAGAATACATTATTTATAGATTTAAATATTGCAAGAATAAAATAGTTTAAAATAGAATAGTGTAATATTAGAATGTTGTAATATTTTTGTTGTTTGGCAATTTTTGAAGAATATTATAAATTTTAAATTGAGTTGTTTGGAAGGTACTATGATTTTAATATATATTAAAAAAATAAAATAATAAGTAGTTAATGTTATTGATCGTAATAAAGTTCATTATTAGATTAGTGTTTTAATAAATACTTAATTTATATGGAGTTTACCATGTTTGGATGAAAAGGTAGTGTGGTTAAGTAAAGTTCAGCTGCCAATTTTTTTACCATAAGCCACTTTTCTTTATCACATAAAACTATAAAAGTCAATACAAAGGGTAACTACTTTATAACCCTCTCTCCATTTTATTTCACCACATGCTTTATCTTACCTACTTTATCTCATCTTTAACCATGATGTGACATCAACATTTATTTTACTTCACCATGCATATAAACAAATATATCTTGACCTAGATGTGACACATTATCCCTTTACTATATTTAGATGAAAAAATAGTGTGGTAAAGTAAAATCTAGCCGCCACTTTTTTCCCATAAGCTTGATCACAAGTCACTTTTTCTTTACCCTATAAACTATCGTAAAATGTGATAAAGTAAAGTCAAACAAAAAAATTACTTTCCCACTCTCTCCCACTTTACTTCACCATATTCTTTACTTCACCATATACTTTGTTTCATCTTTATTGTGATGTGATATTTACCTTTACTTTACTTTATCATACATGTAAACAAGTACAACATGGTAGATTTGGTGAAGTTCTTTACTTACCACCTTATAAATCTCATTTTAAAATATTTTTGTATTTGAGAAAATTTTCTACAGGGGAGAGTCGTAGGAAAAATTTTTTGAGCTTTTTGAAAGAAAATAATATTTTCTTCATATTTTCTTGGGTTACCAAATGCACAAAACTTTTTTCTTTAGAAAATAAAAGATTATATTCTATAAAATATTACTCTCTTCTATTTTCTTGTGCATCCAAACATGCGTATTTGACTAATATTTTTAAGAAATTAAAGGTGATAATACGTAGAAGCAAAAGATAAGCTATTTGTAATATTAAATTATGCATGTGTATCTTTATATGAAATTTACCTATCATTGTGATTGGAACATGGAAGGTCTCTCATTTGTTCCACTTTGGAACAACATTCTTGGCCCCCCACAAAAGAATCAAAGAGCTATCTTTGTTTGATATGATCTTCAATCCAAAGTCATGGGGTTTGTGAATATATAATACCTAACCCGGGAGGTAGCGTAGTTGGTAAGGACCATAGCTCAGGAATCGAAGGTTGTGGTTTCAAACTCGCCCTCTCTTTTTGGGAAGGCTTGTGAGACGTCACATTACTAATTCACACATATAGCATGTATATTATAAATGTAGGTGTTGAAATATTCCGAAATACATGTGTCTATCTTTATTAAAGATACGGATACATACTCGAATTTTTTTAATGAAGTTGTACCATGTAGAAACTATACATGTAATACAAATAATACGTGCATATTATACAAGTATTCCATCAGAAGTTTAAACACTTTCTAGTAAAGATTCATATAAATTATATTCCCACCAGTGAATAATTTATTGTAAAGGAATAATATAAAATATTTTATCAAAATAACTTTTTTTTTTCTTTCACACAGCTACACACACCCAAGTCCCTTGCCATCAGCACTACAACGAGAGATATCCCTGAAAGGAGATGTCGTACTAAGAGATCAATTGCTTGTAAGGTTTAAAGAAAAAGGAAGAAAGAAAACTTCAATGCTTGAACTGTCACATATAATATCATATCCAAAATATGGTTAGGCCTTTCTTTTTTGGCATGGAATTCAGATCCTAAGAATTCATGGTAAAATAGTGTGTGGACTGCTTCTACCGAAACCGATGTTGTAATCCTCCGGTAACAGCGCCAATCAGGAAGGGCCTTAACCCCCTTCTCTCCGACATAAGCAGCGTCTCAGCCTTTGTCGAGGTGGGACTGGTCCCGGTAGAAGTACCGACCATGTCCTACCGAACTCGGCCTCACGCTGGCATCTCAGTCCGATCTCGGGTATAGCTGACCCCGGCACCTTCTCCAGTTCGGCCCCTCTGCCGAGGTGAACACCGGGCTTCCAGTTCCCATTATGAGATGGGACGGGTACTTTGTAGGGAGTCCCTGTCAGGTAGGGCGGCCACCGGCCAAGGATAAGGGCTCGTTCCTATCAACAGATCACATCCACATTTATGTGAGGGATTTGAGGGGAGGTTTGATGGGACAAGTATCCTCACCTACCCCCACTAAAGATCCCAGGTGTGGGCTGATGGGACAAGTATCCTCACCTACCTCCACTATGGAACCTTCCACTCTCCTCTATATATGCCTGCATGAAGAGTCATGAACAGGTACATGCAAGATATAGCTCGCACTGTTACTCTGCTAAAACATCTCTTCTTCTCCACTTCACCCTAGTTCAGTGACTGCACTAACTCAGGCGTCGGAGTGCCTTTGGCTGATAGCAGCCTCGGGCCCTGACTGCTGTTTTCTCTTCCCTTTCAGGTTTCAGATCAGCAGAGACACTTGTTCAGCTAAACAACCTCTCTGTAAACCCTCATCATCAGTTAAACCCAAGTCCGTAATAATTAGGCACGCACAAATAGTTTCCAATAAGTTATAAAAAAATGAAAAAGAAAGATAGAAGATGAATACGAATGATCACCCTAGTAAAATAGATCCTAAGAAAGTTAGCATCCTAAAAATTTTTCTTCTTTTTGTTATTACTTGAGAGGAATTGCAAACTATTCTAATCTTAAACTAGCCTAATTTATCAGCTCAAGAGTCATTTTTGGGACACTCCATTCCTTTCCCAATGCCCTGCATGAGTACTTGTGTGCTTTAGTGCACTTCCTAAGTGCTATTCTAGTTGTGCTTTGCTAGTATGAGGGTTGATCCTTGGTACTTTTGTGAGAGCCAATGCCCCTTACCACTGGGCTATCCCATGCTTCTCAAATTAGCATCCTATTTACACTTCCTATCTATGTTCTATTTAAAACTCATTTTACTATGAATTTATAGGAATTTAATCCCATGCAAACTATTGATCCAGAAGAAATATCGAACAAACGATATAAGAGGAGATAAATTGATTAGATTGATTTTTCTAGGATTTGAGTTAATATAAATGGTTGGATATTCAATATTCTACCAAAGGGGCAGGGGCAAACCCATGTATTGGGAAGTGGGTGCAGCTGCCCTAAGCGGATTTGAAAACACTCGTACCGAGCTATAGGCCATTCGGGCCATGCCTCCTTTGAAACTCGATTTTGCCCCACCCTTTTAAACGTAAAAGCACAGTTTTCAGCCTATTAGTTTACAAGAAGAGTGGTTTAAAGTTTTCACGTTTAAGCCTTAACACAAGCTAAGGTCCCAAATCAGAATTCTTAATGAATTCCAATACCAATTAATTAATCTAGAAGATATTTATAACTAAATTCAGAAAATCAATCACCGACAAAAGAGATGAGGTGGACAATTTTTTAACATGGAAAACCTTACTCGGGAAAAACCACGGGTGGTAGAGACCACCGGAAAAACCAAGCACTATATTAAAGAAAGTTAAAAAGACTCACAGAATCTTTCCTAGTTGCAACTCAACCAAGGACTGCAATGGAATTGCCGACTACTCACCTTTCACCTTCACCGTGCTTGATCCAGCCACACTTTGTCGCCTCTCAAACTGATGAAGACACACCCACCTTGATGCCTCTCAAGGTGCTTCAATTGGCAATGGAAAAAAAATAAATAAATCTTCTTCTTCAATAATCAGCCCAAGTACCATTGCTGCGAAACTCTCTAAAATCTCTCAAAGTGATTCTCAATTTGTGATAGGAGAGATGTAAGTTCTAGGGTACGAATAAGATGAATATATAGTCCAAGGTTCGTGCATGAGGTTTTCAATTCGATCAGAACTCAAAAAACTAAAGTTTGAGTGAAAACATAAGTACTTTTTGCTGGCAGAAATCCTAATTCCTATAGCAAGCAGCCTCTCGCTATAGCGAGCCTCAGGTTCACTATAGCGAACCTACTTGCTGGAATTTGGCTTTAAGCTCAGTTTTGTGTGGCCAAGACTCTTCAAACTCCATCTTGAACTATCTTGTGCGTCCCAAAGTCTTCAATTTCTGTCGTGGGTTGACATTACAGTCCATATCTAAAAGAACAATAATTACAACTCAATTACAACTTGAGTTTTGTTCAAATTAGATGAATTAACCAATTAAGACTCTAAGAGTATTAAAAGGCAAAGTTAAAAGTACAATGAACTCTCTAATAAATTATTATTACCTGTTTGCCTTTTTGAGTTGGAGTGAAATCTCAACTATCTTTACTCTTTGCACCTCCATCTCTTGTGGACTAGTCGTTTCACCCTCCCTCTTCTGCATACTGCATTATAATCATCATATTAGGTCATCTCATCTTCGTTGTTTTAGCTCACATACGTGCATTTTAAGTTCCATTAGTTTTCTTTCTTTTGCCACCCTCTCTTTCTCTTCCCCTCATTCTCTCTCATTCTCCCTCCCTCATTCTTTATCTTGGCTTCTCAAATGAATCCCCAATACCAAACATCTGCTCGTATTCGCATATATGGATGCTGCAAAGATTATCCCACATAACCCATATCAAAATCCAAATAAGAAGAGAGAAAAAAAAAAGGTAAAGAAGGTGTTGCATTTTTTTATTCCTATAAAACCTATTTACTTGATTTGAACAACTTCTTCCTTGTACATATGGATGGTAACGAGTTAATCCCATAGAACCCATATCAAAATCCAGTCAATTAAGGGAAAAAAGAGGACAAAAAACGGAAAGAAGCTGCTGTATTTTCTTTTTTTTTTTTTTTCAATTCTCATAAAACCCATTTACTTGATTTGAACATTTTTTTTCTTTTCATATATGGATATAGAGCTCATCCCACAGAGCCCAAATCAAAATCAAATAAAAAAGAAGCCAAAAAAGGGAAAACAAAATTGTTACATTTTTTTTAATGTTTATAAACCCATTTACCCGATTCTAAGAGCTACAGCTTCTTAGATTTGGCTTTCCAAGAAAACCCATTTCTCTCTCTTTCACACACACACATAAGGTGCTTTTGTTGCATCTCTATCATTATTTTGAAATTATTGTTCGGATGGCTAATGTAGAGAGCAACCATGATTCTTTTTTAGGCGAGCATTAGTTTGAGTTGTAAGAAAGGACAATTACCAAAAAAAGCATCAAATAGTCCGAAAGACCCAAAGCAATCTTGGAAACTAAGAAAGGTTCAAAACAATCCTCTAACCGGAAAGGTAACCTGGTAACCGGGAAAGTGAAGTGTTCGTAATGACCTTTTTTTGTTTTTGTTTTTGCCTTTTTAACGATACTCCAACCAACCCCTCTGTACTTTTCCCTCTTTTTGAAACTCATTCCACGCTCATCTTATCCCTTATTTTTTCTTCTCTTCCCTTCCTCACCATCGTTCCTCTTCCTCAGCCTTCCTCGCCATCGTTCTTCTTCCTTAGCGCACTCGTGTGGATCGATGCATTTTCATTCCTATTCTATTCCCTTATTCCCACACTCATGCTTGGTCCCCTTGGCACCGTTCTGCATCATTGTACTGTTTTGGTGTACAACCTAGCTTCGTCAAGAAACACTGAAGAGGTATCTAGATTTGATCTACATTGTAGCAAATGAAATCGGTATATATGCATTTCCAATGTGCATAGTTTTTTGGAATAAATAGTGCTATACATTGATCTATATTGTATAATATAATATAAATAGTGCCATGCTCTTTGCATTGTTTCGGTTGTAGATTGAGGTATTTGCGTACTTTTTTTAAATTGAGTTCTAGGGAAATTGTGATACAATATTTATCCTAAGATTTGGTTTCTCATAAGATCGGGTTTTCTTTTACCTCTCAAAACCCTCCATGGTATTTACATGTGGACTTCCTAATGCCCACTCCAACTTATTGTCCTAGGCATTAGTTACAAAGGTAGTTGGGTAGTTGTTTTGTTGAATGCTGAAATAAAAGGTTGATTGGGACCTGCATACAAAGGTATTCATCCAATCAGTGCTTTTGTAACAATCCCACCTTTTTATATGATGGTATTTACTTGTAAGGACTCATTGAAGGGTTTCACTTGGCATAAAATTAAGAGCTCCAATTGTAAATAAACAACGATTTTTTAATTGGAGCACTACTGAGCATTGCACAATCAAAAGATGAGAATCATAGTTGGCCACTGTAAGATGTCTTATGATCTCATTCTCTGACTGATTTAGTTAAGTCTTGTATAATACTCATCAGCGGATTATTAAATTTCATTTTTTTAAAATTACACTGTAAATCTAAATTAAAAACAATGAGAGTGCCAAGGCCTTCAATTGGTGGTATTCATATTACATTTCTTTACATCTGTTTTGTAATTTTTATTTTTATTTTTTAAGCATAATTTCTTGCAATTGGTGACAATATAGCCTATTTACTTGGGTAAGATGTCTCAATATGAAAAATTATTTATTTTCCATTATAATGGATACCTGGAATGGAACAATGTGTGCCCTTTGTATGTTGGTGGTCATGAGAAGATGGTATACCTAAGTAGTCATATCACATATGGTGCCCTACTGAAGAAGGCTATGGATGTCATAAATTGGGTACTAAATGGAAAAGCAATGTCTATCAAGTGTCTCCATCATAATGGGTATGCATTCACAGTTGTTGTTCTACGTGGCGATGATGATGTCAAATCAATGTTTAGAGCGGTAAACAATGAAGCCAGCGGCATCTATTTATATCTAAGCATTTCAACAAATGGTGATGGTGAAGACCTAGAACAACCTCATAAACCAGCCCAGAATGCTCCAAGAAGTATCGTGAGATCACATCTGCCTAATTGCCCACCCGTGACTCCATGGTAAGCTATATCATTGTTGTCTTGCCCTTATAATTTTCTTGTTAACGCATTTCATATAATTTGCATTGTAATACACCACAACCATCACTGATACACCATAACCATCACTGATTCATCCATAGATCAACTACTCATCAATTGCTTCCAAAATGAGAAATTTAGTTGATGATGTTCCATTGTACCCCACCATTAGTCTTGACAATGATGCAGACAAAAATTTGTCCCAGAGCATTGACAAACATAATTGCGATGCAAATGGTGTGCAAAGTCTAGATGGGCCAGAAGAACCTTATGGATTTGTGCCGAATGCTGATGCTATGGATGTCCTTGAAGATCCACATAAAGAGGATAATTCTTCATGTGAAGTCAATCTCGAACCTTCTACAAGAAGCGATGGCCGATATGGAGATGCTCCCTTTGTTGGTGGGTTCTTTAATTCCGCGGACACTTTAGTTCCGCAACTGATGAGGTTATGTGTAAATGCAATGAAGACCATTCACGACAAATGTGGAATGGTTGTATGTTTGAGGATCGTGATGCATTCTGAAAAGCCCTTCGTATATTTGCAATGCCCAATGACTTTGAATTGAAGCATCAAAAGCATCAATACATGCATCAATTGTTGGCAAGGGCCCTGAGCTCCAAGTCCGACATATAATCAGAACCACTGCTGCTCAAAGCCAATGATGGGATCTGCACATCGTCAGGCTACTATTGAGGTGATTGCAGATCACATCAAGGAAAGAGTAAGAGCAAATCTTTATTTTAGACCAAGAGATATCATCACAGATTTCCAGAAAGCCTATGGGTCAAAGATCACCTACAGAAAGGCCTACCTTGCAAAGGAAAGAGCTTTGAAGGAAATACATGGGTCTTTTGAGAAATCCTTCAACCAACTCAATGATTACTTGATTGAAATATTTCGCACAAATCCCAGCACGAGGGCTTTCCTAGACAAGGATCTAGATGGTACATTCAAAGGATTTTTCTGGTACATCAGTGCTAGTATAGAATCGTTTCAAAAGACATTGCGTCCTATAATTGCTTTGGATGGGGCACATTTACGAGGTAAATATCCGGGTGTACTTTTTGTTGTAGTAACTCAAGATGGAGATCATAGGTTATTCCCGATTGCTTTTGGAATAGGTTAAATCATGGACATGGTTCCTCAACCTTCTCCATGAGGCGTTGGGATCATGCATTTCTAACATGACGTTTGTTTCAGACAGGCAAAAGGGACTTGTACAAGCTATCAACGACCTCTTCCCCAATGCAGTCCACTGCTATTGTTGCCAACACATCTCACAAAACATAAAGAAGAAGTTCAATGATGATAATATAATTGTTAAATTTTGGCAAGTTGCGAAGGCATATAGACCTTTTGAGTTTGACAGGCACATGAAGATCATCAAGAATATATCAGAGGAGGCATTTGATTACATTGAGAGGATCGAAAGACATCATTGGGAGAATGCTTTTGTTGAGGGTCATCGTTATGACATGTTAACTACCAACATAGCATAATGCACCAATAGCCTTCTTAAAGATATTAGAGAGCTCCCGATCACTAGACAGGTGGAGGTGATTCGTGCCAAACTCATGTACTTTTATTAATCATGTCTCAAGCAAGGACTTAAATTTACTACACGTTTGACACCATGGGCTGAGAAGTTTCTGCAAAAAGGAGTTTGAAGAATCTTGACGACTGTAATGTCATCTGGCCAGTCTAATGGATTTCCAGGTAGTTTCATCCTTCCACTCAGATGTAGTCAATCTTGATGCCCGGACATGCAGTTGTTGACGGTGGGGTATATTGGAAATCTCATGTTCACATGCTTTGGCCTCTATCAATTGCAGAAATCTAGATCCATATGAATTTTGTGAGAACTGGTTCTTTGCTGAAACTTATCGCCAAACTTACGACAATAAAGTCCATCTTACTCGTGATATTCATCAATGGGAGTACTAGGATACCCTTCACATGTTGCCACCACATTTTAAAAGGAAGAGTGGCAGGCCAAAGAAGACGCGGATTGAAAGCCAAGTCCTAACAGGTCTTAAAAGACAATTTACGTGCTCAAATTGTAAGGGGAGGGACATAACCGACAGAGTTGTCCTAACCCACCAGCAAGATGAAAGTGAATATCTGAAATTGTATATGTTTTGCGCGACAATTATCTCCTTACTTATATTAAGTAAATACATTGTTGTACGACGGTAGTGCCTTCAATTCCTTCCCGCCTGATATAATCAGATATATGAACTTCATGATGTTTTTTGGTATTGCCATTTTACATACTTTGTACATCGATATGCATATATGTGTTACAACTACATAATGTATTTTGAACTGAACCTTTTGTAAATTGAACACACTTTGCCTTGTGCAAAACATGCAAGTGGATCTCATTTTCATCTGTATTGAAGTATGTCATGTGTTTGTTGATGGTATATTGTGCAACAATGGAGATATAATTTAATGAATGTCAAATGTAAGTGGGCAAACAACATTTTAGATTTTGACACATGATACTCAAATTGTACAGGTGAAGAAGTACATTTACGCTAGGGAACATTCACTTCCCATTAATTTAGTTGTGTAGTTGGGGTTTGTTACCCTATAAGATGCAGTTGATGTTACTCTATAAACTTTGGAGATGGTTAACAATGTTTGATGCAAATGTTACATTGATAATGCATTTACAGAATGTGGTTGCTTGTATAGTGGCAACCAGGGAAATGCCTCACCCCTTTGCTTTTATAGACTGTAGTTGCTTGTATTTTGGCGATGGGTTTCAAAGAGAAAGTACTAAGAGAAAGTCATGGCTGCGTGTGTGGGTTGCAATGTTGAAAAGCCAAAAAAGAAAAGGAAAAAAATGTCATTTACCATATGAACACTGTACTTGCCGAGTTGCCAAGTTACCTATCTGGTTGTCTGGATTGTTTTGGACCTTTCTTAGTTTCCAGGATTGCTTTGGGTCTTTTGGACTATTTGAGGCTTTTTTTTGGTAATTGTCCCTTGTAAGAATATCCATACTTGTTTTAAACACTTTTGGAAATCCTTATGAAAATATTAAAAAACTTTTTTGGGTTAAAAACCAAGTCTCTAAACCAAGTTATAGTTGGACTTTGATTTTGATACATAATTTTATCTTAGAATCAAACATGAAAAAATATTACAAAAGAAAATCAACTCCTAATATAACCTTCGGCTGCCCCACACAAATGAGAATCTTGGATCTGCCACTACCAAAGGTATTTTATTTGATAGCCATTTATAAATTTTTACACTCATTTCTTTTCGATTACATCACCTTAAAAAAATTACTTTCACTCAATTTCATTCACCAAAACAAAAGGATTCCACAATCTGAGAATTTATATTAAAAAAAAAGGGGTTTTAATCGGAAAAAATATTTTTATGTGGCTAGTGCACCAAATAGGGAACATTAGGCAAACATGCACCTAACAAGGAATCGGTACAAAAAAAAAAAAAAAAAAAACTTTTTTTGCCTTTTTTTGGGTGGTCACTATCAACCTTCATTTTATGTGTCGACCTTTGTTATAACAAGTGAGGGTCGCAATCGACCCTGAGCAGGTATAAACTCATCTTCTTCCTTTTTCCTCTCTTCCCCAAAAACAATCCAATGATGGAGAGAAGGAAGAGTTGCTTGTCCGTTGTTCGCATTTATTCTCGTGAAGACATGCTAAGTAGCTTGGCCGCATGTTTTTTCCTTGCCATGTCAACATCATGTCATGATCCGGATCGTTGATCAAGTCTTGTGGGTGGGCCTCGAAGGAGGTTTGTTTTGTACTTTTTGGTATAGTAAAAGATGGGCATCACAATAAAAAATGGTGCAGTAATAAATTATTCCATTGAGGGTGGCGCAAATGACATATAGTATATCTTTTTGTATATAATTTAGTATCAAGATTGATTTCGTGATGCTCAGGATACATTGATTTTGTTCAAATCATAACTGCAATTAGGAAAATCTCCCAATACATCAAACAAATGAAATTCTCAATAAGACGATTATAGTCAATGCTTGTAAATAGCTTTTAAGTTACTTTCTGCATTGGTTCACTTACCATTACTGTAACTAATATAGTGTTTTTTCCCACAAATGGCAAGGCCCTAACTTAAAACATTTGTCGTGGAAGGAGCATCGCGACAACTCTTCTATGGAAAAGCCCACCTTGCATCATTTGTATGCAACTTGAGCAAACACTAATGTTGATTTTGTGGGGCACACCGGGTCTACACGAGGGGAGGGGGTGGATGGGAATTGTAGATTTGTGTTTTGATAGGTCCTGGATGGAGTTTTATTCCAATTCAGTCTTTGAATATAAGAGAAATTGGCCATTATCTCATCCATTTTAAAGATGTAGAAGTCTCAACAACTTATATGAAAGGGAAATTACTATTGGATATAGTAAAATTTCTCCACACCCATGATGTCCCCTATACCTCACAACCCTTTATGAATTGGCACACATCCAAATGAGCCCCAAAAGTTATCTCAACATTAGAAGGGAAAAACTCTGAATTTGTGTTTGTATCGCTCCATCATTGTATTGAGTTTAGGGAAGAGAAGAAGTAAGAAGAGTTTATGTCTGCTCAAGGTCGATTGCGACCCCCATTTGTTATAGTGAGGGTCGCCGTCGAACCTCAAGACATAAAATGAAGGTCGATAATGGCCACCCGAAAAAATGATAAAAAATGATAAAAAAAATTAATTTTTCTATATGAATTTTCATTAGATGCATGTTTGATTAATGTTCCTACTTGGTGCACTGGCCATATGTAAAGTGTTTTTTCCATAAAAAAAAAAAAAAAAAAAAAAACCCAAAAAATTAAAATAGCACTCACCAAAATGCTTCAAAAGAAGTCGTTAGTCTCATTCTCGTCAGGCTGTGCAGGTACCAGACACTGACTTAAGACAGTGGAAAGAAAATAAGGAATCCAGACCGCGGCTTTACAACGATTCTTCTTTTTCCCGTATATATTCTCTATTTGGAGTTTCTCTCTTATCTCGCTTCTCTGCTCTGCTCTGCAGCATTCAATCAAAATCGAAAAAGACGCTGAGAGAAGAGGAGGTAGTCCTCCTCCGTCATATTCCTTTGTCTTCTTATTCCTTTGTCTTCTTCTTCCTTTTTCAGATCTCTTTAGATTTATCCCTTTTCACTGTACTTTACTTTCACTTGTTGAATCATTCAAACCTTCGCTAGATCCATTTCCATTTGCTAACACTCTCGGCTTCTCTACGTAGCTTGCCTTTTCCTGTTTGCTTTCTTGTTCTTCCTTTTTCCTGCTCTTTGAGAACAAATTCAAGCAATGTCAGAAACTCTAGGGTTTATTTGTTAAAATAAATTTGATTTCTAGGGTTTAGTTGTCTCCGGAATATGTGTTTTTGCTTCAAAGAATTGAAGTGCTACTTTGATTTGAATTTTGTTTTTCAAAAAAACTCCTTTTACTTTGTGTAGATTCTTCCTTCTTGACATTTTCTTCTTCTTTTTCCCTTCTATCAAAACCTCTGCTTTTTTGCAATGGGTTTTCTTTTATACAGGTTATAGAAGAAGAACTTCAAGAAATGTGGAACTTGAGGCATTTCGTCTTTAGAAAATCTCACTTTTGATTGTTATTTTTTTTCCATAGATTTGCTGTGTGTTGTTTTAATCTATGTTTTCTTCCCCATTAATGCAGGTCACTTGAATTTGTTTTGGAAAAAAAAGCACAGAGCCTTTTCTTTCTATAATTTTATGTTGTTAATTGTTATTTACTATTCGTGATTCAATATGATAGCTATAAGGATTCTTCTTTCTTTTTTTTTTTCAAATTTTATTTTATGTTAAGAGTTTCTGATTCTTAAATGGAAAAAAATCAAGAGGTTTTATTTGTAGTATTTATCTCTGCTTTGTGTGTTTGCAACTGCTTCCACTCAATGCCAATTGTGTGCAATGTATCGCTGACTGATTATTGTCCCGCTTCTTTGTATTTTGTCCCTACAAAACCCATTACTATAGAAGAAACAGCTGCTCTGTTTCGCGTGAATGCTGGTGCTATAAGACAGTTGATGGTTTTGCGATCTTGGTGAATTGCAGCTGCCCGGCTGAACACGACTGGTTTGTTTGGCGCACTGGTTACACAATTGAATGGGGGGATAAATGGGAAAGCATATTGTTGAAAGTTGGGTCATTTGTGGTGAAAAAGCCAGAAAAGCAGCTTTTTACTTATCAAACTGTGACCCTAGATCTTCTATGTGGGTGCTCCAAGGGGCCACAGGTTGTGACATACAAGGTTGTAACTGGGGATACACTTTTTACTATCTGTTCCCGTTCTAGGGCTGATTTGAATGAAACTGAGAAACTCAATCAGCTGCCGAATCCATCGCTTATTCATAGTGGGGATGTAGTGTTCATCCCCACATCAGGTAGAGGACCTTTTGCTCTTTTTCCTTTCTTTCTTTGTTTCAAATCAGAAACGATGATTTCATTAAATATAAAAAAGGTACATAAAAAAAGTGAAATACACACTGTAAGTGGTAGACTGTATGAATCAAAATGCATGCTACCTCAACCTTAATTAAAACAGAAATCTTGATGTCATAATCATAGTAGCCGTGCTATCAACACACTGTTCACCTCAGTCGTGCTCCCAATTCCCATATACATACCGAAATAAACTGTCAGTAATGTGCTCAGATCCAACATTTCTTCTAAAATAAACCCCAAACACAATGTTGCATGCTCTGTTCCATAACATAAAAATTCTCATTTTTGAATCCCCTTCAACAATTACAAGACCTCTAAGCTTTTCTTTAAATATCTTTAAAGCCTCTTTTACTGCCATAACTTCTGCTTCGTTGATTCTCCAACTGCCATTTTTGTATCTGATTCCAATGAAGATATTTTTGAAGATATTTTTCACTTTTATGCACTAGACTGTATTCTTTTTTATTCCTTACTAGATGATTAGCCATAGGCTAGGTAGATAAATGGCTTATTATATCATATACACATAGTACATTGGTCTTCAATAGCTTCTCGTAGCTACTATGTTTCATAGATTGATCTTCAGATTCTGAGGTAGATACTAGATAGGTGAAGATTTTATTGGAATCTTATTTCCTAATTGGCTTTCTAGATTGGGAGCTAGTATACTTGTTAAAAATAGACATTTGGATGTTTAGATTGCTACTTTTCATCATGAAATCTGTACAATTACAAATACAATTTCAAGATGCATTTGCATGAACTGAACTTAATTTTTTGTCTGCTAGAGTTGTTCTTATGATTGCATCTTCTGGAGAAATAATTTTTTCACATTTATGAGTCTACTTTAGGCACTGTGTTTCTGCTAAAGACTGCTGGTCGCAACTGTGAGATAACCATTTCCCACTGTCGGTTATGTATTTATAGCCATTGGAACTGCAAAGGCATGCATTTTTCATTCTAATATTTTTGCTCTCTATTTTGCATGGAA
The DNA here is from genome assembly GCA_028538565.1 of Umbellularia californica. Taxonomy (NCBI): domain Eukaryota; kingdom Viridiplantae; phylum Streptophyta; class Magnoliopsida; order Laurales; family Lauraceae; genus Umbellularia; species Umbellularia californica. The sequence continues at coordinate 74,081,758 of JAPQWN010000002.1, read as the reverse complement.
ATGTGTGGCACGAAGGCCTGGGGCACCTTCTCATTGATGCTAATGGTCAGTGAAATATACCTCCCTTCCTTATCTTTTGATTATTCATCAAATATTTTACCTACACATCCATTCAACTTATGCTTGCATTTCTCTTTGCATTAAGGGTTTCTGTCAAGTTTACCAGCTGTGGTATTTCAGCAACTGCAGCCTAGGGGTGTTCTTCATGGGCCAGACCGGGAAATATCCAGGCCCGGCCTGGATTTTAAACAATAGGCGTGAGCCTGGCCTAAGCCCGACTGTGGCCATAAATACCTGGCCCGAGCCCTGCCAAACTAGAATAGGTTAAGCCCAAGCCCAGGTTTATTATATTTTTTAAAGTAAAGGGGAGAGGTTTACTGACCCAACCTATAGCTTAGCTAGTGAGGATGTTTGTTTGTGTGCTAGATAATGTGTGTTCAACTTGTCCCTCCTACAAACAAAAATTGTTTTTTACTTAAACAGTGCCTCTCACTCGAGCCGGGCTGGGCTGGGCTTCGGGCTTTCTACCACTTAATCCGAGCCTGGCCCATATATTAAAGGAGCAGAGTTTATATCCAGGCCCAGCCCAAGTACTAAAACCAAAGGCTCAAGCCCTGCCCAATCCATGAACACCCCTATTGCAGCCTATAAGTGCACACTAAATTCATAGAAGGAAAAAAAAATGAAGATTTTGAAGAAAACATAATCTAATACCACTTTGTATATATTATCAATTTGACCGTGTCTCCATATTCTATTAGATTGTGAAGAAAACATAATCTAATACCACTTCGAAGAGAATGCTCTGATACCACTTTGTAGAAACATAAAGGGGTGTGTTGATGGGTGGGGCCAAAGGGCCGTTTAGAGCCCCTGCTCTAAATCAAATGAACAAAACACTTGTATATAATTCAAACCTTAAGATAACAAGAGGTTTCTCTACACCAAAACACTTGGACAATCTCCTAGACCTCCACCACACACTCTCGCTTCACACAATAGAAAACAACTACAATGCAACCTTATATAGACTACTAGAGGACACTTCCAAAAGATATGACTTTACATTTAACAAGACAACAATAAAATCCCATGATGTTTAGCTTTTCTAGATGACCTTTAGACATTCCAAAATGACTTTTGGATTCCCTAGGAAATTTTCTTGATTTTCATGCTAGAATATTTAAAGTAATAATTCTAACATAACTCCAACTTGCTTTTAATATTCAATTCACATTGCAGTCGATGATCCTTCAAACTCCTAGAATTTGACGCAGTCAGGGAAAAGTACAAACCCCGATTGATGGTGAACCCACAATACATGATCTTCAATCAAACAGAGAAATCCACATGCAAGGAGAAAGATAGAGATTCACTTACCATTGATCGCGAAAATCCATTCTCAATGCCTTCGATCCAAAGGGAGATACCCAAACCAAGGAGAAGGAAAATAGATAAAAGTGCTGGTATGCACCAAGCAACCTAAAAATAAGCTACTTAATATGCACACAACTTAAAACTCGCAAGCGCACAAGATCACTATGTAGTGTAGTGAATTGTAAGCACGAGGTCGATCCCACAAAGACTTGTGATAAAACAATGTCAAAATTAACTAAAAATCAGAATATTAAATGGAATAATTGAATGATGAAAAACTGAATTAAACTATTAAAAACAGTAAATTAAACTATTAAAAGATAATTGGAAAGTAACTTAAAACACAAAACTAGTATGAGAATTGAAAAACAGTAATAATGAATGAACTAGGGTTTCATCTACTCCCCTAATCAATCCTATGTATGTCCCTTATTATCTTTTAATCAAAAATCAGATTTTATTAGTGACATCTATTAACCTAGACCATGGCATATGCGTCTAAATTATTATTCCCCTAAACCTAATTCATGAGTGGCATACTACATGAATTGTTCATCATGATGCAAAAACTAAGCATGGCATATGTCCTAGTCAAAACAAACATAATGCATAAAACAATAGAAAAGATAAATGCATGAGTCTAAGCATGGCATATACTTAGATTATTCATGGTTCTAAACCCTAGATGCATAACATCAAGATCAATCAAAATTAAGTTAGCTACTCTTAAGATTAATTGAACATCACATGGTTGGCATGACATATACACAACTCATCAATTAATAACATAGTTTAGAATCTCAACCAACAAAACTGAAATCTGAATTAAAAGACGCCAAAAGAGACTACATAGAACTAGGCTAGGGTTTCAATTACACCCTAGCCCTAAAAAGTTTAGCTACTCATGTCTTTAATGAAAAATAAACTAAAAAGTAGAGTCATAAGAAGAAAACTAGAAAATGATGAAGATGCAGTGGATGGCCAGCAGCTTTTTCCCCTTTTTCTTGCTCCAAAAGCCCTCCAAGATGCTCCAAAGATGGCTCCAAAGGTGGCTGTATGGAAAATAGGGTTTATGGGATGATAATAATTGATTTTTATGCTTTTTTGGTGGCTGAATGGTGGCTCTATTGTGGATGGACGTGGCTGTTCATTGGATGTCTTTTTATACTTTTGCAACAGCCCCTTTAGTAATAGTTCCCTTGTATGTTTAGGTTTCCATCTTGCTTTTCAATTGGGCTTCCTAATTAGAATGAAATAGGAGTCTTCTTTCTTGATTAGCAAGACTTTCTAAATCTGGTCCCACTTGTATCTTCTAGAAAATTCTTCACATGGACCCACAAATCTGAGAATTAATTGCAATAACTAAATCTGAAGCTTTTATAATAAAAGTGGGCCCATATAATGCTTGCACAATGAGTGTGGGACTCCTCTTTTAGGACTTCTATCTAAACTTGAACAAGACTTACTCCAAACTTTCCTTCTTTTTCTCCTTGTTTTTCTCCAATCTTGGGCTCCACTTCAACTTGAATAAGACTTCTAATTTTTGAAATTCTTCTATTTGCAATAGATGTGGACCCCTCTTGGGCGTGTAACCCTAGATTGGATTTCTTCATTTTTCTTCTTTCTTTCTTTTGCTTTTCTTCTTTGAATTGTAAGCTCCCAAAGAATTAGAAATTAATCTTGAAATCTGGAATAGCTTGGATGGGACCCACCATGGTCCTTCTTTGGGATTCACGCCCATCATATCTTCTTTAATTACTCTCTTTTTGCTCCTTTTGACCTTTGCATAAAAATTAACAAAACCTATGTAAAATCAAATAAAATAACTATACTAGCAAAAGATGAATCAAATATTAGGGCTTAGATTATAAACAATTAACCACTTATCAAATTCCCCCAAACTTACCTTTTGCTAGTCCTCGAGCAAAACAATAAAATCACAAGGTAGAAAATTAAAACACTAAAATATGAAACCTATCCTTTCACCATTTGTCTCAGAGATGTCTAATCAATACATGATTCAAAGAAGCAAGAGTCACAACATGTGCATCTTTAAATATAGAAGGCCAAAAGAAACCAGATTGAAGTACCTTAGCGGCTGTCTTCTTCCCTCCAAAATGTCCTCCACACGCTTTGCTGTGACAATGGGTTAAAATGCTATGAACTTCTTCTTCTGGTACACATCGTCTAATGATCTGATCGGAGCAGTACTTAAACAAATATGGGTCATCCCAGTAATAGAAACGTGCCATGTGCACCATCCTCTTCTTGTCTTGATTAGTAAAATGCATTGGGAACTCACCACAAACCTTGTAATTCACCAAGTCTGCAAACCATGGAAGCTTGGTAATCTGAAATAGCTGCTCATCTGGAAAAGCTTCATTGAGTGGAATTTCGTCCCCTTTGAATGCCTCATCATTCAGCAATCTAGATAAATGGTCTGCCACTACGTTCTCACTGCCATTCTTATCTCTGATCTCAAGGTCAAATTCTTGTAATAACAACACCCATCTGATTAGCCTAGGCTTTGCATCCTTCTTGCTCAGTAGATACTTCAATGCTGCATGATCTGTGTAGATTATGACCTTAGACCCAACAAGGTAGGATCTGAATTTTTCTAGTGCAAAAATTACAGCAAGAAGTTCCTTCTCAGTAGTAGAGTAGTTCAGTTGTGCATCATTTAGAGTCCTGGATGCGTAGTAAATCACATGGGGAAGCTTCTCTACTCTTTGGCCAAGCACAACCCCTAAAGCATAGTCACTGGCATCACACATGAGCTCAAATGGCAAACTCCAATCAGGTGCCATGATAATAGGGGCTGATGTCAAAAGCTTTTTCAGCAGCTCAAATGCGCGCAAGCAGTTATCATCAAAAACAAACTACACTTCTTTCTGTAATAATGAGCAAAGTGGTCTTGCAATCTTGGAGAAGTCCTTAATGAATCTGCGATAGAATCCCGCATGCCCAAGGAAACTCCGTACTCCCTTCACTGATATGGGTGGGGGAAGTTTGCTGATCAAGTCTATCTTAGCCTTATCCACCTGTATCCCCTTGCTTGTCACCACATGCCCAAGTACAATGCCATGCTTCACCATGAAGTGGCATTTTTCCCAGTTTAACACCAAATTACACTCCTCACATCTCTTTAGTACAAACTCCAGATGATACAAACAGTTATCAAATGATGATCCAAAGACAAAGAAATCGTCCATGAATACCTCAATAAAGCGCTCCACCATATCGGAGAAAATACTCATCATGCATCTCTGAAAAGTTGCTGGTGCATTGCATAGTCCGAAAGGCATCCTCCTGTAGGCAAATGTCCCAAATGGACAAGTAAAAGTGGTCTTCTCTTGGTCCTCTGGAGCAATAGGAATCTGATTGTACCCACTGTACCCATCAAGAAAGCAATAATGTGAATGCCCAGCTAGCCTCTCTAACATTTGATCAATGAATGATAGTGGGAAGTGATCCTTTCTAGTAATTGTGTTAAGCTTCCGGTAGTCTATGCATACCCTCCATCCAGTGGTAATTCTAGTAGGAATCAGCTCATCATGTTCGTTCTTTACCACTGTCATAACTCTTCTTGGGAACAACTTGCACTGGGCTAACCCACTTGCTATCTGAGATTGGGTAGATGATCCCAACGTCTAATAGCTTAAGCATTTCTGCTTTGACCACCTCTTTCATATGAGGGTTGAGTCTCCTTTGTGCTTCCCTTGTAGGTTTAGACTTTTCTTCTACAAAGATACGGTGCATACACATGGTTGGGCTTACACCTTTGATATCTGCAATGCTCCACCCCCAATGTTGTCTTGTGAGCCTTTAACACTTTTAACAACTTGCTCTCTTCATCAGAACTCAAATCACTGGCTATGATACATGGCAAAGTCTCACGTTCTCCCAAATAGGCATATTTGAGATGTTCAGGTAATGGCTTCAATTCTAACTCGGGTGCTTTTATAACAGAAGGAATGGGTTGCTTCGTGGAAGAATCAAGAATTTCGAAAGAGTCAGAATATTTAGCTGGGATAGAGGGGAGTACTTCTAGTTGATTTACAATCTCCATAAGTGTTGCCTCAAGCTCATCACAATCATGCTTGATTTCAGATTTGGTGAGGCCTTGCTGAATGCATGTGTCCAACTCCTCCTTGTACCCATGTGCTCTTGGAAACACCTCTACTATAGCCTGTTCAATTACCTCAATCTGAAAGCAATCTTCATCTCTCGGCATTTTGATAGCTTCGAACACTTTGAACTCAATTTTCTGCCCATTGACCTTCATTTCAATTGTGCCTTTCTGTACATCTATCTTTGAACCCGCAGTGGCCATGAAAGGTCGGCCGAGTATAATAGAAAGGTGGTGAGGCAGTGATACATTCTCCATGTCCAGTACTACAAAGTCAGCAGGTAATATGAATTCTCCTACCTTCACCAAAATGTCCTCCAGAATGCCCCATGGGTGCTTCACACTCCTATCCGCCAATTGCAATGTAATTGAAGTTGGTTTGAGCTCCCCCAAACCCAAATACTCATAGACTGAGAATGGCAGCAAATTGATACTCGAACCCAAGTCTAGTAAGGCTCTCTCAAATGTATGATCTCCTATCTTGCAAGGTATAGTAAAGCTCCCAGGGTCCTTCAGTTTTGGAGGAAGCTTTCTTGAAAGAACTGCACTGACTTCCTCAGTTAACTTAACCTCTTCATGATCTCTGAATCTCCTCTTGTTTGTACATAACTCTTTGATAAACTTTGCATAAGAAGGTATCTGCTTGATAGCATCAATCAGTGGAATGTTAATCTCTACCTTCCTCAGTGTCTCAAAGATGTCATGCGTGAACTGATTTTTCTTCACCTGTCCCAGCCTTTGAGGATAAGGTGGAACTGGCTTATAGACACTCTCTGGCTCTTTAGAAGTTGTTTCCTGAATAGGAGTGGCCACAGTGTCTATGCTCTTCTTGTCACATTTCTGATTCACATTAGTCTCAGTTTGCCGTGCACTGTCCTGTGGCTCAATCTCTACAGTTTTCGGATTTTCATGTGGCCCATTCACGCTAGTGTTTATGGCTGTACCATGCTGCCTCATTCTCCTGTAAACCTTCTCTGGCTCTTTGGTGACGGTAGTTATGGCCTTCAGATGCTCATAATTTTTAGGGTTGATTTCAGTCTGACTTGGAAACTTGCTGTCCTCCCTTTTGCTCAAGGCATTAGCTATCTGACCCACTTGTGCTTCCAGCTTGGCCAAATTCTGCTGAGTATTTGTAATTGCTTGGCTATGTTGCTGGAAATTAACCTGAGATGATTGAATAAACTGGGTCACCAAACTTTTGAACTCATCTTCTCGTGGCTTTTGTGCACCGTTCTGAGAAAAGTTGTTATTCTGTGGGTATTGGGAGCTTCTCTGCTGTCCTTGATACTGGTTCTGATTCCCTTGATTTCCTTGATTGTTCTGATTCCCTCCCCAAGAAAAGTTTGGATGATTCCTCCATCCAGAATTGTAAGTATTGCTGTAAGGATTGTTTTGCTTAGGAAAAGTGTTACCAACATAGTTGGTATGTTCCTGGTCTGTAAAAGATGACATGGGGCAGCATTCAGTAGTATGGTTAGTGTGAGAACATATAGCACATACTTCTTTTGATGGTTGTCCGAGCATGTATTGGAAGCCATTGCTTTGATGAGCATGTCCATTTTTTTATCCATTGCCGCCATCTGGGCAGCTATATTTCCTTGAGACTGGATCTCATACATTCCTTGCTTCTTACCCATCTGTCTATTTCTACAAGAAAATTGTTGTGAGTTTTCACTAAGAGTTTCAAAGAGATCATAAGCTTCCTCACTATTTTTCTCCATCAGGGCCCCTCCACACGCAGAGTCAACTATTCCTTTATTCAGCTCGTTCAGTCCTTCATAGAAAGCTTGAACCTGATCATCTTTGGTGAGGTTGTGATGTGGACACTTCAATAATAAATCCTTAAAATGCTCCCACGCTTCCCAGAACTGATCTCCATCTTTCTGCTGAAATGTTTGGATCTCTCTTCTTAACTGCCTTATCTTTTGAGCCGGAAAAAATTTCTTCAGAAACTTACTGGCTAACTGCTGCCAAGAGTTGATAGAACCAGCATCTAAGGAGTTTAACCATATTTTCGCTTTATCCTTAAGAGAGAAAGGAAATAGACGTAGCCTGATGCCTTCTGTAGTAACTCCCTGTATCTGTTGTGTCGCGCACAGCTCAAAGAATTCCTTAATGTGAAGATAAGGATCTTCATTAGGTAGCCCATGATAGTGTGGCACCATATTTAGCAGTTGTGCATGGAGGGTGAAATTTCCAGCTGTATTAGGTGGATAAAGAATGGTGGACGGCTGTTCGGTGTGCAAGGGTATGTAAGATTCCTTCATTGGTCTCTTTTGATTGTTCACTATCACTTCTTCTTCTTCTTCTTCTTCTCTGCCAGCCATTTTTCCTTCAGGACCTTGATTTCCGTTAACACTGATTTCTTCAAGTTCTGAGTCAGATGAGGGTTGTGTATTGAATCTTGCCCTCTGAGCTTGTCTTCGCAATCTTCTAAAAGTTCGTTCAATTTCTGGATCGTAGACGATGATGGCTAAGTCCTGAGATCGCCTACCTTGCATATACAGAATTTACGACCGCAAGTAAGCACCTATAAAAGAAGTAATGTAACCAAACCAAACCAAACCAAACCAAGCCTTTTCCCACTATGTGGGGTCGGCTATATGGATTTGACGACGCCAATCAAGTCTGTTTAGGGCCATGTCCTCCGTTAGATCCATGTAGGCAAGGTCATGTTTAATAGTTTCTTTCCAACTTCTCTTGGGTCTCCCTCTCACTCTCCTACTCCTGGCAAATCTCTATGCCTTCACACCTTTTAACAGGTGCTTCCATTGGACGCCTTTTAACATAGAAGTAATGTAAAAAAAAAAAAAAAAATAGAAATCTGAAATTAAATAGCTGAAATACTATGGTAAAACAGCAAATAACAGCATTTTAAAACTGAACTAAAAACTAAACTAGACTATGACACTACACTAAACACAAGTTTTGACACTATTCTATGCAAACAAGTCCCCGGCAACGGCGCCAAAAACTTGGTATGCACCAAGCAACCTAAAAATAAGCTACTTAATATGCACACAACTTAAAACTCGCAAGCGCACAAGATCACTATGTAGTGTAGTGAATTGTAAGTACGAGGTCGATCCCACGAAGACTTGTGATAAAACAATGTCAAAATTAACTAAAAATCAGAATATTAAATGGAATAATTGAATGATGAAAAACTGAATTAAACTATTAAAAACAGTAAATTAAACTATTAAAAGATAATTGGAAAGTAACTTAAAACACAAAACTAGTATGAGAATTGAAAAACAGTAATAATGAATGAACTAGGGTTTCATCTACTCCCCTAACCAATCCTATGTACGTCCCTTATTATCTTTTAATCAAAAATCAGATTTTATTAGTGACATCTATCAACGTAGACCATGGCATATGCGTCTAAATTATTATTCCCCTAAACCTAATTCATGAGTGGCATACTACATGAATTGTTCATCATGATGCAAAAACTAAGCATGGCATATGTCCTAGTCAAAACAAACATAATGCATAAAACAATAGGAAAGATAAATGCATGAGTCTAAGCATGGCATATACTTAGATTATTCATGGTTCTAAACCCTAGATGCATAACATCAAGATCAATCAAAATTAAGTTAGCTACTCTTAAGATTAATTGAACATCACATGGTTGGCATGACATATACACAACTCATCAATTAATAACATAGTTTAGAATCTCAACCAACAAAACTGAAATCTAAATTAAAAGACGCCAAAAGAGACTACAAAGAACTAGCCTAGGGTTTCAATTACACCCTAGCCCTAAAAAGTTTAGCTACTCATGTCTTTAATGAAAAATAAACTAAAAAGTAGAGTCATAAGAAGAAAACTAGAAAATGATGAAGATGCAGTGGATGGCCAGCAGCTTTTTCCCCTTTTTCTTGCTCCAAAAGCCCTCCAAGATGCTCCAAAGATGGCTCCAAAGGTGGCTGTATGGAAAATAGGGTTTATGGGATGATAATAATTGATTTTTATGCTTTTCTGGTAGCTGAATGGTGGCTCTATTGTGGATGGACGTGGCTGTTCATTGGATGTCTTTTTATACTTTTGCAATAGCCCCTTTAGTAATAGTTCCCTTGTATGTTTAGGTTTCCATCTTCCTTTTCAATTGGGCTTCCTAATTAGAATGAAATAGGAGTCTTCTTTCTTGATTAGCAAGACTTTCTAAATCTAGTCCCACTTGTATCTTTTAGAAAATTCTTCACATGGACCCACAAATCTGAGAATTAATTGCAATAATTAAATCTGAAGCTTTTATAATAAAAGTGGGCCCATATAATGCTTGCATATTGAGTGTGGGACCCCTCTTTTAGGACTTCTATCTTGACTTGAACAAGACTTACTCCAAACTTTCCTTCTTTTTCTCCTTGTTTTTCTCCAATCTTGGGCTCCACTTCAACTTGAATAGGACTTCTAATTTTTGAAATTCTTCTATTTGCAATAGATGTGGACCCCTCTTGGGCGTGTAACCCTAGATTGGATTTCTTCCTTTTTCTTCTTTCTTTCTTTTGCTTTTCTTCTTTGAATTGTAAGCTCCCAAAGAATTAGAAATTAATCTTGAAATCTGGAATAGCTTGGATGGGACCCACCATGGTCCTTCTTTGGGATTCACGCCCATCATATCTTCTTTAATTACTCTCTTTTTGGTCCTTTTGACCTTAGCATAAAAATTAACAAAACCTATGTAAAATCAAATAAAATAACTATACTAGCATAAGATGAATCAAATATTAGGGCTTAGATTATAAACAATTAACCACTTATCAAGTGCACACATGCAACTTTAATTAATTTTCATAAAAAATTCCAAGACAACCTTTTGTTCCATACAATGGACTTGTATATATGCGATGCCAACAAAGAAGCCCTAAACTTCTGATTAAATCACAGCCATTAATCATAATCCTAATGATAATGGAAACCCTATTAAAGAATATCCTAATTACATTCAAGCATGGAAAGAAATTAAGAGAAGATAAAAGAGGAAAACTGTGCGTTAGAGATTCCTAAGGGTTGGGAACCCACTTGCTGCCTTGTATTTGCCAACCACTTGCCCAATCTTGATCATAGTAGATTCTTCCTTAAAGAGTCCCTCTTGTCCACCCGAATCATTAAGATAGCAAATCCTCAAAGAATCAATGACGTAGAGAGAGCCTTCCATTTTTTGGTGTCTCGTTGCTTCATTAATTTCTATCCATATATAGTAACTGACATAGTAAAACCCTTAATTTCCTCTCAAGCATAAAGCTTTGCCAATAAAGGAGATTTGATTGCACTTAAATAGGGAGGAAGAGTCTCCAAACACAATCTAATCAAGAGTGAATAAGGAATGCACGTCTTGGTCAATAGAGCCCATGATTGTAGTGAGTGTACAGTTGTACCATGCAGTAAATTTCTCTTCCAATTCAATTTGATAAGTACTAAATGAGAAAAGTGCCTAATAAATGGGGTACTCCACAAATCAAACCTTTGATAAAAAATCAGCTCTGCATCAGAATTGAATGTCAAAGAAACCAGAATTAATATAATAAAGGTCAGATTCCAATTAATCAATAATACCACATAACCCAATTCTTGTTCGGCCAACCTGATTATTCATGTTTGATTCAGTCTCCCTTTTTTCTTCCTAGTAAATTATGAGTGCCTGCACCCCATTCAACTTCTGAAATCTAGCCTTTCAAAAAAACTAGCTAGTAGGATGCCACCTGTTACATAATTCTTGGTTCTCAATAACCTCAATCCCCAACTGCGAAAAGAAGGCTAATGAATCTAAAGTTTGGTCCAAACCAGCTGCACCCATACTAGATATCTATACACTAGTTAACTAGTGTAATTAGTCAGGACCTGCATACTGTCCTTATGTATATCACCTGTTGGGGTCCTTTTTATATTTAGCAGTCCACCATAATATGCCTCAAGTTAAGTCTTGTCCTTAATTCACTCAACCCGATAGAGTATATTGGTGTCTAAAGATATGATTACTTCAAATAGCTCCCTTACAAATTAAATAATCCGTATCCGTCCCCAAGTTGGGTCCAACCAGTACGTGGTAAATCTATATGTTTGATAGAAAGATGCCCTTGTGGCCACCTTTTTAGGCATTGGATCAGTGGCAACTAAGCAAGATCTTCAGAAATAACTAAACCTTAATTTCTACTAATGAGAATTTCATCAAACACTTAAAGTGCAGCATGTGTTCCTCAATTTTTGATTAATAGTGAGCATTGTATCAAACTGAATTCGGCAAAACAGTGGACATTAGAGGACTACATGTTGGAAAAACCCCAATAGAACACATCAAAACCATAAGTGACGAGATGCCCAAGGCCCATAAAACATTACTTACAACCTGTTTCAGATTTGAATCAGTTGTATCATCAAAAGGTAACATCACATATTTGTACCTAAACATCCAATCAATATTAGCCCTTCCAAACCCATAATACTTTCATTCAGCCACCTTCAATTCAAACCATACACCAGTTGGTCACATCAAAACATCATATACCAGTCATCCATGACAAAACCCACCACCTACCAATTAGCCATCATTCAAATAAACCCCAAATCCCATTCAGCCAATGACATAACATCAGCACAACAATCGACAAGCCATATCACATCATTACAACAGTTGACAGCCACATAACATTACTACAACATGCAGCTATAGCAAAATAGGGTTCTAAACATGTTAATTCAAGGAGAAGACTCTAAAACACATGTAGATTCAGAAATCTACTCACCTTTTTATAGAAAACGGTGTCTTTAGCAATGTTAGGGAGGCTTTAGGACATTAACCAATGCTCTAATTGTTGCTTCTTCTCTTCTCCTTCTAGTTCTCTTTTATGGTTTTAGTTGATATGAAGGCTCAAGAAAAGGAAGAGGTTGTCTGGAGGTTTCTCTAGTGGAGACATTTACTTATAATTGAGGTTTTTCTATACAACTCACCTTTAGAGATGACTTTTCCCTCCACCTTCCCAAAGTCTGAATATTTTCCCCTAGCTACAGTTACACCATTTTAGGACCGAAACACCCATAGTGTGGGCTATAACATAAGAAAAATGCATTCTTGTGAATAGGTTGGGATTTGGACAATGACAACACTCAAACTTGTATTATTGCATTTGTGGGTTGAAAATGCAATGATGTCAATGGGTTTGGATGAAAATATATAGTGGTGATCTAATATGCATTTTCTTATATTCTTTTAGATCTTATGGAATGTTTGATGAATATGTACAGAATAAAATATTTCTATATTTAAATACTAGAAAAATAAAATATTACATAATAAAGTATTCTAATATTAAAATATTTCAATATTGTTGTTGTTTGGAAATTTCCAAAACATTCAATAGATTTTGAACTAAGCTACTTGACAATCATCCCATATTATAATATATGCTAAATTCAAGATTGACCTTAATTTTCAAATGAAGGAAATGGTAAATAACTTTATAATTTTTTTTTCAATATTTTTTAAATGACAAGATGAGGAAACCATTTTCTAGGAATTAAATTCAATGAAAATAAAAAATCCCCAATTATATTTTCAAGATAAAGAATCTATGGTAAAATGGGTTTGTTTGATTTTCTCGGAATTATATTCATGCAAACAAACATGTTATAAAATCTCAAGAGAAGGGATTTTATGGTAAAACAAGTTCCTTTGAATTTGTAGGAATTCAATTTCGTGTGAACTAATAGGTCCTTTATTTCATGGCATATTGGGTTCTTTTGAAATCTTAGAAATTCAGATCCATACTAATAGATCATATTTTAATAATAATGGATTCATTTTCTTTAAATCCTTGATAATCCGATTCCATGCAAATAAGTAAGACCTGTTAATTTGTTATGACCCCAAGGGGTTGGCCGAGTGGTCAGGATCACGGTTCATCTCTCTTCTGGAGCTAGAGGTCTTGGTATTGACCCCCGGTTCCCCCATCTTCAGGAACCGAAGGTTAAGTTCACTTGTGCTACCACCTGGGGGCCATAGGGGTTTTACCTGGTTTCTCTCTGGACCCGGAGGAATTAGTCCAACCAAAAGCGTTGGGAACCCTCTGTTAGCAAAAAAAAAACAAAAAAGAAAAAGTAAGCCCTGTTATATGTTAGGGCTAAGATATTAGTGGCAAAGTGGTTCCTTATAATTTCTAAGAATTTTTTCCATGCAATAAAATTGGCCCTAAGCAAGACAACCAACTGAAGTTTCATGAGCCTTCTATTCTTACTATCAATCAATCAATGTGATTTTTGGTGTTAGGACCGAGAAAATGTACGGGTCATGAAAAAACGACCAATGTATAAAAAGAAGAAATGGAAATATAATTAATTTATCCTATTTGAGCCCCACTTTTCATTGTTTGAAGTTTTGATCATATGAAAAACCACTCCCAATATGTTCATTGTACGGTATTTCACTTTAATAGGTAAAGGTGGATTGTACACAGAGGTGGGCCACACAGGGTGCAATAACCACATGCTTGATAAAGCAAGGGGAAAATAGAAATCATACCAAGAGGGGGGGAAAAAGTAAAAAAATCAAAGAATGAGGATGCCTCAAGAAAAGGTTTGGATAGTTTTGACATTTCCCCTGGAATTGAGAAGGTGTAGGAAAAATTAAAGTTTTTGGGAAGGAGGGAAAACCCATCTCTAAAGGTTAGCTATTGGGAAAAACTTCTTTATAATTTAGGGCTACCTATCCACTTTTCTAATTCAGAACTCTACTAGGAAAGTCTACTTCCTAATTTGTATTTGGAGTCCTTTAGGCAACGAGTTTGACTTTCTAATTCTTGCAGAAAGTCAAACTACCTATTCTAAGTCATAAGCAGTTCCTCTTCCTATTCTAAGTCAACTACCTCTTTCTAATTCATGGCCCTTTTCTAATAATGAGAATACAATTCCTATTAAATCACTCCTCATGGTCCCACTAATATCTCTCAAATCTCGATCCCCAACTTAGAAGTCCACTAATAAAATAAACACGATGTAATATACCCCACCAATAATTCTAAATTTACTTGATCCTATTAGCTTAAGATCAATGGGTCTTAAAGTCTGCCTTAGAGGTGGTAGGGGAGGGATGGATGGCAATACTCTTTCATTTTTGCTATCATTTTCATCTGTTTCATCAATGATTTGCATCCTATAGTACAGACTTTCCTCTACTAGCCATTTGGTTAGGAGGGCCGTCATCTGCAAAAATTTAATCCGAATTGATGGGGTCGTATGACCTACCATTGAATCTTTTTTTCCAAATTTCTCGGTTTTAAGCTCATATTGTAATTAACATAAACCAACTTTTCTAATTTTTCTGAGTTAGGCGATTCATTGTCTTTGTATGGATAAGAGAGAATATTTACACCCAGATGGTGTAGATGTTTGGCTCAAAATTTTCACTTGCAATGCTTCTCAGTTTTTATGCATCATTTCCAATTGTGCCCCACCAATCACCTATAGTTACACCATTGAATCAAGAAAGTAGTACTATGAAAATTTAGGACTAGAAGGTACTGGTTATCTAGTAATGAAATGAAGTAGGAAAATGAATTACCTGGTTCTATCCTGGTATGAATGTATGAGCATTGATATAGATGTCTGTTTCCCAGCTTCCTGAGGCTTCTGGAATGGTTTTAACTAAATGAAATATAGACATCAACATTAAGATATCAATTCAACAATGTCATAGAGGACAAGGATGTAAACATTGGTGCATCTTTTATCATTCTTCTTTAAGCATCAGAGTTTGTTTCGTTTCATTTGTCAGACTCTATTTTGTATATTGTCCTCTTCAGGTCTTATAATGCTTTTTGGTGCTTAGAATACTTATTCTTTTCATGCTGTTGCATGGAATCATAAATCTCGTTACCCTTAAGCAATGTAGAATTGAGTAAT
The DNA here is from genome assembly GCA_028538565.1 of Umbellularia californica. Taxonomy (NCBI): domain Eukaryota; kingdom Viridiplantae; phylum Streptophyta; class Magnoliopsida; order Laurales; family Lauraceae; genus Umbellularia; species Umbellularia californica. The sequence goes on along the minus strand of JAPQWN010000002.1, from coordinate 74,066,343 downwards.
TGGAAGGCAGAATCACATAATTGCATCTGATTATTGAAAAAAAGAAAAATTAAATTACCTGCAGCTTGATATCCTGATGAACCTTATTAATTCATCTTTCATCCATGTCACGCCCCGAGATCTGAGACCCTTGGGACCCTCAAATATCGTGACGCGACGGTCCCACTTTATGTGTTGATTAAATATGTCACATGAAAAAAAAAAAAAACCAAATATGTCATTGCACACTAAATAAACTATCCATAAACAATATGGCAATCTCATAATGCCTTATATCTAAACTAGGAATTCAAATGATCCACAAACTAAATATTTTCTCAAGTCTACTAGCTAATAAAATAAAGTGCTGCGCTACTCACGTCTCTGCTTAACCCTGTAAACATCCTAAGATTTCTCAGATTCTGGATCGACCTCAAAATCTGGAACAAAAGAACAAAACAACCATATGAGTAAAACTCCACAAGTAAACATACTATGAAACTGTAGCAAATGATTTTTCAGTCAATTGACAGGAAATTTAATCTATAGGTCATTAATGTGCAAATATTCTAAACTCAAATGCCATGATCGAGGTAATCAAAATAACAAATCAGATTGGATGGAATAATATCAGATTAATAAGGCAAAATACCCTGAATTAAAACTAAGATAAGGCACCTCCTCAGCAAACTAAATTAACAAAGTATACTTGCCAAAATTGACCAAAGTACAAAGGTACCCGCCAGGTACAATCATTTTATAACCACAATTAACTAGCACGAGGCTAGTGTTATCGGTAACCAAACCAAATCAAAACAAAAGGGAGCTAGCTGCAGGCTAGTAATTTTCGCGCAAAGGGGTTCCTAGTTCCCCAATGTCATACCCAAAGGGGCTAAAATCCGCGTGTGAGCGTCCCCACAGTGTGTTGCCCATACTTTAGAGGATGCCTTAGAGGTCAGTGGTATATATTATATATTTTTCAAAGTTTGATAATGTTCAATTTCAATCTACTAATTAAGGAAGGCTGGAAAAGTGAATCAAACCATATTTTAATGTACAAGGCTCCAACCTTAGGATGTAATTTCAGATAGCTCATGGAATGTATTTCTTAACAATAGTTATTTTCACAAAGTTTTGATCTTAAGGGGGAAATATCAAGTCCAATAAATTTGATTGTAGCTAAAACCATTAATCGGGATTGAGTAAAAAAATTATTATTTTCTAACCAAATCAATAATAAACAAATATTCTGCAATTCTAAGATGTAAGGATCGGGCCCTCTCACCACGCATCCAAGCATAGATTACAATGGAAACATAACAAATCCTTAGATATATCATATTGGAGACAAAGAATTGAAAACTCTAAGTACTAAAGGATCATAGTAAGGTTACTTGCCTTGATCAACAATGGATGATGGATCTGACTAATTTGACCCACCTTGGACTAAGCTCCTTGATGCAGAGATGTGGGTTTCTATCAAGGATAGTTTCCAAGTGGTCGGTGAGTGCGTTGTGTAAGTGGGTTCGGACATGAGTACATGGGTTTGGACCAAAATGAGAGATGAATTGGCCTGGTTTAGGGTCACAATTCTAAGAAATGAATTTGACATAATTTTGGGGGTTCTTGTGGTCCGGGTAAGACCGAGACAAGCCCACATTGGACCGGATTAGAGCTCTCTTTTTTTTTTATTATTATTATTAGGGCTGTGGAATATGCACCCAGGCCTAATTTCCTGGCCAACTTTAAATGGGCCAGATCTGCGCCCCAATATGCTTAAAGGCCAGCCCAGCCTGACATATTTAACAAGGATTGTAATTTTGCAAGCGGAGTGGGCATGGGCCCAAGTTTCAGACCCGAGGGCTGAATCTGTAAGAAATATTAGGCCCAATAAGTGGATGGGTTCACATCGACATTCTCAGCCAAATTAATAAAAAGGAACTTGCTATCCTTGGTGATAGATCCCACCCAAACCATATGCTGATATGAGCCCAACCGATTCCCATCCCTAATAAAATATATTTCCCACAGTGTGCAGTTTTTTCTTTTTTTAGTGGTAGCTTGCAGTCAATATCAATTAATCAGATGGAGCAAAATGGATGCCAAATATCCCAAAATTGTTCCAGGATGGTGGACCCTGTCCACCAAATTTTTACTCTGCGAGTAGACAGTTACGAGAAAATTACATAAAAATCACGAAAATGCCAAAGACCGGATCCAAGATGATCTTTTTTTTTTTTTTTATCAAATACTTGACTGCACTCGCTGTGAGGTTTATGATATCACTAATCTGCATCACCATCCACTTGCACAGAATGCAAGAATCAGGATATTACAGCAATCATCCATGCATCAATATGCCAAAATTTCCTAAACCCAATTCCTTAAATTGTCACCCGAGCAGAAAACAGACTGAAATGACAAATGGAGAAAATTGTTCACAGCACAAATTTGAACTATAAATAGGCTATTTTTTATTTTTTTTTTAACAAGGATGAAAACAGGTCTCCAAAGACCTGGAGGACCTAACACAAGAAAAATTGGTTACAAGTCCGAGATTTGGTCCCATTTTAAATTTGGTTCCAAGCTTATGTATACTGACATGAATTCATATAAAATTTGAGTTGGGTGTGTACTGGGTAAGATGGGACCACAATGGAGGGGTGGGACATTTCTTAATGGGTATTAGGAATGGGGCACATAATGGATGGATGCTATTTCTAAAGTGGGCTCTGCGTGGTTGTCTTGAGATGATGGTCAAAGAAGCATGAAATCAAAATAATGAAAAGAAATAGGAACAATAAAGCAACTAAAAAGGGAGACTAAGGAAAGAAAAAGAAAAAAAGTAACAACAATTACTAGAAAGGAAACTAGCATAGGGTAAAGACATACTTGCATTAACTTCTAAAGGAATAACTAGAAAAGGAATAACTAGATATTGAAATAAAGTAAAGGTAGGGTAAAAAGTTACCTGGAAGAGATCTTGAAAAAGAAGCTTGAAGGTGGGTAGATCCTATGAGGGAGAGAGAGAGAGTGTGTATGGAGATTAGTATGAGAGGGGTGCTTTTTATAGAAGGCTGAGAGAGAGAGAGTTTTAAAAGTAGAGTAGGATAGGTATGAAATAAGAAGATTACTTTTGTTATTGGCTAAATAGGGTAAAAGATAAGAGTTTGGGATAAAGTCAAGTTCTCAAGAGGGAAAGGAGGTTTATCACATCCGAGGAATTCTTAGTTCAAAGAGGTGATTCCAATCCTATCTCAACCATTAAAGAGTCCAATCTATCTTTTGAACAAATCCCTATACAATTCAAACACTCTTATCCTTAGATAGGTCCTACTAAGAAAATCCTAATAAACATAAGAGATAATCAAAATAACTTTAAAGAAAAGGAAGGGTCCACACAAGATGTAATCTACGGCTAATATTAATTTAAAATAAAATTGAGAAATCGAGTCCTTACAATCCATAATGTCCAATATCTCTTGTAATACTCTCATGACTCATGAGCTTCTTGTCTGGATCTCTTCCTTCTTGAAAGCTTCATTGGTTCCATTGCTCGTATGTATAACCTATGGTGGCTCTCTTCTAGAAGTCGTTGTCGTCGTCATCATCATCATCAAAGCCTTGTCCCAACTCCCAACTATGTTGGGTCAGCTACATGAATTCTATTTCACCATTTTGACCGCTAGTCTTAAGGCCAGATAAAGGAGGGTGACAGACCTGTGGTTCCCATGGGTCAACCCGCCTTTGAGCCCAACCCACCTATCTTTAATCTACTTAAGAGTTATTTTTATTTCATTTTTTAAGTTTTAAGTAGATTGAATGTTTTAATCCTGGCCATTGATGTGTTTGGATGGTCCAGATTAACTTTCGGGTTATGTTTTGTCCTACTTAAGCATTATAAAGCCTCCTAGGCTATGGAGACTTGATTTATGAAAAAACTAAAAAATAAAAAAATTGAGTGCTCTTGCTCTCTTCTTATTCCTCCTGCTTTGGGAAAAATTTGCCTCCAGTGATTGGGGTTCGGCATGAGGCTAAGATTTTCAAGTGTGAAGCTTGACCTACCCCCTCCATCTTCCATCTCCATATACCTGCCCCTCATGTCGATTTGTCGTCCTCATCAAAGGTTGCATTAGGTGGGTTGACTGCCAGCATAAAATTTTGCCACAACACAAACATGCTCTCGTCTAGAAGTCTTCATTGAAAATGTTCAGAGAACCTCCCTTGTGAGATCTTTAACCATCCTAGAGTTGTACTAAAATAATTTGATGAAAAAAACATTGGCATCAATTTTCCCTTGTAACGGTGGTGAATCTCCAGGGAGACCAAGTTTGTTGCGAATCTAGAAATCCCTTTTGCAAGAACTCATGGTTGTTGGTAAACCTCTTGAGGATTGCATTGTGAAGTTGTGGTCGCTAATGAAGCTTGTGATCTTCTTACTTTCCTTTGTCGTGTTATAAATTTTTTTTTTTCATACTAATATCTTCAAGCATGAAGTTGATACAATGGGCAGCATATGGAATCCAAGAAAGATGTTGCCTCTTTTCTTCCAAAAACTTCCTGCTGCCCTAAAAGAGGCCTCATTGTCCGCTGCAATTTAAAACAATATGTTATTTTCCTAGTTTCCCTCCAGTAAATCATCTTCAAGGACGAAAATATTTTGACCATCATTACCATGGGCCTATGTATCCATAGGGCTTGTGCATCATGGTGCCAATAACATAATATACCATTCAATTTACAAGGTAGTGTCTTTCAGGGCCTGTCCATCCATCGCATATAGTAGTGCACCTGTATTCAACCCATGTTTTAATACAGTCTTGTGTGCCTTTTATATTCTTCAACCTTGATATGAGCTTCTTATCACTAATCTCGTGCATGTTGGTGGTTTCACTCTGGTATCAACCTCCTGAATGGTCTCAATCATGGCCTCATAATATAGGGAGATGTCCAAATCAAGAGCAGTGTGGTTGTAATGGAAGAACTAAATGACCCAATTTTGTTGTCCTGGCCTATTAAATTTACAAGGTGGTGCTTTATAGGGCATGTCCATTCATCTCATATAATAGTGTTCTCTTATTCAGCCCATGTTTTCATATGGTCACGTGTATTCATATTCTTTACACTCCATATCAAGATACTTATCACTAATCTAGTGCGATTGTTGGTTTCACTTGGTATCTATCTCCTAAATGTTTTCGATCATGGCCTTAAAGTCGAGGGAGTTTGCCACATTTGGAGAAGTGCGATTGTAATGGACAAACATAGCAATTGAATGACCTGGTTTTATCGTCCTGGCCCTTACGTCATCAAGAAAACTTATCATTGGCTGCCTTGCACTCCGAGTCCTATACAAAAATGGATCAATGGACCCCTACAATGCTGGTTCCTACCTCCATCTCTCATGGGATGACAATTTAGCGTTTTTCCTTTCTCCCTAACATTCACGGGGAGCTCCTCCCTTACTCCAGATGAACTTGCTCCAACCCAAAGCTCATCCTTGTGAGCCTGCTCTTTAAGATAGCTTTGGCAGTTTGCCTTGAGCTTTCTTCTCAATTTTCTTGTTTCTTTAACTTCACCACCTTTTGCATCTTTGTTATTATCCTCTTCGTCTATGAATTCCGTTCTTGCTACTCTTTCCTTGTACCTTTTCTTTTTCTCCTCCATTTCCTAACAAGAGGGCTCTCATCTCTTATCTCCTTTGAGTAGGGACATTAATGCACCCCTTTGGACTACCGGACATATGGTGAAGATATGTCTTAATTATATACCTCAGTTCAACACCTTATTAATCCTTACCGTTATGTTTGTCTCTACGAACCATTTTGCTATTAGTCTACAATGATCAACCTCACAATCACATCTTGGTTGTATTATGTCTTACAATATAAAATGAAAACATGAACCATGTTGAAGAACTACACTTTTGTTTTTCCTATCTTGAATTTTATAAAATGTGTTGCATTAAGATAAAAACCAAAGATTTATACACTACAAAGACTATTTTTTTGCTAATTTTGAGATTAAAAATGTTAAGAACCAAACAAAAAATATTTTTCACATGTTAGAAAATTACTAAATGCATAAATCAAGGGTGTAGATGAGTAGATCTAATCCAGTGTCCCAAACAAGTAAAAAATCAATTGCGTGGATGTGCAGATATCGTTTTTTATTTCCATTTTCATTCTCTTTATTAATACTGTGTATTTGATATTTTGAATGCTCGTTTTATTTAATGGTTCAATTTTTGTGAACTGGTATGGTTAGTAGCACTTCACCTTTATGGGTTGATTTTTCCTATGTGGCAGATTCTGAAGTGAGCAAGACATCAAAGTATAGAAGTCGTGTTTATCTAGAAATTCTTCTTTCCGTTGTTGCAGTTATACTTGTCTTGTCTGTATTTATATTCCTGGTACACCGTAAGAGGAAGAAGCAGGAACAATCAGAACCATCTGCAGGACTTGAATGCTCACCAAGTTGCTTCACTTTTCTTTCCAGCTCTATTGGCTGCAGTTCTCTGCCGGGTCTTTATTCTTCATCAAAAGGTTTATTGTTTAGCTGGATTTTTTTATTTTTTTATTTTTATATTTATATTGAAGAAAAGAGAGAGTTGTAGCCTCTGGCTCTCCAACATTTGTTACTATTGTATTTTTCCAATAATTCTTTGATTATCATTGAGATTTGATTTCTGAATTTCACTTAAATTTTTTCTTACAGAATCTGGGGACAGTGTCATTAGTGCATTCAGTTCAGAAAAATCCACTATTTTCCAATACTATGAGGTTCTTGATGCAACTTCCAACTTCAGTGCATCACTAAATATTGGGCAGGGATCATATGGATCTGTCTATCTGGGAAAATTAAGGGGCACTGTAAGTACCTGATGTAATTTTATGTTTTTGTTTCCTTCTGTGAAAATATAGTTGTACTTCCATTCCTTCATATTTATATTTTCCATTGAGTTCTTCCTATATTTATCTAGGATGTGGCCATCAAGCAGATGAAGAACAACAAGTCAAAGGAGTTCTTGGCAGAGCTCCATATTCTATGTAAAGTTCATCATACGAACTTCATATATATTTTTTTTTTACTTTTTTTTTTTTAAATTTTGTAGTCTCTTTTTTTATTTTCTTCAGTTCAGATGACACTCTTCTTTTAGTTAGCAAAAGTTCTTTGAAGTCATTTTTGGTATAATAGGGTCGTCCATTTGATGTTTTCTAGTTGTTCTTTTATACGGTGACTGATTTTATTGGTACTTAGTATTTAGTTAGGGATCAATGCGAAAAAAAGGAAGGTATCCTTAAGATCTGACAAACAAGAAAAGATCAAGGCTCAATTGGGTGTCTACATTGTCTATGCTCAAATTTGGGCACTGAACTCCCACTTTGGCTAGAACATATCTGATTTGGCTCCCTTCAGACTCAGGACATTGGAGAAAAAAACTCTCCCATCGCGCAGGTCCTTCGATTCATTGCAGATGACAGTTAATCTACAGGGCACCTTGCATATATCTTCCATGTGCCTCATCTCATGGACAGAATCCCTTTCAACAATAGGGGCCTGTTCATGTGGATTTGATTTTTGCTTCCGTGGAAAAGGCTTTGCACAAATGTGCCCTAATATTGAAGAGGAGTGAATTTGCGCGCCTTTCTTACCTTATAAGGATTGCTAATGATTCTGATTCATTGATGGTTCTAACATCAATTGGGCCAAGGACATAGCCTCCCTTTCTGAGTTTCTAATGAGGCTGATGCAGTGTAGACCTCATGGCCACATGTGTTGGGCCCACTTAGATATAGGATATTTTATTAACTAATTATAGGTCATTAGTTTCTGATTTTAATTAAAGAATGTTATTGAGGATTATGTTTCCTATTTATTTGGTTTCCTATTTTAATTAGGTTTCTTAGAGATTAAGTTGTGTTTTCCTATTTATATTTGGCATTGTAGAGAATTATTTCTCATTGATTAATGAAATTGGGTTTTCCTATTGCGGTGCATCTTCGTTTATTATCTCTGCGGAGAGTGATTGTGTCTTCGGACAAATGCTTCGGCACCCATTGTGCTTTTAGTACTTTCCATGCAAGCCTTAACCCTAGGGCCTGCATTAGAGGCCCCTTACCCTCGAGTCGGTTGTTGCATTGTCATTGAAAAACTCTGAAACACCATCCTGGTGGAATCTTTAACCAAGGACAAAAATTCATTCTGCATGAGCAACAAGTTCTCAAAACCTCGGCCCAGTTAATCTCCTCGTAATAGAACTTAATGGGTCTATGATTCAACATCCTCTAGGCAAAGGGGTTGGCCGAATGGTCAGGACCACGGTTCCTCCCTCTTCCGGAGCTAGAGGTCTTGGTATCGACCCCCGGTTCTCCCCTCTTCAGGAACCGAAGGTTGAGTCCACTGGTGCTACCACTTAGGGGCCACATGGGTTTTACTCGGCTTCTCTCTGGGCCCCGAGGGAATAGTCCGGCCCAAAGGGTTGGGAATCCTCCGTTAGCAAAAAATGCAAAAAAAAATTGAATTGCACTTGCATAATGTTCCTTCCAATCCTTAGTTACAACTTACAAAGAACCAATCAATCCTGATCATGGACGTTCTCTCTTGACCATTAGACCACATATACTTTGATCCACATAAAGGCATGTCTATAAACTCGTCATTAATGAAATCAAAGAACCTCTTCATACTAAGCGTATATAATCTTTCCCCCATCTTCTCGTGAGAGAACTGAAACATATTAAAACCGCTGCAAAAGAAGGGAATTGACCACTGCAGTCGAATAAAAGAGACTATCCCAACACGCATTCCAATCAGCTTCCTCATACACCCTTTTATATGTGAAGACATCCTCTTTCCTAAATATATCATCAGTCCAAATCAAAATAAGACAAACTCCATTCGACGGAAAGCACTATCAGCCACAACTCATAGAAACCCACACGTTGAAAATGACACTTTCGATGTCCTCGTGCATTTTGGTCTCCTGAATAAGGAACAATTTAACCTTTATTGGGTCTAACTACCCTTTTAGCTGCTCTACCCATCCCTCTTACATTCCAACTTAAAATAATCGTGGGAAAAATATAGATAACCATAACCCCCCAAAAGGAGCACCCCTCGTACCGTCTATAATACCAGGAACCCTAGTTCTAGATTTACTATCTATAATTTCTAATGCCAATATACAATATTGATACGGTAGGGACACACTATGGATATGGTAGGGATATAGATTTTACGCATAAAGAGTGAAGTATTTCATACAATATGATGGTATACATCACCTATTTTGAAGTTTTTGGGTATCAACGCTGCCACCTTCCTCCAGAATTGAGCACTGTCATTACCTTGCTAGAAGCTATTCTCAATTTCATTTTTTTTTTTTTTTTTTGGCTGCCACTATCGAAGGAACGAAGATGATTTTTTCAACTTGATCTCTACTCATCTTCCTAACAGGATCCACTGAAAGAGTTAACTGCGATCTGACACGTGATCTGCCAGTTATTGCCTCGAAAGGGAAAGCACATATCAAACCACACACTTGGTGAAATCATTGGGCTAGTTTTCCGCTCGAATTGACATAAAGTATCTATCCTTCATTGGCTAGAGATTGATGCCCATCTGACCCTGCTACAAAAATATTGGCTAACGATTTAAGGATGACCTATAAGAGCTCCTTCAGACAAACTTTGTTGTCAAGCCATAGGGTCGCACAACTGGAGAACTCTACGTTGACACCTCTTGGATCGTTTACTTGGCTCATGGAGAAATGAGACCCGTCCTGCAATCGCCTCCACTACAGCTGCCTACCTCTGGATTAACGGTCCTCTTTCTTCTCCTATATAGGAACTTTCTCAGTATGCAAAGAACCTTCCATCTAGGGGTGTTCATGGATTGGGCCGGGCTGGGCCAGGTTTAGGTATATCTATGTTTGGTCCACCTTAAGAAACACGGGCCTGAGACTGGCCCAAGCCCATCATGGACCTTTGCTTGCCTTACAAGTGTTTGGCCCAAGCCCGCCCATTTAGTCAATCGGGCAAGGTTGGGGTTGGCTTCTATCATTATTTTGGGCTTTTTAATTACTGTTAGGGTGAAAAGTTACTAAACTACATGTACTATCTATTCAGGCCGGGCCGGGCCGGGCTTTCTATCACTTGATCCAAGACCAACCCATTTAGATCTGGGCTTGACCCAAGTACTAAAACCCCTGGCCAGAACCTTGCCCAAAGTGAACTGGGCCTTTGAGCGCCCCTACTCCCATCTCGGAAAGGAATAGACTCAAGTCATAACACTCCCTCTCACCACCAATTGTGGATTGTCCCCATACGTATATAAGTTACCATCTTTGATAAATATATCAAAAGTCTTCATTACCCTTTCCACATCACCTACCATAGTTGGAGATATTGATTCCTCTTTGACTCAGGATCGATGACTCCTTTGTGGAGGTCATCACCAGAAAAAAAAGCCTTAGACCGCCCCATCCTAACTTTCCCCTTGGAAAACTGTTCTTCTGAGCTTGAAGGAAACTTCGCTTCCAACTTCACCCCTAAGCTCCCACCATGCTCCCCTAAGAGGACATGCCTTTGACCATCTATCTCCTCCCTGACCATGATCGAACGAACTTGACAAAAAATATCTATGTTAATCTCTAGGTTTATGAAGCAGTGGTTGTCAATCTGAAAACAAACTCTACCATACTCCAACATGGTCCTCTGAGAGGTCTCCTTCTCTACCCTCAAAACCACTTCAAATCTCCTAGGAATAGCCTAAAAGACCTTAGAGCTCCTCCTTGTGTGTAGAGGGACTTCGAAGTATCTCAACCACACCATCCTCAATGGTTGATTGAGGTTGGCACCCAACGATCCAAGGATATATTTTTTTCAAAAATTCAAACTCAGACTTCTTTTTAAACCCAAGTGCCTCCTCTAAACGAAGGACTGCAAAACCAAATCACCTCCAACTCTGTCCAACTTCGCAATTTGAAGACCACAAGCCTCACAAAGGGGGACAATGGATGGGATGGCTCCTACCCATCTCAGCCTCCTAAGAAGACTATTGGAAAGCCATCAGACATTTTCAGCAATGGTGGCCCCTCCTACTAAGATAAAGTCCCTGCTCCGGGAGACCCACCCTTTAACTTTATCTGCATAGGACATCCCCATTCTCACCCAACCCAAAATTTCCATTGCTATGGCCTCTTCCGCAAGAGTTTCGAAATTGCTGGCCACCAGCACCCTTCTTCCACCCTGCCGAGAGGGGACATATCAATATTACCCATGTTATAACGGTTCAAAATCTAAGCCAACTCTTGAATAGTGAATTATCAAGGGAAAAAAACTTTGCCCTTTTGACTGTTAGCAACCATAAATCTTGCTCAGCAATCTACCAAAAGAAAGAAAGTTTGGACATTCTTTGGAGCCATGTAATGGCACAACAATAGAAAGGTGGTGAGCTTCTAATATACGTTTCTATCTATTACGATGAGCTTGAGCTCACTTTCTTCCCATGTTATTTGTCACATCCCGGTCCCGAATCACCCTGGCCTAGGGTAATCCCCGAGGTGAAACACACGTACTCCCGTATGATTGTACCTGTCGCGAGTCAAATACAAGCACACGAAGGAGAAAACTATTCCACTCGTGAGTCGAATTCACTGGTAACTATCAATCAACAGTTCATACAGTGGAAGCTTATATCAAATGATCTTCATAATCCTGTATAATCCCATATACAATATTCAAGTTAAAACAAAAGAATATATACATTGACAAACCATGTATGTATCAAAAGAAGGTTTTATACATCATTATCAAAATACATAACAAAATGAATTAAAGTAAGTGTGACCCAACAAAAACACTAGTCACACATTTACTATGCTCTCAAAATATCTTGACACTCTCCGAACCGAGGAGTCTTTACATGGGCCCTACACCGGGCCACTCCTCTAAACCTGAAGGTACCTCTTGGGTAACCTTCTCTCCCTCCGTGGTCTCTGCTGGACCGGGAGCTGCATCTGTGCTTGTGACACCAAGAGTAGTATCTCAATACAACGATTGGCAAGCATAAACAGTAAACAGGAATACAATGAAGTTTCTGAAGACAATTATAATTGAGGATAATAATGAGACGAGTAAAAGAGAATTCAAATAATCCATTTTCCTGAGTAAATCCTTTTAAAATCATTAAAGAAAATACGATACAAGAATTGGCAACTACATGAAGCTCATCCTCTCATTGAAAGTAATTCGTGTTGGGATGTCACTAGGGGTCCGGCCAAAGATCCTCCTAGCTACCCGGGTCCTGGAGTTCCGGTGCTCCAATCTGTTTACTGCGCAGCGACGTTCAATATTAAACCAAGACTTAACCTCGTCGAGTACCGTCCGGTCGAAGGTAAGTAGTGCCGACTTATTCAAATCGAATTTCGTTTGCAATTCAAATCGAGTAACTATTCAAATATTTGGATACACTCAATGGTGTTATCCATATCAATATCAAATAATGTATAACAAAGGAAGAGCATTATATTAATATGACAATTTATCGAATAAATTGATGTAAATAAAATTCTCGTTTTCAATATTTAATCAAATATTTGATGACGATAAACAATGAATACTAAATTGTCATTCATATAACCTAATATCAACCAATATAAGGTTAATTTAAAGAATCAACATTTTATTATTTACTTAGTGTCACTTACGATGATATTATGTTGAATCTCTAAATTAATCTCCATGGCTTAATACTAGATTAATGATTTCCTTTGGGCTTAAATAGAAGGTTAAGGATTCCAATTCTAAGTCATAAATTAAATGAAACCTAAGTTCCTGTGGTAAGGGGGGTGTACATCGTAATTATCCATTTGGGAGTGATTAGGAGGGTTAATTATAGACTATGAGTGATAATACACCTTCATTGAGCCGTAAAGAGACCCTACAGACTGGTTTAGGCAGTTCTACCGGTAGAACTTCCGGTAGAAGCATTTTTACCGGTAGAACTACCGGTTTAAGCAGCTCTACCGGTAGAACTTCCGGTAGAAGCAGCTCTACCGGTAGAACTTCCGATTTAAGCAGCTGGATCTCCTTATCCAGGCTCTCTGCCAGATTTTTAACTATTTCTACCGGTAGAACTTCCGGTAGAACTAAGGGTTCTCAATTTCTTCAACTCTCTGTCAGATTTCGAGCCACTTCTACCGGTAGAACTTCTCGAGTTCAATTTTCTTTTTCTCTTCTATTTTAATCCTTGCCAAATGAGCCTCCTTGCTCTCCATAACACATACACAATATTTCCATACTTCCCAAAACAACCACATGAAGAAATCCAACTCATTTATCTTCTATCAACATAAAAACCCAAAATTATTGAGAGAGAAAGAGAAATACTTGAATCAATTGAAAATGTACCAAATGCAACCCCAATTTATGCTTATACTTGCCTCAAAGGAGTGCTCTCCAAGATCTCTTTCCACTAAGGGTCAAGAAACCCAAAACCCTAATTGAAACCAAACCCTAATCACAACATACATGGGAAAAACTATATGAATATGCATGTAGCTCGACCAAAAGTCTTTTTGACTCAAATGCAATTCTAAAATCAAATTAGAAAGTGCTTGAAACCTACCTCTAGCAAGTATTCCGAAATTGAGAGAAAATAGAGAGGGTTGGAGGATCCTCTTGTCACCAAAATGGAGGAAATTGGAGAGGTGAGGAAGAAGATGATGATTCATCCAACTCTTAGTCACATTCAATAGTCCTTTGAATGCTTGAATGAGGAGAGTAAGTGGAAGGGAAGGTAAGGAGGTTGTTGAAGAAGGAGAATGAATGAATGGAAGGAAGAAGGTAAGACCTTATATATGAAGTAAGAGTGGATTTTTGCACTTTAGCCCATTAGTTAAGCATATTCTCATATTAAGTCAATTGAGGGTCCGTCTTCTCAATGAGTGGTCAAATGAGGTCAAGTCTATTATAAAAGTTGATGGGATCAACGAATTACACGTATTAGTGGTAAAATGACGTGCAATTGATGCAATTTATGAAAATCAAGAATTACAAAAAGGCCCTTTAATTACATTAAACCGAGTCAATTCAGTGTCAACTCACCTATTCAAGGTTCAAAACTCATCCAACTCACTCCAATGCATTAATCAATACTAATTTATCATAATTATAAGTCAAGCATAATTAATTTAGCTAATACTCAATTAAGTAGCTATAATCAAGGTTGATTAAGCTTGGGGTGTAACATTCTCCCCCCCCCCTAGGAATCATTCGGTCCTCCGAATGAACATACCTTATCAAATAGTTCGGGGTAGTGGCGTGCAACTTGCTCCTCTAGTTCCCATGTAGCTTCATCCTGTCCATGGTGCTCCCATAGAAATTTTTACCCATCGAATTGTCCTCGTCCGTAGCACTTGTTCCTTTTCATCGATGATTTGAATTGGACGTTCAACGTAGGTTGAGTCAGGCTTGATTTGGACTTCATCGTACTGTATCACATGAGATGGATCACGGATATATTTCCGGAGCATAGATACATGAAAAACGTTATGAACTCCTGCAAATTCTGGAGGAAGGTTGAGTCTATTGGCTACACCACCAATTCGACTCTTGATCTCGAACGGTCCAATATATCTTGGTGCAAGTTTGCCTTTTTGCCCGAACCGTATAGTTCCCTTCATCAGAGATGCTTTCAAAAATACTAAATCTCCAACTTGAAATTCGAGCTTCCTCCTTCGATTGTCCGCGTAGCTCTTTTGTCTGGATTGAGCAACCTTCAACTTTTCTCGAACTTGGAAGACTTTCTCCGCTGTATCAGCAACAATAGTAGGTCCATGGAAACTTCTCGTACCGAACTCTTCCCAGCATACTGGAGTTTTGCAACTACGACCATACAAGGCTTCAAAGGGTGGCTTCCCGATAGCTGAATGAAAACTGTTATTATACGCGAACTCACATAGTGCCAAGTGCTCGTCCCACTCACCTCCGAAATCAAGAACGCTTGCTCGAAGCATATCTTCTAGAGTTTGTATAGTGCGCTCGGACTGTCCATCCGTCTGGGGGTGGTAGGCAGTGCTGAAACTGAGTTTGGTGCCCACTGATTGCTGGAATGATCGCCAAAATGAAGAGACGAATCTTGAATCTCGGTCGGAAACTATCGAAACCGGAGTGCCATGAAGACGAACAATCTCCTTCACAAAAAGTCTGGCCATGTCATTGAACTTCATACTTTTCTTGAACGGAATAAAATGAGCCGATTTCGTTAACCTGTCGACTATCACCCAAATCACATCATGTCTACGGCTAGTTAACGGAAGACCCGACACAAAGTCCATCGATATATGCTCCCATTTCGACTCAGGGATGTGTAGCGGATGTAACAAACCTGGAGGCTTCCTATGCTCAAATTTCACCTTCTGACATGTGTAACACTTTGATACGAACTCTGCTATTTCTCTCTTCATGTTATTCCACCAGAATCGTCTCTTGAGATCTCTGTACATCTTTGTGCTCCCAAGGTGCATAGCATATTTGGCACAATGTGCCTCTGTCATGATTGGAATTGTCAATTGCTGAGTCTTTGGCACACACAGTCGATCTCTAAAATATAAGACTCCATCTACCAATTGAAAATCTGGCTTATCAGCGATGTGATCTCTAATCTTAGCCAAATCAGGATCTTCAAATTGTTCTTCCTTGATCCGGTTCATAAATGTAGGCTCTATCACTGACATAGCGGCTAACATCACAGAATCATCAATCAACTGAACTTCCACATCCAACTCTTCAAAAATATTTGATTCCATCCATTGAGCATCCATAGCTGCAGTCAAAGAAGATTTTCTACTTAAAGCATCTGCCACCACATTTCCTTTTCCTGGAATATATTTAATGGGAAAATCATAATCCTTAATAAACTCTAACCACCGCCTCTGCCTCATATTGAGGTCTTGTTGGGAGAAAAGATATTGTAGGTTGCGATGATCTGAATGTACTTCAAATTGTTCCTCGTATAGATAATGTCTCCAAATTTTCAATGCAAAAACAATGGCGGCTAATTCAAGATCATGGGTGAAATAATTCTTCTCGTGATTCTTCAATTGTCTTGATCCATAGGCTATCACCTTTCCATGTTGCATAAGAACACACCCCAGACCAACTCTAGATGCATCGGTATAAATCACAAATCCTCCTGTATCCTCAGGTAATGATAAAACTGGGGCGGTTTTCAACTTTTCCTTCAGAATCCGAAAACTAGACTCGCATTCTTCGGTCCAAATATATGGCACATCTTTCCTAGTCAATCTTGTCAACGGGGCTGATATCTTCGAAAAATCCTTCACGAATCGACGATAGTATCCCGCAAGACCTAAGAAACTCCGAATCTCTACCACATTTCTCGAACTAGACCAGTTAATAACTGCTTCTACCTTAGCGGGGTCTACTCTAATACCTTCTCGAGTCACAATATGTCCAAGGAATGCCACTTGTTCGAGCCAGAAAGCACACTTCTCAAATTTCGCGTACAACTGATGAATCATCAAAAGCTGAAGAGATGTCCTAAGGTGATCAGCATGTTCTTCTCTTGACTTAGAGTAAACCAAAATATCATCAATGAAAATCACGATAAACTGATCTAGATAAGGAGTGAAAATCCTATTCATCAACGCCATGAAAACTGCCGGTGCATTGGTTAGGCCAAACGGCATCACCAAAATTCGTAGTGGCCATATCTTGTTCTGAAGGCCGTCTTCTCAATATCTTGCTCACGAACTCTAAGCTGATGATATCCCGATCTAAGATCGATCTTTGAAAAGTAGGCTGCTCCTTGAAGCTGATCGAACAATTCATCGATACAAGGCAATGGGTATTTGTTCTTTATCGTCACTTGATTGATTTGTCGGTAATCGATGCACATCCTGAAAGAACCGTCCTTTTTTCTCACGAAAAATACCGGAGCTCCCCATGGAGACATACTCGGACGAATGAGCCCTTTGTCCAGTAAATCTTGCAACTGTTCCTTCAACTCTCTAAGTTCTGCCGGAGCCATTCTGTAAGGGGCCTTCGAGATAGGGGCTGTACCCGGAATCAAGTCTATTGGAAAGTCCACTTCTCTTGGAGGAGGCAGTCCCGGAACTTCCTCAGGAAATATGTCAGGGAATTCGCACACCACTGGAATCTCTTCGAACTTCGCTATCGGTTCTTTCTCGGTGATAAACGCAAAGTAACCTTCACATCCATACTCTAAAAGCTTCACCGCATCCAAGGCTGACACCAGTCTGTTGTTGGGCTTCTCTCTTCGTACACCCTCGAACACCACGTCCGTCTTGGGTTCTTACACTTTGAAAGTGATTGTCTTGTGGAAGCAGTCAACACAAGCCCGGTGCTTAGCGAGCCAATCCATCCCGAGAATAACATCAAAATCGTGCATCACTAGGATTATCAAATCAGCTGGCATGATTAGTCTTCCAATCTGAATGCTGCAATCTGGGTAGTAGTCCTCACAGACTACTCTCGTACCCACCGGGGTAGTCACCGTCAAAACAAAAGGAAGCAACTCAGGTGGTTGCTAAAGATCACAAGCAAATTTGGGTGCCACAAATGAATGTGTAGACCCTGAATCAAACAAAGTCCTAGCATTTTTAGTACAGACCAAAATAGTACCTTCAACTACATTCCCCGCTGCTGCTGCTTGTTCATGGTCCAAAGCAAAAACTTTTCTTGCTTGCTGGGGTCTCTACCTGGCTTGTTGTCGTTGTGGTTGTTGATGCGGTCTCGGTGGCGCCGGTAGTGCCATACGTAGGGGAGATGCTGCAATTGCAGGTCTGACTTGTTGCTGAGGGGGTTGCTGTGGTATTCCTCCATAAACATTTCTGTTTCTTGGACATGTAGCTGCCTTATGCTCCATCGATCCACAAATAACACAAGCTCCTGTAGTTCTCCAACACTTCTCCGTAGGGTGTCCTTTACTACATGTGTTACATTTGGGTGCACCAATCACAACACCCTTCTGTTTCTTGCTTTGTTAGCCTTTTCCGGAAAATGATGAGCTTCTTCTGAAATCACTGCCTCTCTTCTTCAAGCCGCTTCTTCTGCAGAATAGCCTCGGTCTACGGCATCATCGAATGTAGCCGGTCTCTGAAATGCTGTCACATGCTCCACATATGCCGGATTCATGCCTTCTATGAAGCGGTCCACTTTCTTCTCTTCGGTATCAATCAATTCTTCAGCATACTTAGACAACTGTTGGAAGGTGTGCACATACTCCGTCATATTCATCTGATTCTGCTGCAGAGTTAAGAACTCATTTTGCTTCTTCCTCCGAATGTGATCGGGTATAAACTTTCTCCGGAATTGCTTCTTGAATGTGTCCCACACAATCTCTTCAGGTAACAACTTGAGAGGCTCCTTGATACCTTTCCACCAGATGTTTACTGTACCCCCGAACATTGAAGCTGTAAGTACAACCTTCTGTTTGTTATAAAAAATAATAGTCTCGAAGATGTCACCAACACGATCTAGCCATTCATCTGCTTTGATAGCGCCTTCGTTCCCGTAAAATTCAGTGGCTTCTCTTTTCCTAAATCTCTCGTACAAGGAGCTCGAGTCATTGCCTCTCATTTGGTTTGCTGCTTGTGGTCCTTGATTAGCCATCAATAATGCTATTTGCTCATTGGTCTTCGCAACTTGCTCTATCAGCATCATTAAATGGGCATCTACATTGGGTGGGTCATCGTTGACCACCACGAACGGGTCGTTATTACGGGATTCATTGTTCCCGCTCCCTGAGCCTGATGCCATTTACCTGCAAAAGAGTTTCAAAATCAGGTTACAACTACACTCTATCTCTCTCTTACGTACAACTACTAGTAAGAATTACAATACCAATAGTAAACTAATCTCAACAAATCTATGCTACAAATCAATTCTAGCGTATCCTCACAACGATTTCTATTGCTTTCTAAGTCTTTTAGGGAGACTGACAGGGCTTTGATACCATACTTACGTATGTCACATCCCGGTCCCGAATCACCCTGGCCTAGGTAATCCCCGAGGTGAAACACACGTACTCCCGTGTGATTGTACCTGTCGCGAGTCAAATACAAGCACACGAAGGAGAAAACTATTCCACTCGTGAGTCGAACTCACTGGTAACTATCAATCAACAGTTCATATAGCGGAAGCTTATATCAAATGATCTTCATAACCCTGTACAATCCCATATACAATATTCAAGTTAAAACAAAAGAATATATACATTGACATACCATGTATGTATCAAAAGAGGGTTTTATACATCGTTATCAAAATACATAACAAAATGAATTAAAGTAAAATGAATTAAAGTAAGTGTGACCCAACAAAAACACTAGTCACACATCTACTATGCTCTCAAAATATCTTGACGCTCTCCGAACCGAGGAGTCTCTACATGGGCCCTACACCGGGCCACTCCTCTAAACCTGAAGGTACCTCTTGGGTAACCTTCTCTCCCTCCGTGGTCTCTGCTGGACCGGGAGCTGCATCTGTGCCTGTGACACCAAGAGTAGTATCTCAATACAACGATAGGCAAGCATAAACAGTAAACAGGAATACAATGAAGTTTCTGAAGACAATTATAATTGAGGATAATAATGAGACGAGTAAAAGAGAATTCAAATAATCCATTTTCCTGAGTAAATCCTTTTAAAATCATTAAAGAAAATATGATACAAGAATTGGCAACTACATGAAGCTCATCCTCTCACTGAGAGTAATTCGTGTTGGGATGTCACTAGGGGTCCGGACAAAGATCCTCCTAGCTACCCGGGTCCTGAAGTTCCGGTGCTCCAGTCTGTCTACTGCGCAGCGACGTTCAATACTAAACCAAGACTTAACCCCGTCGAGTACTGTCCGGTCGAAGCTAAGTAGTGCCGACTTATTCAAATCGAATTTCGTTTGCAATTCAAATCGAGTAACTATTCAAATATTTGGATACACTCAATGGTGTTATCCATATCAATATCAAATAATGTATAACAAAGGAAGAGCATTATATTAATATGACAATTTATCGAATAAATTGATGTAAATAAAATTCTTGTTTTCAATAGTTAATCAAATATTTGATGACGATAAACAATGAATACTAAATTGTCATTCATATAACCTAATATTAACCAATATAAGGTTAATTTAAAAAATCAACATTTTATTATTTACTTAGTGTCACTTACGATGATCTTATGTTGAATCTCTAAATTAATCTCCATGGCTTAATACTAGATTAATGATTTCCTTTGGGCTTAAATAGAAGGTTAAGGATTCCAATTCTAAGTCATAAATTAAATGAAACCTAAGTTCCTGTGGTAAGGGGGGTGTACATCCTAATTATCTATTTGGGAGTGATTAGGAGGGTTAATTATAGACTAGGAGTGATAATACACCTTCATTGAGCCGTAAAGAGGCCCTACAGACTGGTTTAGGCAGTTCTACCGGTAGAACTTCCGGTAGAAGCATTTCTACCGGTAGAACTACCGGTTTAAGCAGCTCTACCGATAGAACTTCCGGTAGAAGCAGCTCTACGGTAGAACTTCCGGTTTAAGCAGTTGGATCTCCTTATCCAGGCTCTCTGCCAGATTTTTAACTATTTCTACCGGTAGAACTTCCGGTAGAACTAAGGGTTCTCAATTTCTTCAACTTTCTGTCAGATTTCGAGCCACTTCTACCAGTAGAACTTCTCGAGTTCAATTTTCTTGTTCTCTTCTATTTTAATCCTTGCCAAATGAGCCTCCTTGCTCTCCATAACACATACACAATATTTCCATACTTCCCAAAACAACCACATGAAGAAATCCAACTCATTTATCTTCTATCAACATAAAAACCCAAAATTATTGAGAGAGAAATAGAAATACTTGAATCAATTGAAAATGTACCAAATGCAACCCCAATTTATGCTTATACTTGCCTCAAAGGAGTGCTCTCCAAGCTCTCTTTCCACTAAGGGTCAAGAAACCCAAAACCCCAATTGAAACCAAACCCTAGTCACAACATACATGGGAAAAACTATATGAATATGCATGTAACTCGACCAAAAGTCTTTTTGACTCAAATGCAATTCTAAAATCAAATTAGAAAGTGCTTGAAACCTACCTCTAGCAAGTATTCCGAAATTGAGAGAAAATAGAGAGGGTTGGAGGATCCTCTTGTCACCAAAATGGAGGAAATTGGAGAGGTGAGGAAGAAGATGATGATTCGTCCAACTCTTAGTCACATGCAATAGTCCTTTGCATGCTTGAATGAGGAGAGTAAGTGGAAGGAAAGGTAAGGAGGTTGTTGAAGAAGGAGAATGAATGAATGGAAGGAAGAAGGTAAGACCTTATATATGAAGTAAGAGTGGATTTTTGCACTTTAGCCCATTAGTTAAGCATATTCTCATATTAAGTCAATTGAGGGTCCGTCTTCTCAATGAGTGGTCAAATGAGGTCAAGTCTATTATAAAAGTTGATGGGATCAACGAATTACAAGTGTTAGTGGTAAAATGACGTGCAATTGATGCAATTTATGAAAATCAGGAATTACACAAAAGCCCTTTAATTACATTAAACCGAGTCAATTCAGTGTCAACTCACCTATTCAAGGTTCAAAACTCATCCAACTCACTCCAATGCATTAATCAATACTAATTTATCATAATTATAAGTCAAGCATAATTAATTTGGCTAATACTCAATTCAGTAGCTATAATCAAGGTTAATTAAGCTTGGGGTGTAACATTATATTTAACAACGAGCTCCATTTACAATTTTCCCTTGTTTCTATTCTTCAATTTTTAAATTAAGTTTTTCTCATTATTGCAATTTCCATTCAGTTTTTATTTTTTTTAATGTGGGTCCATTTTATAGATTGAGCTAATTGGATATGCTTCTGGTGGCGATTCTCTATTTCTTGTTAATGAATTTGCTCAAAATGGTGCTCTTAGTGATCATTTGCACAACCCGGCAATGAGAGGTATGGATTTCTAGAAACTTACTATTCCCTGAATTGTTGTTTTGCTACATCTAATCTCAATTTCTCTTTTCTAGGGACATCATGTTCTTTGTTGAACTATGATTCAAGATATCTCGTGGTTATTTGTTATGGATGGTATTTCATATTGATTTGTCTTTGTTTTCTTTTTTCTTTTTTATTTCTTACTATTATTATTGTTGTTGTTGCTACTTTTGACTTACATGACAGATCAAAATATCATTTACAGGGTATAAATCTCTGCCATGGACTACTAGAGTTGGTATTGCTCTCGATGCGGCAAAAGGTTTGGAGTACATCCATATGCACACAAAACCTTACTACGTTCATCGGGATGTGAAAACGAGCAATATTCTCTTAGATTCCAATTTCCGAGCAAAGGTATGCATATTGCATCCTCTGTGACTAAGACACTGGCTCAACTGTTTCAAAGTGTCCCTTAGTCCAACATGTTTGTACAACTATGTTTTATGATTCAAATATATAGAGGGCTGACTGGATGGGCCCTACCTCTGTCTAAATTTTTAGGCCCATCAGATCATCTTAACCTGTTGATCTGTGGCCCACAAGTTCAATGGTTTAATATAAAAATGGACAGTTAGTCCATCGGTCCAGTCTGTTTGGATTGGTGTAAAAAAGTGGTATCGGCGACTATTAGGGTGTGCATGTGTGTGGTTGTGATCAGGTGGCTCCCACTAGGAGGTGTCAATTGTAAGACCCAAGGAAAAGATGTGCAGCGGAAAATTTTTGCATGAATATTCATTATCATCATCATCAAAGCATTGTCCTAACTATGTTGGAGTCACTACATAAATTTTGTTTCTCCATTCCTGTGTATCCTGACTCTTGAGCCAAATCCTCTTATAGGTTGCACTTCTTTAGATCTTTCGTAGTACTTCCATCCTTGTCCTTTTCAGTCTACCCGTTTTCTTTGGTGGGTTCACACACACATGAAAATTATCCTGTGCACACCTCGTGCAAAGTGCGCACCCGTAGTGGGGCCCACCTGATGGTCCATCTGAGTCGACCCAAAAAACAAGAAAGACCCCACCCTATATAGTTTACATTTCCCCTGGGTTTTGATCCATCTGAATGAATTGAACTGTTGGATTGACTGATCACCCATCTGAATGGACTTGACTTGTGGGCCACAGATGATAGGTTTAGAATGATTGGATGGGGTTGGATTTTCGTACATAGGAGGGCCCCCACCCAGATCTTCAGATCCCATATTGAGGTGGACCAGCATGTGGGCCCCATAGCGAGGTGGCCTCATTTTAGGCCTCCTTGTGGCATGGGATTTTTATTTTATTTTTTTTATTTTTTTATTTATTTTTTTTGGGTGGGGGGGGGGTGTGGGTTTGGTGCTTGAAGTGATCATTTAACTCCTTAATTAATGGCTCACAAGTTTCATCCATTAACAGTTGACACTTTGATCCAATGGTGCAATCCATAATCTATTTGGACCGGTCATTAGGTAGGCCCTACCATAAGGTACAAAGTATGAGTTGCACATAGGATTATATATATATATATAGAGAGAGAGAGAGAGTCCAATGAAATATTGCCACCTCACATTGTGCGGAACAAAATTAAATGATTTGAAGCAAAAGAAAATGAGCCATCTAAGCCTAAGCCGTTTAAGCCATGAATAAACAAAGGTGTTAAACCTAAGATGTGTCTCTTCGCCTACCCACCTAGACCCGGTTTTTGTTTTTGTCCACCCTTTGACAACTATGCCATTTATTTCAACCCAATATGGGCCCCACGACAGGCTGGGCCAATGAATAGGTCTTCCTTGCCATTTATTGCCTGATCCAAATTATTAGATTGGCGAAAATAGGCCATTTATCATGGTCCCGCTAGTTGAAAGGTGTAACCTAAACTTATGGAGTAACTTGATCATTAATTTGGTTAGCTTGGCTTTGTCTTTCTTTTTCATCATTAATTTGGGCCCCACATTGGGTAAATTGATTCCCAAGTTCATCAAGAAATTGTAGCATAGGTGGGTCCCACTCATGGAGTTTTAAAAGTCTTGAGATTGAATGCCCTATAAATAAGGAAGTAAATCACATTAGTTAGAGAGAAAAAAAGGAGGAACATGTGAGTAGTCATGTAATTGAAAAGTACTCATGGCTGTGTATGTAGAAGATAATGTTACTTAGGCCCACTAGGCCCAGCCCATCCAGGGCTTGTACACAGCTGTATATAAAATCCCACGTGTGGGATCGTCTTAGATTATGTTGTTGTTTTTATCTCTTATTTACTTCCTTGTTTAGATTAGGAGATTGATTATTCATTATTCTGATTGTACTAATTAAGATGTTTAGGGCCCTTGATTAGGGTATAATGTAATTATAAATATACAAACGATCCTCACATTGAGTATCGACTTTTCTCCAAACTCTTCTCTCTCTGCATGATCATACATACTGTAACATGGTATCAGAGACAGGTTATGAGAAGATTTCCTCTTCATCAGTCTGAGAGATTTCCCAAATCAGCATCGAGTGCTTCTCCGCTTCCTGGTCCTGGTGTTGTCTTGTTCGTCGCTGACTCTGTCTGAAGTTCTCTAATCAAGGTGGCCCACCTCTGATCAATCACAAGTCACCAGCGATATACAGGGATATGATTGACTGGCCTTCAGGAGTTTTTTGAAGATTTTTCTGGATTTTTTCGTCATCGGTTAAGGTATTGATTAACCACTTCTTCATCTGACGGTTTTGGGTTCTTTTTCTCAAAAGGATTTCATCACCACCGTCCAGATTTGTGGATTTTTATCCTAATCTCCTCAAACTAGGACTAGAGGACATACGTTTGATCTCTTCCAAGATTCTATACTTTGATTTGAGATTGGATAACATTGTGGGACCCATGCACCACTTCTGCCCTCAAAATCCAGTTCGACTGGCTCATTTTCTGGTATTTTATGTGTTGTTTTCTGCTGAATTCATATATCAACACATCTGATAGCCTCTTTCATGCTTGGTTAGTTCAAATCATAGCAGATTACATCATTATTTCCATTGTGATTTGCTGGACATTGTGATTTGCCCTTCTCTGCTGCTGCTGTTCTTGTGATTAAAATCACCATTGTGATTAAAATCATAGCATATTCTCTGTTGCTGCTGATCTTGTCTGTTGCTGTTTTTCACTATTGGTATTCTACTCTACTACTGTTTTCTGTGTGGTCTCTGCTGTTGGTTATTCATTGCTCCTATCTGGCTCACTAAGTTGTGTATTCTCTCTGTGCATCCAGTAACAATAGACAAATATGATGTTATTCCAGTTAAATTTAATGGGAATAATTATATGGCCTGGTCCTTTCATCTAAAGAATTTTGTAGAAGGTCAATGACTGTTTGGTTATCTTGATGGATCAATAACTAAACCTACTACTACAAGTAGTGCTGACACAAAATCCTTATCCACCCGGTCTAAAGAAAATGCTAAGGTAATCACTTGGATACTAACTCCATTAATCCTTCTCTTGCCATTGCTCTTCAAGCTTATACTACAGCCGCTGATATGTGGGCTCATCTCAAGAAAGTTTATCATCAAACTAATAAAGCCCGCAAATTTCAATTAGATAGTGAAATTGCTAAGTTCAGTCAAGGCGACAAAACGGTGCAAGAATACTTAAATGGATTTCTCACCTTATGGTCTGAGAGGGATGCTATGATTATTCAAACTGTTTCTTCTGGGTTTTTGTCAGAGGCTCTTAAATTACAAAAGGACACACACATGAGCCAGTTTCTTATGAATCTAAGACCCGAGTTCGAATCTGTTCGATCCGCTCTAATGAATCGAGAAGTCTTTGCAAACTTGGATACATGCTTCCAAGAAGTCCTTCGTGAAGAACTTCGCCTCCACTCACAGCGTGCTATTATTGAAGAACCAAAGGCATTTCTAGCTCCTCTTTTGGCTGACTCTGCTCTTCTGGCAACCCCCAATCAAAAGCCTGCTCAATGCTATGAATGCAAAGGCTTCGATCATATTGCGAAGAACTGTCGTAAGAAATTGGTTTGCCGATATTGCAAACGCTCTGGTCATCTTATTGATGACTGTCGCAGCTTACAGTGAAAGAATGGGCCCCAACAGAAGCAGAATCCACCCAAACATAATGCTCCAGCTGCGTTCCAAGTTCAAGCACCTTTCCCAGATACAAGCAGCACATCTTCCTGGTCCGTATCCATGACTCTTTCCCAGATTCAAGAACTGATTTAGAACACGGTGACCTCAGCATAAGCATCTATGGGCTTTAATGGTGGTCGATATCAAACTCATTCTCCTATAGCATTTCCTGCTTTTCATTCTTCAGTCTCTTTGTCTTCATCTATCACCCATCCACATGGTTTCTCAATTCAGGAGCATCTAACCATATGACTTCTATAGAAAGTAGCTTTACAGACTCTCACCCTTACCTTGGCAAAGACAAAATCACCACCGCTAATGGAGACCGATTAATCATTTCTGGTATTGGTACCATTACTTTATCTAGTGTCT